>OZ012737.1:233630216-234835216 GCA_963859935.3 Lathyrus sativus
CCCCCACGAAGCACACCGAAATTAAAATAACACAGAATAACTAAAATTAATTAAAATGGGCGTTACAAGTTAGAGTGACGTTAAGAGTTAACCCTATTTTAAAAACTTGTAGTAGAAGTTTGCAATTTTGAAGAGGGAGAGTAAGTGGTACGAGTTTGTATTGTAATGACTTTATTGTAGTTTTTGTGTAAGTGAAAAGAAGGATCAGAAATAGCATGAAATGTGTGAGGCAAGTTGTTGTTGTAGTGCATATTCTTTCGTTGTTTCTTGTTTTGGGCAAAACCACCTCAAAGTTGCGCAAGAAGAAAAATGTGTGTTTGGCTTATTTTGGTAGTGTTTTGGAAAGAAAATAGGATGACGTATGTGTGTGGTTTGATGATAGAAAAACTGCTGCAAGAAGAGTTCAAATTGTGTGCACAATAATGGAAACATGACACAAATACCACATGTTAAAATGACCAACTTTGAAGAGTTGTAACTTGGTGAATTTTGGCTCAAATGGAAAGTTTCTTGTGCTTAAAAAGAAAATCTTACAGGACTGATCAACGAACTTTCATGTTGATGGAAACCTGAAACAAGGCTTGGAAAGTTATGAAAAATGCCATGAAAGTTGTGTCCACACAAAATTATCTTGATGTTCCAAAAAATTCTAAGTTAAAATGCTACTTTTAGCAACTATGAAACACCAACTTTGAAGCAACATAAATTTAGGAGCATTAGTCCAAATGAGGATTTCTTGGCATCAATGAAAAGCTTGAAGAATAAGGAATAAATTTCATGTTGAAAGGAAGGTGAGACAAGGCTTGGAAATATGTGAAAATTTCACTTGAAGTTGGCTCTATGAAGTTGACTAATGACTTACCGAATTTGACAACTTGAAACACCCTAACTTTGAAACACCATAAATTGAGCTCTAGGGATCCAAGTTAAGTGTTCTTGGTATTAAAAGAAATCTTAGAAGATGCTTAACAACTTTTATGTTGAAGGAAATTTGAATTGAAGCTTGGAACCATGATAAAAATGGCCTTGAAAACACACCCTCAAAGTTGAATTTCAACACTTAGAAAAATTCTAAGTATTGAAAACTTGAATCTTAATTTTTCTCAACTTCATGCTTTCATAGCTCTTGATCCACAGACCTTTGAAGTTCATTTATTTTCTACAAACTTGTAGTATATGATGTCATCTTCAATTTGAGTATTATTCTATACATTTTGGATCAAGAGATGAGAGAGATATGAATCTTGCAATATGGCCATATGAACATAATTCTTCCATACTTAAGAAAAATTCCAAAAACCCTAATTTAGTAACTTCTCCTAATTTTATGATTCTCTTGATTTTTCTTGATAAAACCTAATAATAACATGGATGATGACTTGAAGTGCCCAATATAACCCAAGAACCCTTGAAATGACTTGTGGTGAACCTTGAGGCATATATATGACCCTTGAGATGCATGTTGAACCATAGAATCTTTGTCTTGCTCAAGATAATAGTCACAAGCAGCCTTTGCCCGAAACCCTAACTCAGAGCCATAAGATAGGAGCCATGATTAACTACCAATCCTTTGAAACCCTTAAAACCCTAATCCTTAATGATTGGGTGGACTTGTTGAGATACTTTGGTGAATATGACCTTTGCATCTTGAGAATACCATGATGTTTAGTACACCTTCTCTCTCATTGCTTTGAAAACCACTTCTTTCTCTTGAGGAAAACCAAAATCCCTTGATCCCATGTTTTAGAACCAATGCAATGTATGAAATGATGATGCAAATGAATGAAGCATAAGCCAATTAAGATTAAAAGAAGGAGGGAAAATTTTGAGGTGCAATAACTCTTAACAACCCTTTCTCAAGACCAAATAGTTAAAAATATGTTTAGCTTTTCTATCATTTAAATTCACTAGAATCATGCTTTGAATATGGTAGGAAAAGCTGTATGATATTTTTCAAGTGGCACTTGATTCCTTCTAGAAGAAGAATTATACTTTTCTTATTGGATCATTATCTGCGCCATAATTAAGTGTTAAGCACATACCATGTTCTGATACCAATTAAATGTGTGAAAAGTATACAAGAAGGGGGGGGGGGTTGAATTGTGTTTCACATTTTCTTTAGTTTAACTTATGATCATAGTTTCAGAATCCGAACTGGTGTTCAAATTCTGTTTTAATTCACTGGCAGTGGATATAACAGAAGTAAATAAATAACAGTGGAAGACACAAGATTCATCATGGTTTCTCCCCTAACTGAGAGTACTCTAGTCCCCTTGCCTCACAATATATTTTCATTATAACCACTTCATGATTTTAATCGCTTATGCTTTTGCATAAGTCTTTTACACTTGCTCAGATCAACTATCTGAGACTTCCTTGCTTAGAGCGCATGTCTAAGAATTTCCTTTCTCACACCTTCTGACCGAGCCACCTGCCCCAAAGTTCTTTTGGTTAAGACTTTACCCTTGCTTAGAGCACATGTCTAAGACTTCTTACTCACACCCTCTGACTGAGCCACCTGCTCTTCTAGCCATCTAGACTGAGGCTTCCTTGCTCAAGCAACACTTAAGACTTCCTACTCACGCCCCTTAGACAGAGACTTCCTTTGCTCAATCAGACTAGCTGAATAAGACTTTCACAGCTTAAGCACTTAAGCAATAAGACTTATGTGGCTTAAACATCTTAGCTCAAGACTTGTTGCTTAAATCCTAATGAGACGAGACTTCTACTCAAGCGCATATCAAGAGACTTGATCTAAACTACTGAAGGCTCAATAAAATAGAGAACAAGGTGTATGTGATACAAGTATCAGAGGTACGGGAAATCACCATAACAAAGACCTAAATCTCTTAATATTTCTAAGATATTCAATGGTAAGAAATATTAAGGCTTTTACAATTACAACCTACAACAAAATATCTGCATATTACAATAGAGTTGATAACTGCTTGATCTTGCTACTCCTTCGTCTCGAGAATCCTTGTTAAGATTCAAACTTGAATCTTCAACCATATTTATAGCCTTTACAAAAACTATCCATTAAAAGGTAACTTGATCAAGTTTCATTGCCTTTGCCCCATAGTACAAGATACGTTGAAGATGGATGCACAACAAATTGTGAATCCAGTGTGTAACACGTTTAACCTTTGAGTCTTCAAGAGGCTCTATACTGATAAAGTTGTTCAGAGAAGATACTCGTAGAACATGCCAACCTTTCTTGAGCCTTACAATCTTGTAGACTCTAGCTGACAAGTTGTTAAGACAATACAACTTGCTTTTTGTAGTACGAACAACCTCGGCTTTATCACCAACTCTGAATGTACTAGATTTTGATATACAATTACGAAGTGTAGTAACTCGTTTGAATGCTGAGGCCTTCAACTCAGAGTTTGCGCCAAGCCACACTAGAAATTGTTCTTCAGACTCTTACACCAGAAGCTAGCAATGAAGCAACTCCTAAGTGTGTCTAAGTAAAATAAATTCTGATTATTTATGTATAAGAACAAGAACCTGCATAAATAAAACACACATCAAATAAACCGTTCTTTCAATACATTTGTTATTATCAAAACTAGAAGAGAATTTGTCATGAATAAATCTTATTCAATAGTGAGATGTATGTTGAGGAAGTCAAAAGAGAGTGGCTAGTTGTGTTTACCATAAGAAACTACATGTGAATTCACATGCTTGATGACCAAGGAAGATATAGTTCAGATATCCCACCAGAAGTTGCAACATCCGACTGCTGCAAATGTTCTAGAACATTCTCGTATGGTTTTTATGAGACCATTGCAAGTTGAAAGCTCGGGTGGAAAGAGGTATACATCTGTGGGTGTTGTTGATACTTCTAGTTTGAATGTTGATGTTTCAAATGTTGTTACCTCTAAAATTGTGAATCTAGATAACCCTAAAGCGGAAGAAACTTTAAGACAATCTAGTTTGAATGTTGCTGTTAATGACACTATTGATATAAATGTTCATATGTTTATCTCTAAGATCTTGGTGACTGACCCCAAATATAATGTTATGTCAGATGTCACACCATCCTTGGCCCGATCTGATCATCCTGTTGAAACCACACAAGAAAGCTTTTAGAGTGACTCTCCTGAAAAATCTCATGAGAATGTGAGTGAAAATGATTTTGTTGGTGATAAGAGACATGATTCTGATGATAATAGTATGTCTGCTGAAGATAAAGAAGAGATTGTTGATGTGAAGAAGGATCAATCTACTGACATTGTCAATGTAGATGGTCTAGATTCTGATGATGATCCTATAGGAAAGAAACTGGCTCCTGGTATTGTTAAAAGATTGAGGAACAAAAAGGGGGAGGTTATTGTGTCTACAAGTAAGCCTTCTAAGGCATCCAAGAAAAGTAATAAGGTTGGAAATGACAAAGGATGGAGTAAAAGTGCGACCCTTGCTACCAAGAAAAAGTCATTGGAAAGAAAGGGAATACCCTCAAATGACTCTGAGTATGATGTCAAACAAGATGTTCAAGACATCATGCCTTCTGCGAAGAACAAATGGATATTTTTTTGGTTACTTTGTTGATAACAGAACCTATGAATGGTATCTCTATAGTCAAAGTCAATGGTCCAATCATTAAGAAAGGGATTGATGTCCAAGCAGGTGTTGGAACATCATCTCAGCAGATTTACACTCCAGAAAATGAGGTAGTCTCTAGAGAGCTAGCAATCACTGAATTAAAGAACTCTCTAGCAAACAAAGATTTCTCTAGAATTCAAAGAATTTATTCAAAGGTGTTCATTATGTGGAGCTTGTGTTCACCAATAGATTCATAAATGAAATATCTAGTTATGGTGTATTTTAGAGTAAAGTTATGGGCCTAGTCTGGTGATGATAGTGGCTTTGTTAGTACTGTGAAAGGAATGAGGTCTCTGGGTGCAAATCATGGAAATGATCTCTACATTTCTATTTTTTTATGCAGGGTTGCATGTGTTGGTGGTGCTAGGATATCATTCTATATGTTCTAATTTCATTCTAGTGTTAGTACTTAAGGGGATTTACTTCTGCTTTGTGTGCATGATGTCAAATTAACTGTCCTGACATCTTGCTTAAATGCGTGTTGGAGAATTCAGGCTTATTTGTGGTTGCGTGGTTATTCCCTTAAAGGGGAGTAATGATGTGGGTGTTGATGAAGATATATATATATATATATATATATATATATATATATATATATATATATATATATATATATATATATATATATATATATATATATATATATATATATATATATATATATATATATATATATATATATATATATATATATATATATATATATATATATATATATATATATATATATATATATATATATATATATATATATATATATATATATATATATATATATATATATATATATATATATATATATATATATATATATATATATATATATATATATATTCCTTGTTTGGGAGAATTTATCTTTCTCTGCAGCAGGTTGTGATCTCCAGGGGGAGTTTGGCTCTGCTATGTGGTTTGGTGTGCACTGTGTATTGTCATGCTAGACAGGATGTCTTGACATTGTCTTTAATTTTATTAGGTTGTTGACTATGCAATTCAGGGGGAGTTCTGCTACTGGTTCTGTGATGTCAAACAAGATGTCTTGACACTGTTTTTGTGGTTCTTGATGTGTGGTGTTGATGTTTGGTTTCTATTTTTGATTTTGTTGTGTGTACTTCTGATTTGGTCTAAGGATGTTTCTTTATTGAGAAACAATATTGTCTCTTGGATCATCAATTATATATTTTATGCATCCTGGTCCTTCTCTATGACTAAGTACAATGCTGAGGAAGGTGTTGCTTTCGATTAATATGGATACTAAAAGAATACAATGGCAAACAGGATCTCATGACATTGTACTGTAACAAGCTGGTTACAATCAGAATAGTCAAGGAATTCATTTTGGTTAGTAGGACAAGGTCATTGTGATTGGTCATCATTTTGTATGAGGTGTTTGGGGAATTTGGATTGATGAAAAATTATAGCAATTACAGTTTAGGAGGCTTGAAAACGTTTTTTTTTTGCGGTGCATGCGTTTTTCAAGAAAAACAATTTTCAATGACATAGAGATTGTCATTTCAAATGATGTAGTCAAAGCTTGGAAAGAGAGAAAGTGGAACAAGAGAATGTCTCTCTCATATGGGAGCGATGATTTGATAACAAGGATAATTACACCTCCTTTAAAAAATTTCTCCTTGACTGATCAGGCGATACAAGTAAGGTATTTGTTTCCTATTAAAATCTAAAACCTTACTGCTTCTGCCTACTACCAAGCTGTGTTTCAACATGAGTCAGTCCTCCAAAAATGCTGATGTTGAAAAGGGCCATTTTCTAGAAGCCAAGAAGGATAAGAGTATGAATCCAAAGAAGGTGGAGTCTAAAGTTATGACATCTATTAGATCATCTACTTGAGCGTCTAGGACAGTGAAAAAGTCTATGACAAGGATGAAGTCCTTCAAGAAAAGTGATGTTGAGTATATCAAAAGAAAGTATTAAGTATCGTATCCACATAGACCGGCGCGATCTTACTGAAAATATACAATTGATATTATTTTAAGTAGTGTTTGTAATAATGATTTGTTCTTAAAGTGACAGTAAAATAGAAATTATTGTGAAACTAAAGTTCAATTGATAGAGATCTTGTTAGGATTGAAATTCCACCACCGTGCACATATGCTTTCGGTCAATTTCTCTTTAAAAGAACTTGTTTTTCATATTATCTTCATTTACTTTGCTCACAACAACATATATGTCTATATGTTTATTGAGAATTCAATTGGTTTAGTTCAACCGATGATTTCTCAATCGAGTAAACTAAATAATTGCGTTAAGTACCAATTTTATGAACGTTAAACTCTTTAGTTCTATGTCTAGAATGAAGTGTTCAACTGATAATAATCTTTAGTTTTAATACGAATGTATTTTTTAAAAACAATTCTTATTTACTTAGTTTTACAATGACAAACAAAGATTAAATCGATAATTATGAATAACAATATTCAATAAAAGATGAAAGTAACGTTAATACATACGATTACAGTGGTTTCCTTTCAATCCTAACAAGAAAATGAAGGTGTGAAATAAACACAAGAAAGGGGGGGATTGAATTGGGTTTACGCCTTCTATTAGATTTTTCCTTTTCTTTTCTTCTTCTTCACTTGATGCTTTTATGTGCTTATATTAAATACATTGTGGAAGCATAAATAACAAAGCATACTGAAAGTAAAGAACACAACATATATCCTGGTTCACTTGAGCAACTCCCAAGCTAATCCAGTCCACCCTTCCAAGGTGATTTCGCCTTAATTAAATAAGGACCTAATTCACTATAACCGAACTGATTACAGATGCACAAGCTAATTGCAAGTGACTAACAACTTGACAATGACACGTTCAGGGATCCCCAAGGATATAACGTTCATTGACACCTTAATAGAATCCGATCACTAAAGATCTCCTATTAGGATTTCCACAAATGACTACTGTCACTTGTCATCTCAAGTATACTGATCTTAACAAGATCACTTGAGGAACCACTTAATTCTAAAAAGAATTTGTGTTGCCGGAGATTACATAAGTGCTTCTCAAATAAGCAGATTACTCCTAATTAAGTTCCTAGCAAGTATTGAGCAACAGCTCCTTGCTTTCTAATATAAAAACTAATATAATAATAAATCTCTAAGAGATTATTGAGTACAGTTTCCATATTGCTTAAAAGCTTTTCTGTGTGTGAGCACTAAGGCTTCTTTTCATTTTAAGCTTTTCTTCTTTCTTTCTTTTCTACACTTCATGCTTACAAGCATGCTAACATTTGAATGATTCAAATGTTATTCCTTTATAGTACAGCTAATAGAGTCGTTGAGAGGATAAGGATGTTCATTCAAACTCCAACGGTCATATCTCAACGGATAGATAAGCACGTGTTGGATGACATCACTTTCTTGTCCTTTTCTTGCAACGGTAATATTCCATTTAACAACTTGGAAAAATTTGCTTCTGGCTTGGTTCTTCTGATGATGTTACAGATGAGTAGTTCAGAAACTACTTTGGTATAGATAGCATAGTAAACATCAGATTCTGAGTTCAGCACTTTGTTCATCAGAGTTGATAGCAACAACTCATCTGATTGAACACGTCTTGTCTGGTGAAGCTTCATAATCTTTCTTCTTCAGAGTCTGGTCTTCAGAGTCTTTTGCACTTGGTATTCAGAGCCTTCAGCCTTCAGAACTTCAAGTCATTAGAGTCTTCAGCACAAACTTTTTCAGATGATTATATCTTCAGAGTCTTGACCTTCAGAACATGTCTTCAGAGCCTTGACCTTCAGAACATGTCTTCAGAGTCTTGAGAGTCTTGACCTTCAGAACCAGTCTTCAGAATCTTCAGAGTCTTGACCTTCAGAACATGTCTTTAGAGTCTTGAGAGTCTTGACCTTCAGAACCAATCTTCAGAGTCTTGACCTTCAGAACATGTCTTCAGAGTCTTGAGAGTCTTGACCTTCAGAACATGTCTTCAGAGTCTTGAGAGTCTTGACCTTCAGAACATGTCTTCAGAGTCTTGACCTTCAGAACATGTCTTCAGAGTCTTGAGAGTCTTGACCTTCAGAACCAGTCTTCAGAGTCTTGACCTTCAGAACATGTCTTCAGAGTCTTGATAGTCTTGACCTTCAGAACCAGTCTTCAGAGTCTTGAGAGTCTTTAGAGTCTTCAGAGTCTTCAGAGTCTAGATCTTCTGGATCCTTAGAGACTTGAGATGTTCTTCAGATTATGCTGAATCAGAGTTTATGCAACTTGTGTGCTTGAGCGTGTAAATCTGTCAGAGCAGAGTCTTCTATATCAGATTCTCAATACATTGCAGCATGTAGTATCTTCAGAGTCTTCTGATGACTAAGCTTCTGAACTCTCAGAGTCTTCTCATTCATTAGAGGCTTCTGCTTCAGAATCTTCAATGATCAATGTTCAGATTCTCTTGGAGGCAGTGTTCAGATCTTTGTATAAGATGCTCTTTGAACCTTTGAAGCCTTTCATATTTGCATTGTTCAGATCTAATTTGCTTTTTAGATCAGATGCACAACTCAGATCAGAATCCACAGATGCATTGCAACTGCAATATCCAGCATCCTTGGTTCTTTACTGATGGTGATCAGATACATAAGCAAACTAGCTTCTCCCAAGCGCTTTATGATGTTACACATAGTAATTCCATATATTACTAGCTGCACACGTTGCTTTTGTTTGTTTGGTCTAATATATTTAATTTAATATGACCTGCACATAACAAACATTAAACCATAAAATGGTTCTTTCACAAATACTCAATTGTTATCATCAAAACATAGAGATAATCCTGTAGAGACAAATCTTGCTCTTACAATCTCCCCCTTTTTGATGATGACAAAAACATGTATTTTGATAGAACATTTTATACAGGGTAATCACCAAGCATTAACCTATTCAGAGTTCTAAGCAACTTCTCCCCCTGAATGTGTTAACCTTAAAAACATTTTCCATTTCTCCCCAAGTTATATTCTATTCCTCCAGATAATATCAAAATCATCTTTCATTTCTCCCCCTTTTTGACATCATCAAAAAGTTTGAATTTTTTTTTTTTAATTATTTTTTTTTTATTTAAAAAAATTTTAAAAAAAAATTATTTCTCTCTCTTTAATGTCAGAAATTAAAAAGATAAGAGTTAAGAGATAACACCTGAGAACCTAATTCTTACAGGTTGATACCAATTGAATGTAGGTTGATATCTTTTCTCAGATTGCATCTTCTATATCTCCCCCTGCTTCTTGGAGAGTGACAACTCTTTAGAGTTTGTAGAAGCATGCTCTGACGAGGATTGTTGACAAGTTTCTGTTCAACAGAACTTTCTCTGACAACTTGTTGTACATCCTTCAGAGCTTGTTGATCTCCTCTAAACTTACTAATGTCCCGTTCTCAACGTACAAAAGTAGTTTCACAAGAAAATCCAACTACAACATTTTGCTTAGTCTTCTTAGCATCTTCAGCTTCTTGTACTAATATGGAAGTTTCTTTTCTGGAATTTTCCTCTGCTATATTTAGACAAGAAGGTTGAAAATTCTTCTTCCTTCTGGATTGATCTTGATACCTATAATTCCAGTCCTTAGACCAACTTGAAATGCATCTAATTTCAAAGTCTAATTACTTCTGAAAAATATCTCAAGAAGTCTCAAGTTCCAGAGTTGAAGTGCTTGTTCTGGCCTTTGCTTTGATTCTTGATTCTGCGCCCAGAACCTTCTGTATCTTCACTCAAACATCTTCTGAAGTTTTGCTCAGAGTTATCTGACGCTTTGCTTCTGGTTGGATGTCAGAGACATGATACCAATTTAAGATGTAAGATACCAATTGAAGGTGTGAAATAATGAAACTATTTCAGCTCGTTTCTTCAACATCAAAACACTATACTTTAGAAGTATCAACGTTTGATTTTACAAACCATCTTCTAATAGAATCTCTTATCCAGATCTCCAGATGATCCAAATCTTCTGATAGTCTACGACTTCAGATTTGCTAAGATCTTTAGATATCATCTGATATCAATTGAAGGTGATGTGCCATTTGATCCTTCAATCATCTGTACATCAATGTCCTTCATTTGACACTTCATCCAGAGCATCTGATACTTCAATTAATATCTGATGTATTTTGCTTCTTTAAGGGATAGTGCTATCCAGAGGTACTTTTGCAACTAACTCTAACTTCAGTAACATCAGCATAACAGAAACCTACTAAAAATAGTTATCTGGTTTTCTGCAACACAGAGTCACGTTAGTAGTACCTTTCAGATACCTCAGAAATCTCTTAACAACTGTTAAATGAGATTCTTTAGGATCTGATTGGAATCAAGTACATACACATATATTGAAAAGAATGTCAGGACTAGAAACAGTAAAATACAGAAGAGTACAACTCATACCTTTGTAGAGCTTTTGATCTACCATTTTACTAACCTTTTTCTTTCTTAGAGTGTACGTTAAATACATGAGAGTCTTAGATGGCTACTCTCTAACAGATTATCCTTCTATCTGCTACATTCTTTATCTGATTCCTCCTTTGGTCTTCATCTTCTGATCATCCATCTTTGGATGCCGATGATCATGCTTCTTTAACTTCAAGATGACTTGTTTCCAGATGAAAGCTATATCTTCTTGAACAGATCTCAGTTTCTTTGTTAGCATTATGCAACATCTTTATCAACACAACAACTTCCATCTGATTCTTGAGAGACATCCTCAAAGCACAGATTAATTTGATCTTCATGTGTAGAGAGCATCTAGCTTTCATCAGGCTTCATCTTCTGAATTTTTCCTTTTCTGCAGACTTCATATTGGCGTTCTAATGAATAGGATTCATTAGCCAACAATATATCTTTTCTTACTTAAGATAAATCCCAATGAGTTGTTATGAGAAAGTCAAGTGTGGACTAATCCGGTTCTTGAAAACATCTCATACTCACCAGAATTAATCTTTAGAGATCTTGATTGCTAAAGATTTTAACTTTGAGCAAATACATTGAAAATCCAAACGTATTTTAAGATCAGCAGTCAATAGATATATCTTCTTATCTGATGAATCTATCTTATCAGCTGATTCTTCATTGTTCTTTCAGAATCTTTTGGAGGAGATTTGTTGTTGAAGGCTTCAACACTTCAAATTTCAAACTTCACAGAATCAGTGACTTGCTCAAGGTAACCCAATAGATTACAATTTTAGTACTCATTATCCTCAAAAACTGATATGAGACTGAAATTGTAAGAACGGTGAAAAATCCCCAAAAGTATTTCTTCACACAGCCTATGGATCTTTATCTGACACTGTTAGGTGTTTGATATCCATCAATAACAGAACCGGAGCTCTGATACCAATTGAAGGTGTGAAATAAACACAAGAAAGGGGGGGATTGAATTGGGTTTACGCCTTCTATTAGATTTTTCCTTTTCTTTCTTCTTCTTCACTTGATGCTTTTATGTGCTTATATTAAATACATTGTGGAAGCATAAATAACAAAGCATACTGAAAGTAAAGAACACAACATATATCCTGGTTCACTTGAGCAACTCCCAAGCTAATCCAGTCCACCCTTCCAAGGTGATTTCGCCTTAATCAAATAAGGACTTAATCCACTATAACCGAACTGATTACAGATGCACAAGCTAATTGCAAGTGACTAACAACTTGACAATGACACGTTCAGGGATCCCCAAGGATATAACGTTCATTGACACCTTAATAGAATCCGATCACTAAAGATCTCCTATTAGGATTTCCACAAATGACTACTGTCACTTGTCATCTCAAGTATACTGATCTTAACAAGATCACTTGAGGAACCACTTAATTCTAAAAAGAATTTGTGTTGCCGGAGATTACATAAGTGCTTCTCAAATAAGCAGATTACTCCTAATTAAGTTCCTAGCAAGTATTGAGCAACAGCTCCTTGCTTTCTAATATAAAAACTAATATAATAATAAATCTCTAAGAGATTATTGAGTACAGTTTCCATATTGCTTAAAAGCTTTTCTGTGTGTGAGCACTAAGGCTTCTTTTCATTTTAAGCTTTTCTTCTTTCTTTCTTTTCTACACTTCATGCTTACAAGCATGCTAACATTTGAATGATTCAAATGTTATTCCTTTATAGTACAGCTAATAGAGCCGTTGAGAGGATAAGGATGTTCATTCAAACTCCAACGGTCATATCTCAACGGATAGATAAGCACGTGTTGGATGACATCACTTTCTTGTCCTTTTCTTGCAACGGTAATATTCCATTTAACAGCTTGGAAAAATTTGCTTCTGGCTTGGTTCTTCTGATGATGTTACAGATGAGTAGTTCAGAAACTACTTTGGTATAGATAGCATAGTAAACATCAGATTCTGACTTCAGCACTTTGTTCATCAGAGTTGATAGCAACAGCTCATCTGATTGAACACGTCTTGTCTGGTGAAGCTTCATAATCTTTCTTCTTCAGAGTCTGGTCTTCAGAGTCTTTTGCACTTGGTCTTCAGAGCCTTCAGCCTTCAGAACTTCAAGTCATTAGAGTCTTCAGCACAAACTTTTTCAGATGATTATATCTTCAGAGTCTTGACCTTCAGAACATGTCTTCAGAGCCTTGACCTTCAGAACATGTCTTCAGAGTCTTGAGAG
The DNA here is from genome assembly GCA_963859935.3 of Lathyrus sativus. Taxonomy (NCBI): domain Eukaryota; kingdom Viridiplantae; phylum Streptophyta; class Magnoliopsida; order Fabales; family Fabaceae; genus Lathyrus; species Lathyrus sativus. The sequence goes on from OZ012737.1 coordinate 233,643,426, forward strand.
TCTTGACCTTCAGAACCAGTCTTCAGAATCTTCAGAGTCTTGACCTTCAGAACATGTCTTTAGAGTCTTGAGAGTCTTGACCTTCAGAACCAATCTTCAGAGTCTTGATCTTCAGAACATGTCTTCAGAGTCTTGAGAGTCTTGACCTTCAGAACATGTCTTCAGAGTCTTGAGAGTCTTGACCTTCAGAACATGTCTTCAGAGTCTTGACCTTCAGAACATGTCTTCAGAGTCTTGAGAGTCTTGACCTTCAGAACCAGTCTTCAGAGTCTTGACCTTCAGAACATGTCTTCAGAGTCTTAATAGTCTTGACCTTCAGAACCAGTCTTCAGAGTCTTGAGAGTCTTTAGAGTCTTCAGAGTCTTCAGAGTCTAGATCTTCTGGATCCTTAGAGACTTGAGATGTTCTTCAGATTATGCTGAATCAGAGTTTATGCAACTTGTGTGCTTGAGCGTGTAAATCTGTCAGAGCAGAGTCTTCTATATCAGATTCTCAATACATTGCAGCATGTAGTATCTTCAGAGTCTTCTGATGACTAAGCTTCTGAACTCTCAGAGTCTTCTCATTCATTAGAGGCTTCTGCTTCAGAATCTTCAATGATCAATGTTCAGATTCTCTTGGAGGCAGTGTTCAGATCTTTGTATAAGATGCTCTTTGAACCTTTGAAGCCTTTCATATTTGCATTGTTCATATCTAATTTGCTTTTTAGATCAGATGCACAACTCAGATCAGAATCCACAGATGCATTGCAACTGCAATATCCAGCATCCTTGGTTCTTTACTGATGGTGATCAGATACATAAGCAAACTAGCTTCTCCCAAGCGCTTTATGATGTTACACATAGTAATTCCATATATTACTAGCTGCACACGTTGCTTTTGTTTGTTTGGTCTAATATATTTAATTTAATATGACTTGCACATAACAAACATTAAACCATAAAATGGTTCTTTCACAAATACTCAATTGTTATCATCAAAACATAGAGATAATCCTGTAGAGACAAATCTTGCTCTTACAGAAAAGAGTTTTAGCTATCCATTGACATGGTAGCTTGTACAAAAAGGGAGAATTGGAGATGAATTTGCATCAAGGATGATTTCTCGATTCTTGATGCAAATCCCGCTCTATTCTCTTCACACTCTTCTTCTTAAGGACTTTTCTATTCTATTACAATTTGAAAAATAAAACTCCCCCATTTCAATACTATGTTGCACCCCTTTTATACTAGTTGGAAGAGGGGACATATGTTATGTGAAGTACTTGGTCGCATAGCGGAGTCAACTTTGTTGCTAAGCATTTTCAAACCGCCCTTGTGAAACCGTCATACTTCGTTATGCGAAGTATTGGTCGCATAGCGAAGTCCTCTTTGCTGCTGCTTTGCTTCAAGCGATCTGGCAAGTTTTAATTCTGTTTTATTTCTTTTTGTCTCGCTTTGGTTTCGCTACACACCTTTCTCTACGCGACGTAAAGGTCGCTATGCAAACTTCCTCTGCTTTGACTCGCTTCAAGTGAACTGGATAAGATTGCTTCTACCTCTTTCTATTTTGAGTTCGCTTTGTCTCGCATAGCAAAGTTCACTATGCGATACCCTGTTTTGCTATGCAAAATTCTTCGCTTTTCCTCACTTCTTCCGCTTCAAGCGATCTTTGGCCATTTTGATCCTGTTTTTGCTTGCTGCTTGTTCGCTTTGTCTCACATAGCGAACTTTGCTATGCGATATTTTTTCTCGCTATGCGAAATATGCTGGGCATGGATTTTCTTTTGGTTGCACTTGTTGATTTATTTTGCCAACTCCTGTAATCCTACACACATTTAAACATAGTGTCTTTTGGAGCATTTGTTAGTTAATTTATGCTCAAAGATGCAAGAAAGTATGGGGTCCGTTCAAGTTTTTCAACAAGGACACATCACTTATGGCCTTCCATCAAAATCTCCCAAACTTATTTTCTTGATTGTCCTCAATCAAGAGCTTGAAAAAAAACTATTTTGACAAGTATTTAACACAGTTTTTTGAGATTTGAATGGTTTAAAAGAGTATTTGTCGAGAAAGACACATGTTCATTTTAATTTGTAGAATCATAGCATGATGATGAAATAAGTTCTCTCCCACACAATCACATCATATACTCAAATTTATAATGACACACTTCCTTGAATTTTTCCTAATACTCTTCCTCATACAAGATAATGAAGATTGTTGCCTTGCTTTATTCTTTTGGGTGTGATGACTCTCATTTTGAATCACTTGGTCAACATCCGGGTCGAGTCATGTTTTCATCAAATTAGCTTCGTAATTTGAGCATATGAAGGTATAATCACATAGGACATTGTTAAGGTTGTAATGTGGTCAGGGTATAAGAATATGGTATTTCTCCTAATGCTAGTTTTCACAAATCTGTCCACTTTTGTAACTTGCTTTGCTTGCTTCACTCATTGCTTTATCACCATAATTTTGACTTTTCAATCTTTCATTTCTATGATACCAATCCCTTTTTCTTTTTATATTTGTTTTTCTCATTTTATATTTCTTTTCTCTTTCTTTTCCTTTTGGTATCATCATTCATTTCTCCCCAACTTGTTTCTTTTCATGAGTGAAGCTCCTAGTGATTCATATCTTTTTGGTTTAAGTTGTGAAAAAGAATTTTGGGTTGGACCATAACTCTCTTTTTTTGATCCATCCTTTGATTTTTATGGTTTCTACAAGGTTTCACAAATGCTCATTCACTTATTGGTTTTGAGGAGATTCTTTTTGGCATGGTGGTTTTTCTCAAATTCAAACAATTGCCTTGATCATCTTTATACCCTTTTCATAGCTCAAATGAAACTTTTGGATTGGTCATGAATCAATAGAGTCCAACACAAGGATTTTTTGATACAATGGAAATTCACCTCACTTTTGTGTTTTTTCTAATGATTTAAGCAAGTGCGTACAATGTAAAATGAGACATGATATGTATTTGTATGAAAAAAAATCCAAGATCATGCTAACATTCTACAAAGCAAGTACACATGTACCTTGCTTGATGTTCGTCCTGGTTCTTATCATTACCGTCCATTCTCGTTGTTGCTTGCTTAATCCATACTTTGTTCATGATGCTACAAGTAACATTCCATGCTTGTGATGAAGGTACAATCTCTAAAGATGCAAAATAATACAAAAAAAAACTTGAACAGAAATTTAACCACAACACTTGATACTTAACCATAATTTGTCTAACAACACACAATACAATAACATAACTTTGTTAATATGACACATAATACTTCAACAAAATACATAACTAAAATCATAATTAAAGAATATAAGCATAATATCCAAACATAAGGAAATGAAAGTAGGAAATTGACAGAAAATTTTTAAAATTTTCACTTTGTTTGGCGAGATTTTACTTTTTCCCCTTGGATCATTCTAATCCTCATCCATTTCCTCTTCTTCTTCTTCTTCTTCTTCTTCTTCCTCTTCCTCTGCTTCTTCCTCTTCTTCTTCATCCTGCTCGACATTTCCACTACCAGATGTCGCTCCTGCACCAGTATTCCCCCAAGATAAAATGGCATGTCCCCAGGCCAAGCAACATGTGTGTGGTATGCGTCTGAGGTGAGGATTTGCTGGGCAACATCTTCTGGTTGCCCCATCTAAAGCTGCAACCTGTACATCGATTCTTGAATGCTTGCCACTTCCCGGTTTATGGCCTCGTTTTAATCCCAAGCATAAGAAAATGATGCCCTAAATCTAGGGTCCCAATCATCATAGCTTAAATTTTCTGGTGCAGGGGATCTTTGAGGTTGTCTTGTTGTTGTTTCAACATTACAAAACCGGGAAATATATGCATCATCTATAGTCCCTTTCAATGTTGCATGTACCTGGTTAGGGATTACCATGCATGATGTATGTAGTAACCCCATAATCAGCCTTGGAAAGACCAGTGGACACGAAGATTTTGCTCCTATCCCAGCCTCTCGACCACTTTCCGCCACAATCTTAATTTCATTTGCAATGATTCTTGCAGCACATATGCTTTTTCCACTCAAGATAAAATAAAGCAGTTGTGCAGTATCTAAAGTGAATGTGGTTGTAGAGCTTCGTGGTCTTATGTTATGCAAGATGTGCATCAAGATTACCTGAGAGACTTGGTTAAGGTCTTTGCGGAGAAAGTGTGTTAGGACCCCAGACGCGTTCTTTTGTACCTTGCTGTCACACCCTAATTGTTGACCCTAAGATTCTATTTTTGCATCATCCTGCATAACATTTCTAGGACAATCATACCCGCGACACTAACCAAATCTTCTTTTTATTACTTTTATTTGTTCACTGTTGAATCAGGGGTTTGTTTCAAAGGGACCTCAAAGATTAGTCAGTCGGATTTTGAATGCCCCATAAACTAAAACACTAGATTCAAGTGAATACTATTCTCACAAGAGTTTCAAGATGTGAATAACTAACTCTGTTCTTAGGTTTTTACTGGTCATTCTCCTCAAGATTTTTCAGAGGTCTTCCTAAGGTGGATTAAGGTTTGCTGTCTCTTGGTTTATTAAGAGCTTGAATTAGGTTAGGAAAGAAGATTCATTGTTCTTCTAAAGCTTAAGTTCCAATAATGAATTGGATTCGTTCGGGTTGCAATATTTAAAGAGCTTTGCTTCAAAGTTCACCATTCAAGAATTCAAGCTTAATTCAAGAAGTTTTTTTACATATGAATAAGTCTCATCAGATTTAATTCAAAGATCCAGAGTGTACCAGTCATTTTCAAGACTCAATTCGCAAGAGTTCATGTTATAACTACAAGAGCAAATTCAAACCATATCATTAAAACTCTATCTCACAGTGTCCATTTATTCTACTCACGTTTGATTTTCACATATTCTAGATAATGTTGGACATTCGCTTGAAGCAAATTCACTTCGTGGGTTCATTCTTATGCTAGATTTGGCCTTGATGGTTCAATTTACCCTTGCTTGGCATTGGTGTGATGAATACCTCATGATAGTTTGTACTTGGAAATTAAGTGTGGGAATATCTTCATGTGTGTTGGTGGTTTATTTAATGTTGTCAAAATATGACAAAATGAGGATGTTACTTTATCAGATTAATTATTTTAAGGCCTACTTACACAAGTTGACTTCCTTACTTCAAATTCAAAATTCAATTAAAGAGTTTATAAAATGCAAGACTCAAAAGTCCTCAAAGTGACAATCAAGACTCATGATTTCAATTTATCACAAGTTGTAATATTAAGTTCATGCTTAAAGGCGGGATCTAGTCATGGTTATAAATATAGATTCATAGGTTCAAGAACTTTGTGACGTTACAAGGTCCAAAATATTATAAGTTTTATCAAGGTGTTCCATTGCTTTCCACATATTTCGTATGTTAAGTGCAAACCATTCTCATTACAAAGGTTCATTCCAAATCTAAGGTGCCATCACCATATTCAAAAACCATTCTCATTACAAAGGTTCATTCCAAATCTAAGGTGCCATCACCATATTCAAGAGTTCATCAAATTCGAAAGAGCCAATATCCATTTCCAAGTGTAAAACTTCGCGGACCTTCTACAGAATGAGTGCTATGAGTAATTTAAAGGACAATGCCTAAACATATGAATGGTTCCTGTCCCAAAGAATAGAAGGGGGCCCAATACGCTGCGATTACGGTATTTATCTCCCCACCTTTTAAAAACAACTTCCACGTATCCAAATGAAGGCTCCTACATAAGGAAAGTTGTAAACATCACCTTTTGAAATCAATTAAGACTAAGTGGGAGCAACCCACGGTTTTCGCGATCATGATATTAAGAGACTGTAAATTACAAATAAGAAAAGATCATGATTTCCCAACAATTATCCGACATAATAAACCGAAGGAGGAGACATGGTAAGTCAAGAAGGGAAACTCATAACCATGCCGTCAGGACACTCATGACATTTCTAAAATATGTTTCAAGATAAATCCAATTCATTTCCGAATTTAGTCCAACATGTTCAAGCTTTTTCGATTCTAAATGGAAGCACGATTATTAAAACATCAGTTACTGAAACCACAACTAAGGTTTTAAATTCAGAGCATCACAGTTTCGAAGGGGATCCTTTTTTGGTCCCTCTCTGAAAAACCCAGTACATTTGAAAAAGAAAATCACGAAACCCAACACACATTGGGGAAATTGAGAGATCCGGCAAAAAAAGGAGAATGCAGTGAAAAGAGGAACACTGCGAACCTGCGAATAGGGGCTTGAGGTTTCAAATCATCTTCTCCATCACCAACCGGAGGACGAACTACTGTCAACAAGTGATGAATAACTCATCCCGCTTGAAATGCGACTGTTCCCTTTTTCTGCGAAGGAGAGGTTAGCAACCGCCATCGAGCACGACCGACCACGAGCATAGGGAGACGGTCGAGGGAGGTGATACGCGCCGACAGAAACAGAGAAAATCGCTGTTTTGTTTGCAGAATCTTGCATTGGTTTTGTGTTGATATGTTAGAACGGATGGGTTAGGTTAAAACTGGCCCATCTTGTTTTTCTAACACCTCCGAGCCTTTTTGCCTCCCCCCTTGCCTTTGCTTTAAAATTAAACCTTTTTTATTTGACCTAGTTTTAAAAAATTAAGTTTTTTGAGTTAAAACTTAACAAGTTATTAATTGTTAGCTAATCTAACTCAATTAATTGTTAACCTTTTAAGAAATTTCAATTATGATTATTAATTCAATTATAGTGCTAACCTTTTGTTTTGAAATTCAAATTAATGGCTAATTTTGATTTAAATTACAATTGACATTAAATTTGACTTACAATTCAATTATTTTTGATAAATTTCGATTTACGATTTTGATAAACTTTGATTTAAATTCAATTATAAGTACTAATAGCATTGATCTAAAAATTCTTTTTATTTTAATTTTAAATTCAATTATAAATTTTGTTTTGAAATCCAATATTAATCTTAATTTTAAAATTCATTTGTAATTGTGATGACTTAGATTTAATAAATAACCATGATGTATGACTGGTAATTTCAATTGGACCGCGTTTCTTTTCGGAACCATGGGCTTTAATTTCAAGCATGATTAATTCATGGTCTGATTGTTTATTTTTTTAAATTACGCTGTCAAGTTGTGATGCAACGTCGTTCTATTTTCTTCGATATTGTTTTGTATGCATAGATCCAAGGGAAGAACCTGTATATGAATTCATGATTTGTATACAATGCATCGCATTTACATCATGTTCCCCCGCTTGATCCTTGATTTCTCAAGTCGATCAGCTTAGGATTTAGCCCTTATACTTTAAGATAGGATAGGTTTCCCTTAAAGTCTTTCAACTTAGGCAAATCTATAATATAATTTACATCATCTATTCTCCTCACAAGAAAATTATACGTGATTCATCTTAATATTTGAGAAATAATTCTCCTACCCCATAACGCAATCAAGATATGTATAATCTTTTCCGCTTAAGAGAGGTATGTGGCATACTCGTCGATAAATTCGAGTTTTGAGCCCTTCTCTCAATGTGACGCAAATACCATCTCCTACAAGTCGTGGTGGTTAAGTCGAGTATTCTCCCTTAAGATAACGACTCGTCTTTTCTCCTAGAATCAATCGACAAACCTTTTTCCCCTGGAACTTTGACCAACAGTTAATGGTTCCCCAATCCCTTTTAGGGGAACTATGAATACTCTAATTCCACTCCCGTCAGGATACGTAGGCACAAGATGCGATTTCTTAGCGAGTATACTTAGAAATAAACCCCTAGGTCTTTCTCCCTTAGAAAACAACAATAAAACAAGAGGTTTCTGTCGGGTACTACATATGCTTAGGATGCTAACACCTTCCCTAGGTTTAACCAACTCCCGAACCTTAGATTCTCTAGCTTTGCATTTGCATTGCATCTTGTGGGTAATTTGATCATTTTCCCTTCCCTTGGACAAATTAAAGACCGATGGTGAATAATGAATTAAGATTCAAGTTAATCCAATAATTTGATATCTAATTCTCACCGCGACAGAAATGACGACTTTACTGAGGAAATGCTCGAGGGTTCCCCTAACTTGTTTTTTGTGTTTATTATTTATATATATATATCTACTTATCTGCTTGTTTTTATTTATGCTTTGGGTTGATATCCTTGTATGGTGAGGAATGTCCTACACCCGGACTTGAGTGTGCTTATGATAGGAAGGTGGTATATTTGAGAAGGCTTATAGGTGGTGATTCCCGACCAAGCTAACTTGAGAATCACCGCTCAGTTGAGGCCCTCTTGAGAATAGAATTGTTGAACGAGTATTCGTGAAAAAACTTACTATTTTCGACCTAGGAGCCTGTGATACTGGGGACCTTTAGTTACCTTTAACCCTACTTGGCCTTTCTTAGGACGTAGTGCGATGACTATGAGGGAGTATTCCCAAAGTAGTTGATACGCGATGCTACACTCAAAAGAGGTTCTCTTGAGAATATTGTTAACCACCGAGTACTCGGGAAATTGATAATATCTGAAAGATGGACTAATGATTTTGGGCACCTATTAGAACCCTTGTTTTACAGGTATAATCAAACCTTTAGTCCACACCCTTTTGGAAGGGGTACACCCTTTGCCTCCTTCGCTTGCAAGCCTAGGTTTCCTGTTTGTTTATCTTTGTGTATTTGTGTGCTTGCCTGCGTTTGTGAATCTGTTGCATTCATAAAGCATCATATTGCATTGGTTTCAGGGAATTCAGAGTTTTATTTATGAACATCGCAGGACCAATATGGATTTTAAAATCCCGCTCCTACACAACCCTAAGTGTGATGAGGAACTCAAGGCTACGTAGTTATTTGTTGGAAGAAATTGTTTTATTGGTTTATTTTAATTTCAAAAATGAGTTTATTCTCTCTTGGAAGGAAAAATACTCAATAGTTGAAAAGGGTTTACGCTTGGGCGATGAAAGTTGTTTGAAAAAAAAACTTGGACTTGGGCGATAAGTGATTTTAGGTAAAAGACTTGCACTTGGGCTAGAGGTGATTTTGGATTGGTTTTGGTTTGGATTTGAACAAGGACTTGATATTGATCAGGTGATTTGGAATTTTGAATTGAAAATGGTTTGATGTGTTGAGATGTTTTTTTGAGCGGATGATGGTTGCTCGAATGATCGAGTTAGGAAACTCGTACCCAAACAATCGTGGAAAAATAGTAGGCACTGGACTGCTTCCTTTTTCATAATTTTGATTTCAAAAGGATTATTTACCACTATGGTGTTTAAAATAAATGATGAATACTCGAATGATCGAGTTAGAACACTCATATCCAATTATTCGGGAAAAAGAATAATAGGCATTAGATCATTTCCTTTTTCGTCCAAGTTATTGTGAAAATAAGGCCACTTAAGATTTTACTACAAAAGTGGTTTGAGATGAATCTGACTTGGTAGTTTTAAACGGATGATGATTGTTCGGATGTTCGAATTAGGCAACTCATATCCAAACAATCGGGGAAAAGAATAGTAAGCACTAGACCATTTCCTTTTTCATCCTTTGTGAAAAGATATTTAAAATTGATTAGATGTTTTAATTGAATTTGGAAAAAATACATTCGATAAAAAATTAAGGTATGATTTGCGTCGATTCGAAGTTAATCGAAACGAAACAAGTTTTGAAAATTATCAGCTGACGTTGAATCAAGGATTTTATTCGCGTTGCGAAACAAATTAAAAAAAGGTTTGATAATGATGAAGTGGTGGGATATTTTGAAAACCAACTTGATGTTGATCAAGTATTTAATTTGATTTTTGAAAGGTTGATTTTATGTGGTCAAGTTATTTAAATAATTAATTAACCAAATTAATCAATTAAATAAAGTTAATCAATTAAATGAAATTAATTAGTTAATCAAGTTAATTAAAACACAATTTAAAAATTAATCAAAAAAATGAAATTAATAAATTAATAAATTTAATTAAAAAAATTAGTTAAAATGAAATTAATCAATTAATCGACTTAATAAAATTAATCAATTAAAATGAAATTAATTAATCAAATTAATTAAAAATCAATTAACAAAATTAATCAATTAAAATTAAATTAATCAATTAATCAAGTTAATTAAAAATCAATTTCATGCAAAATGTTTTTTAGTGCATTTATCTGCAAAATGTTCCGAGGGGAACTCTTGGTGATAACTTGCACTTTCCCTGTAAGTGGTTCTTTAGTGCATTTAGCTGCAAAATTTTCTTCCTCACAGTTAGTACATAAAATAAGCATTACCTCATTTACAGATTCTGGAATTTTCTTGACACCATGAAACGTTTGATTCAACCCCTCCAACTTCGTGAGAAGCTCTTCGTAACCCCCTAGAGTTAGCTGATTATGAGGATTAATTTTTGTTTCCATACTTTGAATTCCTCTAGCATTTGTAAAGTTATACTCATTTAGGCTCATTTTCTCTATTAGCTATTTCACTTGTGGCTCAGTCAGTGTTCTGATTGAACCGCCGACAGATGCCTCTAAGAGCATTCGTGCTTGCATTTGTAGGCCTTTCACAAAGATATGTATTTGTTCCATATTGCTCATATTATGATTAGGACACCTCAATAACAGTTTAAACCTTTCCCACACGTCGTATAGAGAGTTGGTCTCTTGATGTTCGAACTGCGTAATTTCCGCTCTTCTTTCTATGAATTGTGCTGTAGTGAAGAATCTCTCCAAGAATTTGTCTTCCAATTCTCTCTGTTGCACCCCAAAATTTGACCAACCCCTTTTCTTAATCTCTGGCTTATGTTTCATTGTTCTAGCATATTGCATTGCATAACATTTTGCATTTACAAGGGATCAAGTGTTTGTCTGTGTACCACCCAAGAGGAAAGTCTTTATTGGTTTCGAGCTCAAGCAAAGGCATTGGTACAAACCATCAGAAGACTGTCAAGGGGGTCCATAAGGTCTTATCACTAGTGTGAACATGAGTTAGAAGTTTGTTGAATACCTCAGAGGTCATGGAGGAGTGGAAATGGTTACTCAGTTCATTTGCATAGTCCTCAGGCCAAAAGGGTCGGAATTAGGGCTTCAATTTTAATTGGGTTAAAATTTGTTTCCATGGTCTTCCATATGTCCTAAGGTGTTCGGGGATGAGAGTTGGACCATCATTTTTAATCAGAATAACTTCAGTTGATCAGTTGATTGAAAATCAAGAGGTTTGGGGAAAAGTCAACTGTGCAGTGAAAAAAGTCAACTCATGACTTTTTGAGCTCAAGATCATGATCCTTAATTTCAATATGACCAATGGGTGGAATTTGATAAAAAAAAAGTCAAGGGAATCATGAAAAAATCAAAGGTTGTTGAAAGTTGCCATTTTGGGAATTAGGGTTTTAGAAACTTTCCATTTTTGGAAAGTTTTATGTTTGGAATAGCCATCTTCAAAGCCATTTTTCTTCATGATTAAAGTTTCAAATGAACTTTTGGCCAACATCAAAGTTGTTCCTTGTATCTCAAGCTTTCATTTGAGTACCAATTCATAGTCATATGATATTTGGAGCTCAAGTTATGATCAGTCAAAGTTGGGGGTTTCAATGATTTCAAAACTGTTAAGTTTGAACAGATTTTTGCACCACTTTGCAAGCCAATTTTCATCACCTTCTTGTGGTCAAATGAAACTTTGTCCCAAATGAAAGTTGTAGGGTGTGTTCCAAGCTTTCCAAATAGTACAAGAAGTCCTCAATTGGATTTGAGAAGCTCAAGTTATAGATGTGCAAAGTTGAGGAAAAATAAGGCAAAATCCATACTTAGAACTTTTTTCTAAGTTATTTGTGAGCAGCTTGCATGACATACTTTTCAACCCCAATTTTAGTGCCCTTTCAATGATCAAATGGGACTTTCATCAACATGAAAGTTGTTCATGGATATGCAATCTTCATTTCTTGTTCAAACATCACATCACTTGCTTGAGTATTCATTAACTTATGGTGGTTTGAAGTGAGCCTCTTAGGGCTGTTGCAAAGTGCCATTCATGAAGCATTTTGGCCATCACTTCTTGCAGCCCACAAAACCACACGTATGATATGTATTCTTGGTGCATTCTTTGTGTACCAAACATTGCCATAACAGGAGGAACCAAGCTTGTACCCCTTTGCCCCAATTTGAAATTCTTGCCCAAAAGAGAAGGGGACCAGCCACCCTCATTCTGCAGCTCAATAGCTTGTTCCCTCCACTCCAGAAAACAACAAGAAATCCTGCATGCTCATGTTCTATTCTTTCTTTCACCATTTGATTCCAACAACCATGAACATATCAGATATGCACCATTGATTTTTCACCACAGTTAACTCCCCAAATTCCCCTTTTCACACCATATTTAAGCAACAGAGCAGTGGGGGAGAAACCCTAGCCACCATTTGAGAGAGAAATCATATTTTTCATTTTGTTTTGCTCTGAGAATTCCCTCGAATCTCACTGATTTCCTCACCATTTTTCAAACACTTTATCACCTCAACACCATTTTGAAACTGTTTACAAAAGGAGGAGTTGTTGACTCTTCTCTTGAACTGCTCTAAGAACCAACTGTTGCATAAAGTGGGGGAGAAACATCAGAGTTTGCTCAAGAAGGGGATAACTTGCTGCTAGCTTGCTGTGAGGAGTTTGCAAGAGGTAAGTGTTTCTAAACCCTCTATTTTATTGCATCAACATCATTAAAACATGTTTGAGCTTGAATGTGTTCTTGGAATTGGTTAACTTTCATTTGACATATTGAGGTGTATTGTGATGACAAATTTGTGACCTTGACTGTATAAGTTCTGTTGTGTTTAGCTTGTTTGCAAACTGTTTCCATGAGAAATGTATGTTGAGTATTCTTGTTGGCTTGACACTCATGACAAAATTTTCCTCTGTCCTTGTGAACCATGCTTGATGTTTTTATTTTGCTGTCAAATGTGTGTATGCTTGAGAGATGAGTTTATCAGTTCAGGTTTAGTGGTTAGCAAGTTGATGCTGTCATGAGTGTTTGTTTGGCCCTGTGAAACCTATTTTGATGTCCTACTTAATACTGTCATGTGAAAATGTTGGAGTTAATTTAGTTTTGAAATTGGTTTGTGGTGCTCACTTTGAGGTAGCAACTGTTTTTGAGGTATTTATTGAGTTTGGTTTTTGGAGGTGTTAACTTGTTTGGAACAAGAGCTTGCTACTATTTCTGTTTGAGGTCTTTAGGTTTTAAGTTTCATTGTTATGAACCTGTTGGCTGTTAGATTATTTTGAGTTTAGAGGATGTTTGGTCTTGTTAAGAGCACTGCTGATGAAGCTCATCATATCATGCTGTTAAGATAGGACACATCAGCCTGTTGTCATCATGTTGTGTTTGCCATGTTAAGGTTATGTCCATTGCTTTTAAGACTTGGCCCTCATGCTAATTTGGTTGTGTTTACTATCATTAGAATCTGTTGCTTTCATTGGAATTTTTGTTTTGAACCTTGTTAGATGTCAAGCCTGCTATTGTGATATGCATTGCCTTATTGAAATTGCAAACTACTCTTGTTACTCAGTGTGCTAGAATGTTTTGGTTGTATGAAAGTTTTGGCTAGGCTGCAGTTTAGGGGGATATTGTGTTTGTGACGCTTTTGTAAGGCCCTGTTGTTTTACCCTTGATGTATTGCTGCTGAAACATGATGCATTGTTCTCTTGTCTAATTTCTGCTTGAAGTTTGTTAGCTCATTAGGCCACCACTGCCACAAAACTGTCCTTCATGTTAAAACATGTTTTGTAAAATCTGCTAGCAGCATTTGTCTATCATGTGTCAGTGGAGCATTTATGTTGGTTTGGGCGTGTGCTAATTGTCATAAGCATGTCTATATCTTGTGTGATTTGCCTTGTTACTGCCATTAGCACTATTTGTTAGAGAACTGCTTTTAGAAGATTGTTTTTTTACTGTTGTGAGGGTGTTTTGTTTTATTTGGTTGGTTGAAGAAGTGAGGTTTGGATAGGATAGAAGTTGGAAGCTATCAGGACAGTTTGAGTTTTCAAGTTGACAGAAGGTGTGAGGTTTGGCATCATTTTTTTAGAACCCTGATGTGTGAATTGGCAAAAACAGCTAGTTCATATTACTTGCTGACTAGAATCATACCCCTGAGATTTTGTAAACATGTGGCTGTAGCTGTTTGAATCTGATTCCTATGTTAGGGTTGTTTCCAATTTGTAAGTAACTGCTATATCATGCTGCTATGACCTATCATTTCCAACCATGTTAAATCTTGCTCTTAACTGTTTCTAGAGGCTGAGTTTGCTAACTCATGCCTGTTGTGCCAATGATTGGTATTGGTTTCTGTTTCAAGCAAGGTTGCTTGACTTATTTGTTGAATGCATGATGAGGGTAAGTTTCTAGCATTGTTATGTAAGGCCTTTGTTTGCTGCCAGTTCATTTTGGCACAAAGGATTTTGTTCCACTTATTGTGTGGCTGGCTTTTTGGTAAGATTAAGACCATGTTTAGAGCTGCTGTTAGAGGTTGTGTTAGACCTGAAAACTCATGTTTGAGATGTGTAGACTGGATGGCTCATTGTGTTGTGGCATAGTGATGACAGTTTAGTGGCTGCCTCATAGGTTTTGATTGGTTTGAGTGAATTAAGCTTTTTGATGTTAAGTCCACAATTTGAGTTGACATTTGTTTTTGAGTTGAGTTTGTTCAACTCATGACAGCTGGATAGTCTTTAGGGCATATGTTTAGTGTCCTGGTTTTAGCAATACCTTACTTTCTGTTGTGTGCCTCAGTTTTGGTTAGAGCTTTGAAGAAGGTTTGTGTTGGTTGGCTGTTTAGTTGAGTTTGGTTCTTGATGGAGCTTCTGTTGCTGTCAAGATCATTAGTGTTTGATTTTGGGCATTAATGACCAAACTTCCACTGTCATGGGATAAAAGGTTGGACTGTCATAAGGGCATATAGTGTCTGGTTTCTGTATGATGCATTAGGTTTCAGCTTGGTCTTTGAACTGTTTTTTTCTCAGCATCCAATTTTGTTGTTGGTTTTGATGCATTTTGCTTGAAACATTTGGTGAGATTTGGGATTTGATATTGTTATGCCAAGTTTGTGCTAGCTGTTGTCAAGGCTATTTTCTTAACATGATTTAGCTTTGATTTAGTCTCTGTCATTTGAAATGGATAGTAAGCTAGTTGTGGATGATTTGAACATTGCAATACCTTGAATTCATAATCATGCTGTTAGATTTGTTTTGGATTAAGTTTACTCAAACTTGCCTTGGATTTTCAAAACTCCTGTATATCACTTTTGCAACTCATATACCTCATTCAGTTATGTCATCTCTTTGAATCATCTTTCGGTTGGAGTTTGATCTATTGCATATCTGAAACTTGTGTGCATCTTTCTCTAAACCTGTTTCCATCAGTGTTGGTCCATATTTTCCAAAACGCATTTTAAACTTCATCCTTGCATCTTCATTCGGTTTTCTTTGTGTGTGCATTATCTGAAGAAACTAACATCACCATCATGTTCCTTGTGAAAAATTGAGTGAGATGGACCTTTGTTTCATTGAATTTGGATGAGATTTGAGTAAGTTGCGATCAAAACGTATTTTGGTTATTTTCATGTAGCTTGCCTTGTTTTCTGCCCAGTCACACACGCCCTTTAGTATTTGTATTAAAGGGGTGGCATAAATACACGGATGTATCGCCACCCCAGTGGTTAGAACCTTGCCCATAAGACCTTGCTTGACCGCCCGTACCTCTGTTCGACCCCTGCTGGGGCGTTTTTGCTTTTATTCTTTTTATTTTTCACGTTTTATCTTTTCCTTCTCCTTTTTCGTTTGCTTGCACGTGTGTGTGAGTGGTAGAGTTGGTTTTGTGTGGTGCTTGCAATGCCAAGGTGAGGGGTTCAACTCTTAGTGAAGGCATTTCTTTTTTATGACATGTTTATTTTATTCCCTTTATTTTATTTCTTTCCTTTTTAATTTGTTCTATTTATTATTATTTTTTATTAATTTTAAATATTTTATGGAAAAACCCAAAAAAATATTTTATTTTATTTTATGGTGTTATTTTTATTCTCCATCCTTTTTTATTATTATTATCTTATTATTATTTCATTTTATTTTCCATTTTTATTTTATCATTTTATTTTGAATCCATCAATTTCATTTCTTTTCTTTTTCATTTCACTTGTGAGTGAATTATTTAGTGTTTACTTGGCCTTGTACCATGATCCCCCTAGGATTCCTAGTCCTTCCGTTTAGGATGGGAGTAGGAGAGACATTAGGTGTTCAATCCTATGCATGATAACATTAGGTTAGTTCTCCCTTTTCATCCCAACTTTAGGAGCATTGTACATGACAACTTTAGGTTTGGTTTAGTCCTCCTTTAGTGTGTCCTTTCTCTTCTCATCTCAAAACAATCACAAAGCACCTAATAAAGGTTAATGATTATTGTGCGTTACGAGCCTTAAGCACTTGGGAAAGGGTTGTTGAGGGGTTTCCCTTCAATGACTTAGATGTTTAGTGTAGCACCTTTGGGTGATATGCGACGTGTAACAACCCAAATTTCATTAAATAATTAATTGTAGTAATTAATTGATTTAGTGGGATTTTTATTAATGTTGGAAATTAATTTTTATTAATTGGAATTAATAGAGAATTGAGAAGAAATTGGAAGGAAGGAAAATAAAGGAATATATAAGAGAGAAAGAAAAGAAAAGAAAGATAGAAAACATTTGGAAAGAAAGAGGAAAGAAGAAGAAAGGAGAGAAAGAGAAGAGAAGAAGAGGAAAAGTGGAAATCATCAAGAACCAACATCAAAGCTCCGATTAATCGAGGTAAGGGTGAGAAATGTTTCTATTTGATCATTGTATGATGTTATGTATGTTGGGTTGGGGTTTTCGTAGAGTTTCCATCACTTTCCATTTAGGGCAAAATGTTGGATAATCGGTAGATTGATGATTTAATCGGTTGAAACTGAGTAATAATGCCGTAGAATAGTCGGGTAACATGTATTGATGCTGTTTATACTGATTTGGATGTGTAAGAGAGGGTTGATGATGGATTGGTGAAGGAGGAACAGAGTGTGAATCTGTTCTGCGCAGGTTCGCTGGCTCTCGCCAGGCGAGCAAAGGCGAAGCTTCGCCAGGCGAAGCCCAGCGAATGTTGGCGAATAATTATAAGTTAAATCCCAGTGGACTTCGCTGGCGAGTTCGCCAGGCGAAGTTGGATAGCGAAGGTTCGCCCAGCGAAGGTGCTGGCGAATGGTGGCGAATGAAGTCAGTAGCTACTGACTTGGGCTCGCTGGGAAGTCTCGCCAGGCGAAGCCTAGCGAGTGTTCGCTGAGAGAGTTCGCCAGGCGAAGGTTCGCTGCGAGGGTTCGCCAGGCGAATGAAGGCGAATGTGATAACATTTTTCTTTTGCTGTGTTGCTCATGTGGTGATTGTTTGATTGATTCACATAGGTTAATACCTCTATGATATGATATAGATATGATCTATTGTGATGATGTGTACTGTGGGTAGCCTCCGGGCGCGAAACCTAGTTGATATGCGATGCGCATTAATTGTGATAATTAGAAGTACATGTGAATACAATGATGAATGTATGTGTATTGTCTAATGAATTGTGAGTGCATATTTATATGCGATTGTTGTGTAAATGCATGGGAACATATGTGATATGTGTGCATTGTTGTTGAATATGATGATGATGTGTGAAATGAATACATTGATAAATGTTTGATATATGTTGTATGTGCAATCATGATGAAATTCTCGAAGGGGTGAATTATTCGAATGCATGAGATTAAGATGTCGGTCTTAAGTGCATTTGTTGTGGTTGATTGTACATGCATCATTTAGTCAAGAGGCAATGTCTGTTAGTTTCGTGGAAACTAGTGGCTTGTCCCAAACCTAGAAGTGTGGGTTTGAAGGCTTAGAGGACGGGCCTTTATGGTTATCGGTCTAGAAGTGTGGACCCGGTTTAATGTAAAAACCGAAAAAAAGATAACGGGTTATCGGTCTAGAAGTTGGACCCGGTTTAATGTAAAAACCGAAAAAAGATAACGAAAGTCGGTACCGCATTGCATGAGTTGCATTGAGTTGTTGAGTCACATTAATATATGACATATGCATGAAGTGATGCTTATGTGTGAATGATGTGATTGTGAAATTGTGAGAGTATGCATGATGTGGAAATGCTTTACAAATATTCGTGTTGTTATTATATGTGTGGCAAATATATATAACTAAGAAATTGAATTGTGGTGAGAAATACGGAGTGGAACTTGTATTGATTACCTATATATATATATAATCTTATGCTTTGATTATTATGGTTATATTTCTCACCCTTCTGCTGTTTTATAATGCTCTACGAGGCATTGCAGATTAGGATGCTGGAGTCCCTTTTGTGAAGTATTCTTCATTCTTTTGAGTCTGCTGCTCTGATATGTAACACCGGGTAGTTAGACTAGTATAGTCATTCTTTTGTGATACATTGCGATGTATCAGTTGATGTGATTGTGTAATCTAACTGATATGATGTATTAAATTGGATTAACTTGTGTGTACGTGGATTAATATTTTGAAAACGATTAAATGATTTGATCTTCCGCTTAATTTTGAAAATGTTACATATCTTGTGGAGAAAAATGGTGAAAGTGTTTTATTGGTGAAATTGTGACATTCTTCTTTTATACCTTATTATAAAACCTTTTTACTCTGATAATTTGTATGTGCTTAATTGTTTTATATGCATTTATTTGGGGTATAGAAGGGGGTGTTACAATAGTGGTATCAGAGCAGGTCGGTCCGTCCGGCCAAGTTGTTAGAGTGTTTTCTTCCTGTGTGTTATTGATATGCGTGTGTTGCATTATCAATATTGGTTGTTCTTACGTGGTTCTGTTGCTGGAATTAGTAAGATGGTTGCAGGAAGGAACGACGAAGCAATTGCGGAGGCATTGACGAGATTGGCGGGGGCAATTGGGCAGAATCCTCCGGCCAATGTGAATGTGAGGAATCATACTGATGATGGATTCCGTGCTTTGGGGAAATTCCAAAAGAATAACCCTCCGGTCTTCAAGGGAACTCATGAACCGGACAAGGCACAAATTTGGTTGAAAGTTGTGGAAAAGATTTTTCGAGTTATGAATTGCTCGGATGCATAGAAGGTGCAGTTTGGGACTCATATGCTCGAAGAAGAAGCTGAAGATTGGTGGGGTAATACTCGCCAAAGATTTGAGGAAGATGATATTGTGATTACGTGGGATTTGTTTAGAGAAACTTTTCTGGAGAAGTATTTTCCAGAGGATGTGCGGGGGAAGAAAGAGATCGAATTTCTTGAGTTGAAGCAAGGTAATTTGACGGTTGCTGAGTATGCGGCGAAATTTGAGGAGTTGATCAAATTTTGTCCTCACTATAATACTGGTAATGCTGAGAGGTCTAAGTGCCTCAAGTTTGTGAACGGTTTGAGACCCGAGATTAGACAAGCTATTGGGTACCAGGAAATCAGACGGTTTTCTGAGTTGGTTAACAAGAGCAGAATTTATGACGAAGACAGTAGGGCTAGGTCTAGCCACTACAAGAGCCTAAGTGATAAGAAAGGAAAAGGACAATTCAGAGGAAAACCTTACGTAACTCCTTCCGATAAGGGGAAACAAAAGGTTGGTTTTGGAAAGAAGCCAAGTGGGGGAGTTTCTACCCAGGTCAGGTGTTACACTTGTGGTGAAGCGGGGCATCGTGCTCCGGAGTGCAAAAGTGTTGAACAGAGGTGTTTTAAGTGTGGCAAGCCAGACCACAAGGCTCTAGAGTGTAGAAGCGGTGCGGGTGTTACTTGCTATAACTGTGGTGAGCGAGGGCACATCAGTACCAAGTGCGATAAGCCGAAGAAGAATCAAGGGAGCGGGAAAGTGTTCGCTCTATCTGGATCTGAGACTGCTAGCGATGATCGATTGATCCGAGGTACGTGCTTCATTAATGGTACACCTTTGATCGCTATAATTGATACCGGAGCTACGCATTCTTTTATTTCTTTAGATTGTGTTAGAAGGTTAAATCTTGAGTTGTCTGTGATTGGTGGCGGTATGGTTATTGATACTCCTGCTATGGGTTCGGTAACTACACCGTATGTTTGCTTCAATTGCCCGTTGAGTATTTTCGGTAGAGATTTTGGGATCGATTTAGTGTGTCTTCATTTGGATCAACTTGATGTCATTCTTGGAATGAATTGGTTAAAATTCAATCGTGTGTATATTAACTGTTTTGACAAAACGGTTATTTTTCCCGATTCGGATGTTGAAAGGGATTTGTTTATGACGAGGAAACAAGTGAAGGAATCGGTGCAAGATGGGGCTACGGTATTCATGCTTATGGCAACTATGAGAATCAGTGGAAGTGAAGAGATTGATGCTTTGCCCATTGTTAGAGATTTTCCGGAAGTATTCCCTGAAGAGATAAAGGATTTACCGCCGGAGCGAGAAGTGGAGTTTTCGATAGATTTGATTCCTGGAACTAGTCCGATATTGATGGCTCCTTATCGTATGTCGGCATCGGAATTGAAAGAGTTGAAGAGTCAACTTGAGGATTTGCCCGAGAAGAGGTTTATTCGCCCGAGTGTGTCGCCGTGGGGTGCACCGGTGTTGTTGGTTAAGAAGAAAGAGGGTTTTATGAGGCTCTGTGTGGATTACAGACAGTTGAACAAGGTGACTATTAAGAATAAGTATCCACTTCCAAGGATTGATGATCTGATGGATCAGTTGGTTGGTGAAAGCGTGTTCAACAAGATTGATTTGAGATCTGGGTATCATCAGATCCGTGTGAAAGCTGAGGATATTCAGAAGACGGCCTTTCGGACGAGGTATGGACACTATGAGTATTCCGTGATGCCATTTGGTGTGACTAATGCACCAGGTGTATTTATGGAGTACATGAATAGGATTTTCCATCCTTATTTGGATAAGTTTGTGGTGGTGTTTATCGACGACATCTTGGTTTATTCGAAGAGCGAAGGAGAGCATGCCGAGCATCTGAAGATTGTGTTATCTGTGCTGAGAGAGAAGCAGTTGTTCGCGAAGCTTTCTAAGTGTGAATTTTGGTTGAAGGAAGTTAGTTTCCTTGGTCATGTGATTTAGAGTAATGGTATTGCGGTCGATCCGTCGAAGGTTGAAGCGGTGTCGCAATGGGAGACTCTGAAGTCAGTTTTTGAGATCAGAAGTTTTCTTGGTTTAGCCGGTTATTATCGGAAGTTTATTGAAGGATTTGCTAAGTTATCGTTGCCGTTGACGCAGTTGACTAGGAAAGGTCAAGCCTTTGTTTGGGACGCCAAGTGTGAAGCGAGTTTTCAAGAACTTAAGCGAAGGTTGACGACAACTCCTGTTTTGATTCTGCCAAATCCAGAAGAACCATTCGTTGTGTATTGTGATGCTTCTTGGATGGGTTTAGGAGGTGTGTTGATGCAGAATAACCAAGTTGTAGCTTATGCTTCGAGGCAACTCAAAGTGCATGAGAAGAATTATCCGACGCATGACTTAGAGTTGGTCGCCGTTGTGTTCGTGTTAAAACTCTGGAGGCATTATTTATTTGGCGCAAGATTTGAAGTGTTTAGTGACCACAAGAGTTTGAGATATCTTTTTGATCAAAAGGAACTGAATGCGAGACAAAGAAGATGGCTTGAACTTTTGAAGGATTTTGATTTTGGCTTGAACTACCATCCGGGTAAAGCGAATGTAGTAGCGGATGCATTGAGTCGGAAATCATTGCATATGTCGGCGTTGATGGTGAAAGAGTTAGAATTGGTCGAGCAATTTCGAGATTTGAGTTTGGTATGTGAGAGAACTTCTTTTGGATTTAAGTTGGGTATGTTAAAGCTTACAAGTGGTATTTTGGATGAAATTCGAGAAGGACAGAAATCGGGTTTGAGCTTAGCTGATCGGTTGACTTTAATCAACCAAGGCCAAGGTGGTGATTTTCGGATTGATGAGAATGGTATTATGAGATGTCGGGATCGAATTTGTGTTCCGAACATGGTTGAGCTTAAGAAGAGCATCCTTGAGGAAGGACATCGTAGCGGATTGAGTATTCATCCGGGTGCTACTAAGATGTATCAGGATTTGAGGAAAGTATTTTGGTGGCCTAGTATGAAGAAGGATATCGCGGAATTTGTATATTCTTGTTTGACTTGCCAGAAGTCAAAGATTGAGCATCAGAAGCCATCGGGTTTGATGAAGCCGTTGTTTATTCCTGAGTGGAAATGGGATAGTATCTCCATGGATTTTGTATCGGGTTTGCCGAGGACGCCGAGTAATTTTGAGGCTATTTGGGTTATCGTGGATAGGTTGACTAAATCTACTCACTTTATCCCTATGCGTATGGATTACCCTTTGGAGAAGTTGGCTAAGTTGTATATTGAGAGGATTGTGTGTCTGCATGGTATTCCGTTAAGTATTGTTTCGGATAGAGATCCGCGGTTTACTTCGAGATTTTGGGAGAGCCTGCAGAGTGTTTTGGGTACTAAGTTGCGTTTGAGTTCAGCGTATCATCCTCAGACTGATGGTCAGACGGAGAGGACGATTCAGTCGCTTGAAGATCTTTTGAGAGCTTGTGTATTGGAAAAAGGAAGAGCTTGGGATAGCTACTTGCCTTTGATTGAGTTTACCTACAACAACAGTTTCCATTCGAGTATTGGTATGGCACCATTTGAGGCGTTGTATGGTAGGCGGTGTAGCACACCATTATGTTGGTTCGAGTCCGGAGAGAGTTCTGTTGTTGGACCCGAGTTAGTTCAACAGACTACTGATAAGATCAAGATGATTCAAGAGAAGATGAGAATTACTCAGAGTCGTCAGAAGAGTTATTATGACAAGAGGAGGAAGGCACTTGAATTTCAAGAGGGAGATCATGTGTTTCTTCGAGTCACTCCGATGACGGGTGTTGGTAGGGCACTGAAGGCGCGCAAGTTGTCGCCGCGTTTCATTGGTCCTTATCAGATTTTGCAAAGGATAGGAGAAGTGGCCTATCGTGTGGCTTTACCACCGTCGCTTGCTAATCTTCACGACGTATTCCATGTATCTCAGTTGAGGAAATACATTGCGGATCCGTCTCATGTAGTCCAAATAGATGATGTGCAGGTGAGAGATAACCTGACTGTTGAGACATCACCTATGCGGATCGAGGATCGGAAATTGAAACAGCTTCGAGGTAAAGAGATTGCTTTAGTGAAGGTCGCTTGGGGAGGACCGGCTGGTGGAAATGTTACGTGGGAGCTTGAGAGCCAGATGAAGGAGTCTTATCCAGAACTGTTTGAATCAGGTAACATTTTCGAGGACGAAAATTCCTAAAGTGGGGGAGAGTTGTAACAGCCCAAATTTCATTAAATAATTAATTGTAGTAATTAATTGATTTAGTGGGATTTTTATTAATGTTGGAAATTAATTTTTATTAATTGGAATTAATAGAGAATTGAGAAGAAATTGGAAGGAAGGAAAATAAAGGAATATATAAGAGAGAAAGAAAAGAAAAGAAAGATAGAAAACATTTGGAAAGAAAGAGGAAAGAAGAAGAAAGGAGAGAAAGAGAAGAGAAGAAGAGGAAAAGTGGAAATCATCAAGAACCAACATCAAAGCTCCGATTAATCGAGGTAAGGGTGAGAAATGTTTCTATTTGATCATTGTATGATGTTATGTATGTTGGGTTGGGGTTTTCGTAGAGTTTCCATCACTTTCCATTTAGGGCAAAATGTTGGATAATCGGTAGATTGATGATTTAATCGGTTGAAACTGAGTAATAATGCCGTAGAATAGTCGGGTAACATGTATTGATGCTGTTTATACTGATTTGGATGTGTAAGAGAGGGTTGATGATGGATTGGTGAAGGAGGAACAGAGTGTGAATCTGTTCTGTGCAGGTTCGCTGGCTCTCGCCAGGCGAGCAAAGGCGAAGCTTCGCCAGGCGAAGCCCAGCGAATGTTGGCGAATAATTATAAGTTAAATCCCAGTGGACTTCGCTGGCGAGTTCGCCAGGCGAAGTTGGATAGCGAAGGTTCGCCCAGCGAAGGTGCTGGCGAATGGTGGCGAATGAAGTCAGTAGCTACTGACCTGGGCTCGCTGGGAAGTCTCGCCAGGCGAAGCCTAGCGAGTGTTCGCTGAGAGAGTTCGCCAGGCGAAGGCCAGGCGAAGGTTCGCTGCGAGGGTTCGCCAGGCGAATGAAGGCGAATGTGACAGCATTTTTCTTTTGCTGTGTTGCTCATGTGGTGATTGTTTGATTGATTCACATAGGTTAATACCTCTATGATATGATATAGATATGATCTATTGTGATGATGTGTACTGTGGGTAGCCTCCGGGCGCGAAACCTAGTTGATATGCGATGCGCATTAATTGTGATAATTAGAAGTACATCTGAATACAATGATGAATGTATGTGTATTGTTTAATGAATTGTGAGTGCATATTTATATGCGATTGTTGTGTAAATGCATGGGAACATATGTGATATGTGTGCATTGTTGTTGAATATGATGATGATGTGTGAAATGAATACATTAATAAATGTTTGATATATGTTGTATGTGCAATCATGATGAAATTCTCGAAGGGGTGAATTATTCGAATGCATGAGATTAAGATGTCGGTCTTAAGTGCATTTGTTGTGGTTGATTGTACATGCATCATTTAGTCAAGAGGCAATGTCTGTTAGTTTCGTGGAAACTAGTGGCTTGTCCCAAACCTAGAAGTGTGGGTTTGAAGGCTTAGAGGACGGGCCTTTATGGTTATCGGTCTAGAAGTGTGGACCCGGTTTAATGTAAAAACCGAAAAAAAGATAACGGGTTATCGGTCTAGAAGTGTGGACCCGGTTTAATGTAAAAACCGAAAAAAGATAACGAAAGTCGGTACCGCATTGCATGAGTTGCATTGAGTTGTTGAGTCACATTAATATATGACATATGCATGAAGTGATGCTTATGTGTGAATGATGAGATTGTGAAATTGTGAGAGTATGCATGATGTGGAAATGCTTTACAAATATTCGTGTTGTTATTATATGTGTGGCAAATATATATAACTAAGAAATTGAATTGTGGTGAGAAATACGGAGTGGAACTTGTATTGATTACCTATATATATATAATCTTATGCTTTGATTATTATGGTTATATTTCTCACCCTTCTGCTGTTTTATAATGCTCTACGAGGCATTGCAGATTAGGATGCTGGAGTCCCTTTTGTGAAGTATTCTTCATTCTTTTGAGTCTGCTGCTCTGATATGTAACACCGGGTAGTTAGACTAGTATAGTCATTCTTTTGTGATACATTGCGATGTATCAGTTGATGTGATTGTGTAATCTAACTGATATGATGTATTAAATTGGATTAACTTGTGTGTACGTGGATTAATATTTTGAAAACGATTAAATGATTTGATCTTCCGCTTAATTTTGAAAATGTTACATATCTTGTGGAGAAAAATAGTGAAAGTGTTTTATTGGTGAAATTGTGGCATTCTTCTTTTATACCTTATTATAAAACCTTTTTACTCTGATAATTTGTATGTGCTTAATTGTTTTATATGCATTTATTTGGGGTATAGAAGGGGGTGTTACACGACGCATTCACTCCTAGGTCATAGTCTCTAGTGCGATATGAATTACAAACGTTCATTCAAAACACTTCTTCTCTAAAAAACATAAAAACAAATCATTCAAACTTCTTTTTGCCCTTTGGGGCCTTTAATCTTTGAAAATCATTTTTATAAGGAGAGTTTTGTTAACTCTTGGTTCTATTGCAAACGGTAACGCCTAAGTCTCCAATGGTCGAGCTGCATACACCAAACTGCTAGAACTGATTGTTAACCCTACTCGGGTAAAATAGTTGAACAAACCTGTGTTCTCTTTTAGCCCGAACTACGTTTGCTCTGATCTTTCATACCAGATGAAAGTACGTAGGCACAAGACGCGATGTCTTGGCGAGCAACCTTCCCCTCCTCTCACCCGTAGTTAGTCGAACTACGTTGACTCTGACTTCTCATTTCAGATGAGATACGTAGGCACAAAGTGTCGTTGCTTTGCCGAGTCACTTCTTTTTCTTTTGTCCTCAAGCGTGTAGTTAGATATTTTTTTATCACCCTTTTAGATAGACAACAAGCATGGATCCCGTTGAGTACGACGAACGTGATGGGTGCTAATACCTCCCCCTTGCGTAATCGACTCCCGAACCCAAGATTTGGTTGCGAAGACCGATCTTATCCCTCTTTTTGTTAGGTTTTCTCTGAGAGTTTCCTTTCCCTCTCTTGGGATAAATAACGCACGGTGGCGACTCTTCTGTCATTGCCAACCTCGATTTTCACAGATGCGGCAGCTGGCGACTCTGGTTCCCTATGCGAGTCAATCCTAGCGCTTGTCTGTTTATCTTTGGGTGTTGTACATTGTGCTTTATTTAATTTCGCATTTATTTTCCTGCATTTATTTTCGGCATCATATGTCTTTTTTGCTGTGCTGTGGGGAGGGAAGTTCCAATGAGTGGTAAGCCAAACCCAGGCTTGAGTATGAACCTAGCTTTAGTAGTGGAGATTAGTGGGGGGCCTGTTTGCTTAGCAGATACAGTTCCCCATGAAATTCACGCTCGGACGAGATTCTCTTTGATGATTTTCCTTCAGATCCTTAGGATCGGTTGGGACTTTGGATTTGAGAATTGTCGACTCTGGGAACCGATCATTTGTGAGTCAGCTAAGTGAGGCCTCTTCGTAAGATGATGATGCTAAACCAGAAATGGTGAACGTATCATCATTTCTCGAAAGTCTGTGACGCTGATGAACGCATAGGATGTCGAACCTTGTCAGTGGATAGGTCCATACCTGTGAGAGGGATTGGGTTGTGCATGAAACCTTGGCTTCCAGAATACCCGGTTTGCAAGTGTGAATCTGTGTTCCTGATATTAGTGGGTCCTAATGTCAGTGCTATGTTCTCGCCAAAGCGAAGCGCTGTTTCATCTCCGTAACAGCACAACAACCTTGATCCTGTGTTTGTTGCATTTCATATTGCATTGCATGGCATTTGCATTTCATTTGCATAGCAGGTGTTCGAGACTGGGTTTTGTTATCCTGATCCAGTTTTTCTTCAGAATTAGAGACATTAACTTGTAGAGAAGACAGAAGTTGACTATGGACCAGATGCAGGCAGAAATGCAGGAAATGAGAGATATGATGGCTCAGTTCATGGAGGTCATGCAGAACGTTGCTAAGGGACAAGAACAACTCCAGACCTTAGTGCAACCCTTGATTGCACGAGCTGACAATGATGGTGTATTGCATAGTGGGGCTGACACCAATCCTCCCCATGTTGAGACTCAGCATCCTGAGAGGTCTATACCTACTTTGGTCATCCCCAACGCTGGTGGAAATGGCAGTGGCAATGTTAATGGAAATGGGAATGCAACTGGTGTTGGCAATGGAAACGTGGAAACTAATGGCAATGTTGGTGGAGGCAATGGCCATACTGGGAATGATAGTATTCGCAATGTTGGTCTTGGTAACGTGTATGGGCTTGAAGCTAATGGTGCTATGAACGGTAATCTGAATCAGTAGTTGATTGAAGACAGGCAGGATGAGACCTTCTCAGTAAGAGATTTAGGTGGTGAAATGCCTACCGAAGCTGACAGAAGGTTCAAACTGATTGAGGAGAAGATGAAATCTTTTGAGAATCAAAACTCTCTGGGTCTCGATATGTCAGATCTTGGTCTAGTCTCTAGGGTCAGGATTCCTCCCAAATTCAAGATACCAGAGTTTGTCAAGTACAAAGGGAAAACCTGTCCTAGAGTACATATCCGACGAGCATACTTTAGAAAAATGTCTGCATATTCCGAGGATGAAAAGCTGCTAATGCATTGCTTCCAAGACAGTCTGGAGGGAGCGTCTTTGGAATGGTACATGGGGCTTGAGAGGACCCACATCCGTAGTTGGAGAGAGTTGGATGAATCTTTTGTGCATCACTATCAGTACAACAGTGATCTTGCTCCCAATAGAGTTCAGCTACAAAATCTTACCCAGAGGAATAATGAATGCTTCAAAGAGTACGCCCAGAGATGGCGAGACTTAGCTGCTAGAGTGCAACCTCCCATGGCGGAGAGGGAGATGACTGATATGTTCGTGGCTACACTTCCCGGAGTGTATTATGAAAAGCTGATAGGTTGCATGTATGGAAGTTTTTCATACCTGGTAATGACAGGAGAAAGAGTCGAAAACGGCATTAAAATGGGAAAGATTCAAGTTGCTTTTGATTCCTAGAAAGATGCAAAGAAGCCTTATGTTGGGAAAGAAAGAGAAGCTAATGATGTATCTTCTCCAACTGTTGTTCAACGGCCAGCCTGGTACCGACAACCTCGAGCTCCTCAGCAGCAAAATCGTCAGCGCCATAATCAGAATAGGCCTCGCAGCAACAATCTGGAAAGAAGGAATGCTCCTCTTCATCCAGTGCCTATGCCACACAGTGATATTCTTCCACAGTTGATTCAGAACTCTTTGGTGGAGCCTACGGCTCTCAAACCGTTGCCAGAGTCGTACCCTCCTGGGTATGATCCCAACGCTTGATGCGAATATCATGCAGGATCCATGGGGCACGCAACTGACGACTGCAAAGCCTTTCAAGCCAAAGTGCAACAGTTGATGGACAAAGAGTACATTTCCTTTCCCGAAGGAGATTTGGTTGTGCACGCCGACCTTTCATCTGATTGAATCTGAAGACTGCAAGGGTCACGTCCTCCAGCAGCCAGCAAGATCTGAAAGCCCAGTTCCTCGAAGCTGGCAATCTTTGTTTTATCTTGTCATTTTCTTTTCATTTGTAATTTCTTTCCTGTTAGAACGCAAATCTTACTTGTAAAACTTGTTTATTTTTGATTGATATTAATGAAATGAATATGCATGTTTTGATTAAATCCATTTGTGTTCACTTATGTTTTTAATTGATGTCTAACGCTTGTTTAAGCAGGGATCTGGGGAGGATGACGAAATCGAAAGACGCGCAAGCTTCCGATTGTATGCTTTTGAATAAAACCTGCTGATGATGTACATGCATTGTTTCAAATTCCTAAACACCGGAGATATAAGGATGATAATCCATTATCAACCCCTTTGAGCCTAGTAGTAGGAGTTTCTTTCTGAAAACAAAAAAACCTCAATCTTAACCTGGGGCAGGGTAGGTGTCAGCTAATTGGACCGAGCATCCAAATTGCAGAAGGAGTGTTCTCGTTCAAGGATAAATCACACATGTATAGGTCGTGCCTAAAAAACCACAATGGTTAAACCTTACTGACCAAGGAGTGAAACAGTCACAATCCTTTTGACAAGTCAGACAAGGCAGTGTCACACGATTTGTTCCGAAAAAAGAAAGAGAAGAACCGGAAAAAGAAGCCCGCTAAGTCGAATCTTGGAAACAAGTGACTTAGGCAAAAAGTAGGGCATCCCGCTGGACTTTGAAATCAAAAGAAGCTCAAAAGATCCAGTCCAGGAAAAAGTTAGGAAAATAAAAAAAAATGATGATGAAAAAGCAATTCGTGTGATTCCAGGCATCAAAGACGAAAAGCGAGTGACTTGTAGTTTCCCGAATCATCACTCCTGTCATTCAACCTTTAAAAGGTGAGCGCTAGTGTCGAATTAGCTGAATATAGGATCGGAGAACATCAAGGGGAATGGTTGGGTTAAAATAAACTTTGAGCCTTTTTCCTTTCTTTCTTAAACAGTGAACCTGGCCACATCACAACCTGAAAAAGTCCTAATTGAAACAGGTTTGTTTCGAAAGCATACTTCGTTAAAGATCACATCGAAACTGACTCCTAAAAGGATTCCTCTTACATCATTGTATTAATGTTGACATTTTGATAAGTAGTTCATACATTTTATGTCACAAAATTTTTTCCGGTGAACAGACTTGGATTTCAAAACTGTCATATGCATTGCATTTAATATATCCTTTATGCAGAACAAATTGTCTTACTTGCGAGTAAGCGCTTGACAGCAGGAAAGCTTCCACAGTGGAAAGAGTGATCAGGATAGAACGCAGAACGCTTGGTACATCATGGAACGGGGGCAAGTTGTATCAAATGATCATAGCATGGGAGTCAGCCATCCAAAAGTCAGTTAATCTGAGGCAATCAGGTCAAGATTCGGTGGATCTCTCGCAGCCAAAGGTACTGCTCCGCAAATTAGTCAGGGGCAAAGTTATTGCAAAGCTGGGGCAGACCACCCTAGGAGAAAAGGAACTGTTCCATTCCGTATCTTCAGAGATTATCAGCATTATTCAGTCGAAGACAAATCTTTTCACGATATAGATTCTGGGGCAAGCCATCTCGAGATTGTCTCATGGCAAATTATTTTCTTCTCAGCGTAAACTTTCCCAAAGATTAGACTCAGGCAAGTTAAAATACATTGGGGCAGTTACTTAAGCAAGCTTGTTCTCGTCAGCAAGAGTTGAGCGTTGGAGAATCGTGTCATCACCTTATCGGATAACCTAAAACCCATTACTTGTCAAACCTTGTGTGGTGCTTGCAATGCCAAGGTGAGGGGTTCACTTCTAGTGAAGGCATTTCTTTTTTATGACATGTTTATTTTATTCCCTTTATTTTATTTCTTTCCTTTTTAATTTGTTCTATTTATTATTATTATTTATTAGTTTTAAATATTTTATGGAAAACCCAAAAAAAATCTTTTATTTTATTTTATGGTGTTATTTTTATTCTCCATCCTTTTTTATTATTATTATCTTATTATTATTTCATTTTATTTTCCATTTTTATTTTATCATTTTATTTTGAATCCATCAATTTCATTTCTTTTCTTTTTCATTTCACTTGTGAGTGAATTATTTAGTGTTTACTTGGCCTTGTGCCATGATCCCCCTAGGATTCCTAGTCCTTCCGTTTAGGATAGGAGTAGGAGAGAAATTAGGTTAGTTCTCCCTTTTCATCCCAACTTTAGGAGCATTGTACATGACAACTTTAGGTTTGGTTTAGTCCTCCTTTAGTGTGTCATTTCTCTTCTCATCTCAAAACAATCACAAAGCATATAATAAATGTTAATGATTATTGTGCGTTACGAGTCTTAAGCACTTGGGAAAGGATTGTTTAGGGGTTTCCCTTCAATGGCTTGGATGTTTAGTGTAGCACCCTTTGGGTGATATGCGACGCATTCACTTCTAGGTCATAGTCTCTAGTGCGATATGAATTACATACATTCATTCAAAACACTTCTTCTCTAAAAAAACACAAAAACAAATCATTCAAACTTCATTTTGCCCTTTGGGGCCTTTAATCTTGGAAAATCATTTTTATAAGGAGAGTTTTGTTAACTCTTGGTTCTATCGCAAACGGTAACGCCTAAGTCTCCAATGGTCGAGCTGCATACACCAAACTGCTAGAACTAATTATTAACCCTACTCGGGTAAAACAGTTGAACAAACCTGTGTTCCCTTTTAGCCCAAACTACGTTTCCTCTGATCTTTCATACCAGATGAAAGTATGTAGGCACAAGATGCGCTTCCCCCCTCCCACCCATAGTTAGTCGAACTACGTTGACTCTGACTTCTCATTTCATATGAGACACGTAGGCACAAAGCGTCGTTGCTTTGCCGAGTCACTTCTTTTTCTTTTGTCCTTAAGCCTGTAGTTAGATAGTTTTGATCACCCTTTTAGATAGACAACAAGCATGGATCCCGTCAAGTACGACATACGTGAGGGGTTCTAATACCTTCCCCTTGCGTAACCGACTCCCGAACCCAAGATTTGGTTGCGAAGACCGATCTTATCCCTCTTTTCGTTAGATTTTCTCTGAGCGTTTCCTTTCCCTCTTTTGGGATAAATAACGCACGGTGGCGACTCTTTTGTCATTGCCAGGCTCGATTTTCGCAGATGCGACACTCTCTAAGTGCTTTTTACTCCATTTAAAAGGCATAATAACCAATCCTTTTCGCTTTCAACCAACGAGAAGATGAATAAATTTAGTTTAACATGATCCTCTATAATACCTTCTGGTTGACACATCGATGTTGTCTCGTAAAATTTGGCTAGATATTCCCACAAGTAATTAGTTGTGTTCCCGTCAAATTGTTTGTCCCTAAATCCGGACAACATAAAATTTTTGATATTGAAATGTACCAGATTTGCTGGAATGAAACCTAAGAAGACCTGTGATGCGTCAGTAGACCTACAATAGTCCCTCATAGTTTGTGTTATTGGTTTGGTTATGATATTCGTTTTCCAACCTGAGCTGCATACACACAATCAAGAAATACCTCAGTAGCACTATGATAAACAAGAAAATAAACAAAAATAAATAAAAATTGAAAATAAAATAAACATTAGCATTGCCCTGTTGCAATCAACAGTCCCCGACAATAGCGCTAAAAACTTGATGACTTATCGACAAGTGTATCGATAGTGACACAGTAATAAAAAGGTCGAACCCACAAGGACTATGTTCGAACAAGACAAGATTTGTGCAATTTAAATGAAAATAGTAAATAGGGATTGCAAGTTTCAGTGCGAAAAGTAATTAAACAAGTAAAAAATATCACGAAAGCGATAAGTTTTGTTGTAGAATCCTCTATTCCTCTATTGTTAATGTTTGATGCTCTCTATGAATGTTCTAATCACTATAACCCCACGACAAAACAAAACCGTTAAAGTCGATCCCTCACAAACTAACTCACTAACCACTACTCGGGACTTTCTATCCCTAGTCTGCCAGGGTAAGCAAAGTTAGACGATGTACAAATCGTCAATTCTCTATGCAACTACTCAGGATCTCCTATCCCTATTCAACCAACGTAAGTAGAACAATTGCCTTAGTTACAACACATAGGTTAAGGGTTAGTAATCCCTATGTGTCCAAAATCAGACTTATAGAGTATCTCAAATAAAAATCATTAAGATTAAGCAACAAATTAATAGAGTTATAGATCAAACGTTCATACAAAGGGTCAAATCAAGCATTGTGCACACGATGCAACTATTCTTTCTCTATCACGCACGCGATAGCGCGCAATGGTGCGCGTGATTATTTCAGTAGCATCGTGTTTTTCACCCTTTTTGCATCAGAATTTCCAATGAGTTCCATTCTTATGTACTTGGCTATTTTTCACTCATTCTTGGGTCTTTCTTCATCATTTTGACTCATCTTTCGTTTGTTTTTCTCTGTTTTTTGACTAATTAAATGCAATAATGGACTGCTACTATCAATATCTGCTGCCTATTCTAACTAACTCAAATTCTATAATCTTGTATTTAAAATCTGACTTAAGAATTTTTAAAAGAAAAAAAAAACATAATTCAGTCACCTTTCTTGGATTTTTTTACCTACAGTATTTTCAATGACTGTAATTTTGAACAATGCAAAAAAGTCATTAGTGTTACTCTAAATAAAAATGTCTTGTATGTTCCCACTATTAACCAACGATCTCTTACAATTGTTGGTCCTAGTTTTCCCCTCTTCCTCCTCAATGTATTTGTAATTATACTCAGTTATGTGATTCATTTATTCTATTTGTTCTGATTCTTCTGCTTTTTTAACATCTATTTACAATTCTTACGAGCCACCTTTATGTAAAAAACTTCTATTCTTGATTCTTTTTTACAATAGGTTATGGTCGAAATACTTCTACTCCGTACAAGACATATAATTAGAATTTAGTACATCTTCTATAAGAATGTTATATTAAATGTCATATGATAGACATAATAAAAACTAAGTCTAATGGAATGATGGAGTGATATCAAGCTCGTCATGTGAATATGGAATTCTCTCAATATGATATTACTATGAAGAAATTGTTGTTTTGGTGACCAAGATAAGACTACTGTTCCCACTCTTATTATTCTTGTATTGGTTCGTCATTGAGATATTTCTCAAATAAATGTTGAAAATTATTTTCTAAATAGTGATTTCTAGAAAAAAAATTGTATTTATTATAGGAGAAAGTAAGTTAAACAAAATCCTATGTAATTTGAAACAAACTTCAAAAACTTATTTCTGAAAAGTTCTCCATGAAGTTTAGTTTGATTAGTGGCCAAATAACAAAATATTATTATAATATTTTTAAATTAATAATAAGTTAATAATAAATATTATTCATTAATTTTTTTTACACAAACATTATTTTAAAAAATATTATTTTTATTTTTATTTTTTCCTACTCTCCTTTTTTTCAAAACCTTTCCCTTCTCTTCTTTTCAAACTTACAAAAAGAGTCTAAGAATCATATAAAAGATCAAATTCACAAAGAAAATTTAAAAGTCGTGCAAAAGATCAATGTATACTCCCTTTCAAACTTACAAAGTGAGTCTAAAAGCATATGTGTGTGTGTGTGTGTGTGTGTGTATATATATATATATATATATATATATATATATATATATATATATATATATATATATATATATATATATATATATATATATATATATATATATATATATATATATATATATATATATATATATATATATATATATATATATATATATATATATATATATATATATATATATATATATATATATATATATATATATATATATATATATATATATATATATATAGAGAGAGAGAGAGAGAGAGAGAGAGAGAGAGAGAGAGAGAGAGAGAGAGAGAGAGAGAGAGAGAGAGAGAGAGACATACACACACCTCATATAGAGAGTTTAAAAGTCATGCAAAATATCAATGTATATTTCAGATGATTTTTTTAAACTAGGCGTTAGGTGTTTGCCGTCGTGAAAAAAAATCATTCAAATTTAAAAATAAAATTATTCCTGATTCAATTCGTCTTCGTTAGAGATATTAAAATTTTAGGTTTGATATGTATCATTAAGTGTATAGTTACATTCTGTTACATCATTCATATTTTGTATATAAGGTAAACCTATTGTATCATTTTCACTTAATGAATCAATCATAAGTTTTCATCTTCATTACTCTTCTATCTCAGTTTCTTCTATTTCTGTTACTCATCTTCACTGAGTGAAGAACGAGGTGTAAGATTATCACCTAACATGGTATCAATCGTCATCTTCGGTCATATGCGCTTCTGTGAGCTTAAATTTGTGATTCGTTTCATTCATCTCTGCGTATTTGCACAAAACCCTAATTCTCACAAAGTTCAAGCTTCGTGGTGCTACAATGGTGTCTGAAAATCAAGAATCCGTGATCAAAGATCAAGCATAATCTCAAGAAATTTCGACAATGTTTACTTCGACGAAATCCAACAACTCGTTTGGACCAAAACTCTTAATCAAATTGCAAGAGAACAACTACTTGCTCTGGAATCAACAAGTCGAAGGAGTAATGCTTGCATAGAAGATGTACAAGCTCGTCGTCAATCCTCAAATCCCTCAAAAGTTCAAGACTGCTCAAGATCGTCTTTCAGGTGTGATTTCTGATGAATATGAAGCCTGGATCGCTGTCATACCCCAACTTTTTCCTACCTTCTTTCACTTTTCTTATGGTTGATTAATCTAGTTGCCTATTAACCTCTCTAGTTGATCATCTAGTCGTTGGCCATGATCCTCTATAATTTAGGTCAATTAGAGTGTTTGCAGTGCAATGGGGTTTAAAATTTCAAGACAAGTTCACCAGATCCATATTATTGTCCACAAAGGTTCAATGTGAGTATTTGCGGCTTATCATGATTCAAGTGGCTAATTTCAAGATAAATTCAAGATTGGTTCATTTATTCAAAGTTTAATTCATTTAAAGTTCAAGAGGGATTTATGGGTGATTTTCTCAAGGACTGATTCAATACTTTATTCATTTCGAGGGGGAATTCCAGAGGATTGGAATTTGGTTCTAATAAGATTCTTAGATCACCGTGGAAATTTGAATTTTAATGGTCATGATTTTTAATCATGAAATTCAGGGTTTAAATATGGTGCAAATAGACATATGGAGTGGGCAAAGTTCAAACCCATTCCAATTCCAAATCCAAAGCCCACTTTTCCACAAAAAAAAGAAGAAACAAAAGAGAATTTCTTATCCCACCCATTGGGCTTCTTAGGAACCTGGCGAAATTCCTTTTATGCCCCCTGCTTCTAGAGATACACATCCAGACGCACATTTTTTTCTCCAAAATTTGGTTGTTTCTGGAGCTATATATACATAATCATTTTCTACTGGTATACGCTGAGAAAAATTCAAAATAATTTAGTTCCGGAAAACTTCTGGAGATGTAAGTCCGGAATGTCTGAGCGCCAGAATGTTCCGTAGATACAGCTCCAGAAGTTTCTGCTATATTTTAAACCTGCATGACCACTCCCCCATTGTTGTCTTTTCTTCTTCCATACTTACTTCACCAACCTAAAAAACCCTATACTATTAATATCATTTTCACTCCAAAACTCTAACTTTTTCGAGCAACAAATCACAGGGAGCCAGAGAAGATTGAATTTCAGGTAAAGATTCCACTTTGTCCACTACATTGCTCACATTAATCATCAAACTTTTGGAAAGAAGTGACGTTGCTTCCGGGGTGGTATCTCTGGAACATGTTGAATATGAACACTTCCGGATGTGCATTTCCGGAGCGTATCAGTCTATTTTTTCACAGCAGCTTTGTAATTTTTGCTTATTTTTCTTATTGTTTATAAATAGATATAGTGCACCCCGATAATAACTCAAAAGAATTAGTTCCTTCAAATGATATTTCTACGAATGTTCAAGGGGTTTTCGTAAAGTCGGTAGATGTCGACATTGACTTTAATAGCAAGAGTTTGATGATCGTGAAAGCATGGTCACATGGATTCGTAGGACTGCAACAAAAATTGGTTTTGGTGTGGTTATAAGAAGATCAGATAATGGTTCAGAAAGAAGAAACATTTTTGTTACTTTGGTGTGCAAAAGAAGCGATAAATATCAGACTCCTCTCCGAAAATTTAAGAGAGAAGACATGGGTAGTAGAAAATGTGAGTGTCTGTTTAAGCTTCATGGTTACATGTTGAGTAGCAAAAAGTGGAAATTTAGTGTTATTTGTGGTTTGCATAACCATAATTTGTGCTTAAAGTTACAAGTGCATCCTAGTGTATGTCGGCTCAAGCCGGAAGAGAAGACATGTATTAGTGACATGAACTTGAATCTTGTCTAACCGAAAAATATACTTGCCACATTGAAACGGAAGAAACCCAACAATATATCAAATATAAGGCAAGTGTATAACATTTGGTACCGCACCAACAAGGCGATTAGGGGAGATATAAGTGAGATGCATCTTATGAATAAAATCTTGAATTTGTATGAATAAAACCCTTGCATCTTATGAATCCAACCTTGAATTTTAATTTTTTTTTACATCCATTTGAATTCATGAAATTCCAAATTTGCATCCTCATGAACTTAGATACTTGGATCACGTGATGACTTGGTTTTGAGTTTCAACTTGAACTTTGTGAAGAAAAAAATGGACCTTGTACCCTAAATCTTGGAATTCAAACTTTAAAATCTTGAACATTCACGATAACTTGAATCCTCAAATCTTAGTCATGCAAAAACTCCCTTGAATCAAAGCCCTTGGATGTTTACGACGTGATCCCTCTTTTAAAATTTAACTTAAGCATGAATCTTGAATTTCAAATTGAAACTCTTTCTTATACATGATTCAGGATTTTCATCCAAACTTTACCATCTCAGAGCATAATGGATCATAAACTTCCAGACTCTCTCAATTAAGCTCAAAAGAAAACAAATAAAGATTTGACCTCTTGGATTAAGAACAAAGTCTTTCAAAGAATGATTTATATGCTTGCGTGATCAAAGATGAACTTGATGCAAGAGGCACACCCTTAAGCCCCTTTGAATTAGAATTCAACGGCCGCGTCCTGAAGTACTTGTTGAGAGAATTAATACTATGTCCACTCGAAACTGTTGCACCTACACAACCTGTTGGCATGCAGAAATGCGAAAGCGTGGGATCTTAGGGTCAAAATTAGGGTGCGACAGCCTCATACCACCTACATCACTGGAATGAACGACTCATTCAACCCCAAATGCCGAGACGTGGCCAAATCACTTTGTTGAAAGGATGAACGAATACGAAAGATTGAACAACATTGAAAAGGAATTGAATGCAGAAAAGTTCAAAGGGGTACCACCAATAGATTTAGCCGACGACACTTGTTTTGATTCGTTTTGAATTCTTGTATAATCAAACAACTAATTGTAAATTTTTGAAGTGCAAAATAGTCACATTTTATTCTCATGCCTTATTTTTGCACATATGCCTTTTATTTGTCTATTATGATGTGTTTCTATATTTAGTTCTGGTTTAAAAATGCAGCAGGGAAACTTCTGGATATGTATCTATGGAAGATTCTTAATTTTGCAGTTTTAGTGGAAGTTTCAGAGATACATATCTAGAACCAATAATTATAGGGTTTTTCTGTGGATATAGCTCCGGAAACAAGTTTGACAGAAAATGGTTGGTTCATATTCACCTAGGTTTTCTATAAATTTGGGGTTTGATTTGTCATCTTTCACACAAATGCAAAAATGTCTCGGTTGGTATGTCACAAGTGTCTCCTTTTCCGACGACAAAACACCCGGAAGAACGTTCAAGCTCATGGATCTCAACCCCCTCGCCGATATCATAGACGAAATCCAATATCGCCTACCTTATAATGACAAATGAAAGGTTTTTAAGCTTGAGTATCATTCACCTTTAGTTGACAATAACGGGAACATTGTATACAACAAGTTTGAGCTCAAGAATCAAGACGATGTTAGAGCGATGTGGCAGACGTAATTCGGTTTCGAAGAGAAAATACCGCTTGAGTTGGAAGCGACGGTTCGAAGAACAGTCGATGACATCTTAGAGACGTGCAAGCGTCCATCGGGCTATTGAAATGTAATATTTAAATTTCTGTCAAAATCATCAATGTAACACCGATTTTATTTTACAAATGTTAATTTTATTGTTGCAATGTTGATTTTCTGGTATTATGTTTCTGGTTTTTTTCTCTCCGTAAATATGAATTCAGAAGGATTTCATAGATGCATCTATGAAATTAAATAAAAAACTGAAAAAAGGTGCATCCAGAGATACAACTCCAGAATCAGGGGGCGTTTTAGTCAGCGCACATGGCGCCTAAGAGTATCAAGGGGTGCAATAAGAAATTCTCAAACAAAAAATAAGAAGAATAATAATATAAATCTCATAGGCCCCTGATACATAATTTAAAAAATGTTAAAATTTTGGATTCAATTCAAGAATAAAAACGTTGCATTATCTTTATAAAAGGAGAAGAAAAAGTCAAATAAAGGACAAAACTTTAACCTAGGGAGAAAGAAGAAAAAACGACGCCACGATCCAACCGCCACATCGCTCCTCATCGTCACCTTCATATGGTCACTTGTCACACACGCTTCTCTCGCAACTCATCCAACCATGGCATCATCATCTTCGTTTTCCCTCTCAAACCACCATGACCGCATCACCTTCATCATCGTCATACAACCGTGGATCCGCCATCATCATCATTCGCTCAATCACGAACCATACATCACCATGTCGACAACGGCGTCCTTGTTCTCGTTGGCGTAACACTTTTCTTTCAATTGCTACAACTTTGTTTTTTTCTTGTTGTATGGTGATTTCGGTGTCGCTCATAATCGCAGATTTGAGATGATATTTTTTTATTGAATTCGATTATGTTGCTATGATTTTGTGTGTGGATTTGGTGTAAACATCATGTTATGGTAACAATTTGATTTGGAAGATCAGTTGTACAAAGTATGTGTTTCACCTTGCATTTCAATTTCGGTGACACCGTTGGCGCTACACCTTTTAGTTTCTATATGAAGGCATACCAAACTATCAGAGTATGACTTTGGGTTGCACTAACTTTTGCTGAATTTGTATAAATTTGATTCGATCTCGTAATAAGTTTCACTATTATAAATGTCGTTAGTTCCGGTTTGGTCATTATCGTTGTATCGCTTGGGCTAAAAGGAAAATTCCTGAGGACATGTGTCGCTTGCGCGAAAATAAGGTGCCGGCATGACAGAAGAGTCGCCACCTTTCGTTATTTATCCCTCATAACGGGAAAGGAAACGATCGGAAAAACCTGACGAAAAAGGGTAAGACAAGGTCGTCGCAACCATTGTCTGGGTTCGGGAGTCGGTTACGCAAGGGGAAGGTATTAGCACCCCTCACGTCCGTCGTACTCGACGGGATCCTCGCTTGTTTGTTTACTTGGACGGGTTGGTTATAATCTATCTACCTATCAAGGCTGGCTAAAAAAGAAAAGAAAAATGACTCGGCGAAGCGT
The DNA here is from genome assembly GCA_963859935.3 of Lathyrus sativus. NCBI lineage: Eukaryota > Viridiplantae > Streptophyta > Magnoliopsida > Fabales > Fabaceae > Lathyrus > Lathyrus sativus. The sequence continues at coordinate 233,683,638 of OZ012737.1, forward strand.
CGCGCTTTATGCCTACGTATTCCCGTCTGGAACGAGAAATCAGAGTCAACGTAGTTCGGCCTACGAAGGGTTATGGGGAAAGGTTTGCTCGCTAGGACATCGCATCCTATGCCTACGTACTTTCATCTGGTATGAAAGATCAGAGCAAACGTAGTTCGGGAAACTACGGGTTATCTCCTAAAAGAAGTGTTTTTTATTATGTTTGCGATTTCAACCTCACTAGAGACTATGACCTGAGAGTGAATGCGTCGCATGTCACCCAAAGGGTACCATACTAGACATCCAGACTGTGGAAAAGCAACTCTCCCACAATCCTTTCTCAGATAGCTTAAGGCTCGTGACGTACGAAAGAAATCATTCATGATTACTGTATCTTAAACTGTTTCGAGATGAGAAGAGAACAGGCCCAACTAGGAGGGAGACTATCAAGTCCTACTGTTGTCATGCCATGGATTCATCCTATGGTTGAGATTTGAACAGGGAACTCCTAGAAGTTGTCATGCATAGGTTTCAACCTAAAAGTCTATCATCAAATCCTCATCAGAGGAAATGAGAGTCCTAAGGGATCATGTCAATGATATACCAGAACAGACAAAAGCATCAGCTTTAACAGTAAAATGCATGCAATGCAAGTGAGGGAGGAAATGTGTGTGGGGCTTCAGCCTCCACAAGCTCGTCTCGACCTCAAGCCAGTCATGAAATAACAGTAATCATACTGAAATAAACAACATGCTATCAAGCAAAAACAGTAAACTGTAATCATACAGACAGAAAATGAAATCATGCTATCAAGCAAGGTAAACACATGGGCAAGGGAGCTGGGCTCTACCGAATACCCGCAAGCAAAGCCAAGCAATAACAATACAATCAGATGCACTCATGCTCTTAGACTGAACTTATTCTGAATGGGCTTAGTCTAATGCAGCAGACAAATCAGCCAAAACACACAATACATCAAAGAAAACAGAAGAAAGCCTCAGCTCCTCCAGCAGCAACCCAGTCTTCAGACTTCAGAGATCACTTGCTTTCCAGGTATCAACCCTACAACATGAGTATCAACTCATCTTCTCCCTTTGAGCTTCAGCTCCTTTGATCAGCTCTACCTTCAGGCTTCACTATCTCCAGGGATCTTCAGGCATCAACTTGATCTCCACAGAGTCTTCAGACTTCAATAATATTCAAGGAATCATCCTCTTCAAGGCCTCAGCTTCTATCTTCAATGGCTCCAATGCTCCAGCAAACAAGATTCAGTTAACAAGATGAGGTGGGGATGTTACAGTACTCACTGACTTCCAAAGGATGCCATTGAGGACTTAACATCAAAAGAAAGGCTCTCTCAAAGTTCTACCTTATGGGGCAAGGTCACTAATCCCTCCAAAGGAGAGAGGTGAATACCCTTAAGGGACTCTGTGTCATAGAGAAGAAAGGAGGTGAACAAAGCACTCCTTGGTTATTGAACAAAGTATTCTATCTAGGGCTCTGCCTATGCACCTATAAACCTATAAACAAAACAACAAAAGCTATGCTAAACTCCTCTGCAAGGTCTTCAAAGCTTCCATGATGATCCACAAGGTCTTCAACTCAATCTTCAAAGCTCACACACTCAACAGAGAAGGAAAGAAAACACAACAATACAACTTATGCCTTTAAGCAACACACATACTATCCATACATTCAAAAATCAATGAAAAATACTAAAATACCATACAAATTCCTAATATAAATTCTAGAGGATCCTACTTAACTACCCTTAGGTCCCATATATTCCCCATACACTAATTTGGCCTAAAAACCCCAAAAATAAAATGTTGAAGTTCAAGTACACAACCTAAAACCCTAATTAGAGCACCTAAATGTCTAACTCTCAAACTACATCAAATTTAATTTCTAAAATCAAGAGATAAATCCTACATGAAACTAGGGTTCAATATCTAATCACACAAAAAAGAATGAATTAAAAAACCTAAGGGAAGGTCCTAAAACAATTCTTGCAAGATAAGGTACAAACTAAAAGAAATAAAATACCCTATTTAAAAGAAAATACCACCATTAATTCCACATTAAAAATAAAATTTCATTTTTATTTTTATATTTTTCTACACAAAATTATCTAAACCTAGAAAAAAGAATGAGTAAAAAATCATCATTTATCAATTTTTAATGAATTTTATAAGATGGCTAAAATATTAAAAGAAATAAAAATAATATAAAAGGGGAGGGGGGTGGCAATAGAAGGAAAGGATAGTTGATTTCAATTGGGCTGAATCAAGGGGGGGTGCGCGTAGCACATTGGACCCAGGATCAGTCACTAAACCAAACGCAGCGTTTGGCTAAGTGATACGCTGCGTTTCGCCAGTTCAGAATTCCCTCCACTTTGAATTCAAACCATGGCCGTTGGATTATGAGAATAAGTCAAGAATCTGGACCCATCTGACGGCTGGAGTTCATCTTCTCCACACAAACCCTAGGGTTTTCAGAAAACCCTAATTTCGAACCAGAACTTCCACTCGATCGTTCTCACTGATGGCTAGGTGAAATCAAGAGATTCCAAAAGCAATCTTGCTCTACCAATTACCCTGAACACAATGATATCAATATTTGGCCATGAAACCTCCTGAATCGCTCTAACAGAAAGCACGAAGGTTGGGGTTCCACCATGATTCTCTGCTATCAACCTTAACCAAACTTCAATCTAATGATATAAATCTGTTCCACATGTTACCCTAGCCATTCTAAACCACCTCATATCCATTAATACACATTAACCCGCATGCTATCAATCTTGCAAAAAATGGTACCCTGCCACGAAACCTCATGGATCCTTCCCTAATTCTCAGAAAACATTCCTCTAACCTAGCATGTTGATCTTACACCTAAGATTCTAACAGAATGCTCATAATTAAGGACTTCTAGATCAAGATACCAACCTGCTAAGCTTCAATGGTGAGGGGTGTTAGGACTTGATTCAGCACTTGAAACCTTCTCTAAATCTTCCTCCAATAATGGACACCTTTCTGTTTGCAAGAGTTGAGGTGGATGAAGCTTGTGGAAGAAGGAATTGCACCTTACTTGATCTTGAAGAAATCCAACAATGGCACTTTCTCTCTCACTCTCTCCACTAAACTCAGCAACTTTTCACCAACCTTTTCCTCCTTGTGATTCACCTTTTTTATAATGATGGATGGAAACAACTAGATCATTCTAGAATCATCTAGAAAAGTCTTGGAATCTCATGTGATGATAACTTGAAAATCTCATGCACTATCTATTAAGTCTTGCAAAATGACCTTAAAATCTCCTCATATGACATATTGTAGTGTTATAAGCCATTACAAGCTTTTTCCTTGCCTTGTGTTAGGATTTCCAAGGGTAACTTCAAATGCAAGTAACAAAATAACAAAGCATCACCCATTTTAAAGCCTCAAATCAAAATTCTATCTAAACCAATGTTCTCAAAATGATGTTTCCAATCAAAATGATATATTGGATGACCTATTTTGGATTCCTAGATCCCCCAAACCAATTTTCAAACTCAACTTTTCAAACTTATATGCCATTTTTAGTTCATTTTTGACCAATCATGTAACTTCATGCTATGAGCTTTTCCAACAATTTGTGACCTTCTTTCTAGACTTAAAATCACCTTTTGAACAACTTTCATGTTTTGAGTTCTACCATTTGAGGCTTAGAAGTAGGAGTTTTAGGCATTGGTTAAAATGACCTATAACTGACAAATGACCAAAATACCCCTGTCTTGTTCAGACCATAAGTTGAGTTCCACAAATCCTATAAAGGAATTATACCACTCAAATTAAAGCTAAGAAGATGCCCTCCAACATTCATGTTGACCAAGAAATCATAGGAATCATCCTACTAGGGCAAAAGTTGTCTGCAAGTTGGGTGACTTTCAAGGACCCAGGTTCACACACCTCAGCTGACCTGTAATTTGTCAAAACCATAACTTGAGCTCTGCAACTCCTATCAAGGACTTCCACCACTCAAATTAAAGCTAAGAACAAGCTCTACAACATTCATGTTGTAGGGAAGATGAGATATCAATCACATCTAGAGCTAAAACTGCCTGGAAGATAGGGATCAAATTAGGGTTTTTCCACTGACAATCCTTGGAGACCCTAACTTGAAACTTCTCAAACTCCTCAATCATGATGAGTTGGTCTAGGAATCATCTTTATAACATCTCCATACATCATTCCATGATCTCATGGCCCTTGGATTGGGTCTCAACCTTCTCCAAATCTTCAGCTGATCTAGGGTTGACCCAGTCAAAACCCTAATTCTGTCATTCATGGTTGAATCCTCTGAATTCTTGCACAATGACTTCTCTGGGCTTCATGATGGCTATCAAGACATCTCATAGGCTTTCTCAGAACATCAATTTCATTCTCAAAGTCTCAGAATCATCTGAGGGGCACCCACAACTCTCAAGCTATGAAGCACACAACCCTGGTTTCAACCCACTCCTCTGAGGATCTCTTGAACTTTTTGATGAAAGTATCAACTCTCAAACACTAGATGGATAAATAATTGTTGGTCAAATTTTGGGGTGCAACAACATGCTTATGTTGAACTCAATGTGGTGTTTCCTCTTGATTTCAATTCTCTTATTCTGTTTTTTGTCCATTTGCTATATTAAGTTGTTGAACGCATAGATTTTTTAATCAATATTATTAGATTGTGTTCATGAGGATGGTGAAGAATATTGAGTTGTTACGGTTGATTTATTGTTGATTCTACATTGGCAATTCCGTTTGGGTTTACTCGTTTAGTTACGATTATGTCGGCTTATTTTGCTTTGCTATTCTGACAAATACATTGCAGTCCCTATAAAATTATGCATAAAACAACTTACTACATGTTTAAAAATTCTGCATTTTTAAAAAAAATTATGCTGTCATCACAACAACAACACTTCTGCCAAGAAGCGCTGTCAAAAGTTTTGCTATGCTGCGTTGTCAAAAGTTTTGCCATGCTGCGTTGCATTTACACCTGTCCAGATAAAAAGCGCTGTTAAATATTTTTTTATTTATTTCTTTTTCAATGTTTATGTATTTATTTATTTTTCTTTTTTTTCTTTTTCATTAATTTCTTACTTATTTGTATATAGAACATGTGAATAAAAAGTATATTTTATATTAAATATATTCATTTAATATTAATTAATTAAATTATTTAATTAGTTTTATTAAATATTTATATTTAGTTTAATAAATAATCTTGCATGATTTTATCTTGTGATTAATATTCTATTATTTCGATCTTGAATTTCTCACATTATTCTTATGATATGACATTACTTTTAATCTTATCTCACACCCAAAACTTTTTTCAATTAAACAATTCTCGATTTGATAATTGAACCATCAACCAAACGCAAGCTTCTGATCCAACGTCAAGTGGTTTCTTTCCTCATAAGTCGGTTGCCTTTTGCAATCTCCACCACGCAAATTCAAACCTCGACCGTACATCGAGTATTTTTCTTAAATCAAAATTGAAACACTTTTTATTAAAATAAACGGAGAGGTTTTGAATCTTCAAAATTTCTCTTCAATTGTTTGATGTGATATATCTTTCTCACGTTCAAACAATTGTTCCCTAAAAAACTTGCCATTCCATCAAATTCAAATTATTTTACAACTACTTGAACAAAACAGAATGGGAATGGAATCTTCCATTTTTTTCTTCTCGAATGCCTAGAATACAATGAGTTTTCGTCATTGTGCAACACACTCGTCGTCCTTAAAATACCTAATCATACTTTAATATTTCTTATTAAAGATGAAAACAGAAGGGTGTGGAGTCTTCCATTCTTCTCTTTTAATTGTTTGGGTACGAGATGTCTTTCTTGCGTTCGAGCAATTGACTCCTATAAAACACACCAACAAATCATAGTCAAAATACGATTGCTCTAACTTTCCCATTGCACGAGGGAATATGTAGAAACTAGGGCCAAAATCCTTGGCGAGCACCACTAATAATAAAATCAACCATTTTCCTTTAAACCCATTTAAAACCTTTAACAACTTTTTATTATTCAAGAGAAGACAATAAGCATAGTTAGACACTCAAAATCATAAATTAGACTAAGAGGTTCCCGTTGAGTACAACGGACGTGACGGGGTGCTAATACCTTCCCTTCACGTAACCAACTGCCAAACCCGGATTATGGTAGCGATGACCATTTTTCTTTCCTCTAAAGGTTTTCTCAATATTTTCCTCAGCAAAAAAGGAAAAAATCAAAGAGGTCCTCAAATCCTCAGCAAAAACAAAGATAAGATTCAGTGACCACCTTATCCAAAATCAAAGGGTCACCGACATCTAAAAACCAGTGACCACCATATCCAAAGTCAAAATGGTTACTGACATGAAAAAAAAATAAAATAAAGTGACTGCTATTTCAAGAGAATCTTGAATCACCCATTATCACTCTTACACCATTAAATCCCTTTTGGAAGGCATATAAAATTAACTGAACATAGGACTGGAGATCATCACGAAGAAGGGGTGGGTACAAATCAAATTTTGAGCCTTATATCTTTTGTTTCATATAACCATGAACCAATCCATATTACAACCCTAAAAAGACCTAATTGAGGCAAGATTTATTCTGAAAGCATACTACAACAAGGTTGCATAAATTGACTCATAGAGATTTGTTAATCCTCTTTTTTGTTGTCATATTCTCGATGTATCTTTCATACACTAGCTAAATCATCATTGTGTTTGGACCAACGGTCCACTCGTCACACACTTCCACATCATTCAAATAAATGATTCTTTTTCAAAACTTTCATGAAGATCGCATTAAAATTACCATTTTTGAATGAGCACTTTTTAATTGCAAATCAATACTTGACATCAAGGAGGTTCCGACAAGGGGAAAACCATGTTCGGAAACTTCTCAAAGTTCCCCAACATGATTCTTTCAAGAACCGAATGGACTGGGACAAAGCAAGTTGTAAAGAGGCAGATCCTCCCTGTACTTTCAAGTTGAACAATCAGATTTTGCCAGGCACTAGCGACCATTGAGTTCAGGGCGAAAGCACGATCTTCAAGCGTTGATTACGTCGCTACGCTCATAGAAGTTGTAGTTATCTCAAGAAAGAACACGGGGCCTATCAGCAAGTGATCAAACTTGGGAAAGCCTAAGCATCCAGTTCCATTCTCCGATTGTAGAATCCTCAAAGATAGAGTATAGGTAAGTCAGCCCCAGCCTATCTAATCATCTATCTGCATTCAAACATCTTATGTATCATACGTGTCATAAGCATCATTGCATACATGAGCCAAAATTTATATACATCCCCAACATTTGCATCCCTACATACATCTCAGTGCATTAGCATTTGCATCGTATTTCCATCCAATGTGGAATACCCTTTACTAAATCAAACATGCATACATGCATAAGTCAGGATCTTGGGTCAATCATGAGATTCCAGGCCGATCCTCAACTAAGCCAATGGGCGTTCCCAAGGAGTTTTTCTCTCCAACCTTTTGTTGATGAAACTGTTCTCTTTGGACCAGATCATTCATTGGTGTCCCTTCAAGCAGAGTTCTTACCAGGCATTGTTCAGCGGGCGTTCCTCATTGAGCTATTCTCTTCAACCTCTTGTTGATCTCCCTAAGCCAGTCTTACTTCCATCCTTTTGGTGATAGCAAGATTTGTGGTTTTGATTTCACCTTCATCCTTTTGGTGATAGTGATCATTAAAGTATGTGTTTGTTGTCATCCTTTTGGTGATACCAAATTTTGTTCGACCTTACTTTCATCCTTTTGGTGAAGGCGGTCATGGAAATTATATGCTCACTATCATCCTTTTGGAGATAACAAGCTTTGTTTTTTGTTTTTTATCTTCATCCTTTTGATGTCGATTATCTTTAGAGTTGGAGAATTCACTATCATCCTTTTGGTGATAGAAAATTGTGTCATTACTATCATCCTTTTGGTGATAGAAATTTGTGTTATTACCTTCATCCTTTTGGTGTCATTAATTTTTGAAGATTGGGAACTTACTAACATCCTTTTGCTGATAGTGAGTGGGGTGTGTTTAATATTATCCTTTTGGGTGATAAAACCTTCATCCATTTGATGTTTGTGATCTTTGAAGTTAGCAATTTACTATCATCCTTTTAGTGATAACGAATTGTTTTATTATCTTCATCCTTTTGATGTCAGTGATCTTTAAGGTTGGGAATTTACTATCATCCTTTTGGTGATAGCAAATTGTGCTACTACCTTCATCATTTTGATATGGTGGTCTTTGAAGTTGTGTATTTAATATCATCCTTTTGGTGATAGCAAATGGTGTTGTTACCTCCATCCTTTTGATGTTGTTGATCATTACAGTTGTGTATTTAATATCATCCTTTTGGTTATAGTAAATGGTGTTGTTACCTTCATCCTTTTGGTGTGGGTAACCTTTGAGGGTTGTGTACTTACTATCATCCTTTTGGTGATAGTGAGTTGGGTGTGTTCATTATTATCCTTTTGGTGATAAAGTCGTCATCCTTGTGGTGTCAATGTTCTTTGCAGCTACGATCCCACCATTGTCCTTTTGTCAATGGTGATCTTTGAAACTTATGGCCCTACTGTCATCCTTTTTATTCTAAGCAAGTGACATTGTGATCTAACCACCATCCTTTTGGTGATGGCGATCTTTGTCAGTCTGATTTAACTTTCATCCTTTTGGTGGTGGCAATCATTGAAGACGTTGAGTTAACTATCATCCTTTTGGTAATAACAAGATTTTGAATTAATGGTTTTTATCCTTTTCGTAATAGTAAGTTGCATTGTCATCCTAGCATCCTTTTGGTGATAGTGATCTTTGAGTTTTAATTTACTCATCATCCTTTTGGTGATGGTTGTTATCCTTTTGGTAATAGAAATCTTGGATTTTGTTGGTCTTACTATCATTCTTTTGGTGATGTTGACCTTAGCCTTAATGCCTAATCATCACCCTTTTCATGATGACATTCGTTAAAGTTTGATTTAACTATCATCCTTTTGGTATTGGAAATTCTTGAAGTTGTTGTGAGCCTACTATCATCCTTTTGGTTATAGCCAGCTTGGTTGGTCTTATTAATATTATTTTGGTGTCAGCGGTCTTTGTAGTTTTGAGTTTACCGTCACCCTTTTGGTGTCATTAACTTGTCATTGCGAGTTTGTTCAGTATCCACTAGAAGGCCGACATTGATGTGTTATCCTATTTTGTTTTTGTTCACAAATTTGGAGTCTTCTTGTATCTAATTGACTTTTACCCTAAAAACAAACTCCATGTAGTAGTTCATTCTCTCGGGCTCAAGGCAATTATATAGGGGCATCTGTTATATCCCAAATTTGTCCTACCTTCTTTCACTTTTCTTGTGGTTGATTAATTTGGTTGTCTATTGATCTCTCTAGTTGATTAACTGGTCATTGTCCATGATCCTCTAGAATTTAGGTCAATTAAAGTGTCGTGCAGTGCAGTGGAGTTCAAAATTTCAAGACAAGCTCACCAGATCCATATTATTATCCACAAAGGTTCAATGTCAATATTTTGGCTTATCATGATTCAAGTGGCTAATTACAAGATAAATTCAGAATTGGTTCGTTTATTTAAAGTTTAATTCATTCAAAGTTCAAGAGGGATTTATGGGTGATTTTCTCAAGGACGGATTCAAGACATTATTCATTTTGAGGGGGAATTCCAAAGGATTAAAATGTGATTCTAATAAGACTCTTGAATCATCGTGGAAATTCAAGTTTTAGTGGTCATGATTTTTAATTAAGAAATTCAGGGTTCAAATATGGTGCAAATAGACACATGAAGTGGGAAAAGTTCAAACCTATTCCAATTCCAAATTTAAATCCCACTTCTCCACACACAAAAAAAGGAAGAAACAAAAACTAAGAATAATAATATAAGGCCCATGGGCTCATGATACAAAAAAGAGGAAAAGTGTTAAAAACATGGATCATATTTCAAGACGAAAAATGTTGCATTATCTTTATAAAAGGAAGAAGAAAAAGTCAAATAAAGGACAGAACTTTGACCTAGGGAGAAAGAAGAAAAAACGGCACCATGATCCAACTGCCGCATAGCTCCTCATCGTCACCTTCATATGGTCACTCGTCACACGCACATCTCTCGCAACTCATCCAACCGTGCCATAATCATCTTCGTACTCCCTCTCAAACCACCATGATCACATCACCTTCATCATTGTCATACAACTGCGGATCCGCCATCATCATCATTTGCTCAATAACGAATCATGCATAACCATGCCGACAACGAAAACCATGTTCTCGTTGGGGTAACGCTTTTCTTTCAATTGCTACAACTTTGTTTTCTTGATTGTTGTATGGTGATTTCGGTGTCGCTCATAATCGCGGATTTGAGATGATATTTTTAGATTGAATTCAATTATGTTGCTATGATTTTGTGTGTGGATTTGGTGTAAACATCATGTTATGGTAACAATTTGGTTTGGAAGATCTGTTATACAAAGTATGTGTTTCACCTTGCATTTCGATTTCGGTAACACCGTTGGCGCTGCACCTTTTAGTTTTTATATGCAAGTATACCAAACTATTAGAGTATGACTTTGGGTTTTACTAACTTTCACTGAATTTGTATAACTTTGATTCGATCTCGTAATAAATCTTACTGAAGTTTGTTTTCATGTTTCGGTAACGACACCAAGTTCTATCATGCGTAAATATAATTTATGTTGATGTTTGCAGCTCCAATTTGGTTTCGTTCGAATTGAAAAAAATTGTTTCATTATTATGTGTTATTATGTGTTGTTGTTGCTATTATAAACGTTGTTAATTCCGGCTTGGTCATTATCGTTGTCTTGCTTGGGCTAACAGGAAAATTCCTAAAAACATGCTTATGTTGAACCCAATGTGGTGTTTCCTCTTGAGTTCAATTCTCTTATTTTGTTTTTTGTCCATCTGCTATATTAAGTTGTTGAACACATAAATTCTTTAATCAATATTAGTAGATTGTGTTCATGAGGATGGTGAAGAATATTGAGTTGTTACGGTTGATTTATTGTTGATTATACATTGGCAATTCCGTTTGGGCTTATTCGTTCAATTACGATTATGTCGGCTTATTTTGTGTTGCTATTCTGACAAATACACTGCAATCCCTTTAAAATTCTACATAAAACAACTTACTGCAAGTTTAAAAATTCTACATTTTTTTAAATTGTGTTGTCATCACAACAGCGCTGTTAAAAGTTTGCCATGTTGCGCTGCATTTACACCTGTCCAGAAAAAAAAGCACTGTAAAATGTTTTTTATTTATTTCTTTTTCAATTTTTATTTATTTATTTATTTATTTATTCTTTTTCATTATTTTCTTACTTATTTATATATAGAACATGTGAATAAAAAAAATATATTTTTACTAAATATATTCATTTAACATTAATTAATTAAATCATTTAATTAGTTTTATTAAATATTTAAATTTATTTTAATAAATAATCTTGCATGATTTTATCTTGCGATTAATATTCTGTTATTTCAATCTTAAATTTCTCACATTGTTCTTATGATATGAAATTACTTTTAATCTTATCTCACACACGAAACTTTTTTCAACTGAACAATTCTCGACTTGATAATCGAACCATCAACCAAACGCAAGCCCTTGTTCCAACGTCAAGTGGTTTCTTCCATCATAAGTTGGTTGCCTTTTGCAATCTCCGTCACGCAAATTCAAACCTCGATCGTACGTCGAGTATTTTTCTTAAATCAAAATCGAAACACTTTTTTATTAAAATAAAGGGAGAGGTTTTGAATCTTCAAAATTTATCTTCAATTGTTTGGATGCGAGATATCTTTCTCATGTTCAAACAATTGTTCCCTAAAAAACTTGCCATCTGATCAAATTCAAATTATTTTACAACTACTTGAACGAAACATAATGGAAATGAAATCTTCCATTTTTTCTTCTCGAATGTCTAGGATACGATGAGTCTTCGTCATTGTTCAACGCACTCGTTGTTCTAAAAATACCTAATCTTACTTTAATATTTTTTTATTAAAGATGAAAACAGAGGGGTGTTGAGTCTTCCATTCCTCTCTTTCAATTGTTTGGGTACGAGATGTCTTTCTCGTATTCGAGCAATTGAAATCTATAAAACACACCAACAAACCGTAGCCGAACTACGATTATTCTAACTTTCCCATTGAACGCGGGAATACGTAGGCACAAGGGTCCTAATCCTTGGTGAGCACCTTGTGTCAGTGAGAATCAGATATCAAGTTTTTGATTAACTTGAATCACAAATCATTATTCACCACCGGTCTTTAATTTATCCAAGGGAAGGGAAAAAGATCGAATAACCCATGAGTATGCAATGCAGTGCAAAGCTAGAGAATCTAAGGTTCGAGGGTTGGTTAAACTTAGGGAAGGTATTAGCATCCTAAGCATCTGTAGTACTCTACAGGAACCTCTTGTTTTGTTGTGTTAATTGTTAATCTGTTTGCTAAAGGGTGAAAAGCTAAAAGGAGACCTAAGGTGTTATTCCTAAGTATGCTCATCAAGAAATCGCATTTTGTGCCTACGTATCCTGACGAGATTGGAATCAGAGCATTCATAGTTCTCCTGAAGGGACTGAGGAACCATTGACTATGGTCAAAGTTCCAGGGGGAGAAGGTTTGTTGATTGATTCTAGAAGAAGAGACAAGTCGTCATCTTAGAGAGAATATTCGACTTAACCACCACAAACGTATAGATGACGGTCTTTGCGTTGCATTGAAAGAAGGGCTCCAACTCGGATATATAATCGACCAGTATGCCATATACCTCTCTCAAGAGGAAAAGATGCTACATCTTTCTCGATTATGTTATGGGGTAGGAGAATTATATCTTGACTACATAGGTGAATCACGTCTAATTCTCTTGTGGGGAGAATAAGGGATTTATTGATAAGTTGTCTAAATTGAAAACTCAGAGGGGATCCTATATTAAAGCATAAGGATGTAGCCTAAACTGACCGACCTGACAAATCAGGGATCAAACGGGGGAAATGATGCAAATGAAAATGTAGTGTGTACGACTTATAAAGTCATACACAGGTTCCTCCCTTGGACGTTTAGTATGAGAAATAATAAAGACTGAGGACCATAAGATAATTGTTAAATAACATAAGTAAACAAGATATGAGATCAAGCAAAAGATCGATCATGAAGTCGAGATTGAAAGGGGAACTTCTGGCCTAATGTTGTCATGCAGTAAGATTAATCCTAAGGTTATCTAAGTTAATCTTATCTGATATACTGTTGGATATGAAACCTAAGGGAACATGGTGAGTCATACAATCAAACAATCTATCTTAGGCTAAAAAGAAAATTATGGACAATTAGCAGATAAAATATCAAGATCATAGTTAACTTTATTAACAAAGATGCGCCAGACGCTAATCACAAGCTCATAAGAGAGGTAAAAAAAGGTATATCTTCAATTCTAAGACAAGGATTTAATCGCAAACTTAAACTGAGAATTAATCATAAATTTAAATAAAGGACTAATCACATTTTTGATAAAAAAATTAATCACAAATTTAAATTAAGAGTTAATCACACATTAAGATTAATCACAAATTATTTGTTAAAAAAATGAAAATACGAATGAAGAAAGGTAAAAAAACTTAAATTAACTTGAAAGGTTGGGGTGTTAAGTTGAATTGGAAGGTGTTAAAAAGCTCACATGGGCTTATGTCTAAAGCCCAATCAAGTTTCATGCTTTTTTTAGATTGAGTAATTAAGAAATGTTCTGGACCCATAACATCTAAAGCCTACCGAGTTGTTTTGAGATAAGTACCATGAGCTTTACAACACACATGCTCAACACATACTCACTCATCTTGGTATCTTTTATCTCTCACTCCTTCCTCTAGCGATTTTGTCGGTATCACAAAAAGGGGGCTCCACCGCGCCGTGGCTTCAAGCCGGCGGTGGCAGAGAAAATCATGAGGTTAATCGTGTCCCTCTCTCTGCTTTCAATTTAACATGCTTTCAATCAGTTTGTTTCAATGTCAAATTCGCTTCGTGATCGAATTCGAAATTTTCGCAATTCAAGATACCAAAATGGAAGAAGATCAAAGTGAAGACTTACTCGAAAGTGGAATTAGGTACGTTCTTCGCCACTTCCACGATATTCCTTATCTTTCCCGTGTGTTTCCGCTATTGTAGCTTAGTTGTTGTTCAACTCGTGTTGCTTTGAGCATGCGTATGTCATGATGTTGATGCAGATGTTTTTCCTTTTGAATCTTTGCGTGTTTCTGCTATTACTCTGATGTTTAATTCGTATCTTCAGAAATGTGTAACTTTTGTCTCTGTTGTTTCCACTGATCGTACGAACACTTCCCGATCATCTACCTATATGATATAAATCTATTTGCTAAACAAGATTTGCTCTCACTGCTGTTACTACTTATGTGTGCATTTTCTATGATGACAGTATGTTGTTGTTAAATGTTTTTTTTTCTGCGTGCTACTCGTGGCGATATAGTTTTTTTATCTGTGAATTCTCCCCCTTGTGTATGTGTTTTGCTGTGGTGTGTATGTGATGTTGTGATCCCTTTTTTTCTCTAAATTCTGTGTGTTTGTTCCCTATCAAGGGATAGGAAAAATTGACGGTAGAACCGAATCTGGCTTCGAAGTTCTAAACTTCCCTGGGGAGAAGATGATCCACTTGGGGATACAACATCCTGACTTCCACATGGGGATACGGTACGACTTCATCCGGAGAGTATGATGTTATGACTGCAACTGGGGATTCATGACCTCTGCATGGGGATAAGATGTCATGACTTCACGTGAGGGATTACTACTATGAACCATAATCATCCAAAGAAAACCCTAGGATCATAAACTTCCGGGGATGAGATAAATATCCGTTTCATGGGGAAGATGGGGATAGCAGCTTTATGGAGAAAAGTGTAACGACTTCTTGGGAATAATATATCGGCTTCCTATGGAGAAGGTACATCCAACTAGGGGATAAAGTATATCAAACTTCCCTGAGGAGAGGTCATCAGACTTGCTGGGGAGAATTCAACAGACATTCTTGGGGACAATATCTTGACTTCTTGGGGAAAACATGGCAATCTCCCGGGGAGTATTCCTGAGGAAGGTAAGGCAACCTTACTGAGGACCAGGTAATTCCACTGAAAATGGGGCTTCAAGAGCATAAATCACTTGGAGGATACCGGGGGTATCTCTGCAATTTTGAGAGTCACAGGGGATTTATCGGATGGATCCAAAAAGTGTGGACAGCTTAAAGTCTCGCTGGGGACTATCACTGGGAAGAAGCTGGTAAGATCTCTGTAGTCTAAGAAATTACCGGCTTAATCCAGAGCGTTGTCGAATTAAAGTCTCGTTGGGGACTACGTCAGTTTAAAGTCTCGTAGATTCTGCAACGATGAGATTTATTGGGGAATAAAGACCGCCGGGAGTAAAATCTATCGGGTGCATGAAGAACATTGTGAAACGAAGCTAATTTTGATCTCAATAGACTTGTAGTAGTCGCCATTTTGGAAAATATCGTGCCCCATAGTACCTGCTTTATGAGAAAGTCATATCGAGAGGATTTTACAGAGAAACATGTAGTCCAGATGCCCCACTGTTTTCAAACTCTTAGAGAGATTTGGTCAGATCTCAACGTAACTGGCACAGATCCACCGTGTTACGGCCGAGTCTGCATGAATATAGCTCTTAAGAATGTCAGGCTCGCATCGGTACACAATTTGGAAACCACCTGCCCCTGTTTAGCAGGATCTTCGAGTTCTATTGACGCCACTTATATGCAAGTTTCTAAGATATCAAGCAAAATCATCACGCATGAAACAATATCCTGAAACTATCAATGCAATAATATATCTGTCTTGAATATTTTTGTTTTTGTTTTGAGAAAGATCACCATAACTCGTGATTGAAATCACTAGTTAGGATATGAATTTCATTTACAATGCCAACATTAAATTGAGCCTAGCTCATAGGAGTCAGGAAACGTTATCTCGTCGAGTATGCTTTCAAAAGAGTTCCTACTTCAATTAGGTCTTTTAAAGGTTGTATCGTGGCTTGGTTCACGGTTTAGAAACAAAGGATAAAGGCTCAAAACGTTATTTGTACCCACCCATTCTTCGTGATATTCTCCAGTCCTACTTTAGTTAATCGAATACGAGTACTCATATCTCAATCGGATTTGATATGGTCGAGAACTTATCAAGGCTTTGGACGTGGCAGTCACTCACCTATGTCTAATGGCATTTTGGTCACACGACTTTGTTCTTTATTGGGGATTGCAAACCCTTGTTTTTTTGTTTTTCTTCCCTAGATTCTTCCTGGACTGCGTCTTTTGGATTTGACATTGGAGTCCAGCGGGATGCCCCAGTTTTGCCTAAGTCTCCTTCATAGGTTCTGACTTAGCGGGCTATATATTTTTTTGAATGAGTCATGTGACTCTTTTGAAGGCTTACGACTGCCCCACTCTTTAGGTAGTAGAGGGATGTTCATCGCATTTTAAACTTCCTAAGATGTTAAGGATATAATGGATCCTTGAAGGTCCGCTCCTCCTTTTTGAGAGTCTGAGCGCTCAATCCATTTAACTAAAAAACTACCCTGCCCCATGTTAAAGTAAAGGGTTTTTTAATGTTTGGCAAAAAAAACTCCTACTTCAAGGCTCGAAGGGGTTAAAGAGGGATTATCGTCCTTATATCTCCATTATTTTGGATTTGAAACAATGCCTTACATCACCAGCAGGTTTCAATCGAAAGCATACGACAAGAGATCTGATGTTTTGGTTCATCATCCTCCTCCCAATTCTCTATCAAAGCAAGAGATCGGGTAAAGTTGGCATTATAAGTTTATGATAAAAATATTTTTGTGAATGAAACGAAGGGATTAATTCAAGACAAACATTATGCATTAATTATTCCAAAATAACCAAGTTCGTACATGCTAATTATGCTTAATCAAAGAAAATAAAACATGAAAATAATGACATGAACTATCTCAAAGCCCTTCAAAATGTGTTTATGAAGTCTTTGTATCTAAGACCGGCATGGTAGTGGCGGTTTCCTCTGGCATAGCCTCACAGGAACGACTTGTATTGCTTTCCCCAGCTATACTTCTCACGACTTCATTATCACTTTGCAAATCTTTATTCATAATAACTTTCCCAGATTCTTTGTCGATCGCGGTCACATTATCTTGAGGAATGCTGAAATGACACGGCCTAGGCTTCTGAATAACTACCGGCTTCGGCAGATTCATAGGAGAAGTAACTGACTGAGGCATGTTGAAGACCAGGAGAGGAGTCTTGATCTCTGGTTGATGATCACCGAAAGACAATACCTTCTGCTCCAACAAATTTCTGACAAAGTTATGGAGCGCATGGCTGATAACGCGAAAACGTATATATTAAATGCCATAATTTCATGCTACTAACAGTCGATTTCACCCCAATTTCGTACCACATTCGCATTGTTTGTTAAGTGTTTTGCAGGTTTACGAAGTCAATACTCAAATGAAGCAAGACAAGGAAAACAAGTACTAAAAGACTCATAACAGAAGAAAAAGGATGAGAAAAGTAGCAGAAATGAACTTTACTGATATGACGGTCGTCACAGGTCCCTTACGACCGTCATGAGCGTGACAACTGTCATGACCGTCACGAACGTCATGACCTCCACGAGCGTCATGAATCCCTTACGACCGTCACACATACAAATTCTGCATAACGTCCACTTTCCAGAACGTGCAACAGAAGCCCAAAACAAAAGCACGACTCCCTGGATTTTCTGACCCTCAATTGCACTTCCAAAAGCAGTTCACGTACAAATCATTCACTATAAAAGGAGAGCTTGAGGACTGAAATAAGGGAGCCGCATTGAAGACCACAAAGTGCTGCCGGATTTACTACAGAGAGATTTTCTTGTTTTTGTTTCCTTTCTGCTTTGTTTCCTTTCCTTTGTTTCCTTTCCAGAATTCAGTTGTATTTTTCGTTCTTTAATTTTCGTACATTGTGGAGGATTATCCAAGTGCCAATCCAGAATTGTTTACAGGTTCCGTTATTATTAATTAATTCTATTTGCTTTAATATGTATGTTTACAAGTTCTGCTATTTTTACTTAATTATGCATGCTTTAAATTTCATGTCTACCTAAACCGCATCGATCGGTATATAATGAACTAGTAGAACGAGGTTCGATAATAACCGGCGTAATTTTCCTTTTTCAAACTTGTTTCTGGCTCTAGTTTTAAATCAAATTTGTTAAATTAAACTTCGTCGCGACATCGAGAATTTATTTAAAGTAATCTCGCCACGACAGTGGGAGATTCACTAAGGTATGAACCGACATGCGAAAACTGAGGCTAGGACCAGATAGTAAAAACTAAGCATCTATTTTAAACATAGCAAAAGCATTTTAAAAGAGATTAGAACTCAATGGTTTTTAAAAATCAATTTTAACCCCGAACGGGATAGCGAAAGCATACGTTCTGCCTTAGAGTTGCGACTAGCGTCAACAACCATCGTGAGACAAAGGTCTTTAAACTGTTATTTTCTTCTGAAAACCATTTTGAAATTATTAAACCGCGCTGGTAACTTATCGAACCCTCGAAGCACTACGTCATTGCATACCGGTTCCCCACATTATTATTCTAAGAAACCTTTTAGCCTTTCTTTAATTTAGCCTTTACTTTTGTATAATTCCCCTTAAACCATATACGACCTAGCTAAACACAGTAACCTCCGAGTACACTAGATTGATTACGAGTCCTTGTGGGATCGATATCTTTATTACTGTGCGATAGAATGTACACTTGCAGTTAATTTGATTAGACTCGGAAAGTCGCGATCAAGTTTTTGGCGCCGTTGCCGGGGACCCGTTTAGTCAATAGTGTAACCCTTTGTTACGCAGTATATACTAAGTTAACTAGTTTCTTTCCCTTTACTCGTTCGTCGATTGTATGCCAAGTACTCGCTCACAAAGCGATATCTTACAACCTCCAATTGCCGAACTAGAACGCTTCTTACACCTAAGAAGGCGCATCATCGAATATCAACGAAAACATAATATTCCCGATCTTCTAGCTCATATTCCTGAACCTGTTGAAGAATCAAAAATGGCTGAAGGATCTCAGAACAAACCTTTGAAGGACTACACTACCCCATCTCAGCTAGAGCCTCATAGTAGCATTGCTGCCCCCACTATCAATCGGAACGACTTCGAACTAAAATCGTAATTGTTGTCAGCTGTACAACAACATCAATTCTCAAAAAATGCAACTGAGGATCCGAATGAACATTTAACGAAGTTTGTGCAATACGCAGACACATTGAAGGCAAATGGAGTAACTCCAGATGCAATAAGACTTCGTCTTTTTCCTTTCTCTCTTAGAGATAGAGCTTGGGCTTGGTTACAATCCTTGCCATCCAACTCCGTTACGATGTGGAAACAGTTGAAGAATGTTTTCTTAGCAAGATACTTTCCGCCAAGAAAAACTGCTATGCTTAGAGCTCAAATCAACGGATTTCGACAGAAAGATGCTGAATCTCTCTACGAAGCATGGGAAAGATTCAAAGATATGATGAGAGCATGTCCTCACCATGGTTTAGAAGACTGGGTGACAATTTTGCTTCCATTTTCATTTTCCTATTTTTCTTGCAAATATTACCCTTTTGTTCTTTTTATTTTATTTTGTCATTTTATTTATTTTATTACTATTAGAGCTAATATTAGAATTAATTTGCTTTTGTTTAATATTTTTATTAATTAGAGTAGAGTATTAATAGACTTCTTTTATATAGTTATTAGAACATTTTATTTATTTATTATTAATTAGATTAATAGTAGTAATTATCTTTTCTTTTCTTTTCTATTATTATTTATTTATTTAGATTAATGTTAATATTTATAAGGATTTTAGAATTAATTAGAGTATTTAAAATTAGTAGTTTTATTTATTTATTTATTATTTTATTAGGTTATTAGTAATTAATTATCACCTTTTTTCCTTTTTTATTCAGATTTAATCTAATTAGGTTTTTCTAGATTTTATTAGTTAATATTAGTTAAGTTTTGTCTTAATCTTTTTAGTGTTAACGTTTTTTTTTATCTTATTTAATTAAGCCAATTTTTAATTCATTCTCTCAAGTCATCTTTAATTAATCAGCTTTCAATGAGATATCTGTTTTAGTCCACTAGTCAATTATACAGGCCCATTAGGTCATTGTCTATGCCACTTGTCAGGCTATAAAGCCTATTGTCTGGCTGTATTAATGGAGGGCACGTTTTCCTAAAGCTGACACGCAACCCTACAGCCGCCACCTAACCCTAATTCTAGCCCTAACCCTAAACCTAATCCCTGACGGCTACACGCATCCCAATGGCATGCAAATCGCCGGAGTCTTCACCGGCAAAATCATGTGGATCAAACCCTTGCCGGAACATCACCGGAAAATGCATTTCTTAATCAATGTTCATATTTTTTTTCCAAACTCGTTCTACATGTTCATATGATTTTTCAGATTGTTCTTCGTGTTCATCCGCCTCCTTCAAACTTTCTCCCCAGAAACTCATCAAGATTCATCCATTCATATCAATCTCCCCAGAAATCTTCACACATTCAACCATGTTCATCGTTTTTTCAGGAACTTCTACAAACTATAACATTTTTTTTCCAAAATTCTTAATAACCTTCATCCAATTCATTAAACCTGCCCAAAACTCCATATCTAAACTCACAACATCATCATACGAACATCAATCACTAACAAACTCGAAACATCACAATCTCATTTCTGATTTCGTGCTGACTCCGTGAAACATCCGCACAACTGTGTTCTCCAGATCTATATCTACTGAATCACGGTCCAAACTTCAAATCCCCAGATCTTCGTCGTCTCAAGAACTCCGGTCTACAATTTTGGATCCATCACCAACTGCATGCGGTCTACACCTTCAAAACTCTTCTGTTTTCAGCGAACCTCAAACAACCCGTCGTCTTTGTTCGCGAACAACAACATACAACAATCCAGCATCCGTCTTTATCAACTTCAACATCAATGAAGCTTCGACCTCTCAAATGGAGCTTACACACACGGTAATGATAGTGAAGAAGACATAATTGATTTGAGAAGAAAGAAAGTTTGGTTCTTGTTCGTGAGAAGAATTTTAGAAGATAGAGGAAAGAAGGTTGAGACTGAGACGGTGAGGGGAGAGATGTTGGTCGGCGGCGAAAATATTGAAGAAGAAGAAGTTAGGTTTTTTTTACTAAAATGAAGTGAGAAGGATGAAGCTCCATGGGGTTTCACCGGTTGGGTTAGTGGGCTTTTGGCCCAAATTTCTTTATTTTGATCCATATCCCCCGTATTCATGATGCCCCCCCCTGTTGTTTTGTTTTGCTGTTTGTTCTGGAGTTGGGCTCAAGGCCCAACCGTGTGAATTCCAAGCACATCCCCTTTTTTCGTCATGCACCCCCCTCTGTTATTGTTGCTGATTTTGGGCCAAGCCCAAATGTTTTTCTGGATGCACCCCTGTATTACTAATGCACCTCCTCTGTTTTTACCTTTCATATTTTGTTTTATAATTTATTTTTTTTGTACATATTCTTTTATATTTTTATTTATAGTATTATTTCTTACTTAGAATATTATAGTATATATTAAATATATTTTCAAACTCATTTTTAAAACTGATATTTTTAGTCAATATTTAAATTTATTTTTTTAATTACTAAAATAGTTTCTTAAATCAAATCATGAGAAACTAAATCCTTGAAGTCTAGCACTTCTTGAATTTTTGGACAATCATTATTGAGGTGTACACCTTAAATAGTGTATTATTCGACTTCTCATTTTTTTAAAAATACTCTTTTTCTAACAAAGAAATATCATAAGAATCTAGCATTCCACGTGATATTTCCTTTGTTCATCCAAACATTTTCAAATGAAAATGGTGTTGTCGAGATCTAGCATCTCGATAATACTCCGATTAATTGGTTGTGAGGCCGACGTCTCATTTATCAAATAATTATCACTTCTCCTAATTTTTTTTTAAATTCAATTTCGTATTCCTCTCACATATTCACGAATTATCTTCATACCCTATTTCGCTTCAAATCATTTTTTAAAAACATTTTCTCGATCAAACTCCAAAAGACAAAAATTCTTGGAATCTAGCATTCCTTGGATCTTCGAGTGAATAATTCTCAAGGCACGCTCTTGAGTTGTTATTCACTCAATCTTTTGACTTTCTCAACATTTTTTTCGATAAAAACTCCAAAAGAAGGAGATTCTTGGAATCTAGCATTCCTTGAATTTTCGAGTGAATAGTTCTCGAGGCACGCCCTTTGAGTTGTTATTCACTCAACCTTTCGACTTTTTTCAAGCTCAAACATTTTCCAACGTTCTCCTAAGTCGAATGCTCGTACGCATTCGCAACCTACATTTCGTACACACATTCACAACTCCTCGTGGTTTTGATATTGGAGGCACCCTTAGGGCCCAATATCATTTCTCACAATCTAACCCTTGACACGTCATTAAGTCGGTTCCATCTTCGGTCAAATCCTCGACACGTCGTCGAGCTACTTCAAAACAACTTCCTCTTTGCCTCGCATTCCATTTTTGATTCAATCTTTTCACAAACTTTTTTTAAAACTTACGAAAGAGGGATATTCTTAGAATCTAGCATTCTTTGAATATTTGAATGAGTAATTCTCGAGGCACGCTCTTGAGTTGTTATTAATTCATTCTTTCGATTTCAAAACATTCAATCCTTTATGTCCAACTCTTTTCAACCCAATTTCCGAAAGAGTTGAGTTCTTGGGATCTTGCATTCCATGAATTCTTGAGTGACAATCTCTTGAGGCATGCCCTTGGGTTGCTTGTCAGTCACTCTTTCGTTTCTCAATCCATTTCAAACTTCATATTTTCGTGGTTGTTACCACGAACTAGGAATGCTATGATTCTTTATTCATTCTTGAATATAAGATACGTAGGCACAAGATTGCGATGATCTTGGCGAGCACACTTCTATCTTCCTCCATTATTCCGTCCACACATTCCCAACCTTTCCCGTAGTCGAACTACGATGCTCGGATTTCTCATTCTCATACGAATGAGCATACGTAGGCACAAGGGCCCCAATCCTTGGCGAGCACCCTATCTTCCAACCATCCCCATTTTCCCTTATCGTCTTTAACCTTTTATCCTACCAATTCTACCTTTATAATCGAGAAGAAAAACAAGTAAACCTAAACAACACTCCACAAAATACCATAAGAGGTTCCCGTTGAGTACAACGGACGTGAGGGGTGTTAATACCTTCCCCTCGCGTAACCGACTCCCGAACCCGGAACTTGGTTGCGGCAGCCCTGTTCCTATCCCTTTCGTTTTAAGAGGTTTTCTCGATATTTTCCTCTCCCGTTTATTCGGGAAAAATAAAGTTTGGTGGCGACTCTGTCGAACCGCATTTCCGCGCCTTTCGCGCGAGGGTCGCGTTCTCCAAAATGTCTCCGTGATTTTTCGAGGTGCGACAGCTGGTGACTCTGCTGGGGACATTGCTCCATGCAAAGAGAGAGTCGAGCCTATCTTGGGTTTTGTGAGGAGTGTTGTTTTTTATTTTTCTTTTCGTTTATGTATTTGTTCTCTTGTGGATTTTATTTGTGCTTGTTATCTTGGTTGCCTGTTGGTTCTTGGGATGACATCATGAGTAAAGCTCTACACCCGAGCTTTGGTAAAAGCAGAGAGAACACATAGTTTAGAATTGGTAGTTGAGTAGTGTTAGTCTCGAAGGACTCGCTCCTTATGGGCCTAGCATGAAAGCTCCTCCAGAGGAGACCTATTCGTGGATCTTGTTGTAACACAGCTAGCCTGTTGCACGACTTGATTAATGAAGGGTCCATGATTCTGGGAACCCTTTTTAGCACCAGTTCCAATATTGGTGGTCGTGTAGTGTTAGTCTCCAAGGACTCGCTCCTTGTGTGCCTAGCATGAGGACCCCGCTCAGGAGAGACCTTATCGTCATTATCATCGTAATACAGCCAGCTTGTTGTGCGACGCTAATATGACTAGTGTCCGTGATCCTGGGAACCAAACGTAGAAACCATCCCGTAAGTGGGTTTATGGGTAGAATGTTTAGATCTTCCCGTATAGGTTGTACCTGTCAGTTTTTTGATCGGAAATTGTGGTTGTGTATCTGTTACAGTCATCAGCTCCAAAATTGTTTGATTGTGATCCTGTGATCCTGGATCTTGTATCTTGCATTGCATATTGCATATCATTTGCATTGCATTTCATATGTTGTGCATTTTGCATTTCCAGTCCTTCAACAGGATCTTATGTCTTCGTTCCTTCCTCTCCAGTAAATCAAGCTGATTCTTCGACACTAGTACGCGACTAGAGCCAATACAAGACGAATGATGGAGCAGATTCAGCAGGAGCAAGCTGCCTTCAGGGAAGAGTTGGATTCTATGAAAGGAAAGATTGACCAGATCCTCGAAGCCATCCTCGCGGCCAGAAGAGAGGAAGAACAACGTGAAGCCGCTGCTGTCGTCAACAACAATGGTCAAGGACAAGGGTCCACTGCCATCCCTTTGGTTCCAATTCCAAATCCTCATGGGATGTCGTTGAACTTCAATAACGCAGCCGAAGGAAACACTTCTCAGCCAATCCCAGTGCCTGGAGTTACTATTGGAGCTATCCCGCAGGCTCAGCCTACTGTCGTGCAGATCCCAGCTCCCCATACTGAAGATACTCTGATGGATCATTATGACGACGTTCAGAACTATCATGCTGCTATCCCCATTTCCATTCCTGTTGCCGCTCAGGATTCAGAAGCCATGAAGATGTGCTGAGATCTAGCCGAGAAACTCCGAGCCTTGGAGGGGCACAGTTCAAATTCTTTCAGTGCTTTGGAATTATGCTTGGTGCCTGATGTTGTCATTCCTCCCAAGTTCAAGGTGCCCGAATTTTCGAAGTACAAAGGTCTCAGTTGCCCGAATATTCCACTGAAGATGTACTGTCGCAAGATGGCTGCCTATGCCAGAGACGAAAAGCTCATGATCCATTGCTTCCAAGACAGCTTGTCTGGGGCATCACTCGAATGGTATATGCAGCTGGAACGTAATAGTGTGCGCACTTGGGCTGAGCTAGCCGATGCATTCATCAAGCAGTGCAAGTACAATACCGATCTTGCTCCGAATCGTACTCAGCTTCAGAGTATGACTCAGAAGGATAGTGAATCCTTCAAGGAGTACGCGCAACGATGGAGAGAGCTAGCCGCAAGGGTGCATCCACCTTTGGTTGACCGTGAACTGATTGACATCTTCATGGGCACCTTGCAAGGCCAATACTATGATAAGCTGATCGGTAGTGTCTCCGCTGGATTCTCTGACTTGGTGATCGTCGGTGAGAGAATTGAAGAAGGGTTGAAGAGTGGAAAGATCCCGAGAGGTTCTAATAGCCAAGCCAATGCCAATAAGCCTTTCAACGGATACAAGAAGAAAGAGGGCGAAACAAATGCCATCTCTTTGCAGAAAGGGCAAGCTTCTCAACAAGCCCCTGCTCATATGACTTATCAAGTCCCTTACTATCAGTATACGTATGTTGCTGCTGCGCAATATGCTTCAATGCCTTATCAGCCAGCTGTTCAAGCAGTGCAAGCTCAAATGCCACAACAACAGGCTCCTCAGCAGCAAGCCTACAATCAGCAAGGATACCAATATCCTCCTCAGCAACAAAAAATGCAAGCTACTCAACAACGACAAGGTACTCGCCCACAGCGTCAGCAGAGAACATGGAGGCCAGATAGAGTTTTTGATCGCCTGCCAATGACATATGCTAGTATCTTTGCTCAGTTGATGGAGAAAAAGGCTATTGTTCCAAGAGATTTGGCTCCCCCAACTGTCATTCCTGCCGGCTACGATGCAAATGCTCATTGTGAGTTTCATAAGGGCGCTCTAGGTCACACCATTGAGGACTGCAGAGCTTTCAAGCACATAATACAAGACATGATCGACAGGGATGCTATCAACTTCAATGGAAAGTCTCCAAATGTCATCAACAATCCAATTCCGTCGAACAAATAGCGTTATTCAGATCAAATCCAGTCAAATCAAGTTGATTTCTCGAAGAAGGCCGTCATGTCGCCATTTCATATTACGCATTTCTTATATTTGTCTTTGTTTGTTTAAGTATTGTATGTTTTGAACTATTGCCATTCGTATTTGGTTTTCATTAATGTATCGTTTATGCATGTTTTGAATTAGTTATGTCGTATTCACTCATTTTTCACTTATCACCGACACATTTGTTCATTCCACTCTATCCATTGTTGTTTAGAGTGATTTGAGGGAGGATGATGAAAACGAGATACCCATAATTACAAACCGTATGCTTTCAGACAGGATCTCGTCAATGATGTACAGGCATTATTTCAATTCCCCCATACACTGAAGATATAAGGAGTTAATCCCTAGTAAACCACTTCGAGCCTAGAAGTAGGAGTTTCCTTCGGATATTCAAACCTTTACATTCAACCTGGGGCAGGGTAGTGTTTAGTTAATCCAATAATGCATGCAAATCAACAAAGAAAAACACAGAAGACGGTTGTTCATCAAAGATCCATGACATGGCAGTCACAACCTTCCAACAAAATCCAAAAAATTAAAAGCCTGCTAAGTCAAACACCTTAGAAGGGACTTAGGCAAAATCAAGGCAATCCCGATTGATCTGACAAGCAAAATCAATCCATGCAAAAGTTAGGGATCAACAAAAACAAAAAGAGGACCCTGAAACCCTCAACAAAAACAAAATAAGATTCAGTGGTCACCCAATCGAGAGGGTCACTGATATCTAGCAAAATAAGGTGACTGTCATTTCGAGCATACCTTGAACCATCAAGCTTACACCGTCGAGACAAGTGTAGGATTAACTGAGCGTAGGACTGGAGATCATTAAGAAGAAGGGGTGGGTACAAATCATACTTTGAGCCTAACATCCTTTGTTTCATAACCGTAAACCAAGCCACGTTACAACCCTCGAAAGACCTAATTGAGGCGAGGTTTATTCTGAAAGCATACTTTCGCAAGGTTGCGTAACCTGACTCCTCACATGATTGCTAATCATCAGCATTGGTGTCATTATCCTTGCAATATCTCTTACACCAATCAAACAGTACAACGTTTGGGCTAACAGTCCATTCGTCTCAATATCACGACACTTCAATAAAAGACACTTTTTCAAATCTTGCATCGAACTTTGCATTAATATTACCATTTATGAATGTACAATTTTATTTGCAAATCGGTGCTAGGTATTCAAAGACCCTCCAGCAAGGGGCAATCGAGGAGGAATTTGACTTTCAGTGGCGCACACGAGGCAAGATTATTTCAAAGCCCACAGGCTGGGGGAAATCATTCAACAGCTCGAGCAGGGGCATATCATTACCATATTCGGACTGGGGCAAGACCAATCACCCAAATAATCAAGCAGAGTTGCATCCTTCTCTGAAGCAAATTCACAAATTACCAAGTACCCAGACTTGGGGCATCCAAAGCATCTTCTGCTTTAATCATGGCATCTTCAGCAAACTGCGTGTCGAGGCAGTCAATCCCACCCACCACCCGAAGTCCAATCCGCATTGGTAACTACCAAAAGTCCACCACATTGGCGTCTCCACCTACATTTCCAATCACCCGTCTGCATCATATGCCTCATACGCATTGCATTCGTTATCATAAGCATCTTGCATCATATGCATACTCAATCATATCATACCTCCCCAGCTCTTACATCTATGCGCGTCCGTATTTGCATTTGCACTTCCATTCGTTATGGAATATCATTTACATCCAGCATTAGCATATGCAAGTCAAGGTCCAGGATCAATCTCGAAGATTTCCAAGACTACCATCAGCCCAGTCAGGGGCATCTTCCGCAAGACCGTGGATTTCTCCCACGAATTTCAAGAACTTCAAAGCAATCTTCAGCCCAGTCAGGGGCATCGTTTTCAAGACCATGGGTAGTTCCCATGACGTATTTCAACCTTGTGGTTGAGCAAATCTTCAAATCAACATACAGCCCAGCCAGTGGCATATCATTCAAGACCGTGGGCTTTCCCCATGAAGTTGTTAAACCTTTTGTTGGGAAAATCCAAGAGTTTCAGTGCAAGATTCATCCCGAGCAGGGGCATCTTCAGCAAAGCCGTGAGCGTTCCTCATGAAGTTGTTCAGCCTTTTGTTGAGCAAGACAAGACATCAAGACAAACTCAGCCCAGTCAGGGGCATCCTCTTCAGAATTCATGGGCGTAACCATGAAATCATTTCAACAAAACTATGATCTCCAAGCAAGACGGTGGGCGTACCCCGTTGTTTCATTTCAATCCAATCTTCCTCTTGGGTGTTCCCCAATGAGTTGTATCCAGCAAGCGTGACCGTTGTCAATTGCCTTACTATCATCCTTTTGGTGATAGTCGAACCTCATCAGTTCAACCTAGCCTGCATCCTTTTGGTGTTGGTAACCTTCAATTTGTGTTGTTCTATCATCCTTTTGGTGATAGCAACTTGTGTGTGTGAATTTCGCTCCGTCATCCTTTTGGTGGGGGGTCTATCATAGTCATTAATGATAGATTGTGCGATATTGTTCGGTGTGAGTTTCGCTCCGTCATCCTTTTAGTGAGGGGTCTGTCATAGTCATTAATGATAGATTGTGCGATATTGTTTGAATGTGTGTTTCGCTCCGCCATCCTTATGGTGTGGGGTCTGTCATAGTCATTAATGTCAGATTGTGCGATATGTTTGGTGAGTTTCGCTCCGTCATCCTTTTGGTGGGGGGTCTATCATAGTCATTAATGATAGATTGTGCGATATTGTTTGGTGTTGAGTTTCGCTCCGTCATCCTTTTGGTGGGGGGGTCTGTCATAGTCATTAATGATAGATTGTGCGATATTGTTTGAGTGTGTGTTTCGCTCCGTCATCCTTTTGATGAGGGGTCTGTCATAGTCATTAATGTCAGATTGTGCGATATGTTTGGTGAGTTTCGCTCCGTCATCCTTTTGGTGGGGGGTTTATCATAGTCATTAATGATAGATTGTGCGATATTGTTCGGTGTGAGTTTCGCTCCGTCATCCTTTTGGTGGGGGGTCTATCATAGTCATTAATGATAGATTGTGCGATATTTGGTTTGTGTTTCGCTCCGTCATCCTTTTGGTGGGGGGTCTATCATAGTCATTAATGATAGATTGTGCGATAGTTTGTTTGTGTTACGCTCCGTCATCCTTTTGGTGGGGGGTCTATCATAGTCATTAATGACAGATTGTGTGATAGTTTGTTTGTGTTACGCTCCGTCATCCTTTTGGTGGGGGGTCTATCATAGTCATTAATGATAGATTGTGCGATATTTTGTTTGTGTTTCGCTCTGTCATCCTTTTGGTGGGGGGTCTATCATAGTCATTAATGATAGATTGTGCGATAGGTTATTTGTGTTACGCTCCGTCATCCTTTTGGTGGGGGTCTATCATAGTCATTAATGATAAGATTGTGCGACCAGTTTATTTGTGTTTCGCTCCGTCATCCTTTTGGTGGGGGGTCTATCATAGTCATTAATGATTGATTGTGCGATAGTTTGTTTGTGTTACGCTCCGTCATCCTTTTGGTGGGGGGTCTATCATAGTCATTAATGATAGATTGTGCGATATTTGGTTTGTGTTTCGCTCCGTCATCCTTTTGGTGGGGGGTCTACCATAGTCATTAATGATAAATTGTGCGATATTTGGTTTGTGTTTCGCTCCGTCATCCTTTTGGTGGGGGGGGGGTCTATTATAGTCATTAATGATAGATTGTGCGATAGTTTGTTTGTGTTACGCTCCGTCATCCTTTTGGTGGGGGGTCTATCATAGTCATTAATGTCAGATTGTGCGATAGTGTTTGGTGTGAGTTTCGCTCCTTCTTCCTTTTGGTGGGGAGTCTGGCATAGTCATTAATGTCAGATTATGTGAATGTTTTACTCTACCATCCCTTTTGGTGGTAGTAGCCATGTGTGTTTCATCCCATCATCCTTTTGGTGATGACGACCTTTTTGCCAGTTATTTATAGTTTACTCAGAGGTTTACATCATCCAGCATTTTCAATTCTCAAGCATCTCTTTTTCTTTCGGACAAATTCAGGGTCTTCTTCATATCTAATTGACTTCTACCTCGGAAAATAAACGCTGCAGCAGTTCATTTTCTTAGGTTTAAGCCAATTAGATAGAGGCATCTGTCATACCCTAAATTTGTCCTACCTTTTTGTAAATATTTTCGCATTATTGTTTCATGCCGTTTAGACACATGTCCACCTGAAATAGGGCGTTTTCCAAATATTATCCGTTTTGTCCAATAAAAGTGTGACACGTGGCCTGAGGGGCATTTTGGTCAATTTTGCTTCCATTTTCATTTTCCTATTTTTCTTGCAAATATTACCCTTTTGTTCTTTTTATTTTATTTTGACATTTTATTTATTTTATTACTATTAGAGCTAATATTAGAATTAATTTGCTTTTATTTAATATTTTTATTAATTAGAGTAGAGTATTAATAGACTTCTTTTATATAGTTATTAGAACATTTTATTTATTTATTATTAATTAGATTAATAATAGTAATTATCTTTTCTTTTCTTTTCTATTATTATTTATTTATTTAGATTAATGTTAATATTTATAAGGATTTTAGAATTAATTAGAGTATTTAAAATTAGTAGTTTTATTTATTTATTTATTATTTTATTAGGTTATTAGCAATTAATTATCACCTTTTTTCCTTTTTTATTCAGATTTAATCTAATTAGGTTTTTCTAGATTTTATTAGTTAATATTAGTTAAGTTTTGTCTTAATCTTTTTAGTGTTAATGTTTTTTTATCTTATTTAATTAAGCCAATTTTTAATTCATTCTCTCAAGTCATCTTTAATTAATCAGCTTTCAATGAGATATCTGTTTTGGTCCACTAGTCAATTATACAGGCCCATTAGGTCATTGTCTATGCCACTTGTCAGGCTATAAAGCCTATTGTCTGGCTGCATTAATGGAGGGCACGTTTTCCTAAAGCTGACACGCAACCCTACAGCCGCCACCTAACCCTAATTCTAGCCCTAACCCTAAACCTAATCCCTGACGGCTACACGCGTCCCAATGGCATGCAAACCGCCGGAGTCTTCACCGGCAAAATCATGTGGATCAAACCCTTGCCGGAACATCACCGAAAAATGCATTTCTTAATCAATGTTCATATTTTTTTCCAGACTCGTTCTACATGTTCATATGATTTTTCAGATTGTTCTTCGTGTTCATCCGCCTCCTTCAAACTTTCTCCCCAGAAACTCATCAAGATTCATCCATTCATATCAATCTCCCCAGAAATCTTCACACATTCAACCATGTTCATCGTTTTTTCAGGAACTTCTACAAACTATAACATTTTTTTTCCAGAATTCATAATAACCTTCATCCAATTCATTAAACTTGCCCAAAACTCCAGATCTGAACTCACAACATCATCATACGAACATCAATCACTAACAAACTCGAAACATCACAATCTCATTTCTAATTTCGTGCTGACTCTGTGAAACATCCGCACAACCGTGTTCTCCAGATCTATATCTACTGAATCACGGTCCAAACTTCAAATCCCCAGATCTTCGTCATCTCAAGAACTCCGGTCTACAATTTTGGATCCATCACCAACTGCATGCGGTCTACACCTTCAAAACTCTTCCATTTTCAGCGAACCTCGAACAACCTGCCGTCTTTGTTCGCGAACAACAACCTACAACGATCCAGCATCCGTCTTTATCAACTTCAACATCAACGAAGCTTCGACCTCTCAAATGGAGCTTACACACACGGTAATGATAGTGAAGAAGACATAATTGATTTGAGAAGAAAGAAAGTTTGGTTCTTGTTCGTGAGAAGAATTTTAGAAGATAGAGGAAAGAAGGTTGAGACTGAGACGGTGAGGGGAGAGATGTTGGTCGGCGGCGGAAATATTGAAGAAGAAGAAGTTAGGTTTTTTTTACTGAAATGAAGTGAGAAGGATGAAGCTCCATGGGGTTTCACCGGTTGGGTTAGTGGGCTTTTGGCCCAAATTTCTTTATTTTGATCCATATCCCCCGTATTCATGATGCCCCCCCCCCATGTTGTTTTGTTTTGCTGTTTGTTCTGGAGTTGGGCTCAAGGCCCAACCGTGTGAATTCCAAGCACATCCCCTTTTTTCGTCATGCACCCCCCTCTGTTATTGTTGCTAATTTTGGGCCAAGCCCAAATGTTTTTCTGGATGCACCCCTGTATTGCTACTGCACCTCCTCTGTTTTTACCTTTCATATGTTGTTTTATAATTTTTTTTTGTACATATTCTTTTATATTTTTATTTATAGTATTATTTCTTACTTGGAATATTATAGTATATATTAAATATATTTTCAAACTCATTTTTAAAACTGATATTTTTAGTCAATATTTAAATTTATTTTTTTAATTACTAAAATAGTTTCTTAAATCAAATCATGAGAAACTAAATCCTTGAAGTCTAGCACTTCTTGAATTTTTGGACAATCATTATTGAGGTGTACACCTTAAATAGTGTATTATTCGACTTCTCATTTTTTTTAAAATACTCTTTTTCTAACAAAGAAATATCATAAGAATCTAGCATTCCGCGTGATATTTCCTTTGTTCATCCAAACATTTTCAAATGAAAATGGTGTTGTCGAGATCTAGCATCTCGATAATACTCCGATTAATTGGTTGTGAGGCCGACGTCTCATTTATTAAATAATTATCACTTCTCCTAATTTTTTTTTAAAATTCAATTTCGTATTCCTCTCACATATTCACGAATTATCTTCATACCCTATTTCGCTTCAAATCATTTTTTAAAAACATTTTATCGATCAAACTCCAAAAGACGAAAATTCTTGGAATCTAGTATTCCTTGGATCTTCGAGTGAATAATTCTCAAGGCACGCTCTTGAGTTGTTATTCACTCAATCTTTTGACTTTCTCAAACACTTTCTCAACATTTTTTCGATAAAAGCTCCGAAAGAAGGAGATTCTTGGAATCTAGCATTCCTTGAATTTTCGAGTGAATAGTTCTCGAGGCACGCCCTTTGAGTTGTTATTCACTCAACCTTTCGAATTTTTTCAAGCTCAAACATTTTCCAACGTTCTCCTAAGTCGAATGCTCGTACGCATTCGCAACCTACATTTCGTACACGC
Source organism: Lathyrus sativus (assembly GCA_963859935.3). NCBI lineage: Eukaryota > Viridiplantae > Streptophyta > Magnoliopsida > Fabales > Fabaceae > Lathyrus > Lathyrus sativus. The sequence goes on from OZ012737.1 coordinate 233,716,923, forward strand.
ATTCACAACTCCTCGTGGTTTTGATATTGGAGGCACCCTTGGGGACCAATATCATTTCTCACAATCTAACCCTTGGCACGTCGTCAAGTCGTTTCCATCTTCGGTCAAATCCTCGACACGTCGTCGAGCTACTTCAAAACAACTTCCTCTTTGCCTCGCATTCCATTTTTGATTCAATCTTTTCACAAACTTTTTTTAAAACTTACGAAAGAGGGATATTCTTAGAATCTAGAATTCTTTGAATATTCGAATGAGTAATTCTCGAGGCGCGCTCTTGAGTTGTTATTAATTCATTCTTTCGATTTCAAAACATTCAATCCTTTATGTCCAACTCTTTTCAACCCAATTTCCGAAAGAGTTGAGTTCTTGGGATCTTGCATTCCATGAATTCTTGAGTGACAATCTCTTGAGGCATGCCCTTGGGTAGCTTGTCAGCCACTCTTTCGTTTCTCAATCCATTTCAAACTTCATATTTTCGTGGTTGTTACCACGAACTACAGACGCTTTGATTCTTTATTCATTCTTGAATATAAGATACGTAGGCACAAGATTGCGATGATCTTGGCGAGCACACTTCTATCTTCCTCCATTATTCCGTCCATACATTCCCAACCTTTCCCGTAGTCGAACTACGACGCTCGGATTTCTCATTCTCGTACGAATGAGCATACGTAGGCACAAGGGCCCCAATCCTTGGCGAGCACCCTATCTTCCAACCATCCCCATTTTCCCTTATCGTCTTTAACCTTTTATCCTACCAATTCTACCTTTATAATCGAGAAGAAAAACAAGTAAACCTAAACAACACTCCACAAAAATACCATAAGAGGTTCCCGTTGAGTACAACGGACGTGAGGGGTGTTAATACCTTCCCCTCACGTAACCGACTCCCGAACCCAGAACTTGGTTGCGACAACCCTGTTCCTATCCCTTTCGTTTTAAGAGGTTTTCTCGATATTTTCCTCTCCCGTTTATTCGGGAAAAATAAAGTTCGGTGGCGACTCTGTCGAACCGCATTTCCGCGCCTTTCGCGCGAGGGTCGCGTTCTCCGAAATGTCTCTGTGATTTTTCGAGGTGCGACACTACTCAAGCTCAAACAAATAAAGAATTCCTGAATCAAAACATACACACTAGCGAGCAGATTAAACAACTAACCAGCAAAGTAGACGCTTTAGCCACCCATCACAAAATGTTCGAAACGCAGATATCACAAGTGGCTCAACAACAAGCTTCTGCAGCCGCACTAGCTGGTACATTTCCTGGTCAGCTAGAATCCAATCCAAAAGGTCATGCAAACGCTGTCATATTAAGAAGTGGAAAAGTACTGGACGGACCAACCGATCCTAGGAGTGAAAATTCAGCCATGCATCAGAAAACTGATAAACCGGCAGAAAAGGAGTCTGAAACCGAAAAGAAGGAAGATAACGAGAAAGAGGCCGCCAAAGATGAAAACCCATATGTGCCTCCACCGCCATATAAACCACCGATTCCTTATCCTCAAAGATTCATAAATTCCAAAACTTCAGGACAATTTAAGAAATTTGTAGAACTTCTGAAACAACTGAATATCACCATTCCTTTCACAGAAGCTATAACTCAAATGCCGTCATACGCTAAATTTCTTAAAGAAATCCTGTCTAACAAAAGAAAAACCGAGGATAACGAAACAGTTACACTTACTACCGAGTGGAGCGCAATCATTCAAAATAACATGCCTCCTAAACTAAAAGATCCAGGTAGCTTCTCCATACCTTGCGTCATAGAAAAGTTCGTCATAGACAAAGCTTTATGCGATCTAGGAGTCAATATAAGTGTTATGCCCCTATCTATATGCAAAAAGCTGAATATGGGAGAACTAAGGCCAACTAAAATGTCAGTGCAACTAGCTGACCGACCAATCAAATATCCCGTCGGTATACTGGAAAACATTCCAGTACGCATAGGTCAATTCTACATTCCAACCGACTTCATAATCATGGATATTAAGGAGGACCATGTTACCCCAATTATCTTAGGAAGACCCTTCCTAGCAACAGTTGGAGCTATTATAGACGTAAAGAAAGGTAGGCTAACATTCGAAGTAGGAGAAGAAAAGGTAGAATTCATCCTCACAAAGTTCTTAAAAGCACCAGCCATAGATGACACATGCTATCTAGTAGATGTCATTGACGAATGCATACGAGAACTGGAAAAGGAAAAAACTAAATATTCTGAAATCATGAAAATCCAAATCCCTGATATTCATGAAGACGACAATTGGCGTGCCCCATACAAAGATGATAGTCTAAGCGAAATCTTAGCACTAACTCCCAATCACATGCTAGGTCCGAAAAACCCAGCTTTAGAACTTAAAGAATTACCTAAGACCCTCAGGTACGAATTCTTAGATACAGAATTCAAAAGACCAGTAATAGTCAACGCCGATTTAGGACAGTCAGAAACTAAGAAACTATTAAAAGTCCTAAGGAAATACCCAACTGCGTTAGGCTATAATATAAGCGATCTCAAAGGTATAAGTCCTTCCATTTGTATGCATTGAATCATGCTAGAGGAAGACTACAAAACTTCTAGAGAACATCAGAGAAGGATAAATCCTATCCTAAGCACTGTAGTTAAAGAAAAAGTAAAGAAGTTGCTAGACGCAGGAATCATATATCCAATCTCCGACAGCCAATGGGTTAGCCCAGTGCACGTCGTACCCAAGAAAGGAGGCGTCACCATAATCAAGAACGCGAAAGGTGAATCGATAACCCAAAGAGCTGTAACCGGAAGCAGGATGTGTATCGATTACAGAAAACTGAATAAGGCAACTCGGAAAGATCATTTTCCTTTACCTTTCATAGACCAAATGTTGGAGAGATTAGCAAAACATTCGTATTTCTGCTATCTAGACGGTTATTCGGGATTTTTCCAAATTTCAATCCACCCCGATGACCAAGAATAGACTACATTCACATGTCCGTATGGCGTTTTGCTTATCGCCGAATGCCGTTTGGACTCTGCAATGCTCCAACAACTTTCCAAAGATGCATGATGGAAATCTTTGCGGATTTCATAGATGACATCATGGAAGTGTTCATGGATGACTTATCTGTATGCAGACAAAGTTTTAAAGGCTGTTTGTCGAACTTAGAAATGGTACTCGGAAGATGCGCTAAAGTGAACCTTGTTCTCAATTGGGAGAAATGCCATTTCATGGTCCGACAAGGCATAGTTTTAGGACACGTCATATCTGAAAAAGGGATTGAGGTTGACAAAGAAAAAATAGAAATTATAAAGGATCTTCAACCTCCGAAAACCATACGAGAAATACGAAGCTTTTTAGGACACGCCGGATTCTACCGACGATTCATAAAGGATTTCTCGAAAATCAAAAAACCTTTGATAGGTCTGTTGATGAAAGATGTTGAGTTCGTTTTCGACAAGGACTGCTTGGAAGCATTCGAAACTCTTAAAATAACACTCATTACCGCACCAATCATGCAACCACCAGATTGGCAACTACCATTCAAAATCATGTGCGATGCGAGTGATTATGATGTAGGTGCAGTTCTAGGACAAAGGAAAGACAAGAAGCTTCACGCAATCTACTATGCTAGTAGAACTTTAGATCCTGCCCAAATGAACTACGCCACAACCGAGAAGGAACTTCTAGCAATTGTGTTCGCCCTTGAAAAATTCCGTTCTTACTTGGTAGGAGCAAAAATCATCATCTACACAGACCATGCTGCCATTAGGTACCTGATAAGCAAAAAGGATGCCAAGCCAAGATTGTTGCGATGGATCCTATTACTACAAGAGTTTGATCTAGAAATAAAAGATAAAAAAGGAACCGAGAATGTAGTGGTCAATCACCTATCCCGAATAGAAGGCATTAAGCCAGAATCAGTACCTATCAACGACGATTTCCCTTACGAACGCCTGATAGCCAGGCTTGAAAGTGGTATGCCACCATTAACCTCGGAAGAACCAGAACTACAAAAAGCCGTGGAAGCCATCTACGCACAAGTCACCCTGCCTTGGTATGCTGATATTGTAAACTACTTAGCCGCAGGCGTGCTCCCACCGGACTTCAGCTATCAGCAAAAGAAGAAATTATTCCACGACTTAAAGCATTATTATTGGGACGAACCTCTGCTTTTCAAGAGAGGAGCAGACAATATATTTCGTCGATGCGTCCCAGAGGAGGAAACTGAAGACGTCATTTCTCAGTGTCACTCCGCCCCTTACGAAGGGCATGCCAGTACTTCAAAGACATGTGCGAAAATCCTGCAATCTGGCCTATTCTGGACCAGTATTTGGAAAGATATCCACGCTGCTATATCAAGATGCGACCGATGCCAACGCACTGGAAACATTTTAAAGCGCAACGAGATTCCCCAAAAAGGTATCTTGGAAGTGGAAGTCTTTGATGTATGGGGGATCGATTTCATGGGTCCATTCCCATCTTCTTTTGGTAACAAGTACATACTCGTCGCTGTCGACTATGTATCGAAATGGATTGAGGTCGTTGCCGCTCTAGTTAACGACACGCGAGTAGTTCTCAAACTCTTTAAGAATACCATCTTTCCCAGATTCGGTGTGCCCAGACTTGTCATCAATGACGGTGGTTCACACTTCATAGCGCGAATGTTTGATAAAATGCTATCGAAATATGGAGTGAAACACCGTGTCGCAACACCGTATCACCCGCAGATCAGCGGCCAAGTGGAGGTCTCTAACAGAGAAATAAAACAGATCTTGGAAAAGACAGTTGCCACCTCCAGGAAAGATTGGTCATCGAAGCTAAAATATGCTTTATGGGCCTATAGGAAAGCTTACAAGACGCCAATAGGAACTACACCATTTAAACTGGTCTATGGGAAATCATGTCACCTGCTAGTGGAACTTAAGCACAAAGCCTTTTGGGCTATTAAGACGTTAAACCTCAACTACACTGAAGTAGGCGAGAAACGGATCTTGAATCTGCATGAATTAGAAGAACTTAAATTAGACGCATATGAGAATGCCCACATATACAAAGAAAGAACCAAAAAGTGGCACAATAAGCGTTTAGTCCATAAGCAGTTCAGTGTGGGAGACGTCGTGCTCCTATTCAACTCAAGATTGAAACTCTTCCCAGGAAAACTAAAGTCAAGATGGTCGGGTCCATTCAAAATAACTAGAATCCTTCACAGTGGAGCTGTCGAAATTTTCGATAAAATCAATACACCGTTCATAGTCAACGAACAACGTCTAAAGCATTACAATCGAAATGACGACAGTACCCACGTGAGCAGGCTGAAACTGCAAGAGCTTCCTGCTCAACATCCCGAATAGCTTGTCACCAAGCTATCGTCAGGCTTTCAACGTTAAAAACAACGCTGAATGGGAGGCAACCCATTTTCCCTAGTTTTTCCCTTTGAAATTATTTACAGTATGTTTTTCATTTGATTTATACTTTTATTTTCTTTATTTTTATCACCTTCTGTTTCTAAAATCTAATTTGAGTAAAATGTGTTTTCAACTATTTACAGGATTTTAAAGCCTTCCTACTTATCTCGTTTTTGTCTGACTAAATTGCGAGTATGGCTAACATCGACTACACGATTACCGTTTTTAGAGGACCAGTGTCGCTACCACGAAAATAAGGTGCCGACAAAACAGAAGAGTCGTCACCTTTCGTTATTTATCCCACAGAAAGGGAAAGGAAACGATCGGAAAAACCTGACGAAAAGGTATAAGACAAGGTCATCGCAACCATGTCGGGGTTCGGGAGTCGGTTACGCAAGGGGAAGGTATTAGCACCCCTCACGTCCGTTGTACTCAACGGGATCCACGCTTGTTGTGTTTATCTGACGGGTTGGTTTTACTATCTACCTATCAAGGCTGGCTTAAAAAGAAAAGAAAATGACTCGACAAAGCATTGTGCTTGTGCCTACGTATTCTCGTCAGAGAACGAGAAATCAGAGTCAACGTAGTTTGGCTAACTACGGGTAACGGAGGAGGTGGCTCACCAATACGTCAGTATTGTGCCTACGTACTCTCAACAGATATGAGAGATCAGAGCTTACGTAGTTCGGGATAATACGAATAACGGGAGTTCCGATTCATCTGTTTTTCTGAGTAGTGTTAACAAACAGTTCCAGCAGTTTGGTGTATGCAGCTTGCTCGTCAGAGACTCGTGCGTTACCGTTTGCGGTAGAACTAGGAGTTAACGACACTTTTTTCTTCAGAAAAGTTTCTCTTGATTATGGGCCCACGGGGAAAAAAGGTTTGATGTTTGTTTTTTGTCTTTTACGGAAGAAGTGTCTTTTATGAATGTTCGCAACTAATATCGCACTAGAGACTATGACCTAGGAGTGAATGCGTTGCATGTCACCCAAAGGGTACCACACTAAACATCCTGATTATTGGAAGGAAACCCTCCAACAATCATCTCCTAAGTAGCTTAAGGCTCTTAACGTACGATATCAATTAACCTTTATTACTGTATTTTAATTTTTTTGAAGATGAGAAGAGAACGGACACAACTAAGGGGAAACTATCAAGTCCTAACAGTTGTCATGCCAAGGATTCATCCTATGGTTGAGGTTTGAAACAGGGAACTCCTAGACGTTATCATGCAAAGGTTTCAACCTAAAGTTCTATCATCACTTCCTTATCAAAGGAAGTGAGAGTCTTAGGGGATCACGTCAATGGGAAACAGACAACAGATAAAGCATCAACTAAACAAATAAACAGAAGAAGACAGTAAAGATGCACATGCAATGCAACAATACAAGCAGAGGGAGACTCACTCAACCTCTAGAGCAATCAAGCAAAAACAACACAATACACAGGCAAGGGAGATAAACTCAACCTTCAGCCAACAAGCAAAGCCAAACAGTAACAGACAAGCAGAGGGAGACAGACTCAACCTCTCATGCAAACAAGCAAAGGGAGGCAAGCTCAACCTTTCAATGCACGTAGGCCTAGAATCAACTACATGAAAGCCTATTCTAATACAGCACACCAAAGAAACAGTCACACAAACACAGTTAAACAGCAAACACAGCAGAGCAGCACAACAACACTCCAGCAGTCTAACAGTCTGTCTTCTAGTCCAAATTATCTGTCTAAGCTATCCATCAAGAGAGAAGGGAATAAGGACTTCATCTTAAAGCTTCAACTTGCTCCATCAAGAGATGATATGAATTAACACAAAGATTATTGCATGATGAGGGGAAGCATGATGGAAACCAAGGGAATCCATCATGGCACTCAACCACTCACCTAAGATTGGTATCCTCAAAGGTTTTACCTTTTGTGGTAGGCCTTTAGTCCTTCCAAAGTAGAGACTAGGCTCCCACTAAGGAACCTTGCATCATTGGATAGGAAATGGAATGCAAACCAAAGCAAACCACAATTATGAAAAAGGAAGAAACTCCTAAAGGCTCTAAAAACCCTAATTCCACAAGCTCTAAAAGAAACCCTCTAAAGGGAACTAATGCACCAAATTAAACCTTGAGATTCAATCTACAGAGGCATCAACATGTCTACTAAACCATCAGAAAAGGTTTGGAAACTTATCATGAACTAAAGGTCACTTTTGAAGCTCAACTATGGGAAGTACTATGCTAGAGGCATCCTACAAACAGCCTAGATGTAAAGTCTAACTAAAATAGTAAATCAACTCCTAAAAATCTATAAAAATTTCTAAGGGGTCCTAAAGGTATTGGGAACCTATGGTAAAAAATCCAGAGCTTAAATCAATGTTTAAGGGCACTAAGGAAATTCTAAACCAAAAGTTGTCAAGTGAAAGCTCAAATGGGGAAGGCTCTAAACACCTAGTTCAAAACTATGCTTAGATTTACCTAAAAATCACCACAAAATTCCTACAATCTCATCAATATGTACATAACCAGCCAGCAAAATATCAACATCAAATTCTAAAGCAATCAATGGTACAAAAATCAGCAAGCAACAAGTCATTTTATGCATTTTTAATCAACCATTAAAAATAGAAAAATGGACATTAAATTGAAAACAACAACAAAATAGAATCCAAAAGCATGGAAAAATCAGAAATTAAACAAGGATCACCCACATATTTTTTCCATAATTTTCTGATCATTATTCTAATTAATATGAATTAAAATCAATAAAGACAATTAAAGAAAATAGAAAATGAATAAAAGAAATAAAAGAATTCAGAAAATATCACAGCCCTAGGATTAGATTACCAGTCCACTCATCCTACAGCTACACGCGTGCCACCTCAATTAATAAAACGGTTCATTTTGACAAGTGATCAGGATGTGGTTCAGTTGACTAGCGTACACGGTATAGTCTAATCACATCCATTCAATGGAAAAGTATGCTGATCCTATGCTCCAGGTTTTGCCAGCTCACGAGGACCTAATCAAACTACATCTCGTACGTTGGATGCTAAGACCTAGTCAAATATCTCAAACAGATCCAACGGTTCTCCATCATCTTCTCTAATTTGAACTGAAAAAAGGGGGAAAATCAACTCGTGGTGGTCGAGAAGAGCTCCACCGTCTTCTCCGGCGAGAGCAATCATGCTCTGGATCCAAACTCCACGAAACTTAATGAAAATTACATGAATCCACTCTGCTCTTCACGCTGATCATCAAAATCCATTCCATTTTCAATGATTCTTCATGAATGATCAAACACGAGGATGAACAGAAAAATCACCATTTCCCCAAGTGTCATCAAACTCCAAATTCTCTCCATAGAACTTTTCCTCACCTCTCAAGGATCACTCTGATTTATTTAATTCATTCTAACTCTCAAGAATCAGCCATATACAAGTCTAAACAGAAATGTCATCCACTCAAGAATCATCACAAAACTCCATAATTCTGATCCTAAAACGATCTAGGGCATATCTACAACCTAACCACATGCTCAATTCATGCTAAACAAGCCTAAATCAAGAGGAATTCTGAAAGATAAAAACCTGAATAGAAGCTTGAAATTGGAGGTTCTTGAGTGTGAATCTTGACTTCAAATGCTGCAGATTTCTTCACTGAATGATCCTGGACGATTCTTGATACTCAGAAGCTCTTGATTCTTCCTCAAACCCCAAAACCGTTTCTTGCTTGAAAGCTCCAAAACTCCAACTGCAATAAGTGTTTTCTCTCCAAATACAATCCAAAAAACGATCTGAACCTGATACTGAACTTAAATAGAAGCTATTTGGATCATAACATGTCCCAATCATGGCCCAATTTGATTAATCCAAAATTTCAATTTTCTTCAATGTGCAACTATGGAAATCGTGTTTTCTGGCTCTGTTTCAGCTCACTTTCCACTCACATGGCTTGCATAACACTTGGTGAAGGTGAATGGATCAGATTGAAAGCTTGATTTCATCCAATGGTGTAGATTGGTGGTGTTACTTCATCATGAAGCAAGCCCCAAATTAAAATTCTACCAATTCCATTGTCTTCAAAATGTCATTTCCAATCAAAATATGTACCAATTTGTAATTTTTTGAACCATTGTGATTTATTTTGAATTTTTTCCTTTCTTAATGCCTTTAATGATCTTTTCCCCAAATTTCTTCATACACTTCTTAATTCAATCCATATCAATGAATATTTGGGTCAAGGTTGGACTCAAAACACCATTTTGAACAACTTTCAAGTTGAACAAATCTTCATTTGAGGTGCCTAAGTTGATGAAATTGACCCATAACCAAAAATGACCTGTAATTCCAAATTCCCAAAATACCCTTATCTTGTAAAGCTTGTAACTTGAGTTCTACAAATCCAATCATGCACTTCTAGTACTTTCTAGAAAGCTAATAATATAAGGAACAACATTCACGTTGGCTAAAAGTTCATGAGAATCATCCTTCTAGGGCAAAAATGTCATGCAAGTTGGTTGACTTTCAAGCTCCAATTTCATATTCCACTGATGACCTGTAACTTGTCTGGCTCATAACTTGAGTTCTATAAACCCTATCAAGGACTTCTAGTACTCAAATTAAAGATATGATCATGCCCTACAACAATCATGTTGGGGTCAAGGTGAGATGAAAATCACATCTTGAGTTATGTGGTCTTGAAGTTAGGCACTAAACCAGGGGATTTTACACTGTCAAGCATAGTAACCCTAGCCTAGGAACTCCTCACACTCTTGATCCATGACAAGTTGACCTTGGAATAATCCCTTGGACGTCTTAATTCATCAATCCATGATCACATGGCCTTAGAATTAGGTCTCAACCTTCTTCAAATCTTCTGTTGACTCAGGGTTGACCAGATGAAACCCTAGTTGTACCAATCTTGGTATATCTTCATATCCTTTGCATAATGACCTGTCTAGGCTTCAAGATGATCTTCAATACTTCTTAAGAGCTCTCTCAAGGCTCTAGGTCTAACTCCATGGATTCAGAATCATCTGAATAGCTTCCCATAACCCTCAAGTTAGGAGATACACACACTTGGCTTCAACCACTCTCTCTGAGGATCTTTGGCTTCTCTGGTGAGGATATAAATCCTTGAACACTTGAATAAACCTCTTAGATAGCTTCATAGCCTTGGTAGCCTTTGATTGGTAGTCATACCTCTTGATCCCCTGCACACATGTCAATGCAATGCAGATGATAATGCTAGAATGAATGCAATGAAACACAAGCTAGGTGAAGGACAAGTACACGGTACTCTGACGAGGACAAATTCTTCGAAAACAGAAATAATAGTTGCACGGAAACTAGCTAGAGAAATACGGATCTGATGTATCTGATATCACTGCGTCCTCAAATCATCAAGGGATCACTGGTCACACGGTAACTGGTGAAGGACAGCTGATACTGATAGTTGCATGGCAACTTACTGGTGGATGATTAACTCCAAATCTCCATCAGGATGATCATCTACATCCTCGAGTCATCAAGGGATCGCCGGTTACACGATAACTGGTGATTTTCCAACCGCACAGGTAAACGATACTCTGATTGGTAGGAACATCTTCGAAATTGGAAATAACAGTTGCACGACAACTTGCTGGGGAATCGATTACATGGTAACCGGAAATTTGCCAACCGCACAAGTAAACGATACTCTGATTGGTAGGACAATCTTCGAAATCTGAAATGCTAGTTGCACGGCAACTTACTGGAGAGCGAACAGTCTCAAATCTCCGTCAGGATGATCATCAGATTTCACTGCAGCTTCTTCCTCAAGTCATCAAGGGCTCACCGGTTACATGGTAACTGGTGATACATAGCTGATATTACCGTCAGGCATTCTGCGGCACGGCAGCAAAATAATTCCTCGGGAATCATCAGGTCATTAAGAACTTTTGACAATCGAGTTAATCATGCCGTCGGGCATTCAAAGAAATTATCGGGCGTCAGCCAGACTTCATCAGTAGTCGGAAAATAGAATCCTCAGTCAATCATGAACCAATAGGGATATACAAACGTTCGCCGTCAGACACTCCTCGTCAGCTAGGAGAACTGCTTCGACATCGCAGTCGGACTTCATCAGTAAGTGAGGAGGAGATTTCAACTTTTCTGCTCGGAACCTGCTGGGGATGACACATCTCCGCTGGGGATTCTGGAGAACTATCAAGTAACTATGCTTCAGGGATTCAGGAATCATCCTGGATGAATAAACTCTGGTGAGGAAATAAAGAATCATCCTGAACAAACAACTTCATCGGGGACTCTAAGAATCATCTTGAGCAAACAACTCTGGCGACCTCACTGGGGATTTTAAGAATCATCTTAAGCAAACAACTTTGCCGAGGACTTCAAGAATCATCTTAAGCAAACAACTCTACTGAGGAACACCTGCAAAACAAGAACGGTGATGACCTAGCTCATGTTTCAAATGCATATGTTTGACAATGGCGCAATGCTCCACACGGTGGAAATGCCACGCATTTTAGGGTAAATGCTATGCAATCATGCAAAATGCTAGGACCCCATCAACAAAATAAATGCTGAAGGGAAACTCTTCCTGCCAAGGAGAAAGAGCCGCTCTGGTAGGGGGAAGGAGTCATCTTGCTGTGGAGAAGAAGTCACGCCAATCTCAATTGGACCTAACCTGGGGAAACGAATCTCAGGCGACTTTATGCAGGGGAACAAAGTTCTACGAGAACCTGTACTCGCTCAACTAGGTATGCGAACCATGAACTGCTGAGGAAACGATGTCAATTGTAGAAATAAACTACACGACCTTCGCAGATAGGATCTTCCTGGAGATACGGGCTCCAATGGGGAAGTATAACATCAGCTATTCAACATTCTCTACTGGGGAAAACCAATAATGGCTTGAACGGCTTCCAAGGACTCGGCTCTCTTAGGGGATCTGCAAACTCGACTGAAGATAGGCAACCAGATGCTGGAATAACTCCTACTTGCCAGGGAGAATACAACTCTGTGGGGAATTTCAATTCCGCTAGAGACTTCAGTCTGAACTATCAAGAGCTAAACACTTTGCGGGTAGTCTTCTACGAGAAACACCATTTTGAACAACTTTCAAGTTGAACAAATCTTCATTTGAGGTGCCTAAGTTGATGAAGTTGACCCATAACCAAAAATGACCAATAATTCCAAATTCCCAAAATACCCTTATCTTGTAAAGCTTGTAACTTGAGTTCTACAAATCCAATCATGGACTTCTAGTACTTTCTAGAAAGCTAAGAAGATAAGGAACAACATTCATGTTAGCCAAAAGTTCATGAGAATCATCCTTCTAGGGCAAAAATGTCATGAAAGTTGGTTGACTTTCAAGCTCCAATTTCACATTCCATTGATGACCTGTAACTTGTCTGGCTCATAACTTGAGTTCTATAAACCCTATCAAGGACTTATAGTACTCAAATTAAAGCTATGATCATGCCCTACAACAATCATGTTGGGGTCAAGGTGAGATGAAAATCACATCTTGAGTTATGTGGTCTTGAAGTTAGGCACTAAACCAGGGGATTTTACACTGTCAAGCATAGTAACCCTAGCCTAGGAACTCCTCACACTCTTGATCCATGACAAGTTGACCTTGGAATAATCCCTTGGACGTCTTAATTCATCAATCCATGATCACATGGCCTTAGAATTAGGTCTCAACCTTCTTCAAATCTTCTGTTGACTCAGGGTTGACCAGATGAAACCCTAGTTGTACCAATCTTGGTATATCTTCATATCCTTTGCATAATGACCTGTCTAGGCTTCAAGATGATCTTCAATACTTCTTAAGAGCTCTCTCAAGGCTCTAGGTCTAACTCCATGGATTCAGAATCATCTGAATAGCTTCCCATAACCCTCAAGTTAGGAGATACACACACTTGGCTTCAACCACTCTCTCTGAGGATCTTTGGCTTCTCTGGTGAGGATATAAATCCTTGAACACTTGAATAAACCTCTTAGATAGCTTCATAGCCTTGGTAGCCTTTGATTGGTAGTCATACCTCTTGATCCCCTGCACACATGTCAATGCAATGCAGATGATAATGCTAGAATGAATGCAATGAAACACAAGCTTGGTGAAAAAAGGTTAGGCAAATTTTGGGGTGCAACAACCAGCTTAGCAAGCAAGATTTGAGGCTCTGACTCAGAGAGGCATAGATTTGACACATTACTATGATGGATCTACTATGGATCGATTAGGCATTCATGATAGCATCCTCTACTTGTTTAACCAACTAGTCTGGGAGCAAACTGCTCTAAAATCCGTTGTGTTACCTTTCGCGAACTCACGTTCGAATTCCTTAGCTCCCTAGGCTACAAACCCGAATACGGTTATGGATCCACCAAGGAGATGATATGTTTTAGACTGTTTGGGACTGAGTTCACATATAACCGTAAGTCATTAGCTGATCTCTTAGGCTTCCCTAGCGGACCTTTCTCGTATACTGACACTCAAGAAGAAGATATGGATATCGAGTTAGATTTCTTTTGGGGTACTATCACAGGTAACTATCACCCTGAGCCGGATGACATGCATTCTAACGAGATACATAATCCTGCACTCCGCTACTTCCATAGGATATTAGCACATACCCTCTTTTGGAAGGAGGAAAACATTACCGCTGTCTCGAAGGAAGAACTGTTTATCCTGTACTGTGCGTCACAAGGTCGTCTAGTCAATGTCGTACCATTCATGATGAGAACCTTTGAAAGGATTAACCAGGAACAAAATTCACCTATCACTATAGGAGGCCTCGTCACTATGATTGCACATGCAATCGGACTTAGGTACCAGCTGAACAGAATCAAAGTCTCTGGCCAAATCATACCTATGGATATACCATTCTGCTTTAACCAACATATTATAGGTAACTTAGGCCCTGACACTTATGAGTACCTCATCGTTGGCCGACCTGTTCACCTTTTCACACTGCCCAACCATGAGATGACGAGTGTCCACAACCGAAATAACTGGCTGTACGAATTGGATGAACCTATGGGTCCCGCCTCACCTTATTCCATACCTCAGGATTACATGTACGATAGTGACCATAAATTAGAAGCTCAAGATTTTATGTACTTTGAAGACTATGTGTCGGAAGCTGAGACTGACCCTGAGACTCCTCCAAATTACCATAATTTCCCTGACCCCGTCCCTGACCAATAAATAGACAAGCTGAATACCATTCTGAAAACAGTGGATGATGTCAAGTTAGAAATTACCACAGTCAAGGAAGAGCTAACAACATTGCAGATGGAAGTCACGACCTTCATGGACGTAGTGTGTGAACAGTTCGACTGCCTTACTAAACAGCTCGACAAATTGAAGCAACAGAAGGACTGATTAACTTTAGTTTCATTTCAAGTTTTTACTGCATTCTGAACTATTTCCGATTTTATGTTTTTACAATTTGAACTACATTTCAATTCTTGTACTTTACTCATTAATTAATGAATCTCGTTTGCAATTTTAGTTTAGTCATGAATTCTTCATTTTAAATTCATTGTTTTGGTTGATATATTGGTCTGAAATGGGACTCAATGCTATTACATAATGCCTGTACGAACCAAACAGCACAAATTCTGCATTCGTAGAATTTGCTGCTATGACGACCGTCACGGCCTCGTTACGCTCGTCACGAGCCTCACGATCGTGACACCCCTCACGATCGTCACGCGATTACGTATTATGCTAAATAGCATAATACGACCGTTAGGCATTCTTTGTCTCTTCCAATTCGTAACCCCCCACTCTCTCACGTTCCAAATACCTCCATAAATTCTCGACTCCCTCATTCATTCCATCCAACCCTATTATTGTTCACTTCACCCGTTCATTCCCAAAATTCCTCATTATAAAGCCACGGTTCCTTTTCTCATTCCATCCCACAGAAATAACCACTACCCCAAAACACTCTCTCTTTTTCGCAAAATCATCAGAAGCAATGGCACGCCAAGGAGAACTTCCAGATATGTCCAACATCATCTTCAGAGACGGCGAAAGAGGAGATCAGCAGCGAACCAACTATGTTCAATTTTATCAACGCTCTGTTCAACCCACTCGATACGTCGATGTCGCCTGCCTAACAGAATTGGGCATTCGGGAAGGCATCCAATGGATGCTACAGAATGCCGGGCTTTGGTTCCTCTGCACAACCCCGCAACCTACATACGAACAGTTAACCCTGGAGTTCTTGAGTTTGTTCACATACATGACCCCCACCGATGAAACCAATTACCGGTGTTGCATGCTTCAGATTGTTCGGACGGGAATACCAACTCAACCAAAATCAGCTAGCCTAGATGCTCCAATTCCACCAAGGTGCTGATGCTCACTGTCGTGTTCCCTCAGAACAATTCTTTCTAGAAGCATTTGCACTTTGGAACCAACTCACTGGCACCACCATCGATAGCTGGGACAACCTTAATGCTACATTCATTCACCATCCCGCTATCCGCTACTTTCACAAAGTGCTTGGTAACACTATCTTTACCCGAGATAGTAACCACAAGGTTAACTCCAAGGAACTGTTCTTTCTGCAATGCATCTTTGCGCCGGAACCCATCAACGCCGCCCCATTTCTGTTGGCTCACATCCAGGCAAACTGTGGTCGAGGCTCTAAGCCTTTTTACTTCGGAGGTATCGTCACTTCCATTGCCTTATCACTCGACCTCGGCAATCGCCTACAGGCCCTCCCGTCCATACCTCCTGTTTTCCTTGATATCGACTACTGCCGTTCTTCTCACCTCATCAAGGTACGAGCCGACGGATGATATCATCCTATGGTTTGCAACCGCACCATCCGCAGCATCATCCTTCCTTGCCGTGACCATGCTCACCCTCAGAACAGAGCCAACTGGCTTTTTGACCCAACGACACCCAAAGCTAATGCTACAGCACCTCAAGAGAATGTTCAAGTGCCCGTTGATGAGGTACAGGATGAACTGGACCGCGCTGCTCAGGCTGAAGCTCCTTAGCAACCACCTCAAGAAGGTCCTTCCTTTCGTCGTCGCCGCCGCCCTCAAACCGAATCTACCATCGAAGATGTCCTTCACGCCATTTGGCAACAGAACGAGACTGCCGCCCTACTTGAACGGCGTCAGCAAGAACAACATTAGCAGGTGATAGATTTGTTGGTCGCCCAAGGGGAACGCCTCAACAATGTAGTAGATGAAATGGTCGCTTTAAATGTCCATGTGAACGACTTACGCGACTCTATTTTTCACACCGGCCTACACCCCACGACCCAAGGATGACGTCATCGAGGAAGAGGGTGAGACAGAGAGTAGTGTTCTTCTTTTTATTTTCTGCATTTTCTTGTTTTCATTATTGTACACCTTCCACTATCGTTTCAAAGCAGTGAGGACACTGCTTGAGATGGTGTGGGAGCGACACTTTATTATCCATTTCTATATTGTACTCTTTTTCCTTTTCAAAGAAATTTCAATTCAGTAATTTCAATTCAGTTCAATTTTAGTTTAATAAAGCGCATTTCTTATATTCTTTTCCGTTAAAAGAACTTTTCCAGCTTAATCTGCTTTACTCGAGCTATACGAAAACTTTTTTGATGCAAACATCCGATGCGCCAAGATTAAGGTCGGGTCAAGGAAACTCGAGAACGATTACTAATGATACCCTTACCGATTTGACACCTTAGACCTCCGATTTATGCGAGTCAGTTCCACTACCTACTGTACCAAAGCCTCAGGTTCGAGCACCATGTGAAGCCCTTAGTAGTTTATAAAAGCAGTCAGCACCGCCTTAAGCGCGTACCACGTGGAAAGCCGATGCAAATAAGTAATCGGTAAGTTCGTAAAGAAAAGAATTGCTCCGCAACCATGTAGTGACTATCTACCTCTGACATTTCGGAATAGCAAAAAGAAAAGAAAAAGTGATCTCATAAAAGAAAAGAAGTTCTCTGTTAGTTGGTCCATAGGTCTCTGGTTATGGACTCGGTAGGGCGAATCACGATTCGATCCCCCACAGCTTGCAAGGTGAACATATCATAGGGTACCGCACTCGTGCACCAGACCCCATAGAAAGAAAAGACCGAAGTCACTAACAGGCTATTCCACTACGTGCGCGAAAAGAGGTAAAGGGCTTAATGTGATTGCGCTGGAACGAAATTGGGTAGAACTTGGTATGATGAACTTAACGTCGAGCTACAGCAGCATGATTAGAACCGGCTCGTATAAGGAGGAGGCCTTCGAGAGCATTTCCGCTTAGTGTCAAGTTTGTATGCATGTTGTTATGAATCCTCTCCAAATTCCCGACTCAGCGCCTCTGAAGAAACTTTGAAAACACAAAGGAACGCATTGTGTGGCTGCATCGTCTCAGCTCTTAAGCTTTTTGCTTGAGGACAAGCAAAGATTCAAGTTTAGGGGAGTTTGATAATGCGAAAACGTATATATTAAATGCCATAATTTCATGCTACAGTTGCACCCCAAAATTTGCCCAACCTTTTCTTACCTTGGTTTATGCTTCATTTCATTTCTTTCTAGCATTTGCATTGCATAGCATGTTGCACCCTAAAATTTGACCAACTGGTTTACCTGATTTGTGTTTTCATAGCTTTATCATTTGCATAGTAGATCATATACATAGTTCATTCATTTGCATAGCATGGCATGGGCAAGCCATCCAACAAGGGATCAAGTGCTATTTTTCATCTCAAGGAATGTATTCAAGAGGCTCTTATCAAGATTCAAGCCTATTCAAATCACCAAGAAAGAAATTGAAGCTTTCGGAAGTTTAAAGGCCAAGCAGTGGGTTTCTCTCCTATCTTGAGGGTATGTGAAGATCATCAGAGAAGTTATGGGTTATGAATTGAGGGCATGGAATACCTAGAGGGTCCTTTTGAAAGTGAGACAAGTCATTGGTGTTGAAGTACAGTCAACTAGGGTGTCATCTGGGTCAACCCTGGGTCAACCCTAGGTCAAATGCTTGATTGAAGGGCATCAAGGCCTATTTGGAGGATGTGGGATTCATCATTTGATATGTGGATATGGATTTGGTGTTGTGCCAAGGAGAAATCAAGAAGAAGAGAAGTTTCTAAATTAGGGTTTCTGAGTAAAATTCCCTGATTTAGGTCAAACTTCCAAGCAAAGTAATTCAAAATGCAGGTCTCAAATGGATCCTTGGCCAACATGAAACTTGTATAGTATCTCAAGACATTTAATTTGAGTGGTGGAAGCCATCAAGGAGATTTGTAGAACTCAAGTTATGGTTCTTGCAAGTTACAGGTCATCAGAGGCATCTGAAATTTGTCTGTGAAAGTTACTTGACTTCCAAGCAACGTTTGCCCATTTAGGAGTTTTCAAATGGATTTTGGGCCAACATGAAAGTTGTTCCCCATGATCTTATATTTCTAGAAAGGTATGGTATGCCTCAATCTGATTTGTGGAGCTCTACTTATGATCTTGGCAAGTCAGGGGCATTTTGGTCATTTGGAGGTTATAAGTCATTTCAAGCATAAGGCCATATCTCCTACTTCCAAGATTCAAATGGAAAAATCTTCAACATCAAACTTGCTTAGAATGATGTTTTAAGGCTAGTAGGGAGGTCATGAGATGTTGAAAAGGCTTGTATCAAAAAGTGATAAAAATGGCCTAAAAATGAGGCATAAGTTAATTAAAGTGAATTTGAAAAATGGAAATCCCAAGTTATAAGTCCAAACCATGTCATGTAATAGGTCATTTTGACTCCAAATGACATTCTAAGAACAATGGTTCATCCATAATTTTGATTTGAGGCTTGGATCATAGGGCTGCTTTGGAATTTGATTATTTGCATCTTAAGGTACCAAACCAAAACAAGGAAAAACTCAATAAACAAGGTACTTATGCATTGCAACTTACCCTAAATATCATGTAAGGAGAATTTCAAATCAGAAACCAAGGTTGCAAGGCATTTGGCATGAGATAGCATGTGGTGAGAATGAGAATTCAAAATACCATGACATGAAAACTTGAATTTCTCATTGGATGATCCTAGATGGTTCTAGACTGTTCTAAACCATTCTATATAACCATTGTGACTTGCTCAGATGCAAGGTTGGTGTTAATTGGTGTAGAGAAGAGAAAGTGAGATCCAAATTCCTCCATTGCAAGTCACATTCAATCTCTCCATTCTTCTTCATATCCATCCCATTTTTCTTCACAAACCTTCTCCATAGATCCTTCTGAGTGTGTGCATGCTGAATTGAAGCTCCATTGATGGAAGATTGAAGGTGTTCACATTGGATTTGCAAAGAAGCAATTGTCATTGGATCTTGAAGTACATGCTCTCTCCCTCGAATCTTTTGCAAACAGTAGAGTATTCATCATCCAAGGACCATTCTTGAAGAGTTTCAAGCCTTGAAAGCAAGGATTTCATCATCTACCATCTCAAGAAGCCAGGTTTGCAAAATCCCTTTCACCTCATAATCTAGGCATGGTTAGGTTAAGTTATTAGTGTAGAACTGTTAGAGACAATTAGGTGATCATTTCTGATGAGTTTAGGAGTGATTGGTGAAGTTTCATTCATGGATGCCATTTCTTGATGGAGTAAGAACTAGTGGTATGATGAGTTACAATGCAAGATTGATAGCTGATTTTGATTAGTGAAATGTGAGGATCATTTTGATGTAGAGAAAGTTGAGTTTGGTTGAAGTTGAGTATGGATCATATTTTGAGATTAGCTTGGTTGCACCTTCGGGTTTGAGTATAGAGGTCATTTCAATGTATTCTAGTACCATGATCGTGTTCAGGGCGAAATTCTAAGCAACTTAGGGTTTTGAACGAGTGAATTTGATGAAGAAATGAGGTAGCACGCGTGGGTAGAAGATGGTGGTACGAGTTCTGTTTTCATGGAGGTTTTTTCAGAAACCCTAATCCAAGGAAGAAGACGAAGTTACGTCCGTGAGATGTGCGCTGACCCCTTGACTGGAGAAACGATCCAACGACTTGCATTTGATTTCGTTTTTGGAGGGAACCCTGGGCGTGCGAAACGCCGCGTTTCATTAAAGTAGAAACTCTGGGCTTAGTGAGTTAATGCTATACCCACCCCCATATGAGGCCCAATCCTGATTTACACTATAATCCATTGCTTTTGGCACCGCGTTTCTTTCATTTTCTTTATGATTTTGGTAATTGTTTTCTGATTAAAATGGGCCCAAGCGCGCTTGATATTCAGACCCCCCCATCTGGGCCCATCAATAAAATGAACTGCATATCATTTCTGTTCACACCCCATCTCATAATTTTCATTATATTTTCCTCCATTTTATTTCATATCTTTAGAAAATCATATTAAATTGAAAAATCAATATTTTTTCATGGGAGTTTTTTCTCCCTTTTCATATTTTTGCCAAGAAAAATATAAAATAAAAACATTTCTCATTTCATGCATTTTAATATTTTTTGCATATTTTCTTCTTTAATTGCTTTTTAATGCTTTTATGTTGATACATGAATTTGTAGAATTTAGTTTAGGTAGTTCCCTTAATATTTTTAGGTCAATATTTTTAGGATAGTTAGATATATGTTTTAGCTTCCCCCTGGATTTATTCCATGATTTTATAATTGGTTGTTGATTAGTTTTGATTAATGAATATTAGGATGGTGAAATTAGGGTTTATACCTAACTTAGGTGCATTAAAACAATTTCTTTTAGGCTTTTTAGATTGAATTAGGACTTGGGGCATATAGGGTATTAAGGGTAGGTTTAGTAGATCCCCTAGAAATAATATTAGAATTTTCCCTACTATATTAATATTTTTAGTATATTTTGCAATTGTATGCTTGTTTGGTGTGCCCTTTTGGGGTTTATTGTTTGTGTGGGCTTATTGGGCTTTGCTTGGGGTGTGGGCTTGGTTTGAAGAGCATGATGATGAAGCATATTGAAGACAAAGTTGAAGCTGAAGATCAAAGTTGATGAAGATGCTAGGCTTGCTTGAAGATTGATTGAAGATCATAGGACCTAGGAGCTAGGTAGAGCTTTAGAGTAGAAATATGATTCATAAACATGGATGGTTTCTGTTGCCTCCATTCTTCTCTATGATTCAAAGTCTCTCTTTGATACTCACCTCCTTCCTTTGGAAGGCTTAGTGACAGTATCTAGGAGATAGAACTTTTGAGAGAAACAGTCTGTATTTTGTTAACAGTTTGTATGCCACCTTTGGTGGTTAACTGACTGTTTAACATCCCAAATCATCTTGTGAACTATTACTCATCTAGGAGAGCTTGCTTTGAAGAATACCTTGAAGATTGAGGATGAAGTTCATTGCCTTGAAGACTAATAGAAGAAGGAGCTTGTGCTGTCAGGTTTTGCTGTTTAGAGCTGCTGGTGCTGTTTAGAGCTGGAGATGTATTGTTTGAGTTTCTTGACTGTATTATTTGTTAATTGTCCCCTTGAGATTGAGGTGAAGCTGTTTCACTTCGCTCATTGTTTTCTAGGTTCGAGGTTGAGTGGGACTCCCTTGCCTCGCTTGTACTGCTGCATTCATGCATTTTACTGCTTTACTGTATATATGTTGTTGTTTTTCCGTTTATCCCCTTAGGATCTCTGTTTCTCTCTGCGCATGAGAGAAATATGACAGACATTAGGTTCTCATCCATGCATGACAATATTAGGGTAGATTTTGATTCCCTTTTCAACCATAGGTTCTAGAGTTCTGTCTCTTCTTTCTCAAAATAATCAGAAAAAACACAATAAACATTTCAAACACCATAAAAAACAGTTCTTGCGTAAAAGACTGTAAACCAATCAAAAGAGTCATTTTTGTCCGCTTGGACTCTTAATTAGGAAAAACCCTTTCATAAGGAGATAAAAAACAATCAAGACAGACTTGTGCCGTGCGTGGCCCGAACTACGTTTGCTCTGATCTTTCATGCTGTTTGAAAGTACGTAGGCATAGGATGCGATATCCTAGCGAGCAACCTTCCCCTCCTTTCCCGTAAGTAGGCGAACTACGTTGACTCTGATTTCTCGTCCCAGACGGGAATACGTAGGCATAAAGTGCGATACTTTGCCGAGTCAGATTATTTTCTTTTAACCCCAGACCTGTAGAATAGATAGAATAACAATTCGTACCAGAAAACAAGTGTGGATCCCGTCGAGTACGACGAACGTGAGGGGTGCTAATACCTTCCCCTTGCGTAACCGACTCCCGAATCCAGGATTTGCTTGCGATGACCATTCCTTTCCCGTCTTTGTGGTAGGTTTACTTCGAGCGTTTCCTTTTCCTCCTTTGGGATAAATAACGCACGGTGGCGACTCTTCTGTTCAGCCGGCGCCGATTTTCACAGTAGCGACAGCTGGCGACTCTGCTGGGGACTCCAACGGTTCCCTACGCGAGTCAATCCTAGCGCTTGTTTTCCCGTCGAGGATTTTGTATGGATTTACTTTTTCTGTATTTTATATTCAGCATTATATTTCTGTTATTAATCCTGTGGGTATGAGGGGGTTCTGTTATTGAGAGATAAGCCAGACCTAGGCTTGAGCGTACTTAGAATTAGAGTGGAAAGTAGCGGGCGCGCACATGCTTTGCATGTCCTAGTGTCCCGCAAAATTCACACTCAGACGAGGTTCTTCTGGTTGGCCTCTTGTCCCCCTTTGGGTGGCATGGGTTGCTGGTTAGTTGGATTGTCGACTCTGGGGACCGATCAATTGGAAGTTGGCTAAGTGAGGCCTCTTCAGGATTTGATGATGCCACTCCTTCTGGGAATCCTATCATCAACCCTGAAAGTCTGTGACGCCGACGACCGCATAGGATGTCGTACCATCGTCAGTTGCTAATACACCTACCTGTGAGGGGTTTGGGGCTATGCAGGTAACTAGACCTCCAGATATCGGTTTGTTTCTTGATTTGAGATTCAGGATATTTATGGACAGTTGAAGGGTCTATCAGAGACCAAGTGGAGTAGTGTGGGGGTCTATCAGAGACCCACTTGGAGTTATGTTATTGGGTCTAGCAGAGACCAGGGTTGGAGTTTATGTATGGGGCCTGTCTAAGACCATGGTTTGAAGAATATTGGAGGGTCTGTTGGAGACTTTGTTCTTGGTGTGATTTGGGCTTCTCAGTCGGGGCACTTGGTCCTTTGTTGCATTTTATTTGCATTGCATTGTTTGCATAACCATTATCATTGCATTTCATTAACGTGTGTCTGTGCTGCAGGTGCATTTGCATATTCCCTGATTCTAGTGTCCGGACTTCTGATTATTGGTCATGGCTGGTTTGAGAAGGACAGTTGCATACAAGTTACCTACCCCTGATGTTACTCCCCTGCTTGGTTTTATTTCCCTTGCCGATTAGGATGTCCGGAGAAGCTTCAGGATGAGTTACGGAAGACTGTTGAGATTGGTTTCCAAACCAACTGATGTGGGGCTGAATGGGCTGTATACTTTGATGCAATTTTATGACCCTGCATTGAGATGCTTCACTTTTAAGGACTTTCTTTTGGGGCCCACCTTGGAAGAGTGCGCAGAGTTTATTGAGCTGCCAGTACAGAATAAGGTTCCTTTCATTCACTTTGACGCTAAGCCCAAGTTAGAGGACTTAGCAGTGGCTTTACACATGGACGCTTCTGAGCTATTGGTGACTTCTTGGCGCGGGGTTTCAGGCTTCTCCCTCCAGTTTCTGATTGGTAAAGCCCAGGAATACGCTAAGAGTGGATGCTGGATAGTCTTTAATGCTGTTTTGGCTCTGTGCATCTATGGGATAGTGCTGTTTCCCAACTTCCCGAATTTTGTGGACTTTGATGCATTTCATTTGTTTGCTGCTGGCAACCCTGTACCCACATTGATCGGGGATTTCTACCATTCGTTGCATTACAAAAATGAGAATAGGAGAGGCAAGAACGTCTCTTGTTGTGTACCCTTGCTGTATATGTGGTTTGAGAGTCATCTGCCCAAGAAGGGTATCTTTGCTGAGTCTGCAGATACGGTGGATTGGTCTGAGCATCTGATGGGACTTTCTTCAGAAGATGTTGGCTGGTTTGACAGAGCTTTATTGGGATCTGAGATTATCTACAACTGCGCCGGATATCCTAATGTTCCTCTGATTGGGAGGAAAGGGTGCATTAATTACAATCCATCATTATTGATCAGGCAATTCGGTTATGCTTTGAAAAGCCCGCCAAAGGAGGAAGAAATACAGGAATCTTTGTATTTCACCAGTGACTTGAGTGGGGAATTATTGGCCAAGCTTCAGCATGCTTGGAATCATATCTGCAGAAGAGGGAAACCATTACTAGGCAAGAATGATTGTCAAGCCTATATGCCATACAAGGTGTGGATCCAGGAGAGGGTAAGACAAGTACAGATGCCTTTTCCAGCAGTATCACGTCCTGTTCCCATTCCAGTGGAGGAACCCACTACTGTAGCTGTTGAGGTCTATGAGCGGGTCGTGAAAGAAAAAGAGGACTTGATAAAGATCAATGAAGAGTTAGAAAAGGAACTAGCTCAGATGCGTAGTGAGAAGAATAAGGCTGTGCATTCTTTCCAACAGCAGACTGATTTAGTAAACAGGCTAGGTGCTGAACTGACCGAAGAGAAAAAGAAGCATGAACGCCTGGGGAAAGAATTCAGAAGCTCTCATGATATGTTGGAGTCCAAGAAGAAGGCACTCGATGCCGCCCACCGGGAAATCTCTTCTTGCAACAAAACGTGGAATGCTACGCTAACCAACAACAAAAAGAGGGAAGACAAATTGAAGCAGCAAATTTCTAAACTCGAAGATCAGTTGAAGGCTAGCAATAAAAAGTATGAAGAGGAGGTGATGGCAAGATATAATCTTCAGAACTCATTGAACAAGGCCATCGAGTGCAAGAAAGAGGTTGTGTCTCAGAAACGGAAGCTAGAGGATCGCTTCGGAGAAGGGGCATGGGAGGAATCTACTGGTGATTTACGACGTGTTCTCAAGCGAAGAGATCTACTTGTTGAGGGTTTGCTTACCCGACCAAGTCATCCAGAGACTAAGAGGTTATTAGAGGAGTACCAGGCATATGGTCGCACTTGACTATTTCATGTATTGACGTGTCTGCTTTATTTGCATTGTGCTGGCCATCACCAGGATTGTTGGTTGAGGTCATGCCTTCTTATTGTACGCTCATTGATATTGTATTCCTGACTTGATGGGTTTCTCTACAATGTATGAGGTGTTTTCTATGATTGGGCTCCGAACTTCGTATTACTGTCACTATCATCACACTGACACATTAGCACTAGAATTGGGGAGTGATATTCCCTAATGCACAGACACATGTCGCATTTGCATTCACATTCATATTGCATTATAGGTGATTATTGAACTGTATCTCATTTCCTGCACCGTACAGGTCTTTTCAGGATTGAAAGTCAACGCCCGCACCGATACTCTACTCGTACCAACTGCAAAAGAGTTATGGATCAGATGCAGAATGAAATGCAGGACATGCGTGAGAAGCTGGTGCTATTCATGCAGACAATGGAGACCATTGTGAAAGGCCAGGAAAACTTGCAGGCTTTGGTGCAGCCTTTGCTGATGAGAAATGCTGGGCACGGAAATGAAGACCACAATTCTGTGCGGGTTGACACCATTCACGGAGATGGTACTCCTACACCGGTAGCTCCACCTGTGGTGAACATACCTGCTGTGAATGCGAACAACGGCGCTGGTGCCGGGAACGGTAATGCAGGAATCGGTAACGAGACTATCGTCAACAACGTTGGGCTCGGAGATGCCAATCTGGGTGGTGATAATATTAGAGGTAATGGCTTCGGTGACAACGGATTTGGCTATAACGACCAGGGGTTTGATCATGCTAATCAAGATGGGAAGTACGGCTTCAACGCTCAGGGCTTCGGACAGGACGGATTTGGTAATACCAATCAGGGTTATGGCGGATTCGGTAATGGAAATGGTGCTGGAATGATGTCTTTTGGACCTACCGGAGTCGCTCCAGGGTATGGTAACAGGGGGCGGGGCCCTGTGATGAATCAGACTAGATTTGGCCGTAACAACGGGTATGATGGATACGGAAACGGGAACGGTAATTGGATAGAAGATCAGCAAGAAGACGCTTTCTCTGGTGGAGGTTTTGAAGGTCCTGTAGATGACTCTCAGAGAATCAAGATGCTCGAGGAGCAGATGAAAGGTGTTGTGAATCAAAGCGCTGTTGGTTTAGATATGACCACAATGGGTCTGGTGCCTGGCCTGAGGGTACCGCTAAAGTTTAAAGCTCCCACATTCGACAAATATAAGGGGGATACCTGTCCAAAGGTGCATGTGAGATCATACTATAGAAGGATGTCGGCTTATTCAAACGATGAGAGGATGCTGATGCATTTCTTTCAAGACAGCTTGTCTGGTCCTTCCCTTGAATGGTACATGGGATTGGAGCCTACTCAGGTAAAAACTTGGAAGCAGCTGGCTGAAGCGTTTGTGGCTCATTATAAGTACAATAGTGACTTGGCACCCAACCGGGTCCAATTACAGGGGTTGTCCCAGAAGAAAGACGAGAACTTCAAAGAATATGCGCAGAGATGGCGCGATATGGCCGCACGAGTTCATCCTCCTCTGGACGACAAAGAAATGAATGATATGTTCATAGGAACATTTACTGGTATGTTTTATGATAAGCTGTTTCACACTTCCTTGGGCAGTTTCTCGGACCTAATCTTGATGGGTGAGAAAATTGAAAGCAATATTAAAATGGGGAGATTCCAAGTTGAGGAATCTACTTCAGCTGGCAGTAATAGAAGAGCTTTCGGTGGTCGCCGTCAAGGTGATGCAAGTGCAGTATTCGGGGGCCGAGGCCGAGGCCGGGGCAGAGGGCGGAATCAGTACAATCATCCGCAACAGGTGGCAAGTGTCACAATTCCATTTCATCAACAACCAATACCACTACAGCAGATACCACCACAGCAACAACAGCCACAACAAAGGTTACATCCTGCCCAACGCAGAATTCAGGGGGGCAAACCAAAGAGGGTGTTTGAAACGCCTCCTTCAACGTATGCAGAATTGCTACAGACATTACTGGGTTTGAACTTGGTGGAAAAGAGGACTATGGCGCCAATGACGGGCACTCCTCCATTCGGTTTTGATGCGAACAAGCACTGTGAGTTCCACTCCGGGGCTCCTGGCCATGACATAGAGACTTGCCACGCGTTCAAGCATGTGGTGCAAGATCTGTTGGATAGCAAGGCCATAAATTTTGGACAAGCAGGTCCAAACATAGTACAACAACCCATGCCCAACCATGGGGCAAATGCTATTTTGACTGAGGAGGGTCTGAACTTGATCATGAATGTTGATGACCTAAAAACGCCGTTGGGTGAAATAAAGAGCAGATTATTGAAAGGAGGTGTGTATCCAGGCTGCGATGAGTTTTGTTTAGAGTGTTGGACCCAAGCTGGGGGTTGTGCTGAATTGAAGAAGGGTATTCAGACCTTAATAGACGAAGGCACGTTGCAATTCGACAGAACGACAGTTAAGGAACCTGCAGAGGTATTAGCGGATGAGCAAAGTGATGTAGCTACCGTGACAATCCCCCGAAAACCAATAACTATAACAGCGCCAGCCAGACGACCGCCGATCACTATCACCAAGGCAGAACCAACCCCTTATGAGAGCACTAAGGCAGTACCCTGGACTTATGGGTTGGAAGCATACTATGATGGGGTGAAAATTGATATTAGTAAACAGCCAGTTGAGGTTGTAGACAACGTCGTCGGGACCGGAGGGATGACGAGAAGTGGGAGAATTTTTATATCGCCTGAGGTAGAGGCTGAACGACTTGCGAAAGGAAAAGGAAAAATGAATGAGGATGTCCCTGTGCAGAGGAACGAAAAGGAAACGTCACTGAAAGATGTAGAAGAGTTTATGCGCCTTATTCGTAAGAGTGACTATAAGATTGTTGAGCACCTTCAACAGACGCCATCGAAGATATCCATATTGTCACTGTTATTGTGTTCCGAGGCTCATAGGAATGCATTGTTGAAAATTCTGGATACGTCATTTGTGCCCCAAGATGTTTCTGTGAATCAGTTGGAGGGGGTGTTGGCGCACGTGAACGCCGGGCATAGCTTGGGATTTACGGATTTTGATTTGACCCCGAGGGGGAGAGAGCATAACATGGCGTTGCACGTCTCAGTTGAGTGTAGGGGCTCAGTCATGTCCCACGTACTGGTAGATACCGGATCTTCCTTGAACGTGCTGCCAAAGAAAGCAATGATGAAATTGGACATCAGGGGAATCATTTGTACGCCTAGTGACTTAGTGGTCAGGGCATTTGATGGTACACGAAGGTCAGTCTTTGGATCTATAACGTTACCTCTCCAGGTGGGGTCGGAGATTTTCGAAACTGAATTTTACATTATGGACATCCATCCGACATATAGCTGTCTTCTCGGACGACCATGGATCCATGGCGCTGGGGCAGTCACATCTACCTTGCACCAAAAGCTGAAATACATGGTAGGGGACAGTATGGTCACAGCCTGTGGAGAGGAAGATATATTGGTCAGCCATCTGTCATCATTCAAGTACGTAGAAGTCGACGGCGAGATTCATGAAACACCCTGTCAAGCCTTTGAAGGGTTGCGCATCAAAGACAAAGTTCCAGGGCCGAGTAAAGCGTCAGAGGTGGCAGTCTCGTCATACAAGGAGGCTCAGGCTCTAGTGAAGACTGGTGAGACAAAAGGCTGGGGCAAGGTTCTGGATATTCCCGTGAAGATGGACAGATTTGGGCTGGGATATCAACCATCGTCATCAACGCCTGCTGCTGGGGCACCCCGTTTCAAAGGACCAATAACAATCACGGCTAATGGAGTGTATCACGAGGCCATCAACGCTGTTTCAGATTTCGAAGAAGGAGACAGTGACTGCGACATGGACGCCTGGATTCAGCCGAGCGTGCCAGGACAAGGATTATGCAATTGGTCTATTCAGGAGATTGTTCCTGTGACTACCAAACAGTAATACCTTGTTTTCTTAATTGTTGAACAATCCGGTGTCTTACCCGGGGCATCGTGATTTTGCTTAGGGTCGCTCTATTATGTACATTGCATTGTTTAATCATTAAATAAAAGGCGTTTTTTCATGTACAAATATTGCGATCTCTGTTTTTCCCGTTTTTGTGTTTTACAATAAAATGGCAACGTGGTTATTCGCTTTATACACATTTTGAAGCATTTAACTATTCCTTTTGCAGGATAATATTTTCAGATGACATCATTGAACCTCCTATGACTCATTTCGACTTTGAGCACCCGGTATTTCAAGCCGAAGAAGAGATTATTAAAGATGGCGACGTTCCAGAAGAGTTGTCTTGGTTGGTAAAGCAAGAAGAACGAATCATTCTGCCTCATGAGGAGGTCATTGAAATTGTTAACCTGGGGTCGGAAGGGGTTGAAAGGAACATCCGTATAGGAGCCGCGCTGCAGAGCGACGTCAAGCGAAGACTGGTTGAAATGCTCAGAGAGTATAGTGATGTGTTCGCTTGGTCGTACGAAGACATGCCTGGGCTGGATACGGATATGGTTGTGCACCGTCTGCCGCTAAAAGAAGAATGCCCGCCGGTTAAGCAGAAGCTGCGCAGAACTAGGCCTGATATGGCAGTGAAAATTAAGGAGGAGGTCCAAAAGCAGTGGGATGCTGGTTTCCTAGCTGTTAAAAAATATCCCTCATGGGTCGCTAATATTGTACCAGTGCCAAAGAAAGACGGTAAAGTGAGAATGTGCGTAGATTACCGTGATTTGAACAAAGCGAGCCCGAAAGATGATTTCCCACTTCCTCACATCGATGTGCTGGTTGACAACACTGCTCAATTCGCCGTATTCTCCTTCATGGATGGCTTCTCGGGCTACAATCAGATTAAAATGGCGCCAGAAGACATGGAGAAGACTACCTTCATTACG
The DNA here is from genome assembly GCA_963859935.3 of Lathyrus sativus. Classification (NCBI taxonomy): domain Eukaryota; kingdom Viridiplantae; phylum Streptophyta; class Magnoliopsida; order Fabales; family Fabaceae; genus Lathyrus; species Lathyrus sativus. The sequence goes on from OZ012737.1 coordinate 233,747,213, forward strand.
CCTTGGGGAACATTTTGCTACAAAGTGATGCCCTTCGGATTAAAGAATGCTGGGGCAACGTATCAGCGTGCAATGACGACTCTTTTTCATGACATGATGCATAAGGAGATCGAGGTTTATGTCGATGATATGATTGCCAAATCCCAGACGGAGGAAGAACATTTGGTGAACCTGCTGAAGCTATTCAAGAGGCTTAGGAAGTTCAGGCTGAGACTGAACCCTAACAAGTGCACCTTCGGGGTAAGGTCGGGTAAACTGCTGGGGTTTATCGTGAGCGAAAAAGGAATAGAGGTTGATCCTGCAAAAATAAAAGCAATACAAGAGATGCCGACGCCTAAAACAGAGAAAGAGGTGCGCGGGTTTTTAGGGAGGCTGAACTACATCGCTCGGTTCATATCTCACCTAACAGCTACGTGTGAGTCGTTATTCCAGATGTTGAAAAAAGACCAGGCTGTAACATGGAATGAAAATTGTCAAAAGGCGTTCGATAAAATAAAACAGTATTTGCAGGAGCCTCCTATTTTGATACCTCCGGTGGCAGGGAGACCCTTGATTATGTATTTGACAGTTCTTGAGGGAAGTATGGGTTGTGTTCTCAGTCAACACGACGAGACAGGAAGAAAAGAGCATGCAATATACTACTTGAGTAAGAAGTTTACTGAATGTGAATCCCGATACTCAATGCTCGAAAAAACTTGTTGCGCGCTAGCCTGGGCCGCCAAGCGTTTGAGGCAATACATGCTGAACCATACAACCATGCTCATCTCAAAGATGGATCCTATCAAATACGTATTTGAAAAGCAGGCATTATCGGGGAGAATTGCCCGTTGGCAGATGGTTTTGACCGAATACGACATCCAGTATGTCTCACAGAAGGCTATAAAAGGGAGTGTATTATCTGAGTACTTGGCAGAGCAGCCTATTGAGGACTACCAATCGATGAGGTTTGATTTTCCTGACGAGGATATCATGTACCTAAAGATGAAAGATTGTGAAGAACCGTTGCTAGACGAAGGACCAGAATTGGGTTCCAAATGGAAGTTGATCTTTGACGGAGCTGTAAACTCCTATGGTAGCGGAATAGGGGCAATCATCACTACTCCACATGGGTCACACATCCCATTTACCGCTCGATTGACCTTTCCAGTTACCAATAACGAAGCCGAATACGAAGCTTGCATCATGGGGCTTGAAGAAGCCATTGATTTGCGAATCAAAAATCTGGATGTATATGGAGACTCAACTTTGGTGGTGAATCAAATAAAAGGAGAATGGGAGACACGTCAGCCTAATTTGATACCATACATGAATTACGCGAGGAGATTGTTGCCCTTCATTGACAAGGTTGAGTTACATCATGTACCGCGAGCAGAGAATCAGATGGCTGACGCCCTGGCCACATTGTCTTCCATGTATAAGGTCAACTTCTGGAATGAGGCTCCCAGAATTGTTATCTCTCGGCTTGACAGACCCGCCTTCGTATTTGCCATTGACGAAGCATCTGATGATAAACCCTGGTATTTTGATATCCATAATTTCCTGAAAAACAAAGAATATCCGGCTGGGGCATCCAGTCACGATCAGAAGACTCTCAGGAGATTGGCGGGTAATTTCTATCTGAATCCAGATGGTGTCCTATACAAGAGAAATCACGACTTGGTGCTACTACGTTGTGTAGACGAGAAAGAGGCGAAGTTGCTCATGGAGGAAATACATGAGGGTACATTTGGTACGCATGCTGGTGGGCATGCTATGACGAGGAAGCTGCTGCGGGCAGGTTATTACTGGATAACTATGGAAACCGATTGTTTCAAGTTTGCGAAGAGGTGTCATAAGTGCCAGATCTATGCAGATAAGATCCATGTGCCTCCGAGTCCTCTGAACATGATGTCGTCACCGTGGCCATTCTCAATGTGGGGAATCGACATGATTGGAAAGATCGAGCCGACGGCATCTAACGGACACCGGTTCATTTTGGTAGCAATCGATTATTTTACCAAATGGGTGGAAGCGGCATCCTATGCAAATGTGACCAAGCAGGTGGTAGCCAGGTTTATCAAGCGAGATATCATTTGCAGATATGGAATCCCCGAGCGGATAATTACCGACAACGGTTCGAACTTAAATAACAAAATGATGAAGGAGCTGTGTCAGAGTTTTAAGATCGAGCATCACAATTCTTCTCCTTATCGACCCAAGATGAATGGCGCTGTTGAAGCGGCCAATAAGAACATAAAGAAGATTGTTCAGAAGATGGTGGTGACCTATAAGGACTGGCATGAGATGCTACCCTTTGCTTTGCACGGTTATTGTACGACGGTACGTACATCAACCGGGGCAACCCCGTTCTCGTTGGTATATGGAATGGAAGCAGTGTTACCACTGGAAGTTGAGATTCCTTCCCTGAGGGTATTACGAGATGTCCAACTGGACGAGACAGAATGGGTGAAAGACAGGTTGAACCAGCTGAGTTTAATGGATGAGAAGAGGTTAGCTTCTCTAGCATATGGTCGGTTGTACCAGAGCCGAATGAAGAAAGCGTATGATAAAAAGATACACCCTCGGAGCTTTCAGACGGGCGACCTTGTGCTAAAGAGGATTCTCCCGCCACAGGCAGATCACAGGGGCAAGTGGACCCCTAACTACGAAGGGCCATACGTTGTCAGAAAAGTCTTTTCAGGAGGAGCTTTGTTGTTGTCCACCATGGACGGTGAAGACTTTACGTCGCCTGTGAATTCGGACACAGTTAAAAAATACTTTGCTTGAAATTGACCCGCTGGACAGAAAAAAAAGAGAGTCCAGGCAAAAATGGGGCATCCTGGCGAACCAAAAACAGAATGAAAGGTTCGGGCAAAAATTAGGGATAAAACTAAAAAATGTACACCCGCGAAGTTGAAAACCTACACTGGGCGGCTTCGGCAAAAAAGGGTATCCCGGTGAACTGAAAACCCGCAAAGGGTGGTTCACGCAAAAGTTAGGGAGTTGAAAAGCAAATGACTGCGGTCCGAATTTGATACTACGGTGCGTGTTGGTGCGGGAGAATATACCTGAGGGGTCGATTATCAGATACAATCTCTTCGGAAGTGTGAATACCGGGAAAGCGCTAGAGTCAGACGAGTCATAGGAGGATCAGCTCATGATGTTCGTCTGCATCACGTTGCCGACATGTGTGCAAATTTGATTTGTCATTGTATTTATGCTTCTTGTGCATACTTGTATATTTGTTGTGCGTAGTTTCCTCTTTTCAGGAGTTACATCCCATGTACAAAACTCTGCCCATTCAGGGGCCCAATCAATAAAACATGTTATTCAGTATTTGATGCTTGTTCTTTACTGTTTTGTACATGAAAAACGCCAATGTTTAATAAAACTAGCAAGTGTATAACATCGCTGGCCTTTGCCAATAATTGCTAAAACTTTGAATTGACTGAAAATGATGCCACTAACGCTAACCTGAATAGATTTGGTTTCATAGACTTGTCTTGACTCGTTTGTGGTGTTGCAGGGTTCTTGACCATACAAAGTGGACGATCAGAAGATTGCAGTACTAACCAGAAGCTCGTAACGGAAAGGCTTGATCGTTAAGTGAAGTGAATCCCCATGCAGGTCGCGCTTCATTCCCTGAAGCTGAGATGACAATGTTCCTTACCAAAGAAGGATCAAATTCTCCAGCTAGTCGCAGCTTATCCAAAGGACATTCTCCAGCAAGGGCGTTTACCCTCAGCAGAATTGACGATTCCAAGATCGAAGGCTGTATTCAGACAGTGTGGTGTCCCCCAAAAGGATCCCCATCCCGAGCAGAGTGGTTTAGCCTCAGAAGATTAATATTTCCAACTTGTGAGTTGTACCCAGACAGTCTACTCTTCCCAGTAGAGATTCCCCTCCCAGTAGGGTCATTTATTCTCCTCAACAGAGTCAGTTGATTTTTCCCAAGAGAGTCGCTTCGTCCTCAGCGGAGTTCTCTCTTTTCAGCAAGTGTTTTCTTTCCTCCCAGTGGAACTCGAAGGTTAAAACTCTTCCCGATAGAGTTGGTTGTGTGTCCTGGCATTTATTTTGCCGGAATACCGTGGGATACCCGTTCACTCCCCAACAGGGTGATATTTGTCCTCGACGGCCAAGATTGAGGAAGCAAGCTTGTTAGAACTATCCCAGCAGTTCGAGCCTGCATTTGCATCGGCATATAGTGTCATATTTGCATCCACCAAATAAAAAACGCGTAGCATTTCCATGTCGAATGGAGCATTACGCCATTGTCAAACATATGCATTTTGAAACATAAGCCAGGTTGGTTAACCTTTTGTTTTCTAGTGTTGTTTCCCTTGCAGGTGGAGGGAGCTCTTGCTCAAATTAATTGCCAAACATTCAAGATATCGGCGTGAGACATGTAATGATAATGTCAGTTTTGGCATTATTCCCCACAAAGTTGCTTTTTTAAGTTTCTCTTACCCCTCCAGCGGAGTATTTCTTCAAGGTTGTTGTTAGGTCGTTATCAAAAGATTTCGTGAATCGATTTTTGGAAGTTGCCGCCTATGTTAAAGTAGGTGTCTGGCAGTGTGGATTCAGAAAATCCCCAGTAGAGTCCTTCTCAGATTTGCTGCCATGTCAGCACTGAAAATTGGAAGACTAGACTCATATTGTGTTACCCATGTGATTGATGGAGCTAGCTGCTGCAAAGATAGGCAGAGAAGCTGTATCAGAGGTATTACCCGTAGCGATGGCGGTGTTATTTTCCTGTAGTGGTGGCAGAGTATTACCCGTAGCGATGGCGGTGTTATGTTCCTGTAGCGATGGCAGAGTCATTACCCGTAGCAATGACGGTGTTATCTTCCCGTAGTAATGGCGGTGTTATTTTCCCGTAGTGGTGGCGGAGTTATTACCCGTAGTTATGGCGGTGTTATTTTCCCGTAGTGGTGGCGGATTTATTTCCCGTAGCGATGGCGGTGTTATTTTCCCAGATTATTTCCCGTAGTGGTGGCGGAGTGATTTCCCGTAGTGATGACGGGGTTATTTTCCTGTATGACCAGACAGAAGTATTTCTCCCAGTGAAGTCAATAAGTTTATCCCAGTATTGACGAGATGGTGTTGAAATCAGATTTGTAGATAGTGTTCCCCAAGTAGTGGTGCAGTTTATTTCGCAATCTATTTTTGCAGTTGGCAAATTTCCGGGTTTATTGGTATTCAACCGTCTCGTACCTCGATTGTCTGAAGGCTCCAGGCGTTTCACCCAGTCGGGTCCAAGCCGTTTGAATAGGGGCAGCTGTTGCACCCTAAAATTTGACCAACTGGTTTACCTGATTTGTGTTTTCATAGCTTTATCATTTGCATAGTAGATCATATACATAGTTCATTCATTTGCATAGCATGACATGGGCAAGCCATCCAAAAAGGGATCAAGTGCTATTTTTCATCTCAAGGAATGTATTCAAGAGGCTCTTATCAAGATTCAAGCCTATTCAAATCACCAAGAAAGAAATTGAAGCTTTGGGAAGTTTAAAGGCCAAGCAGTGGGTTTCTCTCCTATATTGGGGGTATGTGAAGATCATCAGAGAAGTTATGGGTTATGAATTGAGGGCATGGAAGACCTAGAGGGTCCTTTTGAAAGTGAGACAAGTCATTGGTGTTGAAGTACAGTCAACTAGGGTGTCATCTGGGTCAACCCTAGGTCAAATGCTTGATTGAAGGGCATCAAGGCCTATTTGGAGGATGTGGGATTCATCATTTGATATGTGGATATGGATGTGGTGTTGTTCCAAGGAGAAATCAAAAGAAATCAAGAAGAAGAGAAGTTTCTAAATTAGGGTTTCTGAGTAAAATTCCCTAATTTAGGTCAAACTTCCAAGCAAAGTAATTCAAAATGAAAGTCTCAAATGGATCCTTGGCCAACATGAAACTTGTATATTATCTCAAGACCTTTAATTTGAGTGGTGGAAGGCATAAAGGAGATTTGTAGAACTCAAGTTATGGTTCTTGCAAGTTACAGGTCATCAGAGGCATCTGAAATTTGTCTATGAAAGTTACTTGACTTCCAAGCAACTTTTGCCCCTTTATGAGTTTTCAAATGGATTTTTGGCCAACATGAAAGTTGTTCCCCATGATCTTAGCTTTCTATAAAGGTATGGTATGCATCAATCTGATTTGTGGAGCTCTACTTATGATCTTGGCAAGCCAGGGGCATTTTGGTCATTTGGAGGTTATAAATCATTTCAAGCATAAGGCCATATCTCCTACTTCCAAGCTTCAAATGGAAAAATCTTCAAAATCAAACTTGCTTAGAATGATGTTTTAAGGCTAGTAGGGAGGTCATGAGATGTTGAAAAGGCTTGTATCAAAAAGTGATAAAAATGGCCTAAAAATGAGGCATAAGTTAATTAAAGTGAATTTGAAAAATGGAAATCCCAAGTTATAAGTCCAAACCATGTCATGTAATAGGTCATTTTGACTCCAAATGACATTCTAAGAACAATGGTTCAGCCACAATTTTGATTTGAGGCTTGGATCATAGGGATGCTTTGGAATTTGATTACTTGCATCTTAAGGTACCAAACCAAAACAAGGAAAAACTCAATAAACAAGGTACTTATGCATTGCAACTTACCCTAAATCTCATGTAAGGAGAATTTCAAATCAGAAACCAAGGTTGCAAGGCATTTGGCATGAGATAGCATGTGGTGAGAATGAGAATTCAAAATACCATGACATGAAAACTTAAATTTCTCATTGGATGATCCTAGATGGTTCTAGACTGTTCTAAACCATTCTATATAACCATTGTGACTTGCTCAGATGCAAGGTTGGTGTTAATTGGTGTAGAGAAGAGAGAGTGAGATCCAAATTCCTCCATTGCAAGTCACATTCAATCTCTCCATTCTTCTTCATATCCATCCCATTTTTCTTCACAAACCTTCTCCATAGATCCTTCTGAGTGTGTGCATGCTGAATTGAAGCTCCATTGATGGAAGATTGAAGGTGTTCACATTGGATTTGAAAAGAAGCAATTGTCATTGGATCTTGAAGTACATGCTCTCTCCCTCGAATCTTTTGCAAATAGTAGAGTATTCATCATCCAAGGACCATTCTTGAAGAGTTTCAAGCCTTGAAAGCAAGGATTTCATCATCTACCATCTCAAGAAGCCAGGTTTGCAAAATCCCTTTCACCTCATAATCTAGGCATGGCTAGGTTAAGTTATTAGTGTAGAACTGTTAGAGACAATTAGGTGATCATTTCTGATGAGTTTAGGAGTGATTGGTGAAGTTTCATTCATGGATGCCATTTCTTGATGGAGTAAGAACTAGTGGTATAATGAGTTACAATGCAAGATTGATAGCTGATTTTGATTAGTGAAATGTGAGGATCATTTTGATGTAGAGAAAGTTGAGTTTGGTTGAAGTTGAGTATGGATCATATTTTGAGATTAGCTTGGTTGCACCTTCGGGTTTGAGTATAGAGGTCATTTCAATGTATTCTAGTACCATGATCGTGTTTAGGGTGAAATTCTAAGCAACTTAGGGTTTTGAACGAGTGAATTTGATGAAGAAATGAGGTAGCACGCATGGGTAGAAGATGGTGGTACGAGTTCTGTTTTCATGGAGGTTTTTTCAGAAACCCTAATCCAAGGAAGAAGACGAAGTTACGTCCGTGAGATGTGCGCTGACCCCTTGACTGGAGAAACGATCCAACAACTTGCATTTGATTTCGTTTTTGGAGGGTACCATGGGCGTGCGAAACACCGCGTTTCATTAAAGTAGAAACTCTGGGCTTAGTGAGTTAATGCTATACCCACCCCCATATAAGGCCCAATCCTGATTTACACTATAATCCATTGCTTTTGGCACCGCGTTTCTTTCATTTTCTTTATGATTTTGGTAATTGTTTTCTGATTAAAATGGGCCCAAGCACGCTTGATATTCAGACCCCCCCCCCCCCCCCCATCTGGGCCCATCAATAAAATGAACTGCATATCATTTCTGTTCACACCCCATCTCATAATTTTCATTATATTTTCCTCCATTTTATTTCATATCTTTAGAAAATAATATTAAATGGAAAAATCAATATTTTTTCATGGGAGTTTTTTCTCCCTTTTCATATTTTTGCCAAGAAAAATATAAAATAAAAACATTTATCATTTCATGCATTTTAATATTTTTTGCATATTTTCTTCTTTAATTGCTTTTTAATGCTTTTATGTTGATACATGAATTTGTAGAATTTAGTTTAGGTAGTTCCCTTAATATTTTTAGGATAGTTAGATATATGTTTTAGCTTCCCCCTGTATTTATTCCATGATTTTATAATTGGTTGTTGATTAGTTTTGATTAATGAATATTAGGATGGTGAAATTAGGGTTTATACCTAACTTAGGTGCATTAAAACAATTTCTTTTAGGCTTTTTAGATTGAATTAGGACTTGGGGCATATAGGGTATTAAGGGTAGGTTTAGTAGATCCCCTAGAAATAATATTAGAATTTTCCCTACTATATTAATATTTTTAGTATATTTTGCAATTGTATGCTTGTTTGGTGTGCCCTTTTGGGGTTTATTGTTTGTGTGGGCTTATTGGGCTTTGCTTGGGGTGTGGGCTTGGTTTGAAGAGCATGATGATGAAGCATATTGAAGACAAAGTTGAAGCTGAAGATCAAATTTGATGAAGATGCTAGGCTTGCTTGAAGATTGATTGAAGATCATAGGACCTAGGAGCTAGGTAGAGCTTTAGAGTAGAAATATGATTCATAAACATGGATGGTTTCTGTTTCCTCCATTCTTCTCTATGATTCAAAGTCTCTATTTGATACTCACCTCCTTCCTTTGGAAGGCTTAGTGACAGTATCTAGGAGATAGAACTTTTGAGAGAAACAGTCTGTATTTTGTTAACAGTCTGTATGCCACCTTTGGTGGTTAACTGACTGTTTAACATCCCAAATCATCTTGTGAACTATTACTCATCTAGGAGAGCTTGCTTTGAAGAATCCCTTGAAGATTGAGGATGAAGTTCATTGCCTTGAAGACTGATAGAACAAGGAGCTTGTGCTGTCAGGTTTTGCTGTTTAGAGCTGCTGGTGTTGTTTAGAGCTGGAGATGTATTGTTTGAGTTTCTTGACTGTATTGTTTGTTAATTGTCCCCTTGAGATTGAGGTGAAGCTGTTTCACTTTGCTCATTTTTTTCTAGGTTCGAGGTTGAGTGGGACTCCCTTGCCTCGCTTGTACTGCTGCATTCATGCATTTTACTGGTTTACTGTATATATGCTGTTGTTTTTCCGTTTATCCCCTTAGGATCTCTGTTTCTCTCTGCGCAGGAGAGAAATATGACAGACATTAGGTTCTCATCCATGCATGACAACATTAGGGTAGATTTTGATTCCCTTTTCAACCATAGGTTCTAGAGTTCTGTCTCTTCTTTCTCAAAATAATCAGAAAAAACACCATAAACATTTCAAACACCATAAAAAACAGTTCTTGCGTAAAAGACTGTAAACCAATCAAAAGAGTCATTTTTGTCTGCTTGGACTCTTAATCAGGAAAAACCCTTTCATAAGGAGATAAAAAACAATCAAGACAGACTTGTGTCGTGCGTGGCCCGAACTACGTCTGCTCTGATCTTTCATGCTGTTTGAAAGTACGTAGGCATAGGATGCGATATCCTAGCGAGCAACCTTCCCCTCCTTTCCCGTAAGTAGGCGAACTACGTTGACTCTGATTTCTCGTCCCAGACGGGAATACGTAGGCATAAAGTGCGATACTTTGCCGAGTCAGTTTATTTTCTTTTAACCCCAGACTTGTAGAATAGATAGAATAACAATCCGTACCAGAAAACAAGCGTGGATCCCGTCGAGTACGACGGACGTGAGGGGTGCTAATACCTTCCCCTTGTGTAACTGACTCCTGAATCCAGGATTTGGTTGCGATGACCACTCCTTTCCCGTCTTTGCGGTAGGTTTACTTCGAGCGTTTCCTTTCCCTCCTTTGGGATAAATAACGCACGGTGGCGACTCTTCTGTTCAGCCGGCGCCGATTTTCGTAGTAGCGACACATTGAACAGGGGATCAAGAGATTGTGTATATCAAGAGGAGTCTACTCAGAGGGTTGAGCCTAAGCAAGGGGTTTTACTCAAGTTTGGATGGTAATAAAGTCATCAGGAATGGACAATGGTCTTGTGAAAGAAAGGATGGATGTGTGTGGGTCAGTTCCTAACTTGGAGGCCAGTTCAAGATCATCAGAGGATTATGGTTCATGATTATGGATATAAGGTATGAAGAGAGCTCATGGAATGCCTTGAAGGTCGTTGTGGAGCTCATCCAAGTGTTTGTGCTAAGTGTGAAAGGTTACAGTTGAAGGTGTTGCAATTAGGGTTTTCATCTGGCTAATCATCAGTCAACTGTGCAATTGAAGGAGATTAAAACTCAATTCAAGGTCTCTATGGTCATGGGATTTTGTGTTAGGATATATGAGATATCATTTCAAGTTCAATTCATCAAGGGTTAAGTGTGTGAGAAGTTACTAAATTAGGGTTCTCAGGGTAAAATCCCCTATTTAGTGCCTGACTTCAAGACCACCTATCTCAAGATACAAGTTTCATATCAATTTTTTACCAACATAGAACTTGTATAGCATGTTCTTATCTTTAATTTGAGTACTAGAAGTCCTTGATTGGATTTATAGAACTCAAGTTATGGTTCAGACAAGTTACAGGTCATCTGAGGGATGTGATTTTGGTCAATAAAAGTTAATCAACTTCCAAGCCATTTTTGACCTAGAAGGATGTTTCTTCTTAACTTTTGGCCAACATGAAAGTTTTAGGTCTTGATCTTAGCTTTCCAAATTGTACTAGAAGTCTTTCATATGATGTGTAGAACTCAAGTTATGAGGTTTACAAGTTAGGGGTATTTTGAGAAAGTAAGATTACAAGTCATAAAATTATAGGTCCATTTCACCAACTTGCACACTTCAAATGGAGATTTTTCCAACATCAAACTTGCTCCAAATGGTGTTATTTGCTTAGTCAAGCATTGAAAAGTTAAGGAATTGGCTTGGTTTGAGGTTTTGATATTTGAATTTTCATGGAAAAAGGATTAAAGGGGCAAAATTGGAATTATTTTATTTTTGATCACTTTGGTGCAAATGAGTGCATTTTCTGATTGCAAATTTCATTTTGAGCACTTTGGCAATATTACATTTTGGAATTGAGGTGTTTAAACAAGCCATTTTCAAGGTTTCTTCATTGTGAAGTTACATAACAAACCTCAACCATGGAGATCAAACAAGGCTCCAATCTTGACCATTCACACTCCAAATGATCCCAGCAAGTGATTCAAGCCATTTTGGAGCCAAAAAAGAGGGAAATTCGTGTACATGAAAACTTGAAAAAACCAATTCCCATGGATTTTGAATTGGGCTTTAGAGGCTGAGTTTGGGCTTAATCTTGATTGAGATCCATTGTATATAACATTTTTGGCATGAACAAACCTTCAGAAGTGCAAATTGGAGCAGAATTGATCAAGAACAGTTTTGAAAAAGTGGAAGAAACTTGAAATTCGAATTTGAAGATTCAAGCCGTTTCAATTGAAGTTGAAGGTTGCAAAAGCTTCTCTGAAGTGTGTGGAACGTTTCTGGATAGTTTTTGCTAAGCTTCATCAAAGGATCACGCTCAGTGGAAGCTCTCCACTAGGTATTCTTCTTTTCAACGTATCTCACTCATTATGCCATCATTTTGCACCATTCTTGCGTGTTTGTGATCCATGAACATAGTAGATCATTTCTGGATACAATTGGTTGATGTTTATGATGTTTGATAATTGGAGCTCCAAACTTTGTTGATCTGGTCTGAGCTATTCTTGCTTGTTTTCACTTCATTTTCACTTGATCTATGATGTGCGTGAGCTATAGATGATGTTTGGATCAAATTGGTTGAGTTTCCATGAACTTTGATTTTTGATGCCCTTGCTTGTTGCTTTCGGTTTGGAGATTTACGCATGTTTTGTGAATTCTAAGGCCATAATTGAGATCCTCGTGATCTCTAGTGTAATTTTGATATAAAATTCATGAGAAACGGTTGAGTATGGAAATCTGTGTGTTGTTGTTGAGGAGGCACGGTGGCCGGACTTGTGGGGTAGACGACCGGAGGTTCAGTCCGGCCGCCTCTAGTTTCTGCCATGATTCCATGAGGAAGACGCGTATGTGGCGTTATGCTGAGCATCTGATGTGATTACCTTTGTGTTTAATGGACTTGATTAAGAAACACCGTGTTCCTAAGTTGACCTGAAGCACTATATTCATTTCAAACTCTTATTAATGTGTTGTCAACGCGTGAACCGTGTGATGAGAATACCTTTTGATCAAGCGCCTCAGGTTGAGTGACCATGGTGCTCTTGTGTTGACTTGTTGCATTGGATGTATCAGATTTATTTTGTTTTTGATTTTTCTGGATAGGGCCTTGCACGCTTATGCTATTGACACCACCACTTGGGCCCAATCCCATTTCTGAGTTGGATTTGGTTGCTATTTGACACAACTTTTTATTAATTTCTTTTTATTTTCATTTGTTTTTATTTTGTTTTTCTGTTTTCAATTTTAATTAATTAAAATAGTTCCAATACTTAAAAAATTCACCAAAAATATTTTTTGTCAACTTTGAGATGTCTACTTTTTTGTGACATGTTTGGTCAACAAAAATATTTTTTAGTTGGCTCAAATTGTGACATGTTTGGTACTTGCATTTATTTTTCTCATTCCTTTTTGATCCAATGACTAAAAATTGATCCTCATCTCAATGATGAGTTGATCAATTTTTTAGGACCATTTTGCTCCTGGTTGTTGACTTTTGGGTTGACTTTTTGGGCCTTTCTTTTTGTACTTGTTTCTTCCATTTCAAAGTGGTACATCCAAATGATTTAATTCTTTTGATGGTGCTTTGAAAGGAAATTTGTTTTGATTTCTTGGCCTCTGGTTGCCAACTTGTGTAGCTTCTTTGTGCATTTTATTTGATATTTTTTTAGCCCTTTTCCTATTTTTGAAGTGACTTACAAGTTAAGTCATTCCATAGGACAACTCACACAAGTGCTTGACCTAGTTTAGATTGGAAATGACTTTTATGGATCCAATAAGCTCTCAACTCTTCTTGTTTCACATTCTAGACATGTTGAGCTTGCTGTAGGTTCATTTTTAGGTCAAAATTATGTTCATAGCTTGTTGTTTGATGCCTTTCTTTTTGTGCTTCCAACTTGAGCTCTTATGTGATACATGCTTGTTTCCTTCATGTTATTGCTTGCATTTCTTTTTATCTTGCTTTGATATTTATTGTGAGCTCTCTTATTTTCATCTCCATTCTGTCCAATGACCTTGGAGTGTCATTTAAGGTGGCTTGGTCCCTCCTTTGGAGGTATTTGAAGCATACCTAGAATGATGAATCCTTGAGGACACTTTTGGTGTTTCTTCTTTTTTGATAAGTGATGCTTATGGTTGAGTACTTATTATGGGGTCCTTGCTGCCCTTATTTGGTCTCCCATCCGCACTTGGCTTTGATGTTTGATTTACCTTTCATTGGATTTGATTTTATTGGTGTGGTTGATGTTGCTTGACTTAGGTCATTTCATACCACTTTTTGGTGCATCTTTATGTAGTTTACTTGTGTTTGTCTAATGTTCTTCTTGTGCACTTCTTCTTCTTCTCTTTTATTGCATTTCCATATGCATGCTTGGTTGAGATGAGCTTATGGTGGCTACTGCCCCACACAATTTTCCTCCCACTATCATTCTATGTGTCACATTTTGTTTGCATTCTCATTTGCATATGCATTTCTTATTCTTCTTCTCCTTCTTCTATTGCTTTTCTTTGCCATGTTCCCCATAAGTCCTCTAACCTCTTAAGGTTATGATAGACATTAGGTGCCTAACTATGCATGATAAAATTAGGTAGTTCCCTTTTCGAACTCAACTTTAGGTTCACTTTGCATGATAACTTATAGGATTGATTAGTCTCCCATTAGTGTTCCTTCTTCTCTTCTCATCTTCAAACATTCATAAAACACTTAATAAAGAATGACAAGTGTAGCACGCTACGAGCCTTAAGCTATTTGAGAAATGGTAATTGAGGGGCCTCCTCTCAAGGACCTAGGGTGTTTAGTGTACACCCTTTGGGTGATATGTGACACATTCGCTCTTAGATCATAGTCTCTAGTGCGACATGAGTTACAAATCAAATTCAAAACACTTCTTCTCTAAAAAACACAAAAACAATTCAAACTCTTTTTCACCCTTTGGGGTTCTTAATCAGGAAAATCTTTTCGTAAAAAGAGTGTCGTTAACTCTTAGTTCTACCGCAAACGGTAATGCCTAAGTCTCCAAAGGTCGAGCTGCATGCACCAACTGCTAGAACTATTTGTTAACCCTACTCGGGCTTTAAAAACTGTTGAACCAACCTGTGGTCCTTTTAGCCTGAACTACGTTTGCTCTGATAACAGTTGCATATGCATTTCTTATTCTTCTTCTCCTTCTTCTATTGCTTTTCTTTGCCATGTTCCCCATAAGTCCTCTAACCTCTTGAGGTTATGATAGACATTAGGTGCCTAACTATGCATGATAACATTAGGTAGTTCCCTTTTCGAACTCAACTTTAGGTTCACTTTGCATGATAACTTATAGGATTGATTAGTCTCCCATTAGTGTTCCTTCTTCTCTTCTCATCTTCAAACATTCATAAAACACTTAATAAAGAATGACAAGTGTAGCACGCTACGAGCCTTAAGCTATTTGAGAAATGGTAATTGAGGGGCCTCCTCTCAAGGACCTAGAGTGTTTAGTGTATACCCTTTGGGTGATATGTGACTTATTCGCTCTTAGATCATAGTCTCTAGTGCAACATGAGTTACAAATCAAATTCAAAACACTTCTTCTCTAAAAAACACAAAAACAATTCAAACTCTTTTTCACCCTTTGGGGTTCTTAATCAGGAAAATCTTTACGTAAAAAGAGTGTCGTTAACTCTTAGTTCTACCGCAAACGGTAATGCCTAAGTCTCCAAAGGTCGAGCTGCATGCACCAACTGCTAGAACTATTTGTTAACCCTACTCGGGCTTTAAAAACTGTTGAACCAACCTGTGGTCCTTTTAACCCGAACTACGTTTGCTCTGATCTTTAGTATTAGACGAAAGTACGTAGGCACAAGACGCGGTGTCTTGGCGAGCAACCTTCCCCTTTTCTTTAGCCGTAAAAAGGCGAACTACGTTGACTCTGACTTTCCCATAGCACGAGGGAGTACATAGGCACAGAGCGGCGATGCTCTGTCGAGTCATTTCTCTTTTCTTTTTCTTTTGTCCTTAAGCCTTTAGCTAGTTAGTATCAACACACCCTTTTAGATAGACAACAATGCATGGATCCCGTCGAGTACGACAGATGTGAAGGGTGCTAATACCTTCCCCTTGCATAACCGACTCCCGAATCCAGACATGGTTGCGATGACCTTGTCTTTCCCTTTTTCTTTAGGTTTTGCAATCGTTTCCTTTCCCTCTTTTTGGGATAAATAACGAAAGTGGTGACTTTTCTGTTTTTTCCGCCGGTTGTTTTTCGCAGTTGCGACAGCTACTAACGGTCGATTTCACCCCGATTTCGTACCACATTCGCATTTTTTGTTAAGTATTTTGCAGGTTTACGAAGTCAATACTCAAATGAAGCAAGACAAGGAAAACAAGTACTAAAAGACTCATAACAGAAGAAAAAGGACGAGAAAAGTAGCAGAAATGAACTTTGTTGATATGACGATCGTCACAGGTCCCTTACGACCGTCACGAGCGTGACGACCGTCATGACCGTCACGAACGTCATGACCTCCACGAGCGTCATGAATCCCTTACGACCGTCACACATACAAATTCTGCATAACGTCCACTTTCCAGAACGTGCAACAGAAGCCCAAAACAAAAGCACGACTCCCTGGATTTTCTGACCCTCAATTGCACTTCCAAAAGCAATTCACGTACACATCATTCACTATAAAAGGAGAGCTTGGGGACTGAAATAAGGGAGCCGCATTGAATACCACGAAGTACTGCCGGATTTACTACAGAGAGATTTTCTTGTTTTTGTTTCCTTTCTGCTTTGTTTCCTTTCGTTTGTTTCCTTTCCAGAATTCAGTTGTATTTTTCGTTCTTTAATTTTCGTACAATTAATCGTCACCAGAGTAATCTTGCCGACATTGTGGAGGATTATCCAAGTGACAAACCAGAATTATTTACAGGTTCTGTTATTATTAATTAATTCTATTTGCTTTAATATGTATGTTTACAAGTTCTGGTAGTAACCAAACCTCATTGTAGTTGGCGGGCAACGGATTTGGAGGCGGACCCAAAGCTCTGGTAGTAACCAAACCTCGCTGTACTAAGTAGGGATACAACTCGGTGAACGTCATTGGAATCGGAGGACGCGACTTGTATTGTCTCCTCAGAGCACTTTGGTTGGGTGCCTGATTCTTTGATGGTTGATTGGCAGAAGCATTGGGCGCTCGCTGACAATAGACAGGAGTTTGTGCAGGCTGATAAACAGGAGGTTGTTGAGAAACCGGATGCTGATAGATCGGAGCTAGCTGCACAGGCTGGTATGTAGGAAACTGCTGAACGAAAGGAGGCGCAATAGTAGCTACATAGGGTTGTTGAGCATACTTAAACGGATAACCTTGAACATAATTCTGCTGAGGTTGCCAAGATTGATGAGTAACCCTCAAGCGATTCCTCGGCCGTGCAGGTCCTTTGTAATAGTCAAAGCTCGAAGTTTTGCACTTTGGGGAAGTAACTCGTCGAACTAGTTGAGCAATAGTAGGAGGCACTGAACTGGATTGACAACCTTGAGGCGGTATATTCTCAACAGTAATAGCCGGTTTAAGACCTACAACAGTATTGGTAATCTCAGAAACGACAGTAGGCTGAGTATCCATCCTTGCATTAAGAGCTTGTAGCATCTCCATAATCTACCCCACACTTCCTCGAAGATCCTCGAGTTCATGGCTGACACGATCGATCTCTTGAGCTTGTTCTTCCATCCTTTTTCGAGCTTGGGCTCTAGTATTGTACTGATGCGGAGGACCCAGGGTGACAAAACTGGAAGGCGAGAGAACTAAGTATGAGAAACCGGGAGACACATGCGATGCAAAATATGACGCTAAAATGAAAAATGCGAATGAAAGCTTTCATGGAATTCAAATGTTTAAGAATATTGCGGAATAAAAAAATAAATTGTATTTATTAATTTTGAAAAATTGGATTACAAGTAAATATAAAGTCTTTAATGAAAAAACTAATAATGACCCTAAGGAACCATCATCCACAACTTCGGCGAGTAGGCGGAGAATCGGAGGAAAATAAATCCTCGTAGAGTCTTCTCTTTTTGTCGGAAAGTGCTTCTTCGTTCCTCGATGGAAGCTGTTTTTGAAGTTCATCATACTCGCTGACCATCACCTGGTATTTGTTCTTCCATGTTTCCGCTTCATGTTGAGCTTTCTTCAAAGCGAATTTCAACGTTTCGGCTTCAGACATGAAATATTGTACAGGTTCCTCTCTTGGAGGTAAAGGATCTTGGCGAGGATATGGCATCTTCAATTTGATAGCTCTTTCTCGGACCCACTGAAGATAAGGCTCCATAGACACACAATTCGGCTTTCCTAGACTTTCTCGACCTTTCCTATGCAGATGTTTCCAAGAAGATATAATTTGATCTTGAAGTTCTTTGTTGTCTTCAAAGAAGATCTTCTCTAAGTAGATACTTTTGGGTGGTTCTTTCAAGGGGTACCCTAACTGTCGGCGAGCCAGGACTAGATTTTAGCTGATCCCTCCATTAAAACCGAGTAAAGGCATGTTAGCGAAGTCTCCACGACCATCAATGAGTAATATTCCGTCATACATACGGTTGTACCAATCAATATCGGAGTGGGTTAAAGCCATAACTCTTTGTGACCATCGTCCTTGAGTGGGACTCCAAAAAGGACCGGACTTAGGCAAGTGCGAAATAAACCACTTGTACAGTAAGGGCACACAACAAGTAATCATCCCTCTGCCATGAAAGTTTCGGAGATATATAGAATGATAGGTATTACCCAATAAAGTTGGTACTGGATTCCTTTGCATGAAGATCTTGATGGCATTAAGGTCCACAAATCCTTCAAAACTAGGGAAAAGCAACACTCCATAGATAAGCAAAGCAAGAATCGTCTCAAAGGTAGGCATGCTTAGATGATCGACATAATATTGGGCCTTCTCTATTAGGAACTTTGTAGGTAACCCAAAAATGTCACCTTTCTGAGTCATGTTTTCCTTAATGTCAAATACCTTCAAACATGTGGTTTTAGCAATATCCTGTTCTTTAGGGTCCTTCTCCAAGAAAGGGAAAGGAGACTTATTCAAAATGGGAAACACCACAAGCTGAGAATACTCTTCCAAAGTAGGTAATAGCTGATAGTCGGGAAATGTGAAGCAATGGTAGTCAGGATCGTAGAACTGTAGCAAAACCGAAAGAAGTCCTTTGTTCACTTTATCATCCAACAAAGGTAACAACCTTCCATACTGGTTTCGAAATCCGTCTTGATCTTTGATTAAAGATCCGAGCTTCCTTAGGTCATCTAGCTTAGGACTTTTAAAAGTATATTTCAAAGTTTTTCTTCTATTGTAATCCATAGTATCCTGCAATATTCATAAATAAAGTTTGAATTCCATGAAATTTGATGTAATGTAATGTTTTATGGATGCAATGCACACATATACACAAGTCCTAGGTTAAAGGTATGTGCAAGGAGTTAAGGTCTACCCATCCCCATAGGGTATGTACTAAGGTTGGTTGTACCTGCCGAACAAGGTTCTAAAGAAGTTCCCAAAGTCATCAGTCCATCCTTCGGATATTACCAACCTTCCGACTGACTCGGGGGTCGATAATATTCTCAAGAGAACCTCTTTTGAGGGTAGTATCGCGTAGCAACTATTGTAGGACTACTCCCACATAGTTCTCGCACTACGTCCTAGATAAGGCCAAAGTGGTGTTAAGGTAACTACGGTCCTCAATATCATAGAATCCTTTCCAAAAATAGTAAAAGTTTTCACGACTACTCATTAAACCAAACTATCTTATGGAAGGGTCTCAATCGAGCAGTGATTCTCAAGTCAACTTGGTCGGGACTCACTCCCTATAAGTCTCGTTGAATATATCACCATCATATAATAAGGTCACTCAAGTCCGGGTTAGGACTTATCTCACAATAACAGGGTACCCCCCAAGCAAGGAACAATAATATATACAGACAATTAATAATATAAAAACATGCAATAAACAAAATAGGGGCAACCCTTAAGAAATTAGGAGAGTCCCCAGTGAAGTCGCCATTTTCTGTTGTGGTGGAAATAGGATATCAAATATTAATTAGCTTGAATCACAATTCTGGATTCACAACCGCTCTTTGATTTATCCGAAGGAAAAGGTCAAAAGAGGGAAAACCTATTTTGCATCGTAAACACAATGTGGGGAGAGACCTAGGTAAGGGGTTGGTTAAACTTAGGGAAGGTACTAGCACCCTAAACTTCTGTAGTACTCTACATGAACCTTTTGTTTATTGTATGCTTTTTTTACTTGATTATCTACTTAAGGTATATATTGCTAAGGGATAAAATGACCTAAAATAAACCTAAGGGGTAGTCCTAAGTTTACTCGGCAAGACGTCGCATCTTGTGCCTACGTATCCTGGATAGGTAATGGAATCAGAGTAATCGTAGTTCCCCTCGAAAGGGAGGTTAGAAACGTCTTGACCGTGGTCAAGGTTTCAAGGGAAGTAAACGTATCTTAAGGACATGCCTACATGGAGTTTTGAAACTCCTATTTCTAGGTTGAAATCTTAAATGAATTTAGGGTTAAATTAGGGATTCCACGGCAGGAAACCCTAAATAGAGTACGACGACTCTTTGACCTAAAGCTGGGGTAAAGGGTATTTTTCGTCCACGGAGGGACGCCTAGGCTAATTAGGGTTAAGAAATGGTCAAAGGGCAAGAACTATTGACTCGGCGGTCAAACGGCTAGACCTAATTCCTTCGGAGGGAATAAATGTTAAATCGTGCAAACAGACAAAATATCGTACGGCAAAATTAAAGTGCAGAGATAAAGAAAGTTGTAAAGAAAGCATCACGCGTAAATTACAAGTCCCAAAAATGCGGAAAATAAAGCTGCGATCATGGTCTCGTATAAATTACATCCATGCCAAAAACGAACAAATGAAATAATAATAAGCTGAACAAATGAATTAAAGGAGGTTAGACGAAAGTGAAACGACTATAATTAAAACATATTATTTTTGAGTTTTATTGGGAAGAAGTTAACAAGGAGAATTTATCTTAATTTTATTGTTTTATTTAAACAATTTAATTAAAACAATGTTTTGACCTTGTGCTTTTTATGGAAAAAATAGGTTTTATTTTTGTAGTAATTAAAGAAAATTTTTTTAGTTTAAACATGCTAAAAAAAAGTTTTGATTTTAATGTATGAAACATGGTGTAATTTTGATATTAAAATGTTTCCTTTTTTTTTAAATGGTTTAGGATTATCTTTATGATTACACAAAAGTGAAAAAATGAAATAAATAAAAAATAAAAAAAATACATAAAGAAAGGGGAATGAAATGGGCAGGGATAGATAAAAGCCCAATTGTGGATTTAGGGTTTCATTTGGTTGAACCCTTCTTCCTCTTGCATCATGCGCCGCCGGTACACCATTGTTGCACCTCAAAGCTCTTTCTTGCATTCCTCCTTTCTCTGCATGCTTGATGTTCTTCATTCTTCACCTATTTCCTGAAACAAACACCAAAAGCAAAGCAAAAAATCAAACAGAAACTCACCCTTCTACGGCTAACGATTGAAATCCGATGATGTTTGAAAGCTGAGGAGGACGATGACGGTCCCGGTAGTAGTGGCAATCGGAAGGATCCACGGTTGTAACACCCCCTTCTATATCCCCAAATAAACATAAATCAATTAAGCACGTAACAAAATTTTCATCAGAGTAATAGAAAACATGATATAAAAGGAGCATGTCACAAAATAAGTGAAATTAAAACATACAACACCTACTATATAAAACACATGTAACAGTGGGGTAGCTTTCAACAGAGGAACTTAGTCCTTACACCACATCTCAATATTTAGAATTAAAAGCGGAAAATCTAAACATGGAAATCACTTAAAACATATAATCATATAAATACATATCATTTAGTTTGAGTCACCAAATCATTCATGTTTACATAAACATTTGTCATCAGATACATATACAAATGTATCACAAAAGAATGTTATACAATCTAGCTACCCGATGCAACATATCAGAGCTTAACCGACCAAAAGAATGAAGCTATACTTCACAAAAGACTTCCAGCAACCTAATCTGCAATGCCTCATAGAGCATTATAAATCAGCAGAAGGGTGAGAAACATTATCATAATTATCAATGCATATATATATATATATATATATATATATATATATATATATATATATATATATATATATATATATATATATATATATATATATATATATATATATATATATATATATATATATATATATATATATATATATATATATATATATATATATATATATATATATATATATATATATATATATATATATATATATATATATATATATATATATATATATATATATATATATATATATATATATATATATATATATATATATATATATATATATATATATATATATATATATATATATATATATATATATATATATATATATATACACATGATGATAATGAACTGTGGTGAGAAATGCGGAATATATATATATACACACACAAGCATAGAATACACATATTCCGCATTTCTCACCACAGTTCATTATCATCATACATACATATATATATATATATATATATATATATATATATATATATATATATATATATATATATATCACAAATACATATATATAAACAATTATGGAATAATCACCAAGCATATTATCATGCACACATCCATAATTCTCATCAATTCACATATCATACACATATGCATATATTCACATAACATTTATCTCTATGCCATGTGACTCAATGCAACTCATGCCATGTGGTACCAACACTTGTTATCATTTTTCGTTTTTACATTTAAACCGGGTCCGTCCCCTAGACCGATAACAACAAAAGCCCGTCCTCTAAGCTTTCAAACCCACCCTTCTAGGTTTGGGACAAGTCACTAGTCTCCACGAAACTAGCAAGCATTGCCTCTTGACTAAATGATGTGTATGCAATCAACAACCAAATGCACTTAAGACCGTTCTCGCATATTAATCCCATGCATTATCAAATAATTCATCACATAAGAATTATAACATGATTGCACACTCACACATCATATTCATCAAGCAATGCACACATATTCACAATATGTTCTCATGCATTCTTCACATAAAATCGCATACAATTATTATGCATTCACAATTCAATACCATCACCATATTATTCAAGCAATGCACACATATTCACAATATGTTCTCATGCATTATATATGCCAAAAGGCCACACTCCACAATATTGCACAATCTAGGATTCACGCCATACGGCTACCCACAACACATATATAACAGCACACGATTACTCATTTCAGATCAAGATTGAACACAATCAAACCAAACAATCAACATTGGATGGAAAACACAAAGAAATGAAAATGTTGTCACGCTCGCTAGCTCGCTCGCCTAGCGAGTCGCTAGCGAACACTCGCTGTCTGTTCGCCTAGCGAACAAGCTCGCAAAGGAAAACAGAAACTACTGTAAGGCTTTGCTACCTACTCGCTACAGCGAGGTCCTAGTGAATACTTCGCTACCTCACTCGCTACCAGCGAAGAAGATCAAATACATTCTGTCCAAGTCTGGGACCACTCGCTACTAGCTCGCTACAGCGAACATTCGCGACCTGCTCGCCTAGCGAAGGTGCTAGCGAACGTCTGTGATGTTCAAAACCCTCACTGTCCAAACCTCTCCAAAACTCCCAAAATCACCCGATTCAATTCCAACGAGTTCTAGTACTCATAGTCTAACATTCCTCGACTAATATACACCACTCATTCCGGATTCCAACCGTTAAAACCTTGATTCTACCGATTAAACTTAATATGCCCTAGAATGGAAAATGGAGAAAACATCCAAACAATCCAAACCAATCATACATAATCATAAACATTGCTAGAATAACAACATTTCACACCCTTACCTTGATTAAATCGAAAGCTAGGAGTTGTTCTTGATGATTCCAAGCTTTTTCCCTTTCTTCCTTCTCTTTTCTCTTCTTCCTCTTCTTTCTCTCCTCTTTCCCTTATGTTTCTATCTTTTCCTTTTCTTCCCACTTTTCCTTATATTCTTTCCATTCTATTTCCTTTCATTATTTTTCTCCTCTCAAATATTTACCAATAATTTCAATAATTAAAATCATCCAAATAAATCAATTAATTAATATAAATAATTAATTATTGAAAATTGGGCTGTTACAACCCTCCCCCACTTTAGGAATTTTCGTCCTCGAAAATGTTACCTGATTCAAACAACTCTGGATAAGATTCCCTCATCTGGCTCTCAAGTTCCCAAGTCATATTCCCACCAGTCGGTCCTCCCCAAGCGACCTTCACCGAAGCAATATCTTTGCCTCTAAGTTGCTTCAACTCTCGATCCTCTATTTGCATAGGTGATGTCTCCACAGTCAGGTTATCTCTCACCTGCACATCATCTACTTGGACTACGTGAGACGGATCCGCAATGTATTTCCTCAACTGAGATACATGGAACACGTCATGGAGATTAGCAAGCGATGATGGTAAAGCAACACGATAGGTTACCTCTCTTATCTTCTGCAAAATCTGATAAGGACCAATGAAACGCGGCGTCAACTTACATGACTTCAATGCCCTACCAACACTAGTCATCAGAGTAACCCGAAGAAACACGTGATCTCTGTAACACGGTGGGAGAACTGACTTTAAACAATGTTGCGGATAGCAAGAGTCGCCACCGACTTTTATTTTATCCATAAGGAAAGGTTATAAAAGAACAGGAAAGACCTTAGAGAATATTTTGGGTCCGGGGGGTAGGTTATGAAAAGGGAAGGTGTTAGCACCCTTTTCATCCATGGTTATCCATGGGCTCTTAGGTACTTAAGCTCACTTTTGAATTGTTTTGAAAGTGTAGTGTGTGAATAGAAAATTTTCAGAATAGTTAATAAATAATCCATGTAAGGATGTGTTAAGAACTTGTTTGAAAACTTGTTGAAAATTTGTTTAAGTGCGAAACAGTTTTGAAGTGAGCAAGCACCTAGGAGTAACCTACCCTAATGTTTAAAGGTCTTTCTCATTCTTCATTCTTTCCTTTAGTAAGACTATCCCTACTATAATGGAGTAGGTAGTCCTTACTTTGGATGTTAAGGGACATGTGAGGGACAATTTGACTTTGAAGGCCATTGTGGGATGTAATAAGCACATATAAGGGACCATCATCATTTTTCGAAAGGGACTCGATTCGTAAAGGCAACCATAAGGGACTTTGATGATTTTTTCTATTTGAGGGACTTGCTTTATACACCCCACTTAACCATTATTCGTAGGCAACTTGAGGGATATCCTTAGGAAGTGAGACGGCGATTAAAATCGACTTACGTGTGTGACGTGTTTATTTTAATTATCTTTATTTAAAAGTGATCTAAATTTATTTTAATATTACATACATGTTGTTACACTCCCTAATTACTAACCATAATAATAATTAAATAATTAAACAACTTTACATCCAAGAAACAATTACAAAATAATAAGCAAAATAATTAAATAGCAAAGATAAATAAAATATAAATAAGCAATAATAAATAATAAAGGGGGTTAATTCTAAGTTTACTCGGCAAGACATCGCATCTTGTGCCTACGTATCCTTACGGGAGTGGAATCAGAGTAATCGTAGTTCCCCTCAATAGGGAGGTTAGAAACTTCTTGACTGTGGTCAAGGTCTCAAGGGGAATAAACGCATCTTAAGGACACGCTTACGTGGAGTGTAGAAACTCCAAATCTCTACGTTGAAATGTTAAGTTGTAATTAGGGTTAAATTAGGGATTCCACGGCGGGAAACCCTAAAATGAGCGCGGCGGCTCTTTGACCTAATGCTAAGGGTAAAATTGTAATTTTGCCTGCGGCGAGGCATTTGTGAAAATTAGGGTTTGTAGTTTGTAGTTTTGAGGATTTGAAATTGAATGTGTGAAGTTTTACGGACTATTGGCGCGGCGGCCAAACAGTTAGACCTAACCTTCGGATGTGTGCAATGTGACAGAAATAATAGTAAACGCGTGAGATAATTGAATCATGCAAACAGAGAGATAATGTCATAATTTAAACCATGCAAGCAGAAATTTAAAGGCAGAATTTAAAGAGCGATTGTTAAGTTCGCGAGGTTACATGAGAGGAGCAGATACAATATGATAATGAAATTTGAATTGAACAATAATAAAATAAAATAAATAACGGTTCTAGTTATTATTTTTAAAAAAAAAAAAGATTTTAGTTATTATTTTAAATTTATCTAAAAAAAAGTTTTTCTTAAAAATAATAGGTTTTCATATTAATTTGGAAAAGATGTTAATGTTATTTATTTTAAAAAACAGATTTTTATATTATAAAAAATTTTAATAAATTAATGATAACAATAATAATAATAATGGTAATAATAATGATAATAATGATAATAATAATAAATAATGATAATAATAATAATAATAATAATAATAATAATAATAATAATAATAATAATAATAATAATAATAATAATAATAATAATAAAGCAATAATGAATTTTAAATGTGCCAAATAACCCAACAATGTTGCTAACGCAGAAATGCGCTCATCGCAACCAGATCTAAATCGGACGAAACAAAATTTATCGCAAAGAAAAAGAAATTAAGCAAAAAATAGTATTATTGCTCACACAAAAATGCGATCATCGCAACCAGATCGAACTAACACAAATGTCACGCGTCATGCACACAAATGTGCAAACATCGTATCGACATAATTCGATCAAAAATCTTATATATATAAACTCTAACAATTTAAAAATTATATATATATAAACGTAACAGTAATAGATAAAGAAAAAGAAATAACGGTAATAGATGAAGAAAAAGAAATAACGGTAAAAGATGAAGAAAAAGAAACAACAGTAATAGATGAAGGAAAAGAAATAACGGTAAACGATGAAGAAAAAGAAACAATAGTAATGGATGAAGAAGAAAACTAAATAACGGCAAACGGCACTCACTCCTCTTAGGTTTTTTTTCAATCTCCCTCCCTTTTCCAACAAGGCAACACATGTATATATACGGAACAAATTAGGGTTAACACCAAATTGTCAATAATGTCCCTAAAGCCCATTTTAAAGCCCAAACTAAATAATTAGTTAAGAAAAAATAAAATTTAAATAATTTAAAATAATTAAAATAAACTTAAAATAAAAACTAGTAATCCTATTGATTCCTAAAATAAAAAATATTATAAAAAGAACAAAATTTTTTCAATATTTTTTTATTTTATGATTTTTTGGATATTTTTATGAATAATTTAGAAAAAAGTGAAAAAAATAATATTTTAAAAAATGATTTAATTAAAATACGAAAATAATAATTAAATAATAATAAAAAACTATTTTTGTTATTTTTTTAATGAAAGATAGAAAAATTTAGAGTAAAAATAATAAAAAACAAAAAAAATGACAAAGGTGAGATTCGAACTCTCAACCTCTCACACTTATAACTCCTTACACATGTCCTCCTGCCAATTGTGCCATTTTTACTTTTTAGAAAAAAAATGCATGCCATATGATATTTACCTGCAAAAAGTCAAACGACTACACAAATTTGTTAGTAATTGATTAAATGCAATGAAATGCGACGACAAATCTTAGGGCAAAATTTGGGGTATTACAGTTATTATGATAATATTTCTCACCCAACCTCTCTTTGATGTTGGCAAAAAAAAAAATCATGAAGTTTGACTTTGGTTTGACCACAGTTGACCTCAGTTTGACCTTTTAACTGCATTGACTGCTTTTGACTTATCTGATCATCTGACTGAGCAAACTTTTGAGAAAAGTCTTGAAACTTGACATGGGGGTTCTTATACACATATAAGATGTTATGAAGCTCACTTGAAGTCTTGGAAGTCCATTTAGCCTGATTAAAGTCAAAACCCTAGTTTTGGATGCACTGCTTAGGAGGTGCATTGTCTGAGGGAATTGTCAACTCTTCTGACCAATTGTGAATTTTGTGAACCTTGTGAACCTTCTTGGAACACAAAGTCTTGTATTGTGAGGGCAAATTTTGGGGTGCAACAGCTGCCCCTGTTCAATTTTCTGAAACCTGAGGGGTTAGATTGGTATATTTGCCAGTCGTAACCTGGAAGGTTGAAGGGGATTGAACACAAAAGCCCAAAAATTTGCACTCACCAGTGCATGGAGTGATATTGATGGTTGGTTGAACATGATTGAGTGGGCTTAAAGATGCCACTAGGGGAATGTTCTTCAGTAGTATAATGAGAACTGTCAGGAGTCTGGAGTAATACTGATGTAACAACATGTCTTCATGAGGATAGAGCAATCAATAATGATAACCCTAAAGCAGTCTTGAAGTGATAAATCTGACCTCAGGAGGATAGAGCAATCAATAGCTCTAAAGCAGTCTTGAAGTAATAATGTAATTTCAGGAGGATAGAGCAATGGATAACTCTAAAGCAGTCTTGAAATAATTAGATGGCTTCAGGAGGATAGAGCAATGAATAGCTCTAAAGCAGTCTTGAAGTAGTAATATGACCTAATATGACCTCATGAGGATAGAGCAATGAATAGCTCTAAAGCAGTCTTGAAGTAACAGGATGATTTCAGGAGGATAGAGCAATCAGTAGCTCTAAAGCAGTCTTGAAGTCATGAGAGGCTATCAGGAGGATAAAATAACCCTGAGGTTACAATAAAGCAGTCCCAAAGTAATAAGAAGCTCATCAGGAGGATAAAGTAACCCTGAGGTTACAATAAAGCAGACCCAAAGATCATAAGATTGTTTGTTGGATAATTAACCTGAAAACAAGGTAGCATTCTGTATAATAACATTAGTTTATGCTTTATGTATGCATGTATGACATGATGCACTTAGGTAATGTACTATAGACATATATGTTATGGTATGATGTATGTATGCTATGACACTGCTGGAAGTGTCTGGATATCCTTGTATAACAACTGCTGGCCAAGGAAAATAAATCTCGATTCGTTGTTGAAGAATACATAACCCTCCGTCTGCTGGGGATAACAAGGTATAGATAACCTCCCGTTGTTGGGGATAACAAGGTATAGATAACCTCCCGTTGTTGGGGATAGTAGGGTATAGATAACCTTCGTTTTCGTTTGATAGTAGGATAAGTATAACATACCGTCTTCGTTCATCGTGCCCTTATTGGAAAGTAATTTCCCGTATATCCGTATGAGGATAAAAGAGATGGATATAAATTCCAGGGGAGATTAGACTTTGTGAAAATGGATTAGTCCTACTGATGGTTTGTAACTGTCTTGTAAAGATGAACCGGCGAAGCTTCGTTGAAATCCTTCCCTCGTTCGTCCTTAGTAAATACTATTACTGCATTTTCATGCATTTCTGGTAAACATCAATCATATTAAAAGGCATACATACATTCAAACACAACCAATGGACGTTTCGCTTATGTAAATAGGGTAAAAGTAAATCTGGATTCAAAAGATGGAATTTATTTATATCAAAAGTGACCCATACACGGGTAAGTTTGTACAAGGAGACATAAACCCTAGTAAGAGAATTTTGTCATGAAGTTTTACAAAAAGAATCAGCTATGTGGGAAATAATCCTATTGAGTTTCAATTCTACTATTGCCACTCAAGTATCTCATCTTCTTGCTGTTGAGACGGAAACGATTGGATTGAGCTTTATCTGTTTGAGCTTGAGTAAGTAGTACAACTGGTTGCAGTTTCATGAGTGATCCAAACGAGACATAGTCATACGCTTTAATCCCTAACTTTTGCCTGGATTGCCCTTTCAGGTTTTCAATCCACCGGGATACCCTTTTTTGCCCAAGCCGCCTTTTCAGGTTTTCGACTTGCCGGGTGTACATCTTTTTATATATATATCCCTAATTTTTGCCCAAACCCTTTTGGTTTGCCGGGATGCCCTTATTTTTGCCTAGGCCTGTCAACCTAGCGGGTCTCTTTTTATGCGTAGTATTTTTTAACTATGTCTGCGTTTACAGGTTGTGGGAAGTCTTCACCATCCATTGTAGTCAGTATCATGGCACCTCCTGAGAACACTGTCTTGACTACAAATGGTCCCTCATATGTTGGAGTCCACTTGCCCCTAGGATCACCCTGTGGTAATATGCTACGCTTGATTACCAAGTCACCAGCCTGATATACCTTTGGCTTAACCTTCTTGTTAAAAGCTTTGATCATCCGTTTCTGGTACATCTGGCCATGACAAACTGCTGCTAACCTTTTCTCATCAATCAAGTTTATCTGGTCAAGTCGAGTCTGAATCCACTCATCTTCATCCAAGCCTGCATCCTTCATAATTCTCAAGGAGCTGAATCTTCATATCAATAGCAATTTGCATACCCATGATACATGCCTCATACTCAGCCATGTTATTGGTACAATAGAAACAAAGTCTGGCAGTAATCGGGGTATGACA
Source organism: Lathyrus sativus (assembly GCA_963859935.3). Lineage (NCBI taxonomy): Eukaryota > Viridiplantae > Streptophyta > Magnoliopsida > Fabales > Fabaceae > Lathyrus > Lathyrus sativus. Next base: position 233,776,983 of record OZ012737.1, read on the forward strand.
ACCTTCAGGGGAACTAATCACAACACCAACACCATTACCATGTGCATTGGAGGCACCATCAAAAACCATAGTCCATCGGGATCCTTGTTCAGGTCCGTCATATTGTCCAGGTTCTTTGGTAACAGACATAATGTCTTCATCAGGGAACTCAAAATTCATTGACTGGTAATCATCTATTGCTTGATGAGCCAAATGATCAGCAACAACACTCCCCTTAATGGCCTTCTGAGTAGTATACTGTATATCATATTCCGTCAAGATCATTTGCCATCTTGCAATTCTTCCGGAGAGAGCAGGTTTCTCAAATATGTACTTGATTGGATCCATCTTCGAAATCAACAAGGTAGTATGGGTCAACATATACTGTCTTAGTCGGCGAGCAGCCCATGCCAAAGCGCAGCAAGTTTTCTCGAGCAGTGAGTATCTTGTTTCACAGTCGGTAAACTTTTTGCTAAGGTAGTATATTGCCTGCTCTTTTCGACCAGACTCGTCATGTTGCCCCAATACACACCCCATTGAGTTGTCTAATACTGTTAAATACATAATCAAGGGTCTTCCATCAACTGGTGGCATTAAAATTGGAGGTTCTAGCAAATATCTCTTGATTTCATCAAAGGCAGTCTGGCACTCATCATTCCATTCCATCACCTGATCTTTCTTCAACAACTTGAAGATTGGCTCACAGATGGTAGTTAATTGGGAAATAAATCTTGCAATGTAGTTCAATCGTCCCAAGAAACCTCTATCCTCCTTCTCAGTACGGGGAGCTGGCATCTCTCGTATAGCTTTCACTTTTGCAGGATCCACTTCAATACCTTTTCCACTGACAATGAAACCCAGGAGCTTTCCAGATCTAACTCCAAAAGTACACTTGTTTGGATTTAATCTCAACCTGTATTTCTTCAACCTCTCAAACAACTTGTGCAGATGATCAAGATGTTGTTCTTCATTCTGAGACCTGGCTATCATATCATCCACATATACCTCTATCTCATGATGAATCATATCATGAAACAAAGCCACCATAGCATGCTGATATGTTGCCCCTGCATTCTTCAAACCAAATGGCATTACCTTATAGCAAAAGGTGCCCCACTGTGTCACAAATGTAGTCTTCTCCATATCTTCAGGTGCCATCTTGATTTGATTGTAACCAGAGAAACCATCCATAAAAGAGAATACCTTATGCTGAGCAGTATTGTCTACCAGAATATCAATATGAGGAAGTGGAAAGTCATCTTTAGGGCTAGCCTTGTTCAGATCTCTGTAGTCTACACACATACGTACCTTACCATCTTTCTTAGGAACTGGTACCACATTTGCAACCCACTGAGGATAAGAAGTTACGGCCAAGAACCCTGCATTGAACTGTTTCATTACCTCTGCTTTGATCTTTTCTGACATTTCAGGACGCATACGACGAACCTTCTGCTTCTTTGGACGACAATCTTCTTTCACTGGCAAACGGTGAACTACAATGTCTGTATCCAACCCTGGCATATCTTCATAAGACCAAGCAAAGATCTCCACATAGTCACGTAGCATCTGAATCAACCTGCTCTTGACACTGTCCTCTAAATCAGCCCCTATCTTGACCTCTTTTCTGTTTTCTTCAGTTCCCAGATTCACAACTTCGACTGGCTCTTCATGTGGCTGTATAGCTTTCTCTTTTTGTTGTAACAACCTAGCAAGCTCTACAGGTATTTCACAATCGTCCTCGTTTCCGTCTTCAGTTTGATAGATCGGATTCTCGAAATTGTAATTGGCAATAGTAGAACTGTTATCAACTGGATCCAGAGTGGATGAGGATCTGCATTTTAGTGACGTGGGTGTGTGTAAGAACACATAGCTGATAAAGCAAAAATAAAAGAAAAAGAAAGACAAGGAACGCAATATTTACGAAAACGAAACGTCCACTGATTTTATTGAATGAAGTATGCAAATGAAATGACAACCCGTAACAAGCACACCATTGTGCCCCGGGTAAGGCACATGGCTTGAAAGTTTTAATTGTTCCAGAAATTATAAATTTAAAAACATAACACAGTAATAGTATTTACTCCTGACTAAAGGAGATAGGGATAACATCTTCAGCTGTCCAATTATTGAGTCCAACACCCACAGTAGGAAAAATCCATGCCTCCAAGTTGTAGTCTTCATCTTGATCTCCCACAGCATTGATAACCCCTTGATTGGCGATACGAACAGCACGGGCACGACGGACAGCCTTCTGGGACTCTACAGTGAAACCCAAACCAAACTTGTCAGACTTGTATGGAATATCAGGAAGCTGACCCCAAATAGTACAACCACCTTCTTCCACCACAGCTTTTGCATCATTGAGGGAGGCCATTGCCATTGTTGGAGGGTTTCTGATGACCACAGGAACCTTCCTCACAGCAGGAGGAGTCACACAATCCTTAACAGCCCAGGGAACCACTTCAAATGACTGACATGGAGTTTCAATGTATTCACCTTCTACTTCCAGATACTTGAAAGTGTTTACATGGCTGACAAAGTATTCTTCCTCTCCAAAGACAGTAACAACTTTTCCATTCACCGGATATCTCAACTTTTGATGTAATGTGGAGGTCACAGCACCTGCCCCATGGATCCAGGGACGACCAAGCAGACATGAGTACGAAGGACGAATATCCATCACATAGAATGTAGCAGTGAACACCTGAGAGCCAACCTTGATTAGAAGATCAATTTCCCCATGCACTACTCTTCTAGAACCATCAAAAGCCTTTACCACAATATTACTGGGCTTCAATACCGTATCTTCAGGACTCAGCTTGTTCAGGACTTCCTTAGGCAACACATTCAGAGAGGAACCATTGTCTATCAGCACATGAGACAGGGTAGTGCCCCTGCATTCAATTGAAATATGCAAGGCCCTGTTATGATCCCTCTTGGCAGGGGTCAAGTCAGCATCAGAAAATCCTAACCCGTTGTCATAGGTCAGGTGAGCAACACAATTCTCAAACTGGTCCACAGAAATTGCACTGGGTACATGAGCCATCTTTAGAAACTTGATCAATGACTTGGCATGAGCCTCAGAACATAATAACAGGGAGAGCATAGAAATCTTTGAGGGAGTATGCCCCAGCTGATCAACAATATCATAATCACTCTTGCGAATGATTTTCAATACTTCTTCCATCTGCTTAGAGAGGTCCTCAGCAGCTGGTACATCAGTAGATACAGGCTCAATAACAGGACCCTTGCCCCGAGCATCAGTGGTGGAGGTAACAGCAGGGGTAACTGCACTCTTAGAAGCAACTGGAGGAGAGAAGACTCTTCCACTACGAGTGATCTTGCTAGATCCAGCAATATTATCAATGTCAACAGGCATATCAGGTAAAGGCTCCTGCTTGACACCATGGATGTAAACATCAGACCCATAGTGCCAAGGCACAGCTTTGTCAGATGTATAAGGAATAGGACCAGGAGTGGTAATGATCAGAGGAGCTACTCTGGCTTCAGCAACAACTTTCACAGGACCTTCAGCAGTAATCTTGATTGGGCCCTGATGAGTGATTTTAATGGGACCCTTTGAAGTGATTCTTAGTGGTACTTTGTCAACCATGTCAACCTCTTCAATCTTCTTACCCTGAGTCAGATGATCCACCATACTTTCTACAGATGCTGGTCTTCTTTCAAACACTATAGTATATTTATCCATGAGACGTTGAATCCCATCTCTCAAAATGAAGCAACTATCCGGCTTATAGGTACAATATAGACAATCTTCATGACAACCTGGAAAGATCCCAGCTTGTACTAACCTCTTTTTGATAACAGACAATGGTGTGCTCAACTCCATAACTGAATAGACATGCAGATCTTCATCAATATCTTCATCAATGGCGTTGACAGTCTTCTCGTGATTTGGCATTGGAGCTGTAATCACATTTGGAGTACCTGGTGGATCAAACTCAATTTCTCCAGCATCAATCATATCCTGAATTTTGTTCTTCAAGACCCAGCAGTTATTAGTATCATGTCCTGGACAGTTTGAATGATATGCACATCGTGCATTGGGATTGTACTTGTGAGAGGTAACATTGGGATTCTGAGGGGCCTCCCTCAGGGTAATAAGTTCAGCCTTCAACAAGTGTTGCAATGCCTGAGCCATTGACATGTTGATCTTCGTGAACTGTCTTCTAGCCCTCTGTTGGTTGCCTTGAAGCTGCTCTGTTGTTGCAGGAGTTGGATTTGAAATATGAACTGCACTAACAGACTGATGCCTTCTGTTACGATCAGGCTGACCATACACAGCATTAGATTCTTTCTTCCCAGTGGGAGGCTTCTTTGCAGCACCTAATGAAGAAGTGCCCACTTGGATCTTACCACTCTTGATACCATTCTCTACTCGCTCTCCTGTCATGATCAACTCAGTGAAGCCAGATGATGAGCTTCCAATGAGATGACTGTAAAACGGACCATTCAGCGTACACATGAACATATCAACCAACTCCCTATCAGTCAAAGGGGGTTGAACTCTTCCAGCTAAGTCTCTCCACTTCTGAGCATACTCCTTAAAGCTTTCTTTGGCACCCATAGACATGCTTTGAAGCTGCATGCGAGTGGGGGCTAAGTCAGCATTGTATTGATACTGCTTGTAGAAAGCTTCAGCAAGGTCGTTCCAATCTCTGATGTTGACACTCTCCAACTGATAATACCACTCTAGCTGAGCTCCAGATAAACTCTCTTGAAAGAAATGGATCCACAACTTCTTATCAGCAGTGTGGGGTTGAATTCTTCTGACATAAGACCTCAGATGCAATTTGGGACAAGAGACCCCATCATAGACAACAAATACAAATGTAGGAACTTTGAACCCAATGGGTATGACCACCCCAGATATCAAGCTCAAATCCTCAAAATCCAGCCCAGATGATTTCTGTAATTCCATAGCATCCATTCTATCCACCAGCATCTTGAATTTGTCTTCGTTAGGCTCATGGTAGTAGTTAGCCTCAGAATCAGAGTCCCCCATAGTGTTGTGGAGACTGCCTCTCTCCTGCTCAGATTCTTCAGATTCATAGTCTTCAACCTGTTCCTTGGTCCTGACAGGACCTTTGAACCTTCTTCCCATGTTGAGCAACCCAGCAGACCTTCTAGCCTTCTTAGTCTTCTTGGCCAGCAGTGTCTTCAATTCATCCTGCCCCTTGGATAGGTTCAGGATCAGCTCTTGGAACTGTGCATTCTGTGCCTGGAGATCCTTAACTGATTGTTCAAGAGCCATTGCTGAAATAAACAGCGAGAAGATGAGAAACCTGTGCACAATTATAAACCTGTGATGCAATGATATGGGAATGCATATGCAATGTTTTCAAGGACCGCAGGATTTAAATTTGCTTAAACAAACAAGAAAGTCACTTTTTATTAGTAATAACTTGTTTTGCCTTTTAGGCTTACAAAAAAATGAAAACGAAATAAGTACAAAAGATGGGGTTTTAAGTCTCCCATGGACGTTTCCTCTTTGTGTTGAGGTATGAGTTGAGGTTTCGTTCCTCATGAAGTAGCTTTGTTAGCTCTAGGATCCTTGCTTGGCTTGCTTTGTAATGAGCCTCGAAAGTATCCCTTTGCTCTTTCAGTTGGATCCATGATCTCTGCAAGTCTTCCATATCAGTAGGCATGTCTGGGTGAAGGATGGTATAAGCTGTGTCTCCTTCAGCAACAGGTTCCATGGTAACTGGTAGGACGGCAGGATATGGCATCATGAGTGTCTGAGCACGAGATCGTACCCATCTGAGATAAGCCTCCATAGGAATAGTGTACTTAGGCTCCAGTGTCTTGCTGTCAATCCTGTTTACCTTTCCCCAAGCTCGGATGAATCTCTGACGGTAACCCTGAAGATCGTTGTCGTAATCAAACACAATGCCCTGAATCAACATGTCATGTGGACCATCGCTCCGGGCGTAACCAAACTGTCGTAAAGCTAGAGATGGGTTGTAGGTGATGCCTCCTCTTATGCCTAGAAGTGGCACATTAGGAAACTCCCCACAACGGTCAATGATGGTGACATTCTCCATAGATCTGGAGCACCAATGGATGTCTGAGTGAGAAAGTGACATGATCCTCTTGGACCATCTGAACCCTTGCTCATTCTTCATTACTGAGCGAGGAAGGTGAGAAATAAACCACCTAGAAAGTAAAGGTATGCAGCACATCAAAGTTCCTCTTGCCCTTGTAGTACGGGTGTGAAGAGAATGTAGGATGTCTCCAAGTAAGGTAGGCACTGGATTGTGACTCAGGAATATGTTGATGGCATGAACGTCTATGAACTGATCAGGATTGGGGAACAACACTAAGCCATAAATCAATAAGGCTAAGATCTCCTCAAAAGCATCGTAGCTCATAGCCTTCAAGAACATTTGAGCTTTATCCACTAATACCTTGGCAAGAATACCTTTAACTCCACTTCTCGTCTCTAGAACAATGTCAGACTTCTTCAGATGTAGAGCTGCAGCAATAACTTCTGGTTTAAGCTCCTTCTCTAAGCCTGTGAATGGCTTCTGATCAAGAACAGGTATACCCAGAAGCTTAGAGAACTCCTCCATGGTTGGAACCAGCTGATAATCAGGAAATGTAAAGCAATGGTGCTTAGGGTCAAAGAACTGAAACAGCACACTCATCATGTCTTCACTGAACCCTGAAGTAACTAGATCCAATAAGTGACCATGTCTCTTGTTGAACTGGGAATGATCAGGCACTAGGGAAACCAACTCCTTGAGCTTAGCAGGTATCCCTACAAAGTTGATCCTGATGGTGTTTCTACGAGCAGAAGCCATGACCTGCAACAAAGAACAAAGATAAATCCTTTGGTCCTTGAAATGGTTAGGGAAAATGATATGCTTATGATGCATGATGATGTCATGATGTCATGCTCAATCACAAACATGTGGCACACACAAACAAGTCACACCATAGCCCTAGGTTTAAAGGCTTGCATGAGGTTCAAAGGCAAGTACCCTCCCCTGAAGTTAGATGGTTCATCCTGTCCTACAAAAGTAACCATGTTCTAAGGGATCTCAATATCATTGATCCTTCACAAGGGTGGTTGTTCAGAAGGCAACTTACTTGCCAACCAAAACCCTCCAAGTTTAAGATCTCAACGAGCGTAGTATCGAGTGTCAACCAACTTCAGTCTGCACCAAAGCCGGTTACCTCACTACTTTCTAAAGGCCAAGATGAGTTAACTAGGGTTCTAAAAGTCAGTTAGTGCATTGACAACATATGGCAGCCTCAATATTATCCTCAACTTGACTTAAGGAATATAAGCACCAACCAAGAAGTCGCACTAACTATGGCCACCAGATCAACCGTATCGATATACGTCGTACAGTTTCCTTGGTCTATTGCCATTTACCTAAGGTACACTAGATCCGGGTTAGGACCTTTCACACATAAGAGCACCCCAACAATATAATAATAAAGCAAACAAAGCAAACAATTTAAAGTGATCTTAATTCCTAAGGGTACCCCTCTTAAATAGATCCCCAGCAGAGTCGCCAGTTCTGTAACACGGTGGGAGAACTGACTTTAAACAATGTTGCGGATAGCAAGAGTCGCCACCGACTTTTATTTTATCCATAAGGAAAGGTTATAAAAGAACAGGAAAGACCTTAGAGAATATTTTGGGTCCGGGGGGTAGGTTATGAAAAGGGAAGGTGTTAGCACCCTTTTCATCCATGGTTATCCATGGGCTCTTAGGTACTTAAGCTCACTTTTGAATTGTTTTGAAAGTGTAGTGTGTGAATAGAAAATTTTCAGAATAGTTAATAAATAATCCATGTAAGGATGTGTTAAGAACTTGTTTGAAAACTTGTTGAAAATTTGTTTAAGTGCGAAACAGTTTTGAAGTGAGCAAGCACCTAGGAGTAACCTACCCTAATGTTTAAAGGTCTTTCTCATTCTTCATTCTTTCCTTTAGTAAGACTATCCCTACTATAATGGAGTAGGTAGTCCTTACTTTGGATGTTAAGGGACATGTGAGGGACAATTTGACTTTGAAGGCCATTGTGGGATGTAATAAGCACATATAAGGGACCATCATCATTTTTCGAAAGGGACTCGATTCGTAAAGGCAACCATAAGGGACTTTGATGATTTTTTCTATTTGAGGGACTTGCTTTATACACCCCACTTAACCATTATTCGTAGGCAACTTGAGGGATATCCTTAGGAAGTGAGACGGCGATTAAAATCGACTTACGTGTGTGACGTGTTTATTTTAATTATCTTTATTTAAAAGTGATCTAAATTTATTTTAATATTACATACATGTTGTTACACTCCCTAATTACTAACCATAATAATAATTAAATAATTAAACAACTTTACATCCAAGAAACAATTACAAAATAATAAGCAAAATAATTAAATAGCAAAGATAAATAAAATATAATAAGCAATAATAAATAATAAAGGGGGTTAATTCTAAGTTTACTCGGCAAGACATCGCATCTTGTGCCTACGTATCCTTACGGGAGTGGAATCAGAGTAATCGTAGTTCCCCTCAATAGGGAGGTTAGAAACTTCTTGACTGTGGTCAAGGTCTCAAGGGGAATAAACGCATCTTAAGGACACGCTTACGTGGAGTGTAGAAACTTCAAATCTCTACGTTGAAATGTTAAGTTGTAATTAGGGTTAAATTAGGGATTCCACGGCGGGAAACCCTAAAATGAGCGCGGCGGCTCTTTGACCTAATGCTAAGGGTAAAATTGTAATTTTGCCTGCGACGAGGCATTTGTGAAAATTAGGGTTTGTAGTTTGTAGTTTTGAGGATTTGAAATTGAATGTGTGAAGTTTTACGGACTATTGGCGCGGCGGCCAAACAGTTAGACCTAACCTTCGGATGTGTGCAATGTGACAGAAATAATAGTAAACGCGTGAGATAATTGAATCATGCAAACAGAGAGATAATGTCATAATTTAAACCATGCAAGCAGAAATTTAAAGGCAGAATTTAAAGAGCGATTGTTAAGTTCGCGAGGTTACATGAGAGGAGCAGATACAATATGATAATGAAATTTGAATTGAACAATAATAAAATAAAATAAATAACGGTTCTAGTTATTATTTTTTAAAAAAAAAAGATTTTAGTTATTATTTTAAATTTATCTAAAAAAAAGTTTTTCTTAAAAATAATAGGTTTTCATATTAATTTGGAAAAGATGTTAATGTTATTTATTTTAAAAAACAGATTTTTATATTATAACAAATTTTAATAAATTAATGATAACAATAATAATAATAATGGTAATAATAATGATAATAATGATAATAATAATAAATAATGATAATAATAATAATAATAATAATAATAATAATAATAATAATAATAATAATAATAATAATAATAATAATAATAATAATAATAAAGCAATAATGAATTTTAAATGTGCCAAATAACCCAACAATGTTGCTAACGCAGAAATGCGCTCATCGCAACCAGATCTAAATCGGACGAAACAAAATTTATCGCAAAGAAAAAGAAATTAAGCAAAAAATAGTATTATTGCTCACACAAAAATGCGATCATCGCAACCAGATCGAACTAACACAAATGTCACGCGTCATGCACACAAATGTGCAAACATCGTATCGACATAATTCGATCAAAAATCTTATATATATAAACTCTAACAATTTAAAAATTATATATATATAAACGTAACAGTAATAGATAAAGAAAAAGAAATAACGGTAATAGATGAAGAAAAAGAAATAACGGTAAAAGATGAAGAAAAAGAAACAACAGTAATAGATGAAGGAAAAGAAATAACGGTAAACGATGAAGAAAAAGAAACAATAGTAATGGATGAAGAAGAAAACTAAATAACGGCAAACAGCACTCACTCCTCTTAGGTTTTTTTTCAATCTCCCTCCCTTTTCCAACAAGGCAACACATGTATATATAGGGAACAAATTAGGGTTAACACCAAATTGTCAATAATGTCCCTAAAGCCCATTTTAAAGCCCAAACTAAATAATTAGTTAAGAAAAAATAAAATTTAAATAATTTAAAATAATTAAAATAAACTTAAAATAAAAACTAATAATCCTATTGATTCCTAAAATAAAAAATATTATAAAAAGAACAAAATTTTTTCAATATTTTTTTATTTTATGATTTTTTGGATATTTTTATGAATAATTTAGAAAAAAGTGAAAAAAATAATATTTTAAAAAATGATTTAATTAAAATACGAAAATAATAATTAAATAATAATAAAAAACTATTTTTGTTATTTTTTTAATGAAAGATAGAAAAATTTAGAGTAAAAATAATAAAAAACAAAAAAAATGACAAAGGTGAGATTCGAACTCTCAACCTCTCACACTCATAACTCCTTACACATGTCCTCCTGCCAATTGTGCCATTTTTACTTTTTAGAAAAAAAATGCATGCCATATGATATTTACCTGCAAAAAGTCAAACGACTACACAAATTTGTTAGTAATTGATTAAATGCAATGAAATGCGACGACAAATCTTAGGGCAAAATTTGGGGTATTACAGTTATTATGATAATATTTCTCACCCAACCTCTCTTTGATGTTGGCAAAAAAAAAAAATCATGAAGTTTGACTTTGGTTTGACCACAGTTGACCTCAGTTTGACCTTTTAACTGCATTGACTGCTTTTGACTTATCTGATCATCTGACTGAGCAAACTTTTGAGAAAAGTCTTGAAACTTGACATGGGGGTTCTTATACACATATAAGATGTTATGAAGCTCACTTGAAGTCTTGGAAGTCCATTTAGCCTGATTAAAGTCAAAACCCTAGTTTTGGATGCACTGCTTAGGAGGTGCATTGTCTGAGGGAATTGTCAACTCTTCTGACCAATTGTGAATTTTGTGAACCTTGTGAACCTTCTTGGAACACAAAGTCTTGTATTGTGAGGGCAAATTTTGGGGTGCAACAATCTCCCTCCTGAAATTCAAGTGTTTTCCTCCTCTTGTCATGATAACTCTTTTGACGACTCTGAGAAATCCTCATCTTCTCTTGAATCATCTTAATCTTATCGGTAGTCTGCTGGACTATCTCAGGTCCAACCACAGAACTCTCTCCAGATTCATACCAACACAATGGTGTCCTACACCGTCTACCATATAATGCCTCAAACGGTGCCATACCAATACTCGAATGAAAACTGTTGTTGTAAGTAAATTCAATCAAAGGAAAGTAGCTATCCCAAGCTCCTCCCTTCTCCAATACACAAGCTCTCAAAAGATCCTCAAGTGACTGAATCGTTCTCTCAGTCTGATCATCGGTCTGCGGATGGTAAGCAGAACTCAAACGCAACTTCGCACCCAAAGCACTCTGCAAACTCTCCCAAAATCTCGAAGTAAACCTCGGATCTCTATCTGGACACAATGCTAGACGGAATACCATGCAATCTGACAATCTTATCAATGTACAACTTTGCCAATCTCTCCAACGGGTAATCCATTCGCATTGGAACAAAGTGAGCAGATTTGGTCAATCTATCCACAATAACCCAAATAGCTTCAAAATTACTCGGCGTCCTCGGTAAACTAGATACAAAATCCATATAAATGCTATCCCATTTCCACTCAGGAATAAACAACGGTTGCATCAAACCCGACGATTTCTGATGCTCAATCTTTGACTTCTGACAAGTCAAACAAGAATACATAAACTCGGTAATATCCTTCTTCATACGAGGCCACCAAAATACTTTCCTCAAATCTTGATACATCTTAGTAGCACCCGGATGAATACTCAATCCACTATGATGCCCTTCTTTAAGAATACTCTTCTTCAGCTTAATATCATCAGGAACACAAACTCTATCATGACACCTCATGATACCATTTTCATCAATCCGAAAATCATCACCTTGACCCTGATTGATCAAAGTCAACCGATCAACTAAACTCAAATCAAATTTCTGTCCTTCTCGAATCTTGTCAAGAATACCACTAGTAAGCTTTAACATACCAAGCTTAACTCTGTAGGAAGTCTTCTCACACACTAAGCTCAAATCTCGAAATTGCTAAATCAATTCCAATTCTCTTACCATCATCATCAACATATGCAACGATTTTCTACTCAATGCATCAGCCACCACATTCGCTTTACCCGGATGGTAATTCAAACCAAAATCAAAATCTTTCAGAATTTCTAACCATCTCCTCTGCCTTGCATTCAATTATTTCTGATCAAAGAGATACTTCAAACTCTTATGATCACTAAATACCTCAAATCTCGAACCAAACAAATAATGCCTCCAAAGCTTCAGCACAAATACAACGACGGCCAACTCTAAGTCATGCATCAGATAATTCTTCTCATGCACTTTGAGTTGCCTAGAAGCATAAGCTACAACTTGTTTATTTTGCATCAACACACCTCCCAAACCCATCAAAGAAGCATCACAATACACAACAAACAGTTCTGCCGGATTCGGAAAAATCAAAACAGGAGCTGTCGTCAATCTTCTCTTAAGCTCTTGAAAAATTCCTTCACACTTTGCATTCCAAACAAAAGCTTGACCTTTCCTAGTCAACTGCGTCAACGGTAAAGATAACTTGGCAAATACTTCAATGAATTTCCAATAATATCCAGCCAAACCAAGAAAACTTCTAATCTCAAAAACTGATTTCGGAGTCTCCCATTGCGATACCGCTTCAACCTTCGACGGATCAACTGCAATACCTCTACTCGAAATCACATGACCAAGGAAACTCACTTCCTTCAACCAAAATTCACACTTAGAAAGTTTAGTGTATAATTGCTTCTCTTTCAACACCGATAACACAATCTTCAAATGCTCGACATATTCTTCTTCACTCTTCGAATAAATCAAAATATCATCAATGAACACCATCACAAACTTGTCCAAATAAGGATGGAAAATCCTGTTCATGTATTCCATAAATACACCTGGTGCATTAGTCACACCAAATGGCATCACAGAATACTCATAATGTCCATACCTCGTTCTAAAAGCAGTCTTCTGAATATCCTCAGCCTTCACATGAATCTGATGATACCCAGATCTCAAATCTATCTTACTGAACACACTCGCACCAACCAACTGATCCATCAAATCATCAATCCTCGGAAGTGGATACTTATTCTTGATAGTCACCTTGTTCAATTGTCTGTAGTCCACACAAAGTCTCATAGAACCTTCTTTCTTCTTAACCAACAACACTGGTGCACCCCACGGTGACACACTCAGACGAATAAACCTTTTCTCAAGTAGATCTTCAAGTTGACTCTTCAACTCTTTCAATTCCAATGCATACATACGATATGGAGCCATCGATATCGGACTAGTTCCAGGAATTAAATCGATCACAAACTCCATTTCTCGTTCCGACGGTAAATCTCTTATCTCATCAGGAAAAACTTCCAGAAAATCACGGACAATTGGTAAAGCATCAATTGTTCCATTTTCACCAATGTTCAAAGTCTCCATCAATATAAATACCTTCGCACCATCTTGCACTGCTTCCTTCACTTACTTTGCAGTCATATATAAATCTCCTTCATCACCAGGTTCAGGAAAGATAACAGTTTTGTCGAAACAGTTAATATAAACACGATTGAATTCCAACCAATTCATCCCAAGAATAACATCAAGTTGATCTAAATGAAGACACACTAAATCAACTCCAAAGTCTTTACCAAAAATACTCAACGGATAATTCAAACTCACATACGGGGTAGTTACCGAACCCATAACAGGAGTATCAATAACCATACCACCACTCATAACAGATAACTCAAGATTTAATCTCTTAACACAATCCAAAGAAATAAAAGAATGTGTAGCTCCAGTATCAATTATAGCGATGAAAGGTATACCATTAATGAAGCACGTACCTCGGATCAATCGATCTTCACTAGCAGTCTCCGATCCTGATAGAGTAAACACTTTCCCATTCCCTTGAGTCTTCTTTGGCTTGTCACACTTGGTACTAATGTGCCCTTGCTCACCACAGTTGTAGCAAGTCACATTCGCATCGCTTCTGCACTCCAGAGCTTTGTGGCCTGATTCCCACACTTGAAACATTTATGCTCCACACTTTTGCACTCAGGAGCACGGTGTCCTTCTTCACCGCATCTATAACATCTCACCGGAGTGGAAACTCCTCCCCCAATCGGCTTCTTGCCGTAACCAGCTTTCTGTTTCCCCTTATCAGCAGGAGTCACATACGGCTTCCCTCTAAATTGACCTTTTCCTTTCTTGTCATTTAAGCTCTTATAATGACTAGACCGAGCTCTACTGTCTTCATCATAAATTCTACTCTTGCTCACCAACTTAGAAAATCGCCTAATTTCTTGATAACCAATGGCTTGCTTGATTTCAGGCCTTAAACCATTCACAAACTTGAGACACTTGGATCTCTCAGCATTAGTAGTGTTATAATGAGGACAAAACTTAATCAGTTCCTCAAACCTTGCGGCATACTCGGCCACAGTTGAGTTACCATGCTTCAGCTCAAGGAATTCAATTTCCTTCTTACCACGCACATCTTCTGGAAAATACTTCTCCAGAAACGCCTCTCTAAAAACATCCCAAGTAACCACATTCTCATCCCCTTCAAACCTTTTGCGAGTATTACCCCACCAGTCCTCAGCTTCCTCTTCAAGCATATGAGTGCCAAACTGCACCCTCTGTGCATCTGAACAGTTCATAACTCGAAAGATCTTTTCAATCGCTTTCAGCCATACTTGTGCTTTGTCAGGTTCATGGGTTCCCTTGAAAATTGGTGGATTGTTCCTTTGAAACCTTCCTGAAAGCACAAAACTCATCATCAGCGTTATTTCCAGCATTCACATTGGCTTGAGAATTCTGCCCAATCGCTCCAGTCAACCTCGTCAAAGCCTCAGCAATCGCTTCATCATTGCTACCGGGGACCATCGTTCTGAATCCTAACAACAGAACTCATAAGAACCAACAATATCGATAGTGTCACACACACAATCAGATATATATAGGAAATAAACAAGTTAACAACTTGGCCAACTGGCCGACCTGCTCTGATACCACTTAATGTAACACCCTCTTCTATACCCCCAAATAAAAATAAATCACTTAAGCACGTAACAAAATTTTCATCAGAGTAATAGAAAACATGATATAAAAGGAGCATGTCACACAATACGTGAAATCAAAACTTACAACACCTGCTCTATAAAAGACATGTAACAGTGGAGTAGCTTTCAACAGAGGAACTTAGTCCTTACACCCACATCTCAATATTTAGAATTAAAAGCGGAAAATCTAAACATTGAAATCACTTAAAACATATAATCATATAAATACATATCATTCAGTTTGAGTCACCAAATCATTCATGTTTACATAAACATTTGTCATCAGATACATATACAAATGTATCACAAAAGAATGCTATACAATCCTAGCTACCCGGTGCTACATATCAGAGCTTAACCGACCAAAAGAATGAAGCTATACTTCACAAAAGACTTCCAGCAACCTAATCTGCAATGCCTCATAGAGCATTATAAAACAACAGAAGGGTGAGAAACATTATCATAATAATCAATGCATATAATTATATATATATATATATATATATATATATATATATATATATATATATATATATATAAAAACACAAATACATATATATAAACAATTATGGAATAATCACCAAGCATATTATCATGCACACATCCATAATTCTCATCAATTCACATATCATACACATATGCATATATTCACATAACATTTATCTATATGCCATGTGACTCAATGCAACTCATGCCATGGGGTACCAACACTTGTTATCATTTTTCGGTTTTTACATTTAAATCGGGTCCATCCCCTAGACCGATAACAATAAAAGCCCGTCCTCTAAGCTTTCAAACCCACCCTTCTAGGTTTGGGACAAGTCACTTGTCTCCACGAAACTAGCAAGCATTGCCTCTTGACTAAATGATGCGTATGAAATCAACAACCAAATGCACTTAAGACCGTTCTCGCATCTTAATCCCATGCATTATCAAATAATTCATCACATAAGAATTATAACATGATTGCACACTCACACATCATATTCATCAAGCAATGCGCACATATTCACAATATGTTCTCATGCATTCTTCACATAAAATTATAAGGCATTCACATTTCAATACCATCACCACATCATTCAAGCAATGTACACATATTCACAATATGTTTTCATGCATTATATATGCCAAAAGGCCACACTCTACAATATTGCACAATCTAGGATTCACGCCATACGGCTACCCACAACACATATATAACAGCACACAATTACTCATTTCAGATCAAGATTGAACACAATCAAACCAAACAATCAACATTGGATGGAAAATAAAAAGAAATAAAAATGCTGTCACGCTCGCTAGCTCGCTCGCCTAGCGATTCCCTAGCGAACACTCGCTACCTGTTCGCCTAGCGAACAAGCTCGTGAAGGCAAACTGAAACTACTTTAAGGCTTCGCTACCTACTCGCTACATCGAGGTCCTAGCGAATCTTTCGCTACCTCACTCGCTACCAGCGAACAAGATCAAATACATTTTGTCCAAGTCTGGGACCACTCGCTATAGCGAACACTCGCGACCTGCTCGCCTAGCAAAGGTGCTAGCGAACGTCTGTGATGTTCAAAACCCTCACTGTCGAAACCTCTCCAAAACTCCCAAAATCACCCGAATCAATTCCAACGAGTTCCAGTACTCTTCGTCTAACAATTCTCGACTAATCTACACCACTTATTTCGGATTCCAACCGTTAAAACCTTGATTCTACCGATTAAACTCATTATGCCCTAGAATGGAAAATGGAGAAAACATCCAAACAATCCAAACCAATCATACATAATCATAAACATTGCTAGAATAACAACATTTCACACCCTTACCTTGATTAAATCGAAATCTAGGAGTTGTTCTTGATGATTCCAAGCTTTTTCCCTTTCTTCCTTCTCTTTTCTCTTCTTCCTCTTATTTCTCTCCTCTTTCCCTTATGTTTCTATCTTTTCCTTTTCTTCCCACTTTTCCTTATATTCTTTCCATTCTATTTCCTTTCATTATTTTTCTCCTCTCAAATATCTACCAATAATTTCAATAATTAAAATCATCCAAATAAATCAATTAATTAATATAAATAATTAATTATTGAAAATTGGGCTATTACAACGGTCGCCGCGAGCTTCTGACGTTGATATGTTAATGACGAGGCTTCGATTTTGGTTTCTCGTTCTTGGTTTCTGGATGAAAAATGGCCAGTGATGAGGATCTCTGAGGCCTCCGGCGGTTTGAGCGACGATGGTAGCGACTCCTCTAACGGATTCACGGCCTCCGTCCAACTCGTTACTAGGCCGTTACTCGCGACCCTTTTCGATTTCGGATCTTCTTTCTTTCACGGATGATGATGAAGATGAGGGCTTGGATCCGTCTTCTGAATCCGTCCTTTTTTACAATGAGAGTTCGCCGTTTTTTGTCCTTGTTCTCGGGCTTGCGAATGGTGATGTCGGTGGAACCTTTGTGTTCGTTCGGGTTCCCCTCTTTCCCTGATGATGGATTCTTATGATGATTTATATTATTTCCCTTCTGTGGGCTTTGTGAATCCGCAAAATTTTCTGATGCCTGAATCGTTGTAGCTGTCTTGAGCTTGGTTTGGGCTTTTAGCTTATGAAGAGCTTGGATGCTCTTGAAGGAGATTTTTTGGCGACTTTGTTGGCTGGGATTTTAGTGCTTTGACGATTTGCATGTTGGCTTACGTTGTTGCCTTTAACGCAGCTTTTTCATGGGTTATTCTTGACCTGGATATTTTTTCGGAAACTCTTGAGAATTGGTTTGACTTTGTTTGTTGGTGGCTTTGCTGCGGATCCGTTGGAATTGTTGTTGCTTTGTTGACGGTGATTCTGGGCTTATTAGTTTGATTCGTTCGAATTGGTTTGATACTTGAGTCGGTTTTTCTTTGAACCGTTTGAAATTGTTTGAACATTTCTGAACTGGTTTGAACGTTGAACTGGTTTGAATGTTGAACTGGTTTCTGATCTAGATTCTGAACTGTTTTCACCTGTTTGATATTGTCGGATTTTTGTTGGAATTGTTTTTCAGGAAGATTGGCGTTAAGGCCCCATTTGGGCAAACCGTCTTCCTAAAACCACTTCTCAAACCGACTTTTCAAATAAGCACTTTTCTGTATAATCCCTTTTTGGCCAAAGCTTATTTCGAAACCACTTTTCCTCTTCATCTTTCGGTGCCTTCGATAAGAATTGAAATTGCCGGTTTTGGCCATTGGCCGAGGATCGGATTGGGAGCCGGTTTCGGAGTAATCCGTTACCCTCCCGACACCCGATGATGATATCTCTGAGGGTGTCAAACTAACAAACTAACCGATAAAATTTATTTGTTTGCTTACTTTGCAGGTTCGAAGGAAAAATCGGACTCGGAGAAATCGGAACTTGAAAGACAACTTTCTTTAGGGTCAATTTAGCAATTTAGGACATTTTAGGATTTTTGTGAAAAATGTATATATATATATATATATATATATATATATATATATATATATATATATATATATATATATATATATATATATATATATATATATATATATATATATATATATATATATATATATATATATATATATATATATATATATATATATATATATATATATATATATATATATATTTTTTTTTTTTTGCTTTTGTAATTTTATTATTTTTTTGTATTTTTTGTAAAGAATTAAATTTATTAATAATATTCTCTATTTATTTATTTGGTAAAGAATTAATATTAATAATAAAAAATCTTTAAATTATTTGTTTTTTTTTATTTATCTTGTATATCTAAAAATGAAAATGCATTTGTTTTTGTTTTTTAATGAAATGCTAAAAAAACCATCCTAAAATTAAAATAGAAACAATTTTTAAAACAAGATTATTTAAAAGAAATGAAATTGATTTGAAAAATGAAATAAAAATAATGAAACCAATATTTAAACTAAAATGAAACCAACCTAACAAACATGAAAAAATTTGATTTAAAAATAGAAATAATATCTAAGAAAAAAGAAATGAAATATTTTAAAGATGGAATGAATATTGCTATAAAATTGATAAAAGAAATGAACACTAAAAGTTGAAAAAAATGAAATAACCATGATTTAAAAATGAAATGAAAATATCATAGCATCTTATTGCTCCTAATTTCGGATTCAACCAATTTAATCGATTGATCTCGTCTCCAATCCGACTTCCGATTTCCTCTTCCGACCCCTCAAATAAACAACCTTATACGAACAAATCCAAACCATCGCTTTAACATGAATATTCTCCGGCTAACTGCATCTCACCGGCTTGAACCGATTTAATTTGAATAGCTCAGATCCTTCACAATCAAACCATTCCGATTACACCTCGGCCCTGACTCACATCGCCAAGGTCCAACGGCTCAAATTTCTTGACTACAACTCAAAATTCATAAACTGACAGCCGGCAGTAAACAAATGACCATTTTACCCTTCATGACCTAAAGAGCGCACCACATGATATTTTCCTGCGAAAAAATCAACGACTACACAAACTTGTTAGTGACTGGTTAAATGCAATGCAAAAATGCAATGGAACGCGAGATGATTCTACTAAATCTTAGGGCAAAATTTGAGGTATTACAATGATGAATTTCATTTCCATTATGACTATGTTGGAGACATGTCTAGATATGTCTTGGAAATGTTTTGATGGTAATGATCATTGTTGAATTTCTTCTTTGATTATGATATCATTACCATATGTTTTTTTCAAGCATTGGGAATGTCAGGTTCAACGAAATCATGGAACATTCATCGACAGTAAGTTCACCCTTCTAGTTCTTTACAAAATTTTAGTAGAAACTGGCTTTGTTTTTGTGTAAACATCATGAAGTTACAATGTTTCATGTGATCATTATTCCATTTTCTTGCTTATCAATAATGTCACAGTTTGATAAAGCTTGTTATGCTCAGTTTCCGATATCCCTTCGGTGTCGAAAGTGTGAGAATGACACGAAGTGCTGCAGATTCTTACAGGCAATGAAATTTCATAAAGCAATGGCAACCAAACGAGTCGGAAAGTTTAGAAGACATGTCGGTGGGCTAACCAATATATGGGTGCATCTTGCAGAACTATTTATATCTAGTAATGAGCAAAACTTTGGGGATCATGTAACTTGCCACTATGTTGTTTTAATATTTTTTATGGCTCTTGTTAATTAGATAACCACTCTTTATAAAGGAAAACTAATAAGTCTTGTACCAGGATTGGTGTCCTTATTGAATTCGACTTGTAAATGGTGTTGAAATTGATGTAAACTTGTAAAGAACTATTTTTATACCCTTAAAACGAAAGTTGTAGCATGACTTGAAACTAAAACTGCCAGCTTGGCATGTTTGGAGGGTTTCATGAGTTCTCTTTTTGTGACATATTAATCATATTTTCAATTTCATAACCTTGTAATTATCTTTTAAACAATTTAAAAATTCAAGAACATGTATCAAACTGTTTGAATTTATGGCCTGCTATGAAATTCTTGCAAATTTTCCTCTTAACCTTAATTAGTAGAGATATGCCATTCTTGTGATTTTGGAATTTGAATCAATTGGACAAGCATAATTTTAACGTGGGTTAATAATGAAAATGATTTTGAAGTAGGCATTAAAATGTTTGAAGATGAATGTTGAAGAAATGGATACAAAAATTGAAAAGAAAAAAAATATGGACATTTGAGTTTAGAAGAAGGAATTCAAAATGGATTTGATTTAGAATTGGAAATTGACATGAAAATAAAAGATTTTGGATTAAATTTGAATAATGGACTTTGGATTTGCAATTTTGGAGTTGGTTTTGGTTTTTAGGATACGAGAGTGGTAAAAGGAAGGTTTGGATAGTCCACTTGTCACCAGAACTTCAAGAAATTCACTTAAATCCAGTCCTTGGCCAAAATGAATATCCCAGACACTTGATGTCCACTTGAACAAGCTTGAATTAATGAATTGACTAGTCCTTCATCTTCAGTTTAATCACAAATCAATCATATTTATTCTAATAAGATTTCAATCCTCGACACACTTTGACTTAGTGAAAACTCAAGCAATCTTCTAGAAGATGACAACCTTAATACAAGAACTACGTCTTAAGAACTATCTTGGGAAAAATTCCACTTGTAATGCAGCTCGCCAGAAAACCATAACCAGTCTTCGAATGACCGTGTTCAACACCAATGGAAAGGAAAAACTAATCCTTCTCGGGGTATACACTGAAAGTTCCGAGAAACCTTGGGGAAAGTGATCTTGATTCTTGGTGAACCCTGATAAGAGAATACTCATATCTTGGTTCTCGAGAACCAATTGAATTAATCTTCAATGAAGTAGGAGACTCAAACTAGTAGAAAACCCTAGGATCCTTCTAAATCAGAATCAACTGGTTATATCCTAAAGTACTCAACTGAGGATGATTACTATCTTCACTTGAAATGTAATGCCCCTGGCACAAGCTGGTAAGTTACAATGAACACGCACTCAGACATGCAAGATGATTCACAAAGATGTGGGATCTTAGGGTCAAAAATTAGGGTGTGATAGATGCCCCTGTTTAAATTTCTTCTATCCAGAGATATGGAGGTTGAAATCTTCGTCTCGACGTGATAGGAGAGACTTAAATACAAACCTGCACCATTTTAGGCCCTAAGACACCACCAGATGCATATGGTATGAAATGATATGATATGAAATGTAATACAAAAGGACATATAAGAAAAGATGTCACAGGAGGTAACCGTACACGGAAAGCGTTGAAGCGCAGAATGAAAGACCTGGCGAGGAACAACTTAGCAGAATTAGGCTCCACGGGAAAAGATTCAAATCCACTGGGGAAGAGACTACTGACGGATAACTACAAAGCGTCCTGAACATAAGAGAATGAACCTGTGATGAAAGTTTTTTTTTTAACAAAATCCATGCGGAGAACCTACTGTCGTGATCAACCACGAGAATTTTAAGAGATATCAACTGGAAGAGTCTACTGCCGAGACTTAGACCTCATTTGAGAATACTTTTTGCCAAGGTTTTATTAAAAGGTGTCCACTACCAAACTTGTCGGGGAATCTGCTGCCGAGATTAACCAAAAAATTTAATGTCGAGATTCTGAAAATAAACGACTGTCTGTTAAAGCTCCAAGAGGCATCAAAGGTTAACCAGTGAATCTAATATCGAGATCCGGGAAAAAAAGAGAATATCTTCTGAAGTATGCTTTTACAAATGAGATACTTATTGCCGAAGTCTATTGGAAATCTTCTACCGAGACTTGCAAGGAAATAAAAGGAAATACCTTCTGCCGAGGTCTTCTGGAAATCATCTGTCGAGACTTTCCATGAAATGAAAAGGAATGCCTCCTATTAAGGTCCTCTTTTTGTTGAGAATTCCATTTTAGACTCCATCGGAGAATCTACTGCTGAGATTAACCAAAGAACCTGAAATAGAACCTTAGAATAATCAAATAATCTGCTTAAGAGGATAATAAACCTCCCCTCGCTTCAAGGTTGTATGCCGTGAACGGGTCTTAGTTCTTCTTTAATCAAGTCTTCACTTGAAAAGGGTAAAAAATAAACCTCTTAACGCTTCAAGGTTGTATGTCGTGAATGAGTCTCAGTTTCTTCTTGGAAAGATGAATACTTATGGGAAAGTATCTTCACAGGGTATTGGAGTTCCACTGGAAAATTATGACATCAGCGAGAATCCATAACTTGCTGGAAACTAGGAAATATCATCGGGGATCTTCATAGGAGATGCAGGCCAGTTGATTTAATGTATTGCAATAATCTTTACCAAACTTCGCGGAGGGATGCCATTTGATGGAATTAAGTTTGTATAACGGACTCACTGGGGAATACATCTCTGTGGAGCATCCTTGTTGTAGTTTGAAAATGTATTGAAATAAATAAAATATTTGTAGCATGAATTCTCCAAAGAAAAACACTTGTGGAGTCTTCAACAAACTTCTCTGACGGGTTTCCGAAGTGATTCCATTTGATGAAGGAAGATTTAACAACTTTGATAATCTCATTGGGGATAGAAAAACAGTTTTGAGGAGACTGCCATTTGTCGTCTACATAGAAAACATGATAGCAAAACAAACTACTCCAACAAAGAGTTGTCACTTGTTGTTTGGGATAACTTGCTGATAAAGCATTATCGCATTGTTGGAGAAATACTTCTGTCTTCTATGATGATCTTTAAACATGTTCTTCCCAGGGATTCAAAATGCAAAATAAATGCATGCTCAATCTAGGTTCAACAACCTAGAGATATTCAAGATAATGATTATCAGGGACCAAAGTTCAATTCAGGAAGTAACTGGAGAGAAATGGTCAAGCAAGACTCTACCCAATGAGGGATGAACTCAACTGGGGTTTCTCTTTATCTAGTGATGGAAAAGAAAACTAAAGCAACCATCTTCCACGAGGATCGAACTCGGTGGGGAATTTAGAGATGTCGTGCTCTTTCTGCCTAGGGCTGACGATTCTAATTGGAGGTAGCAAGTGAGCCCAGTCACTTGGGGGTAAACACGACCAAAGTGAGAGAACAAACAAACATAAAACATGCAAAAATGCGTAAATGCCATGTATCTATATGAATGTATGCTATAGCTTATGCTGACAAAACAAACGAAAGGGGGAAATAAACTAGAGATGAAATAAACATCTCAACAAGGATACTCGTCCAATATTTGCAAGATGGAAGCATCATTGGGGATTAATGGAGAACCATATCTGGGATCACAATCCTACTTCGAGGCTTCGAACTCCTTTGGGGAAAAGAGAGTAATACACATGGGGATATTATATCATGACTTCACTTAAGGGAATGTCAAGATAGACCTTGCTACTCTGTTGAAGATGAGAAAGATTCACTGGGAAAGGATCAAACTCATGATCGAAAAAACTTCATAGGGGATAAAATAAATATCCACTTCATTAGGGGAACTCAGATCAAAGTCGTAGCTGCAGATATTAGAGTTGAGACTCTATAGGGATGAAATAAACATCCACTTTACCGGAGAAGATTGAAATTGTCAGAAATCCACTAAGGAGTAAAGTGACATTTACCAATAGGGGAAATCTTGCACCAGACATGCCATAACTACTTGAAGTGGAGATTCACCGGGGAATT
Source organism: Lathyrus sativus (assembly GCA_963859935.3). Classification (NCBI taxonomy): domain Eukaryota; kingdom Viridiplantae; phylum Streptophyta; class Magnoliopsida; order Fabales; family Fabaceae; genus Lathyrus; species Lathyrus sativus. The sequence continues at coordinate 233,801,203 of OZ012737.1, forward strand.
GTCATGACTACCTGTGGTAGAGACTTAATGGGGAATCATCACACCACTTGAGACAGGAGCTCTTTGGGGTATGGGTGAAGAATGCTATGAGAACAAATTAGCTATGCATCGATGAACTGCGTGGTGGTCGCCATTTCGAAATACATTTGTTGTGAATGGATAAAATAATCTTCAATTCTCAAATGCCTGAAGATCACATAGTTTATGAGAGGAAAGTCATTCCAAGAGGATTTTATAGAAAACATGGAATCCAAGATGTTCCAATGTCTTCAAATTCTTAGAGATATTTATTAAATCTCGACTTAACCGCCTCAGATTGACTGTATTCAGTATAACTAAGTCCTCAAGCTTACCCTTTAGGGATGATCAGACTGTGAGGGTAACAACTGGGGAAACAACTTGCCCTTGTTTAGCAGAGTCTTCAGGTAACGTGTCCCTTGGTAGGGTCATCCTTTTGAAATTATTTTCCATTTTCATCAGAGTTTCAAGTCTCAAATGATTAAGCTCATCATTAGTGTTTATATGCGAGCTCTTATGATGTCAAGCAATGTAAGCACACAAAATAATGTTAATTTTTTTTGAAACTGTTAATGCAACACACATGTTGTCTTGAAGTTTCTTATTAAAAAGGATATCGTACTAACTTATGACCGAATCGCTATTTAGGATATGAAATTGAGTTATTTTACAAAGCCAACACAAAATGTTGAGCGTAACTCATAGGATTCAGGTAACATTATCTCATCGAGTATGATTTCGGAACAAGGTTCGACAAAGTCGTGGCTTGGTTCACGGCTTAAGATACAAAAGATAGAGGCTCAAAGTTTATTTGTACCCACCCCTTTTTCGTGATGTTTTTCCCCTTTTTGAAAGTCAATCAGCTTAAATGAAGACTACCTTGCCCCAGGTTTAAAAATGAGGGTTTTTGATTTTGGAGAAGGAAACTCCTACTTCAAAGCTCAACGGGGTTAACGAGGGTCTATCTCCCTTATACCTCCAGTGTTTGGGGATTTGAAACAATGCCTTACATCATCAGCAGGGTTTTATTCAAAAGTATACAACAGGAGATCTTATGTTTGTGATTTCATCATCCTCCCCCCAATTATCTGCCTAGGCAAGAGATTGGGTAGCATTGGCATTGTAAAGCAAAAACAAATATTTTAAGAATGAATACGAATGGATTACTTCAAGACAAACATATTTATTACATTAGTCATTCCAAATAGACAAGTTTTACATGCAAATCATTGCTTTTACAATCAAAGGAGTAACAACTAATGCAAGCAAACAAACAAATAGCCTGATGGTTCTGGGAATGAGCTCTCTTATCGGTTTCACTTGCTTGTAAAGGGCTTTCTTAAGTCTTCATATCCATTAGAATAAAGGTGACAATAAGACTTCCTCCTTTGAAATTCAGTACCTCATCATCGGCCATTTCTTGAACTTTTTCTTGGAAAACCTTACACTTCTCAGTCGGATGCCCCATTACTCCATCATGAAATTCACATATGGCATTGGGATTGAACCAAGGTGGGCGGGATTTCATGGTTCTAGTCTTTTTGGGCATCATCATCGAGTTCCGGGCAAAATAAGACCACAATTGACTGTAAGTCATTCGAATTGGATGAAACTGGCGAGTCTCTCTTTCTGGATTATTCAGAGATCTCTGCTGATTCTGACGTTGATTCTGATACTTCAGATTCTGAGCTTGTCGATTCTAATGTTGACCTTGAGGAGTCAGCCTTCGTCATTGGTACGAGTCCTCGAAGTAGTGGTTGCTTGCACCGAACAGGCACTGCATATCGATGTTGGTAATAAGGTACTAGAACTGGAGCTTGCAAGACCTGAGAGGAATCCCAAATTGCATTAACATCAACACTCTTTTCCTCTTGGGAATTACTAACTGATTTCTCTTCACTAGCTTGTCCATTTGAACCATATTAGATTCTTCCACTTTTGAATGCGATCTCGATGTTTATTCCGACTTCCACAATTTTAGAGAATTCTAATGGCACAAAACCTACCATCCTGGCATAATAAGAGTCTGACAGTGTTCTCAGAAACATCTTAGCCATTTCTTTCTCTTGAAGTGGTGGATGAACTTGGCCTGCCAATTCTTTCCACCGATGTGCGTACTCCCTGAAGGATTTGTCATCATTCTTACTCATACTCGTCAATTGATCGCTGTTTGGAGCCATGTCCAAATTGTAATTGTATTGCTTCACAAATGCATCAGCTAGGTCTTTCTAAGACTGAATATGGTTCCTTTGTAGCTTCATGTACCACATTAAAGATGCCTCACATAAACTTTCTTGAAAGCAGTGAATCATCAGCTTGTCATTGTCAATGTAAGCGGTCATCTTTCAACAAAACATCGTCAAATGGTACCTTGGACAACTAGCACCCTTGCATACTTCAAAGACATGCATTTTGAACTTCGAGGGGATAGCCACGCTTGGAACTAGATACAGGTCATGAGCCTTAAAACCAGATACATTAAGTTCTTTCAACATCTTCAATTGTTCCTCGAGATCACGAAATCCTTTCTCGATTTTGGCAATTCTAGGATTGTTCACCTTTATCATCGGATGGACATTTTTAGGATTTGGCATACACCGTAGAAACCGGGAATCTCTCAGGTCGTCTTGCACAGGATGAGATCGTGTAGGAACATCCACTGGTGGAGCGTTATCATCGAAAGAAGATCAAATATCGGGTTAGTCATCACTCTGAAGCCGGACATGGGATTCCCATCTGTTGTTCTTTCCATTATCCTTCAGTAATTTCTTCAAGCTTGGTTTGAACGTCAGGAGATCAACTGATGTAACACAAGGATAGCAGGATGAGTTAATTGTTGTGTAAGGAAAAGACGCATGCAAATGCAATGTTGCATGTTGTACAGATGCAAAATGCAGAGATGCGAATGTGAACGGTTTCATGGAGTTTAAACATTTATAAACGTCATAGAATACCAAAAGAAATTTATTTATTATTTAATAACGGATTACAAATAAATATTATTAAATAGAGTCTTAAAATAACAGCTAAATAAAAGCTAATAAAGTCCTAAGGAAATCTTGTATTATGCTCCTTGATTTGCCCCTATAACTGGGCCTTTTCGAAGATGAGCTTGTCTACGATTAACTTCCAAGGGGTAGTCTGAGGGTTAGAGGAAAATAAATCCTCCTTCGCTTTCCTCTTTTTGCAGGAAAATGACTCTTCATTCTTAGTTGTAATCATCTCTGAAGTTCAACATTCTCTTCAACAACCACCTGATACTTATTTTCCCAAGATTCTGCCTCCTGTCGTGCTTTGCTCAGAGCAATGTTCAGTTCTTCTACTTCAAACATGAAAATTAGAACAGGTTCCCTCTTTAAAGGAATGGGCTCTCGTCGGGGATAAGGCATTTTTAACTTGATAGCTCTATCTCTGACCCATTGGAGATACGGTTCCAAAGAAACACAATTAAGCTTCCCCAAACTTTCTCTTCCTTTTTTATGTAGGTGACGCCATGCCACCATAATATTCTCCTGGAGTTCCTTGTTGTCTTTAAAGAAAATAATTTCCACATGAACACTCTTGGGTTGACCTTTCAGAGGATATCCTAATTGACGGCGAGCTAGCACATGATTGTAGCTGATTCCTCCATTGATGCTAAGGAGAGGTACATTGGCGAAGTCTCCACAACTGTCAATAATTAGTATCCCATCATATACACGGTTATACCAATCAATATCCGAGTGAGTCAGAGTCATAATTTTCTGTGACCAACATCCTTTATCGAGATTCCAAAAGGAGCCAGACTTGGGCAAGTGAGAAATAAACCACTTGTACAATAATGGTACACAACACGTAATCATTCCTCCACCATGAATATTTCTGAGATGAACTGAACGGAAAGCATCAACTAGAAGAGTGGGTACTGGATTATTCTTCATGAAAGCTTTGATGGCATTAAGGTCAACGAATCCTTCAAAGCTTGGGAAAAGGAGCACTCCGTAGATAAGTGTTGCACCCCAAAATTTGACCAACATTTATTTATTCATTGAGTGTTTGAAAATGGATACCTTCATCAGAAAGTTCAAGAGATCCTCAGAGGAGTGGGTTGAAACCAGAGTTGTGTGCTTCATGGCTTGAGAGTTGTGAGTGCCCCTCAGATGATTCTGAGACTTTTAGAATGAACTTGATGTTTTGAGAAAGCCTATGAGATGTCTTGATAGCCATCATGAAGCCCAGAGAAGTCATTATGCAAGAATTCAGAAGATTCAACCATGGATGGTAGAATTAGGGTTTTGACTGGGTCAACCCTAGGATAACTGAAGATTTGGAGAAGGTTGAGACCTAATCCAAGGGCCATGAGATCATGGAATGATGCATAGAGATGTTATAAAGATGATTCCTAGACCAACTCATCATGAGTGAGGAGTTTGAGAAGTTTCAAGTCAGGGTTTCCAAGGATTGTCAGTGAAAAACCCTAATTTGATCCCTATCTTCCAGGCAGTTTTAGCTCTAGATGTGATTGATATCTCATCTTCCCCACAACATGAATGTTGTAGAGCTTGTTCTTAGCTTTAATTTTAGTGGTGGAAGTCCTTGATAGGAGTTACAGAGCTCAAGTTATGGTTTTGACAAATTACAGGTCAGCTGAGGTGTGTGAATCTGGGTCCTTGAAAGTCACCCAACTTGCAGACAACTTTTGCCCTAGTAGGATGATTCCTATGATCTCTTGGTCAACATTAATGTTGGAGGGAATCTTCTTAGCTTTAATTTGAGTGGTAGAAGTCCTTGATAGGATTTGTGGAACTCAACTTATGGTTTGAACAAGACAGGGGTATTTTGGTCATTTGTCAGTTATAGGTCATTTTTAAGCAAAGGCCATATCTCCTATTTCCAAGCCTCAAATGGAAAAACTCAAAACATGAAAGTTGTTCAAAATGGGATTTTTAGTCTAGAAATAAGGTCATGAATTGTTGGAAAAGCTCATAGCATGGATTTGCATGATTGGTCAAAAATGAACTAAAAATGGCTTATAAGTTTGAAAAGTTGAATTTGAAAATTGGTTTGGAAGATCCACAAATCCAAAATAGGTCATCCAATATATCATTTTGATTGGAAACATCATTTTGAGAACATTGGTTTATATAGAATTTTGATTTGAAGCTTAAAAAATGAGGTTCCTTTGGAAAAGTGTTACTTGCAAAAGAAGGCAACTTTGAAAAGGCTTGCACAAGGAAAAGTGAAGGGCTGATTTCATTCCTTATCACTCAATATCTCATATTAAGGCATTTTGGCATAGAATACAAGGTTTAATGCAAGGGATATGAGATTTTCAAAGTCTCTTTTAAGGAGAAGTTCATGAACTTTCTAGAGGATTCTAGATGTTTCTAGTAACTTCCATCCATCATTATAAGAAGAGTGATCTTCATTGAGTTCAAGGTTGGTGATAGCAAGAGAATTCAGATGGGAGAGAGAGAGAGAAGCATCCATTGAAGAGGTTTCTTCAAGTTGAAGCAACTCTGGTTTCCTTCCATTGCAGACCTTCTCCATCATCACAAGTGCAAACAAAAAGTTTCTCCCCATTGGAAGAGTGTCCTGAAGCAATTACAAGGCCTGAAACCTTCTCCTCATACCTTCTCCATCATCACTTGACAGGTTCTTTCTTCTCCCTATACCTCTTAATTTATTTAGTTTCAGTTCATTCTTTAGGTATAGAATTGTTAGGCTAGACTAGGTGATGAAATTCTGAGAGATAGAGCCAAATCCATGGAGTTCCATAACAGGTCCATGAAACTTTAATCTTCAAGAATTGACTGGTTTGTTAGTTTTAGTTGTCAAGAATTGGTATAGAATAGTTAGGGAAATGTGTAGAGTAACTGTATGCCATTAGATTCAAGGTTAATGAAAGTTGATATCAGGTGAATTTCATTTGGACCGCGATCTTGCAAGCTTCTGTTGGGATGATCTAGAGAGAGTTAGGGAAAATGGTACGTATGGCTGTGTTCCTCTTGATTAGTAGATGATTTTTCGTTTTGGAATCATGGAATTTCATCCACTGAGCAGAGAGAACGAGAGAGGGGAAAGCGTGTGCATGGAGGGTGTCTCGTGAAACCCTAGATGGCTGAAGGTAGGAGACGTAATCTCTACCGTTGGTTTGTGTTGAAATTTTTGACTCTTTCCACCTCATCCACGGCCCAGATCTATTCAGAGTTGGAGGGAGATTCAAAAAATCAAAACGTCGTCGTTTTGATTAGTGAGGGCGCCTGGGCTTTGCTCTCTTTTCTATTCGCACCCCCTCTATTTCTGGCCCATTAGAAAACCAACTAGCGCGTATTACTATTTCCACCCCCTCCCTTTTATATTGTTTTCTTTTTCACTTTAATTTCTTTAATATTCTTGCAACTTAGAAAATTCATATAAAATTGATAAATAATGTTTTTTGTTCATTCTTTTTGCTATGTTTAGATAATAATGTGTAGAAAATTATAAAAATAAAAATAGAATTTTATTTTTAATGTAGAATTTTTGGTGGTATTTTCTTTAATATGGTGTATTTTCTTTCTTTTAGTTGATACCTTATTTTGCAAGAATTGTTTTAGGACCTTCCTTTAATCTTTTTAACTCATTCTTTTTTGTGTAATTAGATGATGAATCATAGTTCCCCATAGGATTTATTCTAGATTTTTAGATTAAATTTTGATTAGTTTAGTTGAATTGAACTTAGGATAGTCTAATTAGGGTTTAGGTTGTGCATAAGTAAGGAAATTCATTTTCTTTAGCTAGTTTTGTCTTGATTTTTGGGTAGAGGCATATGTAGATGTTATGGGTAGATGTTATAGACCCTTGTGAATAATTGTTAGGTTTTTCCCCATTGTGTTAGTATTTTTAGGTATTTTCTGGAGTTAGCTGTTGATTTTGTCTGTGTTGTGGTTATCTGTTCATCTCTGGGGTTTATTTTGGGGAATTTGTTGTGGGGCTTGTGTTGTCTTGAAGATCTTGTTGGAGAGCATGATGGAGAGAAGATTGAGGATCAAGACTCAGAGACCCAGAGCTTGGCTTGTTCCCTGTCTGTGAGGTTTGAGATCCTAAAGTTTGAAGGAAGTTCATGGTACTTTCCTGAGGAAGGCACTATGAATGACTTTCATTCTTTCTTCTCACCTCTTTCTTAAGTATCCAATGATGTTGGAGCCAACTTGTGAGTTTAATTTCTCCTAAGGAGGAATGTAAACTGATCACATGTTGTTGAGCCACATGGGATACAATTCCTAAGTGGAAGCCTCCTAGTACTTTCCTGAGGAAGGTCCTATGGGTCTATTCACTTAGTTCCCTTAGTTTATCTAGGATTTCTCAAGTATCCAATGATGTTGGAGCCAACTTATGAGTTTAATTTCTCCTGAGGAGGAATGTAAACTGATCACAGTTGTTGAGCCACATAGGATACAACTCCTAAGTGGAAGCCTCCTAGTACTTTCCTGAGGAAGGTCCTATGAGTCTGTTCATTTAGTTCCACTAGTTCAGATAGGATTTCCTAAATATCCAGTGATGTTGGAGCCTGCTTGTGAGTTTAGTTTCTCCTGAGGAGGAATATAAACTGATCACAGTGGTTGAGCCACATAGGGTATGACTCCTGAGTATACACCTCCTAGTGCTTTCCTGAGGAAGACACTATGAGTCTGCTTACTTAGCTCCCTTTCTTTGGTAAGCTTGTTCTGAAGCTTGAAGACTGGGATTGTTTTCTTTTGGTTAGGTTTTGCTTTAGGGCTTTGCTTAGATTTGATTCAGATTCTGAGATAGGGTTAGGATTAGAGAGTAGATGATTCTTTCTCAAGCATGTTTTGTTTGCTTGATGGCACTTCATTTCCCTTATCTGTTATTGCTTGACAGCATGTTGTTTATCTTCAGTATGATTACTGTTATTTCATGACTGGCTTGAGGTTGAGACGAGCTTGTGGAGGCTGAAGCCCCACACACATTTCCTCCCTCACTTGCATTGCATGCATTTTACTGTTAAAGCTGATGCTTTTGTCTGTTTTGGTGTATCATTGACATGATCCCTTAGGACTCTCATTTCCTCTGATGAGGATTTGATGATAGACTTTTAGGTTGAAACCTATGCATGACAACACCTAGGAGTTCCCTGTTCAAACCTCAACCATAGGATGAATCCATGGCATGATAACAGTAGGACTTGATAGTCTCCCTCCTAGTTGGGCCTGTTCTCTTCTCATCTCGAAGCAGTTTAAGATACAGTAATCATGAATGATTTCTTTCGTACGTTACGAGCCTTAAGCCATCTGAGGATTGATGTTTAGTATGGTACCCTTTGGGTGACATGCGACGCATTCCCTCTCAGGTCCTAGTCTCTAGTGCGATTGAAATCGCAAACACAATAAAAAACACTTCTTTTAGGAGATAACCCGTAGTTAGCCGAACTACGTTTGCTCTGATCTTTCATACCAGATGAAAGTACGTAGGCATAGGACGCGATGTCCTAGCGAGCAACCTTTCCCCCGTGATCCTTCGTAGGGCGAACTACGTTGACTCTGATTTCTCGTTCCAGACGGGAATACGTAGGCATAAAGCGCGACGCTTTGCCGAGTCATTTTTCTTTTCTTTTCTTTTTCAGCCAGCCTTGATAGGTAGATAGATTATAACCAACCCGTCCAAGTAAACAAACAAGCGAGGATCCCGTCGAGTACGACGGACGTGAGGGGTGCTAATACCTTCCCCTTGCGTAACCGACTCCCGAACCCAGACAATGGTTGCGATGACCTTGTCTTACCCTTATTCGTTAGGTTTTTCCGATCGTTTCCTTTCCCGCTCTGAGGGATAAATAACGAAAGGTGGCGACTCTTCTGTCATGCCGACACCTTATTTTCGCGCAAGCGACAATAAGTAAGGTGAGAATTGCCTTAAATGCATTCATGCTCATATGATCTGCGTAATATTGTGCTTTCTTGATCAGGAAATCTGTGGTTAATCTAAAAATTCCACCTTTAGTAATCATATTGGCTTTGACATCAGAAAGCTTCATATATATAGCTTTAGCAATGTCTTGCTCCTTAGGGTCCTTTTCCAGGAAAGGGAAAGGAGACTCAACCAAAATGGGAAAACCAACCAACTGAGAATACTCTTCTAGGGTTGGCACAAGTTGATAATCTTGGAAAGTAAAGCAGTGGTAATCTGGATAATAAAACTATAGTAAAGTAGAAAGAAGTCCACTGTCCACCTGAATCTTCAATAATGATAAGAGCTTCCTATCGCACCTCAAAAAATCTCACGGAGATAATTCGAAAACACGACCCTCGCGCGAAAGGCACGGAAATAAGGTTCGACAAAGTCGCCACCGAAATTTATTTATCCTGAATAAACGGGAAAGGAAAATATCGAGAAAACCTTTTAGAATGAAAGGATAGGAACAGGGCTATCGCAACCGATGTTTCAGGTTCGGGAGTCGGTTACACAAGGGGAAGGTATTAGCACCCCTTACGTCCGTTGTACTCAACGGGAACCTCTTAGGGTATTTTGCGATGGGCGTTATCTAAGCATGGCTGTTTTCTTCTCAATGATAAATGTGAATTGGTATGATAAAAGACGCTAAGGGGAAATAGATGGTTATAGGATAGGGTGCTCGCCAAGGATTAGGGCCCTTGTGCCTACGTATGATCATTCGGACGAGAATGAGAAATCAGAGTGTCGTAGTTCGACTACGGGAAAGGATGGGGGAACGGAAAATGGAGAGAAATGTGGCGGAATAATAGAGAAAGATAGAAGTGTGCTCACCAAGATCATTGCAATCTTGTGCCTACGTATCTTTCATTCAGATGAGAATGAAGAATCAAAGTGTTTGTAGTTCGTGGTAACGACCACGAAAAGGGAGGGTTTGAATTGGTTTGAAGTTTGGTTGCGGAAAACGAAAGATTGACTGACAAGCAACCCAAGGGGAATGCCTCGAGAGCTGTCACTCACGAATCCAAGGAATGCGAGATTCCAAGAACTTAGTTCTTTCAGAAGTCAATTGAATAGATTGAAGATGATTGTTAAATGTTTTGAAATCGAAAGAGTGAACTAATAACAACTCAAGGGCGTGCCTCGAGAGTTACTCATTCGAAGATTCAAGGAATGCTGGACTCTAAGAACATCCTTCTTTCATAAGTTTGATTACGAAATATGTTTGAATAAGATTAGGTGTTTTAAGACGAAAGGGTGAATGAACAACAATCCAAAGCGTACGCTGTAACACCCCAAGTTTAATCGGAATATTTTAATTAATTTATTTAATTGAGAATATTCGTATTTTTGGTGTTTTCAGTGGTTTTGGGAATTATTGAGAAAAGGTGCATTTTGGACTATTTATTTAATTAATAGTATACAATATGAGAATATCAGTATTATTATTGATTAAAATGAATATAAGAGAAATAAGGGTAAATTGGGCATTATGAAGAGTTAGTAAGGGTAATATGGGAAAAGCCCAATTGTGTGGCCCAAGTCTAAGTTTTACAAAATAGAATTAGGAAGGTGGAGGATTCATTTTGGTTAACTGTGAAACGAATGAGGCCATAGCTCTGAGGAGGCAAAAGTGGAGGCAAAAGCTTCGGAAGGTTGCCGGAGTTAATCGTGAAAGCTTTGAATCGGCTAAGGTATGGGGAGTATCGCATTTCATGATTTTCTATGTATGCCTTTCGGTGTGTTTATGGTGAAGTTTATGATTTAGGGTATTTTGGGTTGATCGTGGGAAATTGAGGGAAACTGATAATGAAACCTTGGGGGTTGTGGTTAGTGGTTAGTATTCCTGATTGTTTGATGTGTAACATGAGAAAGGAGACCTTAGGCCTTCATGGAAAAACATTGGATTGTGATATGTTTGACCCTATAGGAATATAAATATTCAAATGTGAGTAACTCTGATGCACTCAGAGCAATTGCAGGAAAATAGTGTTTTAGGCAGTGCAAATGTTTCCAGATTGGCCTAATAAACTATAGATGTTGTGTCGTTATCGCCGTATGACCTTAGAGATGTTTTGGGGATGTTTTAGGAGCATTGGGTATATGAATCGTATGAGTATTTTGGGTAGAGATCAGATCTGATCGTAGCATGTTGTGCTGTTATCGCGATGTTCGCCTAGCGAGCAAGTTAGCAAACATTCGCCACAAGACTCGCCTAGCGAGCAAGCTGTTGCACCCTAAAATTTGCCCAACCTTTTCTTAACGTGGTTTATGTTTCATTTCATTTCTTTCTAGCATTTGCATTGCATAGCATTTTTCATTGAACAGGGGATCAAGAGTTTGTGCATAGCAAGAGAAGTCTACTCAGAGGGTTGAGCCTAAACAAGGGGTGTTACTCAAGTTTGGATGGTAATCAAGTCATCTAGAAGTGGGTAGTGGTCTTATGAAAGAAAGGATGGATGTATGTGGGTTAACTCCTAACTTGGAGGCCAATTGAAGATCATCAGAGGATTGTAAATTCATGGTTATGGATATAAGATGTTGAGAGAGCTCATTGAGTGCCTTGAAGGTTATTGTGGAGCTCATCCAGGTGTTTGTGTTAAGTGTGAAAGGTTACAGTTGAAGGTGTTGCACCTAGGGTTTCCATCTGGCTAGTCCTTAGTCAACTGTGCAATTGGAGGAGATTAAAACTCAATTCAAAGTCTCTATGGTCATGGGATGTTGTGTTGAGGTATATGAGACATCATTTCAAGTTCAATTCATCAAGGTTTAGGTATGTGAGAAGTTACTAAATTAGGGTTCTCAGGGTAAAATCCCCTATTTAATGCCTAACTTCAAGACCACCTATCTCAAGATACAAGTTTCATCTCAACTTTTGGCCAACATGGAACTTGTAGATCATGTTCTTATCTTTAATTTGAGTAATAGAAGTCCTTGATTGGATTTATATAACTCAAGTTATGATCCAGACAAATTACAGTTCATCAGAGGGATGTGATTTTGGTCAACAAAAGTCAACCAACTTCCAAGCCATTTTTGACCTAGAAGGATGTTTCTACTCAATTATTGGCCAACATAAAAGTTGTAGATCTTGGTCTTAGATTTCCAAAATGTACTAGAAGTATTTCATCTGATTTGTAGAACTCAAGTTATGAGGTTTACAAGTTAGGGGTATTTTGGGAAAGTGAGATTATAGGTCATGAAATTATAGGTCCATTTCACCAACTTGCACACTTCAAATGAAGATATTTCCAACATCAAACTTGCTCCAAATGGTGTTATTTTCTTAGTCAAACATTGATAAGTCATGGTTTATGCTTGGAATGAAGATTGGATGGTTGAATTTTCATGGAAGAATGATTAAAAGGGCAAATTTGGAATTATTTCATTTTTAATCACTTTGGTGCAAATGAGTGCATTTTCTGAGTGCAAATAACATTTTGAACACATTGGCAATTTTACATTTTAGATTTGTGGTGATTAAGTGAGCCATTTTCAAGGTTTCTTCACTATGAAGTTACACAACCAACATGAGCCATTGAGATCAATTAAGGTCTTAATCCTGATCGTTCATGCTCCCATGAGGTACCAGCAAGCTGTTTCAACCATTTTGGAGCCAAAATTAGTGCAATTTTCGTGTACATGAAGCTTGAAAAATTCAATTCTTTGGATTTTTGATTGGACTGTTAGAGGCTGAGATTGGGCCTAATTATCATCAAGATCCATCATATATAATGTTTTGAACCTTCACAAACCATCAGAAGCGCAAATTGGAGCCAAATTGATCAAGTTGAGTTTTCAAAAGTGTTGAAATTTCAAATTTTAAATTTGGAGATTGAGGTTGTTTCAAGAGAAATTGTGAATTGAGAAAGCTTTATTGGAGTTCAGTGAACGATTCTGGGCAATTATCTTCAAGCTTGAGCTCCATTTGAAGGCTCAGTGGAAGTTCTCCACTAGGTAATTGAAATTCAACATTACACTCTTGTTAAGCATCCATTCACTGCCATTTTTGCATACTTGAGACGTAGGATCAATGTAGATCATTAAAATGTAAAACGAACTGGCATTGGTTGTGATTGTTGGATGATGTTCATTTTTGTTTGGATCTGTATTGGCTTATTTATGCATGATCTTGCTTGTTTAATGATGGATTTGTAACCTACGTGAGCTCTAGATGAGTTTTAGATCAAATTGAAGTTGTTTTCATGAACTTTTGGATTTTGATGTGTGATCTTGTTATCTTCGGGTTTGGAGATTTACGCATGATAAGTTGTTTTTAAGGCCAGATATGAGATCCTCGTGATCTCTATATGAAGTTTGATATAAATTTCATGTGGAATGGTTGAGTTTGGAGGTATGTGTGGTTGTTGGGAGCTGTGCGCGGTGGTGCTTGGCCGGAGAAGATGATCTACAGTAACTTCGGCCAGCTGGTTGCATTTTAGGGTTTCTGGAGGTTAGAGGTGATGTCGTGGCAGCGTGTGTGTCGTTTGATGTGCATACTTTCCATTCCGATGGATGTGATTAAGACACACGGTGGGGATGAGTTGACTGAAACCATGGGATGGCATTTGAAATTTCATTAATGCGCTGGCAGTCCCTGGGCCACTTGATTGATGACTTTCTAATCATGCGTTTGAGACTGAGTGTCCATTGTGTACCGTGTTTGACTTATCACATGTAATTCCTAGGTTTATTTCATTTTTGAATTTGTCTGATGGGCCCAGCGCGCCTTGCTATTGGCACCCCCAGATTGGGCCCAGTTCTGTTTTGAACTATCATGGATTGTTATTTACCACAACATTTTCTCAATTTCTTTTTATTTCTTTTGTTTTTTATTTTATTTTTCTATTTACAATTTTAATTAATTAAAATAGTTCCAATACTCCAAAAATTCACCAAAAGTATTTTTTGTCAACTTTGAGATGTCTACTTTTTTTTGGACATTTTTATTTTATTTTTCCATTTTATTTTCAATTTAAAAATGAATTAAGTATTGGAATAGTTTTAATTGGTTTGAATTGTAACATGTTTGGTGTTTGCATTTATTTCTCTCATTCTTTTTTGATCCAATGACCAAAAATTGATCTTCATCTCAATGATGAGTTGATCAATTTTTGACGACTATTTTGCCCCTGGTTGTTGACTTTTGGGTTGACTTTTGTGGCTTGTCTTTTTGCACTTGTTTCTCCCATTTCAAAGTGGTACATCCAAATGATTTGATTCTTTTGATGGTGCTTTGAAAGGACATTTGTCTTGATTTCTTGGCCTCTTGTTGCCAACTTGTGTAGCTTCTTTGTGCATTTTATTTGATATTTTTTGAGCCCTTTTCCTATTTTTGAAGTGACTTACAAGTTAGGTCATCTCATAGGACAACTCACACAAGTGCTTGACCTAGTTTGGATTGGAAATGACCTTTGTGGATCCAATAAGCTCTCAACTCTTCTTGTTTCACATTTTAGACATGTTGAGCTTGCTGTATGTTCATTTTTAGATCAAAATTTTGTTCATTTCTTGTTGTTTGATGCCTTTCTTTTTGTGCTTTCAACTTGAATTCCTAAATGATACTTGCTTGCTTCCTTCATGTTATTGCTTGCATCTCTTCTTGATTTGCTTTGGTATTTCTTTTGTTCTTCTTTTCATCTCCCTTCTGTCCAATGACCTTGGAGTGTCATTTAAGGTAGCTTGGTGCCTCCTTAGGAGGGATTTGAAGCTTACTTAAAGTGATGAATCCATGAGGACCCTTTCTTTGTGTTTGTCACTTGTTTGCTTGCTTTTTGATGCATCTCTCTCCTTATTCTTCTCTTTTCTTACATTTCCATATGCATGCTTGGTTGAGATGAGCTTGTGGTGGCTACTGCCCCACACTATTTTCCTCCCACTATCATTCTACTTGTGCATTCTATGTGAGCATTTTTTCATTTGCATATGCATTCTTCTTCTTCTTCTTCTTCTTCTTCTTCTTCTTCTTTTGTTCTTCTTTGCCATGCTCCCCATAAGTCCTCTAACCTCTTGAGGTTATGATAGACATTAGGTGCCTAACCATGCATGATAACATTAGGTAGTTCCCTTTTGAATCCCAAATTTAAGTCCACTTTGCATGACA
Source organism: Lathyrus sativus (assembly GCA_963859935.3). Taxonomy (NCBI): domain Eukaryota; kingdom Viridiplantae; phylum Streptophyta; class Magnoliopsida; order Fabales; family Fabaceae; genus Lathyrus; species Lathyrus sativus. Next base: position 233,816,252 of record OZ012737.1, read on the forward strand.
ACTTTTAGGATTGATTAGTCTCCCATTAGTGTGCCTTCTTCTCTTCCCATCTTCAAACAAGTTTAACATACTTAATAAGGATAATGAATGTTGTGCCATGAGCCTTATACTTGGGAAATGGTGATTGAGGGGCCACCTATCAATTGCCTAGAGTGTTTAGTATACGTCCTTAGGATGATATGCGACGCATTCGATCCTAGGTTCTAGACTTTGTTACAACATACGTTTATGAACACTCTAATTCAAAACACTTCTTCTCTAAAAAACACAAAAACATTTCAAACTTTTTTCACCCTTTGGGGTTCTTAACCAAGGAAAATATTTTCACAAAAAGAGTGTCTTTAACTCTTAGTTCTACCGCAAACGGTAACGCCTAAGTTTCCAATGGTCGAGCTGCATACACCAACTGCTAGAACTACTTATTAACCCTACTCAGGCCTAAAAACTTTTGAACCAACCTGTGGTCCTTTTAGCCTAAACTATGTTTGCTCTGATCTTTCGTACCAGACGAAAGTACGTAGGCACGAGACGCGACGTCTCGGCGAGAAACCTTCCCCCCTTTCTTTAGCCATAGTTAGGCGAACTACGTTGACTCTGACTTTCCCATTGCAAGAGGGAGTACGTAGGCACAGAGCGGCGATGCTCTGCCGAGTCAGTTTCTCTTTTCTTTTTATTTTGTCCTTAAGCCTTTAGCTAGATAGTTTACACACCCTTTTAGATAGACAACAATGTGTGGATCCCGTCGAGTATGACGGACGTGAGGGGTGCTAATACCTTCCCCTTGCGTAACCGACTCCCGAATCCAGACATGGTTGCGATGACCTTGTCTTTCCCTTTTTCTTTAGGTTTTTGCGATCGTTTCCTTTCCCTCTCTCTGGGATAAATAACGAAAGTGGCGACTCTTCTGTTTTTTTCGCCGGTGGTTTTTCGCAGTTGCGACACAAGCCAGCGAGCGTAGCAGAGTTCACGAATGTTGATCGTGTGCAGCAATGCCGTGATGTTTGATTCTGGGATTCCTGTGATGAGTTACTATGAGTATTACAGTGAGGTTGCGTGAGTAATAAGTGATAGTATTGAGAATTACCGCGAGTGTAATTGCGATGAATTAATATGAGGCAATGTGAGATGATATGAGGGATTAATATGTGAATACTATGTGATAATATGACGAATTAACATTTGTAGAACTGTGAAGTTTATGTGATTGATAGGAGATAGTGTGAGGATTACCGTGAGTATAATTTGATGAATTAGTATGGGATAATATGACTATGAGCTAATATGTGATTTATACGTGATTATATGATGACATGATGTGTGAGATTGATTAGTATGATGGATTATGATGATATGTTATATGATGAGTAATATGATGAATTATGATAATATGTTGCATGATGATTAATATGATGAATGATGATGATTATTATGATGTGTTGTGATGACATGATGAATTATGATGATTATTATGATGTGCTGTGATGACATGATGAAGGATGATGATTATTATAAGGATGATTTGTGAAGTGTGCATCATGCATTCATGTGCATCCGGACTTCGGTTCAGGACCTCGATTTCTTTGGCTTCAATCCCACTGTGTGGATGTGAAGTATTTTGATATGCTCCGATTCCATTGATGGGGATCTATGGAGGGTTGATGGCCCAGTGTCCATCGCGCTGTGATGATTGGTACCACATGCATTGAGTTGTGTTGCATTTGCATTTATAAGCCTTTGTGTATAAATTATGACGTTGTGGCCTTTGAGGCATATTTGTAGGATATCAATGCGTTGAATATAACTATGAGTAATATGTTGTTTATGCATTAATTGTTATACATTGATTATTATGAATTGTCTTACTCACCCTACCTGTTTGAATGTTACCTCCATGTGGGTAACATGCAGATGAGCAAGTTTTGACGTGGACGTCGTCGAGGAGTATTGTGAAGTTTTAGAGTCATTAGCCTTTATGGTTAATGTAGAAGGTCTTGCTCTAATATGTAACATCGGTTTGGGTTCTTTGATTTGATTGTATATCATTGGGTTATTTTACTGATGTTCCCTTATGAGGAAAATAATGAGTTATGTTTTGAGTTCCGCTGTATATGATGTTTTGATGTATTTTGAGAAAACCCGTGTGTTACGGAGTATTGACCAATTTTGTTGACATTGAGAAATGTACGCCCTTTTGTGGCTTTTTATGAAAGTTAATATTTTACTCTGAAATTCGTGTTATTTTGCCGTAATATCTGTGCGGTAGAATAAGGGTGTTACATTAGTGGTATCAGAGCAGGTCGGTCGGTTCGGCCAAGTTGTCTAATGTTGTTTGTTCCCTGGTATGTGACATGTGTGTGAAAACATTGTCGGTACATGTTTGTTGCCTAACCTTTGTTTGCAGAAGTGGGAATGAAACAAGTGGGGGAGAAGCTGTACTTCTCCAGGATGCTGCAAGTGTGGAGTTGTAGCTCAGTGTGTGGTTGAATGCTCTTATAGTTTGGTAAAGATGGTTTATACCCCATCATGATTTTCGGTTGTCTATTGACAAATTGAGGAACTGATCAGCCTTAATCTGTTGTTGATAGTAGACGGGGTCATGTTGGATGGGATAGGTGTGTCTTGCAAGCTTAGATGGCGTGAGCAGTGAATTGTTTTGAGTTAAGCTCAATGCTTAGAATTGTTTTGGTGAGTCGGTGTAGGATGATGTCGAGATGCTTATTTTGATGGGAATTTTGAGTGTTACTGAAAGTGGGGAAGTTGGCGGTTTGCCGATTAATTGTGGTTGTCTGGAAGTTATCTTGACAAGATAGTGATATACAGCCAGGACGTGAATTGGAGTTGTGATCGACTTAGTTACGAAAACTAGTCCGAGATTGAGAGCTTCATATTATATGTCTATTTGGATGGTCAAGGGATTAAATGGATTGAGTAGTTTTGAGGCTTGTGTCTGGTCTGTGTGCTAAGGCAACAGATTGAGAGGTCGAGTATAAAGGATCATGTTGAGCATCAGGAACTTGAGTTTTTAGTGTTGGAGAAGAAGAAGGGATATGCCGCTGTGAAGAAAGTTAAAAGAGTTTTTGGGAGAGCTGTCAACAACTCGGGTGTTGATTTTTGCCGAATCCAATAGAACTATTCGTTGTGTTTTGTGATGCTTTATTGATGTGATTGGGAGATATGTTAAGTGCAACATCAACAAGTTTTAGTTATGCTTTAAGGCAATTTAAAGTACATAAGAGGGATTATCTGACGAGTGATTTAGAGTTGGTTGTTGTTGTGTTTGTACCGAAGTTGGAGGTTTCGATTGGTTAATTTGAGATTTGAAATGTTTGGTGATCTCAAGAGCTTAAGGTATTTGCTTGAGTTGGAAGAGTTGAATATGAGGCAGAGAAAATAATTGGGACTCATGAAGGATTATGATTTTGGATTGAATTACCATTCGGGTGAAGCAAACATGGTAGCCTATGCATTGATTTGGAAACCTTTGCATATACCGATGACGATGGTAAAAGAGTTAGAATTGATTGAACAATTTCGTGATATGAGTTTGGGTTGTGAAGAGACTTCTTATGGAGTTAAGATTAGTATGTTAGACCTTACTAGTGGTATTCTTGATGAGATTAGAGAAGGGCATAAATCTAAATTGAGTTGGCAGATTGGTTGAATTTGATGAATCAAAGTCGAAGGGTTTATTTTCGGATTAATGGAAATGGTATCATGAGATGTCGTGATAGAGTTTGTGTTCTAGATATTATTGAGTGGAATAAGAGTATTGAGGTAGATGGAGTATCCATCCCGGTGCTATGAAGATGTAACCGGATTTGAGGAAATTATTTTGATGGCCATAGATGAAGAGAGAAGTGGTTGAGTTTGTATATGCTGGTTAGACTTGTCAGAAGTCGAAGAATAAACGTTAGAGATCGTTGGGTCTGATGCAACCGTTGAATATTCTAGGTGGAAATCAGGTAGTATTTCCATGGATTTTGTGTTGAGTTTTCCGAAGAATTGGAGGGATATGATTTTAATTGAGTGATTTTGGATAGATTGGCGCTTTTCTTACCAATGAGGATTAATCATTCTATGTTGAAGCTAGCTGACATGTATATCGATGAAGTTGTGAAGTTGTATGAGATGTCGTCGAATATTGTGTCAGATGAGAATTTGAGTTTTCATCAAGATTTTGGGAGAGTTTGCAGACGCTTTGAGTACCATGTTGAAGTTGAACTCTGCCTATCATTCGAGGACAGATAGACAGACAGAGAGGACTATCCAGTCTTTAGAGGATTTGTGGAGATCTTGTGTGTTGGATCAAGGTGGATCGTGGGATAGTTAATTATCGTTGATTGAGTTTCCTACAATAACAGTTATCATTTTGGTATCAGAATGACACCATATGAGGATTTGTATGGTAGAAGGTGTAGGACTCCTTTGTGTTGATATGATTCAGGCGAGAGTGTTGTGCTCGGACCTGAGAATTGTGTAATGTCGCGAGGTGCCGGCAAAACAGAAGAGTCGCCACCTTTCGTTATTTATCCCTCGGAACAGGAAAGGAAACGATCGGAAAAACTTGACGAAAAGGTATAAGACAAGGTCATCGCAACCATTGTCTGGGTTCGGGAGTCGGTTACGTAAGGGGAAGGTATTAGCACCCCTCATGTCCATCGTACTCGATGGGATCCACGCTTGTTGTGTTTATCTGACGGGTTTATTTTACTATCTACCTATCAAGGATGGTCTAAAAAGAAAACAAAATGACTCGGCAAAGCGTCGCAGTTTATGCCTACGTATTCTCATCAGAGAATGAGAAATCAGAGTCAATGTAGTTCGGCTAACTACGGGTTAACGAATGGGGGAAGGTGGCTCGCCAATACGTCAGTATTGTGCCTACGTACTCTCAACAGGTATGAGAGATCAGAGCTTACGTAGTTCGGGATAATATGGATTACGAGAATTCAGATTCATCTGTTTTTTCGAGTAGGGTTAACAAACAGTTCCAGCAGTTTGGCGTACGCAGCTCGACCCTTGGAGACTTAGGCGTTACCGTTTGCGGTAGAACTGAGAGTTAACGACACTCTTTTCTTCAGAAAAGCTTTCTTTGAATTATGGGCCCACGGGGCAAAAAGATTTGAAGTTTGTTTTCTGTCTTTTACGGAAGAACTGTTTTTTATGGTTGTCTGTAGTTTGTACAGCACTAGAGACTATGACCTGGGAACGAATGCGTCGCATATCGTCCAAAGGACGTATACTAAACATTTTAGACGATTCAGAGGAGGCCGCTCAATTATCATTACCCAAGTAGCTTAAGGCTCATAACGTGCTTATACTAACTTGCCCTTATTACATTTTTTACTGTTGTTTCAAGATGAGAAGAGAGAGGGACAACTACGGGGAGACTATCAAGTCCTAATGTTGTCATGTCAAGGATTCATCTTATGGTTGAGGTTTGAAACAGGGAACTCCTAGAAGTTATCATGCATAGGTTTCAGCCTAAAGTTCTAATCATCACTTCCTTATCAAAGGAAGTGAGATTCCTAGGGGATCATGTCAGTGATATACAGAAACAGATAAAGCATCAGCTTAAACAGTAAACGACTGTAAAATGCATGCAATGCAAGTGAGGGAGGAAATGTGTGTGGGGCATCAGCCTCCACAAGCTCGTCTCGACCTCAAGCCAGATATGAATAACTGCAATCATGAAGGAAAATAAAATGCCGTCAAGCAAATCACAAACCACATAGGCCAGGGAGCAGAGCTCTACCGAATACCCGCAAGCAAAGCCATACAGTAAAAATACAAGCAGAGGGAGCAACTCAACCTCTAGTGCAATCATGCCCCCAGCTTAAAACAATTTAAACATGAACTTATTCTAATGCATCAAGCAAATCAAACAAGTCACATCAATACAGTTGCACAGAAAGCAAACAGACAGGAAAGAAAGCAAATCAACAGCTTCCAGCTTCACGGCAAAGCAATCCTTCTGACAGCAGTTCAGTCCTCAGTCTGTAACTGTTCTTCAAGTCTATCCTTTTTAAGAGAATGAAAGGTACTCCATCTTCAAGGTAGACTCCACCTTCAGGCTTTCATCCTCAATAGCAAGTATCAACTTGCTTCTTCAAGCTTTTAATGCATCAAACACAAGTATCAACTTGTTCTTCATCTTCTTCAAGCTTCAGCTCTCCCTTCAATCTCAATTTGATCTTCTTCACACAAGTATCAACTTGTTCTTCTTGATCTTCAAGCTTCAGCTTCAATGGCAGTCTTCAAACAAAGGGGAAGTGCAACCTCTAGCATCTTCAATATTCTAACAAGGAACTCCATCCTCTAGCAAGGGAGAAAGATTCATCTAACAAGAGCAAGGTAGGATAGGGAGAAGCAAGGTGAAGACCAAAGGCCACCACTAAGCACTCCACCATTAAAGAAAGGAACCCTCAAAGGTTCTACCAACTTGTGAAGAGCCACACATCCTACCAAAGGAGGGATGAGGCCTTCACATGGGGACCTTACATCATAGGGAGGAATGGAAGTGATCAACACCTTCCATGTTTCATGAAGGAAGAAAATCTATTCTAAGAGATCTCCCTAAAAACCCTAATCCTTAACCCTAAACAAACTACACCAAAGGGAGAGCAATCTTCAAGTCCAAGCTCCACCATGCATTCCACAGCAGCCCACACAAGTCTTCATCATCATCCAAAAGCAAGAGAAGAAAAACCCTAGTCTAAGGGAACTAATGAAGTCATTCTAGTTGAGTTAGCAAGTCAGGATCACCTAAAACCTAGTATTAAAGTTAATTCTAACTAAAATACTAAAATCAATTATAAAATCCTACAAAAATAACTATGTGAACCTATGTCAATCATGACTCTACCATGTTAATTCCAGAGATCAAATCCTCAAATAAGACCTAGAAATAAACTCTAAACTACAAGGCACTAAACTTAAACCCTAAAAGGGAGCACCTAAGGTTTCAACCTAAAAACAGAACCTAGTTTCATCACAAAAATGTGAGAAAAATACTATGGGAGCATACATGTCTAAACTAATCATAAACCAAAAATCAAGCAAAAACTCCATACCAAATGCTCAAACAAAATTCACCAAACAGATGAATCAATTAATACAATTTTATTACCAAATAAAATGGGAAAAAAATCAAATAAAATGAAAATAAATGCTAATCCTAATCTTTTTGTTTCTAAAATTCCTAAACTAATTCATGAATCAGGGGAAAAAACTCAGAATTAATTGATTAATTTTTCTATTTTTTATGAATTATTATCAAACTATCAAAAAGTAGAGAAAGTAAGAAAAAGAAAGGAAATTAATAAAACCAGCGTGGCAAATAGCAATGAACTTCAGTTCATATCCTGGGTTGGGCCAAAAAGGGGGCGTGAATATCAATTCAACATTAGGCCCATGCGCCTGAATTCACTCTTGGTTCTCTTCCAAAATTGAAATGAAGGAAAAAAATGAATTTGCCAGGGTTCGAACTCGTCCCTTCTCTCTGAATTACTCACTAATCCAAAACGGGGCGTTTTGAGGGGGATTATGTGGCAAGCTCCTGAACACACGATGGTGAGACTGGTCAATGCATCCAAACGTCCTCATGTTGCCAGCACATTAATGAAAAGGTGCGTTTTGCTTTAGTCAAAGTCAGCAACTGAAACTCAATCGTGGTCGTGGATGATGAGTACTAAGTCCAGTCTTCAGCAGGATCTAATGGCTCAGGTGCATCTTCTCCAATTTGAATTCAGATGGAGGGAGAGTTCAGACGGTGGCCTGAGCAGTGGCGCCACCGTCTTCTCCGGTGAGGTCCTTCACGCAGGTCAGCCAAAGTCACAAAACCATACATCATTCTACTCAGATTTCAATGCTGATCACGAATCTAACCTTAGAATCATCTAACTCCCTATGGATTTTCAAACCCGATAGCACTTTCAAAATATACCTCAATCTTGAATCTCATCAGAACTTCAATTAAATGCACAGATGTAATCCTCATCTCATGGTGATCATTCTACACTATCCAATCTTGATTAACAGTCCAAGAATCACCTAATCCAAGGCTCAACAGAAATTGATCACACCCCTACTTTGTCTCTAATTCACCAATTTCTGATCCTAAATCCAACTACACATTGCAAGGATCTTAACCACCTATTGATTTCTATCTATCTCCTCCTAAATTATGCACAAGGATGAAAGTTACCAACCTGAGTTCAGAGGTGTAACAGAAGCACTTCTTGCTCGATTCAACCTTCAAGATGATGCAGATTCAATCTAAATCACCTTCTGAAGCTAATGCCACCTTCAATTTGCCTTGATTCCTCCTTGAACTCAGAACACGATCTTCACTTGCAACTCTGAATTTTCAATTGCTCTTTCTGCTACCAGCTTCAAACTCCTCCAAAAAAATGGCTGAACACACTCAGTGGTTTATATAGAACTTGATGGAATCATCCAGAAGTTTCTCAAAGCTTCAGAATGAGATTTTGGAATTTCAAATTCTCACCAAGATCTAACTAATTCATGGCAGTCATGGTTTCCTCTCTGTTTTGGCCTCAGCTAGCTTGCATTCAACTTCTCATGAGATATTGAACATGACTGGTGGTGATTTTCCCCTTGTTTCAATCCAATGGCTCATGTATGTTATGTTACTTCATCATGAAGCAATGAGATAAAAGTCCATGAAATTGAACTCAAATCAAAAATATAATATTGCCAATGTTTCCAAAATGCATTTTCCATTCAAAAAATGCTATTATTTTGCCTCATTTGCTCACATATCATTTATTTTGAATTTTTGGTCTTTAATTCTCTTTAATTCTTCCTTTTTCACAATTTCTTGAATCAAGTCTCTCCTTGAGCCATTTAAATGCCTCCTTGATATATGGTCAAGGTTAAAACCCCATTTTGAGCAACTTTCAAGTTGAACGAAATTTCATTTGAGATGTCTAAGTTGGTGAAAATGACCTATAACCACAAATGACCCATAATCACAACTTCCCAAAATACCCTTGACTGTCAAAGCCATAACTTGAGTTCTACAAATCCTATCAAGGACTTCTAGTACTCTATAGAAAGCTAAGAGGATAAGGAACAACATTCATGTTGACCAAAAGTTCATAGGAATAATGCTTATTGGGCAAAAGTGTCATGCAAGTTGGGTAACTTTCAAGCTCCAAATTCACATGCCTCAGATGACTTGTAACTTGTCTGGCTCATAACTTGAGTTCTCTAAACCCTATCAAGGACTTCTAGTACTCAAATTAAATCTAAGACCATGCCCTACAATAATCATGTTGGGGTCAAGATGAGATGAAAATCATATCTTGAGTTAAATAGTCTTGAAGTCAGGGGTCAAGCTAGGGGATTTTACACTGTGAAGTCTTAGAAACCCTAGCTTGAAACTTCTCAAACTCTTCAATCATGATGATTTGACCTTGGAATCATCCTTATAACATCTCAATGTATCAATCCATGATCACAAGGCTCTTGGATTAGGTCTCAACCTTCTTTAAATCATCAGTTGACTTAGGGTTGACCCAGTCAAACCCTAGTTGCACCACTCATGGCTGAGTCTTCTTAATCTTGCACAATGACTTGTCTAGGCCTCAAAGTGATCTTCAACACTTCTCATGAGCTCTCTCAAGGACTCAAGTCCATCTCCATGACCCTTCCCACAACTCTCAAGTTAGGAGACCTACACACTTGGCTTCAATCACTCTCTCTGAGGATCTTTTAAGTTCTCTGACAAGGATATCAACCCTTGAGCACCTGAATAACCTTCTTAGCTAGCTTCATAGTCTTGTATAGCTCTTAATTGGTAATCATACCTCTTGATCTCCTGCACACATGTCAATGAAATGCAAATGATAATGCTAATGTGAATGAAATGAAACATAAGCTAGGTAAAGAAAAGTTGGGCAAATTTTGGGGTGCAACTGCTGCCCCTATTCAAACGGCTTGGACCTGACTGGGTGAGAAGCGAACGACTCTCAAACAATCAAGGTGAAAGACGGTTGAATACCAACAAAACCGTAAATTTTCCAACTGCACAAGTATACGGTACTCTGATGGGGACAAATCTTCGGAAACTGAAATAATAGCTGCACGACAACTAGCTGGAGAAATACTGATCTGAATCTCCGTCAGGATGATTCTCTGATTTATCTGATATCATTGCATCCTCAAATCATCAAGGGATCACCGGTTACACGGCAACAGGCGATCTGCCACCGCACAGGTGAACGATACTTTGATTGGTAGGCACATCTTCAAAAACTGAGCATGACAATTGCACATCAACTCTGCCGGGGAATTGGTCACACGGTAATTGGTGAAGGGTTTAATCTCAAATCTCCGTCAGGATGATCATCTGATTTTGCTGTAGATCTTCGTCCTCAAGTCATCAAGGGGTCACCGGTTACGCGGTAACTGGTAATGGAGGGTCGATTATGCCGTCAGGCATTCTGCATCATAGCAGAAGAATTCCTTATCGTCGCCTATGGACTCATCATGTCGCTAGGAACGTCGACAGTATCTTTGTCGGACTTCATCAGTAAGTCAATAAGGGATCACCGATTACTCGGTAACCGGTGAAGGGCTACTCTCAAATCTCCGTCGGGATGATTATCAGATTTCGCTACAGCTTCTTCCTCAAGTCATCAAGGGATCACGGGTCATTCGGTAACCGGCGCTACATAGCTGATATTGCAGTCAGGCATTCTGCGGCACCGCGGCAGAAGGATTCCTCGGGACTCATCAGGTCATTAGGAACTTTTAACAATCAAGTTAATTATGCCGTCGGGCATTCAAAGAACATCTCGGGCGTCAGCCAGACTTCGTCAGTAAGTCGGGAATAGACTCCTCGGTCAATCATGAACCTAATCGGGATATTCATTCTTTCACCGTCAGGCACTCCGCATCAGCTGGGAGAACTGCTTAGACATCACAGTTGGACTTCGTCAGTAAGTCTTCAAATGGAATCCTTAATCAATCACGGACCAATAAGGATACACATTCTTTTGCCGTCAGGCACTCCGCGTCAGCTGGGAGAACTGCTTCGACATTGCATTTAGACTTCATCAGTAAGTCTGGGGTTTTGGCACCGCTGCCGGACTTCAATCATCAAGTCTTCAAGGAAATTTCAACTTCGCTGTTTAAAACCTGTTGGGGATGACACATCTCCGCTGGGGATTCTGGAGAACTATCAAGTAACTCTGCTTCGGGGATCCCGAAATCATCCTGGGTGAATCATCTCTGCTGAGGACTTCAAGAATCATCTTGGACAAATAACTCCGTCGGGGACTTTAAGAATCATCCTGAACTAATAACTTTGCGGGAGATTTCAGGAATCATCCTGAGCAAACACTCTGCCGAGGACTCTAAGCACCGACTTGAGCAACCAACCCTGGCGACTTCACTGGGGAATTCAAGAATCATCTTAAGCCATCAACTTCGCTGGGGAATTCAAGAATCATCTTGAGCAAACCATTCTGCACAGGAACACCTGCAAAACAAGAATGTTAACGACCTAGCTCATGTTTCATATTCATATGTATATGCTTTAACAATGGCACAATGCTCCACACGATGGAAATGCTACGCGTTCAGGATAAATGCTATGCAATCATGCAAAATGCTATGACCCCATCAGCAAAATAAATGTTGAAGGGAAAAGCCTCCTATCAAGGAGAAAGAACCACTCTGGTGGAGGAAGGACTCATCCTGCCGAGGAGAAGAAGTCACACCAATCTCAATTGGACTCCGCCTGGGGAAATGACCTTCAGTCGACTGCTGCAGGGGAATAAAGTTCTACAAGAACCTGAACCTGCTCAACTAGGTGTACGAACCGCAAACTGCTGAGGGAAACGATGTCAATCGCAGAAATAAAATGCCTGGCATTCGCAGATAGAACTTTCCTGGAGATAACAACTCCGTTGGGGAAATACAGCATCAGCTATTCAACACGCTACTGGGGAAAACCAATCATGGCCCGCGCGACTTCCAAGGACTCAACTCTTTTGGGGATTTGCCAGCTCGGTTGGGGAAGAAGGAATCATCCTGCTTGCTGGGGAGAGTACGACTCTGTGGGGATTTTAAATTCTCCAGGAGACCTCAGTCTGGATTATCGAAAGCTGCATACTTACGTGTAGTCTTTCATGAGAAAACTGCACATTGTCCGAGTGCTGGGGATGAACATACACTTCAGTGTATTACTCAGCTGGGGAGAAGACGATCCTTCAGGATACATCGGATCAGGGAGAATCTTCTTTGCTTGGGGAGTCATATCAATGCTCTTGGTCCCATGTTTAGACTGCGTGGGGAGATCCTGCTGAACTCGCTGAGGTAGAAGGAATCATCCTGCTTGGGGACGCATACGGCGTACTGCCTGGAATATGCCATACCTGCAACAACACAAACAAACAGACAAGATACCCTTCTCAAAGGGACCTATCAAGGTTATCATCTCGTGACAATGTTCAAGTAATTCATTGTTTCAACAATCAGCGGCCTAGGCCAGTAAGTTTATGTATGCGCATTTTATCAAAAACATCGGCGTTCTTTTTCCGCAAAACAAAACAGATAAATGCTAAACAAACACACAGAATTGTTGAATAGTATATATTTTATTGATAACGAACCCCTGAATAGGTAAAAATGTTTTACAACAGATACAAGCTCCTGGAATGAGGAAGCTGCACAAATATAAAAACATAAATATACATCAGTATATACACAAATGTCGGCAATATAGCGTAGACGAACACCATGAGTTGATCCCTCTATGACCCACTCGACTTCGATACTTCTCCGACGCTTCAGCTTCAGAAGAGACTAATTCAGATAAACGGCCCTCAAGTCTTCCAAACCACTAAACAATGAAAGTCCATACGCGGAACGCATTCATTTGCTTTTTCAAATCCCTAACTTTTTCCTGAATCGCCCTTTCGGGTTTTCGATTCACCGAGATACCCTTTTTTGCCAAAGTCGCCCTTCCAGGTTTTCGACTTTGCGGGTGTACATTTTTCCATTTATATCCCTAATTTTTGCCCGAACCTTTTTCCTTTTTTTATGGTTCGCCGAGATGCCCCATTTTTGCATGGATATTCTTTTTCTTTCCAGCGGGTCATTTTTTAAGCAAAGTATTTTTTTAACTGCGTCCGCGTTCACCGGGGATGCAAAGTCTTCGCCATCCATTGTGGATAACAACAAGGCTCCCCCCGAGAAGACCTTGCTGATGACGTACGGACCTTCGTAATTGGGAGTCCACTTGCCCCGGTGATCGGAGTGTGGAGGAAGAATCTTCTTCAGGACGAGATCACCCGTCTGAAAGCTTCTAGGACGCACCTTCTTGTCATAAGCTTTCTTCATTCGGCTTTGGTACAGGCGACCATATGCGATCGATGCTAACCTCTTCTCGTCCATCAGGATGAGTTGGTTTAGTCGGTTCTTAATCCATTCTGCCTCATCGAGTTTTACGTCAACCAAAACTCGTAAAGAAGGAATCTCAACTTCTAACGGTAGGACAACTTCCATACCGTACACCAGTGAGAAAGGAGTTGCCCCGGTTGATGTACGTACAGTCGTACGATAACCGTGCAATGCAAATGGCAACATCTCGTGCCAATCCTTATAGGTCACAGCCATCTTCTGTACAATCTTCTTAATGTTTTTATTGGCCGCTTCAACGGCGCAATTCATCTTCGGCCGGTAAGGAGATGAGTTGTGGTGTTCAATCTTGAAACTTTGGCACAGCTCCTTCATCATCTTGTTATTCAGATTCGAACCATTATCAGTAATGATCCGCTCGGGAATTCCGTAACGACAGATGATGTCCCTCTTTATGAATTTAGCCACCACCTGCTTGGTCACGTTAGCATACGAGGCTGCCTCGACCCACTTGGTGAAGTAGTCGATGGCTACTAAAATAAAGCGATGACCGTTAGATGCAGTGGGCTCGATCTTGCCTATCATGTCTATGCCCCACATGGAGAACGACCATGGGGAGGACATGACGTTCAACGGGCACTGCGGCACATGAATTTTATCAGCATAAATCTGGCATTTATGACATCTCTTCGCAAATTTAAAGCAATCTGATTCCATCGTCAGCCAGTAATATCCTGCTCTCAGGATCTTTCTTGTCATAGCATGCCCGCCGGCGTGCGTACCAAATGTACCTTCATGGACTTCTTCCATGATTATACTTGCTTCTTTCTCGTGTACACATTTGAGTAGCACGAGATCGTGGTTTCTTTTATACAAAACTCCATCAGGATTGAGATAGAAATTTCCAGACAGCCTCCTCAGAGTCTTCTTATCCTGGGTTGACGCTCCCGCAGGATACTCCTTAGTCATAAGGAAAGTCTGAATATCATGGAACCATGGCTTGCCGTCGGAGGCCTCCTCGATCGCAAAGACGAATGCAGGTCTATCAAGACGAGAAAGGACAATCCTTGGAGCTTCATTCCAAAAATTGACTTTATACATCGAAGCCGACGTGGCTAGGGCATCAGCCATCTGATTTTCAGCTCTGGGCACATGATGGAGTTCCACTCGATCAAAGAACGGAAGCAACCTTCTGGCATAATTCATGTACGGCACCAGATTCGATTGACGAGTCTCCCACTCCCCTTTAATCTGGTTGATCACAAGTGTCGAGTCACCATATACATCTAGGTTCTTGATTCTCAAATCAATTGCTTCTTCTAGACCCATGATGCATGCTTCATACTCTGCTTCATTATTGGTGACTGGAAACGTCAGTCTAGCAGTGAACAGGATGTGAGATCCATAGGGAGTCGTGATGATTGCCCCAATGCCACTTCCGTAAGAATTAACCGCCCCGTCATATATCAATTTCCATTGGGATTTCCTGTCTGGACCCTCGTCGGGCAACGGTTCATCGCAATCTTTCACCTTGAGAAACATGATATCCTCATCAGGGAATTCAAATTTCATCGGCTGATAATCCTCGATCGGCTGTTCGGCAAGGTATTCAGACAATACGCTTCCCTTGATGGCTGTCTGAGAAACGTACTGAATGTCATATTCCGTCAACACCATTTGCCATCTGGCAATCCTGCCCGAAAGTGCTTGTTTCTCGAAGACGTACTTGATCGGATCCATCTTCGAAATTAGCATGGTTGTGTGGTTGAGCATGTACTGTCGTAAACGTTTGGCAGCCCAGGCTAGTGCACAACATGTTTTCTCCAGCATTGAGTAACGGGATTCACAGTCTGTGAACTTTTTACTCAAATAGTAAATGGCATGCTCCTTTCTGCCCGTCTCGTCGTGCTGACCGAGAACACACCCCATACTATTCTCAAGAACTGTCAAGTACATGATTAAGGGTCTTCCGACCACTAGGGGTATCAAGATCGAAGATTCCTGTAGATACTGTTTTATCTTATCAAATGCCTTCTGGAAATCCTCGTTCCAGATAATCGCCTGATCTTTTTTCAGTAGTTTGAACATCGGTTCACACGTGGCTGTGAGCTGAGAGATAAACCTTGCAATGTAGTTTAGTCTGCCCAGGAAACCACGAACTTCTTTTTTGATTTTTGGCGCTGGCATTTCTTGTATTGCTTTTATCTTCGCAAGATCAACCTCAATGCCTCTTTCACTCACGATAAACCCCAGTAGTTTTCTAGACCGTACTCCGAAAGTACACTTGTTAGGATTCAGCCTCAACCTGAACTTCCTAAGCCTCTCAAAAAGCTTCAGCAAATTGACCAGATGTCCCTCCTCCGTTTGGGACATCGCAATCATGTCATCAACATAGACTTAAATCTCATGATGAATCATGTCATGAAACAAAATGACCATTGCTCGTTGGTAAGTGGCCCCTGCGTTCTTCAGACCGAAAGGCATTACCTTGTAGCAAAATGTTCCCCAAGGTGTAATAAACGTAGTTTTCTCCATGTCCTCCGGCGCCATCTTGATCTGATTATAGCCGGAGAAGCCATCCATGAACGAAAATACGGAGAACTGAGCTGTATTGTCGACCAACACATCAATATGAGGGAGCGGGAAATCATCTTTAGGGCTCGCCCTATTCAAATCCCGATAATCGACGCACATTCGCACCTTACCGTCCTTCTTCGGTACAGGTACTATGTTGGCAACCCATGGAGGGTAAGTAGTGACCGCTAAGAAGCCAGCATCAAGCTGCTTTTGCACTTATTCTTTGATCTTAACAGCCATATCTGGTCGTGTCCTCCTAAGCTTCTACTTAACGGGAGGACAATCTTCTCGCAGCGGCAAGTGATGGACCACGATGTCAGTATCAAGTCCGGGCATATCTTCGTATGACCAAGCAAAGATGTCACTATACTCTCTCAGCATCTCGACTAATCTGTACTTGACATCACTCTGCAATGCAGCCCCTATCCTGACCAGCTCTTCAGAACCTAGATTCACAATCTCAATCTCCTCCTCGTGAGGCAGAATAACTTTCTCTTTTTGTTTCAACAAGCGGGCCAACTCTTCGGGAAGGTTTTCTTCTTCATCAATCTCTCCTTCGGCTTGATAGATCGGGCAATCAAAGTCGAAGTGAGTCGTAGAAGGTCCAGAGTCGATGTCATCTGCTATGTGGATCCTGCAATAACAAGGGTTAAGCTTAAAACAAGGATATGCAGGTTAGCACAAACCCTATTGCCATTTTATTGTTTTTCAAAACAAATATAAAACAGGAATAACAGAGATCACAACATTTTGAATGCGAAGAAAAACGCCTTTTGATTTATTGGTAAAATGCATGTACATAATCAAACAAGGCCCTGACAATAAAACCACTATGTCCCAGGTAGGACATAGGGTTGTACAATAATTGGAGAAAGTAAATCATTACTCTTTGCCTGTCACTTGGATGGTATCCCTGATGGACCAGTTGGTGAGGCTCTGGCCTGGTTTGCTTGGCTGGATCCAGGAATCCAGGTCACAATCGTTGTCTTCGCCGTCATCAGACACTACGTTGACACTTTCAAATATTACTCCGTCACTGGTAAACTGGATCGGCCCTTTACCTCGCGACGCACTGTGGGAAGAGTAGGCTTCAGCTGCAGGAGAGTATCCTAACCCAAACTTGTCCTGCTTATTAGGTATTTCTAGAACTTGCCCCCAGCCTGGGGTAGATCCGGCTTGAACAACGGCCCGGGCTTCCTTGAAGGAAGAGAGAGTCATCTCTGGTTTCTCAGTCATCAATGGAGTCACGTCCTTGACTTTAACAGCTTCGAATGCCTGACATAGGGTTTCGTGGATTTCCCCATCCATCTCAACATATTTGAAGGACGACAAATGGCTCACCATTATGTCTTCCTCGCCACACACAGTTACAATGTTGCCCCCTACAGCATACTTGAGCTTCTGGTGCAACGTGGAGGTCACGGCACCAGCAAAATGGATCCATGGCCGGCCTAAGAGACAGTTGTAGGCTGGCATGATGTCCATGATGTAGAAGACGGCGTCGAAAGTTTCCGGCCCAACTTGGATTGGCAGCGTTACCTCTCCAAAGACATGATGCTTGGTTCCATCGAAGGCCTTCACAACCAGGTCACTGGGTATGCAAATCAATCCTCGAGTATCTAACTTCATCAATGCCTTCTTTGGAAGAACCTTGAGCGATGACCCAGTGTCCACCAACACATGAGCCATAACTGTTCCCCTACACTCTATCGAGACGTGCAGGGCGCTGTTGTGGTCTCTCCCCTTCGGCGTCAGCTCCAGGTCAGTGAACCCTAACCCGTTTCCAGCATTCACGTGGGCTACTACCCCTTCCAACTGGTTGACGGAGATCTCCTGTGGTACATACGTGGCATTCAAAACCTTTAACAGCGCGTTGCGATGTGACTCCGAACACAATAACAAATTCAGGATGGAAATTTTCGAGGGTGTTTGATGAAGGTGGTCAATGATCTTGTAATCACTCTTCTTGATCAACCTCATGAACTCTTTAGCGTCCTTTACAAGTAAGTCCTTCTCTACCCCACGAGGGGTTTCCTCAATGACTTTGTTCTTTCCCTTATCAGTTTTCTCAGGTTTATCTGCTTTGTCGACTACAATCTCAGGTGGATCAAATACTCTTCTGCTGCGTGTGATTCCGCCAGTTCCCACTAGGTTATCCACAGACTGCCCAGATGGTTCCAGTTCCAATTTCTGTCCATTACAGTAGACGTCCACCCCATAGTGCCATGGGACAGCGTTGGTGCTTTCAAAAGGTATCGGTCCTGCTTTTGTGATGGTAATTGTGGGCGGCCTGGGTGCAGAAATGGTTATCGTCTGGCGAGGGATGGTGATGGTGGCAACCTCATCATCCTGTTTCAGCATTACCTCTCCAGATCCACATTCGGCCCTTCGGCTAAACTGCAAGATTCCTTCGGTCATCAGACTCTGAACCCCTATTGTCAACTGTTCACATCCATCAGGACGAGTCGCACAACCCATACACAATTCTCCACAGCCCGGAAAGAAGCCTCTCTTCATCAGCTTGGCTTTAACGAAGCTAAGCGGTGTCTTCAGATCCTTGACATCAGTCAGCAAATCTAAGTTCTCTTCTTCAATAATGGCATTCACCCCACCTCCCCTATGGTTCGGCATAGGGTTCTTTGTGACATTCGGCACATTATCTTAGAAATTGATGATCTTAGCATCCACCATATCTTGCACCTTGTGCTTGAAGGCTTTGCAGTTTTCTATCGTGTGGCCGGGTGCCCCTGAGTGAAAATCACATGTTGCATTTGCATCATAACCCTGCGGAGGTGCCCCTGTCAAGGGAGCCAGGGTTCTTTTCTGGACTAGCTGTAACTGAAGCAGAGTTTGTAATAGCTGAGCATAAGACATGGGCGGTGTCTCAAGGTGACGACTTGACTGAGGTGCCCTGTTCTGATACCTTCTGTACCCTTGCTGATTTGGCTGTTGCTGCTGCGGCGGCTGCTGCGGCTGGGGTTGTTGGACAACAGGGATGGTTATGCTAGCCACCTGCTGGCGCTGGCCTTTACCTTTCCTTCGAGCGTTAGACACGGCGCTCGTCTCTCCTTCATGCCTTTTGTTACCGTATGGTTTCTTTCCTCCTCCAGCTGAGGATAGATCAACACCTTGAATTTTTCCCAATTTGATCCCATTTTCAACGTGCTCGCCAGTAATGATGAGATCAGAGAAACTCCCTGACATACCGCTGACCAATTTCTCGTAATAGACCCCCGAGAGAATGGCTACAAACATCTCAACAAGCTCTCGTTCAACCATCGGCGGATGAACTCTAGCTGCTAATTCACGCCATCGCTAGGCGTATTCTTTGAACCCCTCGTTGTTCCTCTGTGACAAGTTCTGCAGTTGAACCCGGTTCGGAGCCAAGTCACTGTTATACTGATAATGGTGTACAAAGGCCTCAGCCAGTTCTTTCCATGTGCGCACACTGGTGGGTTCCAAACCCATGTACCATTCCAAGGATGGCCCGAACAAGCTATCCTGAAAGAAGTGCATCGGCAGCTTCTCGTCTTCAGAGTAAGCGGACATCTTTCGGTAGTATGACCTTAAGTGGACACGAGGGAAAGTGGTTCCCTTGTATTTCTCAAAGTCGGGTACCTTGAATTTAGGAGGCATCTTGAAATCAGAAAGATGTCCTCTGTGAGAACAAATCTTCTTGACGATCTTCTAGCCATGGCTGAGGCCCATACAGATTTCCAGCACCTGTGTTGCCATTGCCTGGTCCAGTGTTTCCATTAGCTTCGAAGTTTCCATTACCGACGCCAGTTGTATTACCGTTGAGCCCGATGTTAGTGATCACATTGCCATTACCACTTCCATTCCCCCCGGTCACGGGGATGCCACCCTGAGGAGTTTCAACAGGAGGAGGGACTGGAACGCTCCCTCCATGCAGCACACCATTGTTGTCAGCCCTTAAGATCAGAGGCTGGACCAGTGTTTTGAGCTGGTCTTGGCCGTTGGCCACCACTTGCATGAGCACCATGAAGCGGTCCATCCTCTCTCGGAGTTCCTGGACGTCAGTTTGCACTTGTTCCATTGCTCTAGCTTGATTCGCTCTGGTCGGATAGCGGTGGATCGGTCTTCGGTCAATCCTGGAACAACCTGCATACACAAAGGGTTAGAAAAACGACAAGGTGCTCGTCATGCAAATGCAAACGTGTGTCTGTGCCTTGGGGAGATTCCCCCCGATCCTAGTTTCCGAGACAAATAAAGTCTATCCCCAATCATGGAAAAGAAATCCTCATATATTCATCTGAAAAGCCCGCTCGGGTAGCGTACAACTGTAATCACATACAACGGAAGCAACAAGGCATGACCCCAACCAACATACCTGGCGGTGATCAGTATATCAATGCATAAAATGTACAAAGAAAATACAAAAAGATCAGGTGCGCCCACGGGCACGAATATCTTCTAACAACTTCTTTGTAGCGGGATGATCTGACTGAGTAAGCAAACCCTGGGCCAGCAGGTCCCTCTGCCTGATGGACTCTTGGAGGTTCTCGGCAACGCTCCTAGAAACACCTTCTTCATAATGGTTTTCGACTCTACTCCTCTTAGCATCAACCCGGAGTTGAAAATCTTGCAAATTCGCCTCGGCCTCAGCCAATCTATACTGGACGTCTCGTCGCAGTGAGGCTTCAGCCTCTATCTTCTTGTCTTTCACCATAATCTGAGCTTCTAGCTCAGCTACTTGCTGCTTCAGCTTTTCTTCCCGCTCTTTGTATTTGGCTAGGGTGCTTCTCTAGACCCTCTCGTATTGGGTTAACTTTCGGTACACTCTATCCAGATCCTGTTTCTTGGTTGTCAACACGCCATGTACTGACTTCAGGTCCAACCCCAGATGTTCCCTAGCATCAGTTTCTTTGGTCAGGTTGGAGCCTAGATGGTTGATCATCTCAGTCTGCTTCTTGCAGGTATAAACGGCTTCACTTTTCTCTTTCCGAAGTTGAGCGATCTCTTTCTCCAACTCTTCGTTGGCCTTTCGTAGCTCTTCCTTCTCTTGGAGTACCTGGTTGAATTTCTGAATATCAACTGTAGTAGGCTCTTTGTACACGGGAGGATACAATGGTTCCACAGCAGGAAACGGCATTAGAAACTTGGCGGCTCTTTCTCGAACCCAAGTCACATACGGATCAAAGGCCTTGTTGTTGCTCTTTCCTAGCAATACTTTCCCCTTTCGGTGAATTTTGCTCCAAGCACTTTGTACCTTGATCAAAGTGTCGCCTTCAAGCAACTCTGTAAGATACAGAGATTCCCGTATCTCTTCCTTTTCAGGAGGACCTCGTAGTGCATACCCAAATTGTCGTACCAGCAGAGATGGATTGTAGTTGATACATCCATTCCTTCCGACCAAGGGGACGTTAGGAAAGCCACAACAGCTATGTACAATATCTTTACCCAGTAGATCTCTATCAAACCAGATAATATTATCAGCGGTCAAACCCATCAAACGCGCAGACCACGGTGAAGACTCAGCAGCATCAATGAACGGCCCCGACTTAGGAAGATGGCTAGCAAACCACTTATACAGTAAAGGAGCACAATATGCCACGTTCTTCCCCTTTCTGTTCTCATTCTTCCTGTGAACTGAATGGTAGACGTCTCCGAGGATAGTGGGTACTGTATTCCCGGAGGCAAATATGTGGCAAGCATCCATGCTTATGAAGTCCGGATGACTTGGGAATAGCACGATCCCATAAATGCAAAGGGCTAAGAAGGCATTGAATACATGCCAGCGACCCTTCTCGGCAAACTTTCAGGCTTTTTCCATCAGGAAAGGCAAAGGGAAACCATGAACTCCAATCTTTCTAGATACCATCCCTTCCAACTCAGACTTATCTACATGAAGAGCGTCAGTCAACTTACTCAATTTGGGTTCACCCTCAACACGGTAGTAAGGCATTTGATTCATCAAAGGCACCCCCAACAGGTCAGAGTACTCCTCCAGGGTCGGAGCTAGGACATAGTTGGGAAACACAAAGCATCTGAGCTGTGGGTCGTAAAACTGCAGCAGGGCGTAGAGGCCATTCAACTCGTACGCAGGAAGCTTATACACAATACCCAGAAGTCTCCCATAACTCTTTATGAAACTCTCCATCACTGTCTTATCAGCCAAGAAAATCAAAGTCCGTAACTCTCGGATGTCAGGTGTTGGTAGCTTATAAGCCACAATCTTCTTCAGAGATGCCATATCTACCATGAGGATCAAGATCACTAGAACTCAGGGGAAATATACACCTGCAACACAAACACACGTTAATGACATGCAAATGAGGATGCAAAATGCAATCATGCAGTAGGAGATCAAGATGGCTGTGCTGTTGAGGAGATGAAGGCTCTGTATCAACAAAACCACAATACTGCTCTGTCAAGAACAACCATATCTCTAATGAGAATAACCCCTTATACCAGACCATAAATCTGCTCTGTCAAGAACACACATATATCTGACGATGAGAACCTCTGATATCAACAAAACTGATTCACTGTCAAGAAAACCAGGTAGTCTGGGGGTTAAGGTTTCTTGCATCACACCCGACCCTGCTCACAGGTACGGACCTAATCACGGAAAAGGTTCGGCATCCTATGCGGTCATCAGCGTCACAGACTTTCAAGAAACGATGATACGATACCCAGGAGGTGTGGCATCATCATCTCTTGAAGCGGCCTCACTTAGCTGAATTCCAAATGATCGGTTCCCAGAGTCGACAATCCTCAGATCCAACAACCCCTCGAGTCCAAAGGACCGATAGGAAGCCATCAAAGAGAACCTCGTCTGAGTGTGGATTAAATGGGAACTGATGCAAGCAAAGCAAGCACATCCTCCACTAACCCACTCTAATACTATATAGCTCTCAAGCCTGGGTCTGGCTTCTCACTCATCAGAATGCCCCTCCCACAACCATACAGATAATCATATCATACTGAAAATAAAGTGCGGGAAATAAAATGCGATAAATAAATACAACCCAACAAGTAATCATACAAGCGCTATGATTGACTCTCGCAGGGGACGTTGGATCCCCAGATTGACTCGCATAAGGGACATTGGATCCCTAGGAAACTATCAAGTCCCCAGCAGAGTTGCCAGCTGTCGCTACCGTGAAAATAAGGTGCCGGCAAAACAGAAGAGTCGCCACCTTTCGTTATTTATCCCTCGGAACGGGAAAGGAAACGATCGGAAAAACCTGACGAAAAGGTATAAGACAAGGTCATCGCAACCATTGTCTGGGTTCGGGAGTCGGTTACGCAAGGGGAAGGTATTAGCACCCCTCACGTCCATCATACTCGATGGGATTCACGCTTGTTGTGTTTATCTGACGGGTTTATTTTACTATCTACCTATCAAGGCTGGTCTAAAAAGAAAACAAAATGACTCGGAAAAGCGTCGCACTTTATGCCTATATATTCTCATCAGAGAATGAGAAATCAGAGTCAACGTAGTTCGGCTAACTACGGGTTAACGGATGGGGGAAGGTGGCTCTCCAATACGTCAGTATTGTGCCTACGTACTCTCAACAGGTATGAGAGATCATAGCTTACGTAGTTCGGGATAATACGGATTACGGGAATTCAGATTCATCTGTTTTTTCGAGTAGGGTTAAAAAACAGTTCCAGCAGTTTGGCGTACGCAGCTCGACCCTTGGAGACTTAGGCGTTACCGTTTGCAGTAGAACTGAGAGTTAACGACACTCTTTTCTTCAGAAAAGCTTCCTTTGAATTATGGGCCCACGGGGCAAAAAGATTTGAAGTTTGTTTTTTGTCTTTTACGGAAGAACTGTTTTTTATGGCTGTCTGTAGTTTGTACAGCACTAGAGACTATGACCTGGGAACGAATGCATCGCATATCGTCCAAAGGACGTATACTAAACATTCTAGACGATTGAGAGGAGGCCGCTCAATTATCATTACCCAAGTAGCTTAAGGCTCGTAACATGCTTATACTAACTTTCCTTTATTATGTTTTTTACTGTTGTTTCAAGATGAGAAGAGAGAGGGACAACTACGGGGAGACTATCAAGTCCTAATGTTGTCATGCCAAGGATTCATCCTATGGTTGAGGTTTGAAGCAGGGAACTCCTAGAAGTTATCATGCATAGGTTTTAGCCTAAAGTTCTAATCATCACTTCCTTATCAAAGGAAGTGAGATTCCTAGGGGATCATGTCAGTGATATACAGAAACAGATAAAGCATCAGCTTAAACAGTAAACAGTAAACGACTGTAAAATGCATGCAATGCAAGTGAATAAGGAAATGTGTGTGGGGCATCAGCCTCCACAAGCTCGTCTCGACCTCAAGCCAGATATGAATAACTGCAATCATGAAGGAAAATAAAATGTCGTCAAGCAAATCACAAACCACATAGGCAAGGGAGCAGAGTTCTACCGAATACCCACAAGCAAAGCCATACAGTAAAAATACAAGCAGACGGAGCAACTCAACCTCTAGTGCAATCATGCCCCCAACTTAAAACAATTTAAACATGAACTTATTCTAATGCATCAAGCAAATTAAACAAGTCACATCAATATAGTTGCACAGAAAGCAAACAGACAGGAAAGAAAGCAAATCAACAGCTTCCACAGCTTCACGGCAAAGCAATCCTTCTGACAGCAGTTCAGTCCTCAGTCAGTAACTGTTCTTCAAGTCTATCCTCTTTAAGAGAATGAAAGGTACTCCATCTTCAATCTTCAATCTTCAAGGTAGACTCCACCTTCAGGCTTTAATCCTCAATAGCAAGTATCAACTTGCTTCTTCAAGCTTTCAATGCATCAAACACAAGTATCAACTTGTTCTTCATCTTCTTCAAGCTTCAGCTCTCTCTTCAATCTAAATTTGATCTTCTTCACACAAGTATCAACTTGTTCTTCTTGATCTTCAAGCTTCAGCTTCAATGGCCGTCTTCAAACAAAGGGGAAGTGCAACATCTAGCATCTTCAATCTTCTAACAAGGAACTCCATCCTCTAGCAAGGGAGAAAGATTCATCTAACAAGAGCAAGGTGGGATAGGGAGAAGCAAGGTGAAGACTAAAGGTCACCACTAAGCACTCCACCATCAAAGAAAGGAACCCTCAAAGGTTCTACCAACTTGTGAAGAGCCACACATCCTACCAAAGGAGGGATGAGGCCTTATGTTGCACCCCAAAATTTGCTCAACCTTTTCTTACCTGGTTTATGTTTCATTGCATTAACATTTGCATAGTTATATCATTTGCATATCATGGTATCATTCATATATTAGGGTATCAAGTGTGATTCTTTTCAAGAGAAGCCTAGCAAGAGGTCTCATTCAAGATTGAGAAGTTGTCAAAGTCATCAGAAGGTGGTTTTAGTGCCTAAGGGTTTAGGTGTTTGAGTGTGAATCTTCTCCTAACTTGAGGATTAACTGAAGACCATCAGAGGGTTGTGAAGTGTTGAATGTGAGAAGAGGATGTGTATGGAACTCATAGAATTCCTAGAGGGCCATGGGAGAGTTCAATCAAGTCATTGTGTCAAATGCAAAAACCACAGTTGAGGTGCAAGCAATTAGGGTTTCATCTGGATCAATTCTAGGTCAACTGGACAATTGAAGAGTATCAAAGCCTACTTTTAGGTCATGGAGTTCATGAAATGATATGATAAGACATTTGTGGTGTTGTGCCAAGATCAAATCAAGAAGAGTCAAGAGTGTGGGAAGTTGCTAAATTAGGGTTTTAGTGCAAAATCCCCTATTTAGTGCCTAACTTCAAGACCACATAAGTCAAAATACAAGTTTCAAATGTATCTTTGGCCAAAATGAAACTTGTATAGAATCTAAATACCTTTAATTTGAGTACTAGAAGTCCTCAAGGGGATTTATAGAACTCAAGTTATGGCCCAGACAAGTTACAAGTCCTCAGATGCCACTGAAATTTGTTTATGAAAATCATATGACTTCAAAGCTATTTTTGACCTAGAAGGATGTTTCACCTGAACTTTTGGACAACATGAAAGTTGTTCCTCATGATCTTATATTTCTAAATTGTACTAGAAGTCTTCCATCTGATTTGTAGAACTCAAGTTATGAGGTTTACAAGTCAGGGGTATTTTGGGAAAGTGAGATTATAGGTCATTTTCAATCATAGGCCAAAATCTCCAACTTGCACTTGTCAAATGCAATTTTGTTCAACATGAAAGTTGTCCAAAATGGTTTTTTTAGGCTAGCCAAGGGGTCATGATGGATTGATGGAGCTCATAGCAAGACTTGGTTTGAATTGGTTTCAAAAAGGGAAAATTTCAAATGAATTAAGGAGGGAAAATGCCAATTTCGAGTTATAGGACCAAAACATGTCAAGTAACCACATTTTTTTAACGGAAATTGAATTCTAAGCACAATGGCATTACCAGAATTTTGAGTTTAGGTCAAGTTTTGTGAGTTGCCATTTGGTTTCTTCATTTGCAAGTCACACATCAAAATCCCTTACCAATGCAATTCAAACACTCCTTTTGGTTTGAACACACTCACAAGGCAATTTGCAGTTGAAAGGGAAGCTTCTAGAGCAATTTTCATGGCCAATTCGTGACTGTTACATTGCACATGTGAGGAGAAAAACAGAAATTTGGATTGGCTGGATGGGCCTCAATTGAGTTTTTAAAGCCCATGGACATGTTCTATTTAAGTTCTTGAATGATTTCAGAATCATTTTGGTGCAAGTTTCGTGGCTGAAGCAGAGATAGCAACTTCATTTTCAAGCAAACAAGTGCAGATCGGGTTTTGAATTCTAGGCTGATTCAGAGAAAATTGAAGGTTGAAGCATCTTTATCTTGCATCCTTGAAAGATTCTGGAGAGTTTTGAAGCTTGATTCGAGTTTTATCTACCTCTGTTACTAGATCTACATCAGGTTAGTAAACTTCACATTTCCACATGAATTAGCATGATGTAGTTAGAATTGAACTTGTGGTTAGGATCTAGATGAGATGTAGACCGTTTTAGGATCAATTTGGAAGTGATTGGTGATGTTTGATCATGAGATGCCATTTCTGTTTTGATTCGAGTAGATCTGATCTTAAGGCTATAACATGATTTGGATAGATCAATTTGATGTATGAAGCATGAGGAACATTTATGTATCATTAGATTTGCAATTGATGATGATTGATTTGGATGTGTGTTCTGAACCTTGCTTCGAATTTGAAAATATATGGAGAGATAGCACATTTGAATAGGAGATTTGAATTCCTGGTGAAATTCTGATTGAGATTGGTATAAGGATTGCTATTTCTGGACACCTGCAACCACCTGCTCACCGGAGAAGACGACCGGAGTCTTCTCCGGCCACCACACTGAATATCCATCTGGCCAGCCTGAGAAATGAAGAAGATGATCTTTGGACCATTGGATCTCACCTTTGACCTTGACTGACCACCAGATCTAATGGACGTGTTTTAATCTGAGAGTGGACTTTTTGAGTCCAAAACGCAGGCGTTTCACTTAATGCGCTGGCAAGCTCTAGTGCATTAGATCAATTGACTGGTCTCCTCATCCAACGCCCAGTGTTTTATTCTGAGTTTTTATTTCTTTTATTTCATTTGAATTATTTTAAATGCATTATTGATTCTAAAAATCACAATAATTCCAATTTTGATCAAAAAAATATTTTAAAAATACCTCCATGATCTTGAGAGAATTTGTGATTTTCTGAAATCAATAAAATGCATTTTTCATTTTAATTTGATTTTTCTTATTTTTGTTAATTCTTTTAATTTTGCATATTTGACCATCTGTTTTGCTGAATTTTGTTCTTCCAATTGGTGATAAGTTTGGCTTTGATTTTTTAGTATGTGTTAGGGTAGACATTCATGTTCCCTTAGAATTTGTTTTAGATTTTTAGAACAACTTTAGGTTCTGTTTTAGGTGTTGAGATTAGAGCCTTCCCAAACTTGTGGATTACCTTGATACCTTTCAATTTAGAAATTATTTAGGTGACTTAGAAGTTGAATTAGGCTGTAATATTTTAACCCTATGTTTTTCAAACATGTATGTTCCCCTAGGAAGTTTGTTAGATTTTTACAATTTGGTTTTCTATTTTAGTTGAATTTTATAAGTTGCTTGTGTTTGTGTTGTTCTCTCTTGAGTGCCTTTGCTTGTTTGGCTTGGTTGGTGACTTTGGAGCTTGCTTGGCTTGGAATCCTTTTTGGGAGGTCTTCTGGACTTGATATAGATGCTATGGCTTGAATATTAGAGCTTGGAGTTGAAGCTCCTTTTCCTTTAGGGATTGTTTTAGGAGCTTAGGAAATTAGGGTTTTAGGAAGAGCCATTAGAGCTAGTTTTGATTCTTTCATCAAACATAGAATGCATTGTGTGCTTCTATTCTATCCAATGATGTAAAGTCCTCCTAGGGAAACTCCATCTCTCCTTTGGAGGGATGTGTGGTATGCCCATAGTTGAGTAGAACTTTGAGGATACCTTTCCATTTCAATGTTGGTACTTGATGATTTCCTTTGGTTTTCATTTGGTTTTCAACATTGCAACCTTGATCTTGGTGATTGTTCCTTTGCTTGGAGGGTGCTTGCTAGAGCTTGAAGATGAAGTTTGATGAAGCTTGAGATAGAAGCTAGCTTGAAGATGAAGTTTTGCTGTCAACTTTGCTGTCATTTCAACTGTGTTGTTTAGAGCTTGTTGTTGCTGTCTGCTGTAAGAATTTGTTGCTACTGCTTGGGCTGTTTTCTCTATATCTTTTGTTTTTCTCTGTATTGTCTATTTGCTTGTGTTGATTACCTCTAGGTTTGAGGAGGAGCTTGTCTCCTCTTGCCGGTTGTTTTCCCCCTTGCCTCACTGGTATTGTTGCATAGCATGCATTCTACTGTTTTCTATTTACTGTTTACTGCTTGCTTTCTTTTGCTGTTTCCCCCTAGGATCTCTGATTTCCTCTGTGCAAGAGGGAATTATAACAGACATTAGGTTTTGACCCATGCATGATAACTGTAGGTAGATTCCCCTTTCAACCATAGTTTTAGGGTGTCTTTCTCTTCTCATCTCAAAACAATTCAAAAATGCAGTAATAAGGTTAATTGAATTCGTGCGTTACGAGCCTTAAGCTATCTGGGAAAAGGTTGGTGAAGGGTCTCTCTCCAGTAATCTGGATGTTAGTGTGGTACCCTTTGGGTGACATACGAAGCGTTCACTCCTGGGTCATAGTCTCTAGTGCGACTAAGATTGCAAACATCCTAAAAAACAGTTCTTTCGTAAAAAACTCAAACAAACAATCAAACTCTGTTTTTGTCCTCTTAGACCTTTAATCAGGAAAACCCTTTTCAGAAGGAGATAAAAAACTGTCAGACAAACTGGTGTCTTCCGTAGCCCGAACTACGTTTGCTCTGATCTTTCATGCCGTATGAAAGTACGTAGGCACGAGACGCGATATCTCGGCGAGCAACCTTCCCCCCTTAACCCGTAGTTAGGTGAACTACGTTGACTCTGATTTCTCGTTCCAGACGGGAATACGTAGGCATAAAGTGCGATACTTTGCCGAGTCATTTTCTTTTCTTTTTAACCCAGACCTGTAGAGTAGATAGATAAAAATACCCTTAAATAGAAAACAAGTGTGGATCCCGTCGAGTACGACGGACGTGAGGGGTGCTAATACCTTCCCCTTGCGTAACCGACTCCCGAATCCAGGATTTGGTTGCGATGACCATTCCTTTCCCTCTTTGCGTTAGGTTTACTCTGAGTGTTTCCTTTCCCTCTTGTGGGATAAATAACGCACGGTGGCGACTCTTCTGGCATAGCCGGTGCCGATTTTCGCAGTAGCGACAGCTGGCGACTCTGTTGGGGAAGTTCTGGTTCCCTATGCGAGTCAATCCTAGCGCTTGTTTTCCCGTCTGGGGTTTTGTATTTATCTTTCTGTCTTTACTTTCAGTACTGTATATTATTGTTATTGAGTTGTGGGTAGAGGGTTAGTTTGAGAGATAAGCCGGACCTGGGCTTGAGTGCACATAGACTTAGAAGTAGAGAGTAGTGGTTAGTCTGCTTGCTTTGCTCGCACCAACTAGCTACGAAATCTGCACTCAGACGAGATTCTCTTTGATGGCATCTTGCCTGGCCCTTTGGGCTCGACAGGTTGTTGGATTTGAGGGTTGTCGACTCTGGGAACCTATCATTTGGGATTTGGCTAAGTGAGGTATCTTCAAGGGATGATGATGCCACACCTTCTGGGTATCGTATTATCGCTCTTGAAAGTATGTGATGTTGATGACCGCATAAGATGCCGTACCTCATCTGCGAGTTAAGTACATACCTGTGAGAGGGTAGGTAGGTCTTTTTGCAGGAAAACTCTGGCCTCAGACTACCTGGTTTGTCTCTGTCAGTGAGAATTGGTTGTGAGGGTTCTTTTGTGGTTGGTTTGGTTTGAGGAGAAGATCTGATGGTTCTCAAGTGGCAGTACAGCACAGCACAGTTCTTCATTATTAAACTTGATCCGCTGTTGCATATGCATCTACATTTTCATGTTTGCATTTCATTAACGTGTACTTATGTTGCAGGTGTGGTTTTTCCCCTCAGATTCTAGTGTCCTTCTTTCCAGACATGGAGTCCATGAAGAGAACAGTTGCTTACTGGTTTCCTTCTCCAGATATCAGTTCCTTGTTGCGGTTGGTTGCTCTAACAGATTAGAGAGTGAGGGCTGAGTTTAGAGAGTCTTATGGGAAACTGCTCAGTTTGTTGTACAGACCTTCTGTGTTTGAGATGACTGGATTGTATACCTTGATGCAGTTTTACGATCCTCAGTTGAGATGCTTCTTATTCCCTGATTATATTTTGGCTCCTACTTTGGAGGAGTATTATGATATGCTAGGAGTTCATGTGTTAGATCAGATGCCTTTTGTTCACAAGGATACTGAGCCTGAGTTGGCTAAGCTCGCTGAGATTGTCAGTTTAGATGCTTCTGAGTTCCCCGAAGGTTTGGTCAGGCTGAATGGAGCTTATGGTTTTCATCTTTCTTGCTTTGTTGAGAAAGCTACGCAGTGTGCGGAGGATGGATGTTGGGTTGTCTTCAATGTTATTCTGGCTGTTTGCATTTATGGGATTATACTGTTCCCTAACTTGCCTGATTTTGTTAATTCGGATGCTTTCTTTATTCTTGCCTCGAAGAATCCGGTGCCTACTCTCTTGGGTGACGTTTATCATTCTATTCATTATAAGAATGAGAAGCATCTGGGAAAGAATGTTTCTTGCTGTGTACCTCTTCTATCCAGGTGGTTTCAGGGACATCTTCCTAAGAAGGGACCTTTTGTTGATACTGCTGGTACTTTAGATTGGTCTTCCAGATTGATGGGATTATGTGATGAGAACATTGTTTGGTTTGATCGGAACTTGCTCGGAGTGAATATTGTATATAGTTGCAGTGGCTTTCGAACGTTCCTTTGATTGGACGGAAAGGTTGTATTAACTATAACCCTTCTCTGCTTGTGAGACAGTTTGGCTATGCCTTGAGGGACTCTCCGGTTTAAGATGAGATACATGAATCTTTGTATCTCACAGGTTTATTAGATGGAGATGTTTTGGTCAGATTGAGGCGTGCTTGGGGTAATATTCACAGAAGAGGAAAGACATTGCTTGGTAAGAGTGATAGTCGAGCTTATAATCCTTATCGGCTCTGGATCCATGAGAGAGTTAGGACTTTTTTGATGCCATATCCTGCTGCAGAGCCTTTGTATCTTCTGGTGATCGAGGAACCTGCTTCAGTAGAGATTGAGAAGTATAACAAGCTGCTGGCTGAGAAGGAAGAGTTGCAAAGAGCGAATGAAGAGCTAGAGAAGGATATTTTCCAGCTTAGGCATGAGAAGAATGAGGCAACTTTCACTTTGAAGAAGCAGACTGAGATGATTAATAGGTTGGGTTCAGATTTGACCGAAGAGACCAGCAAAAGAGAGAAAGTAGGAGTAGCACTGAATGGTGTTAGTAGTGTACTTGCTACTAAAAAAGAACTTCTGAACAAGGCTTATTCTCGACTTTCCAAATGGGAATCTTTGTGGAATACAACGCTTACCAAACGGAAGGAGCGTGAAGATGAGTTGAAGCTTCAGATTTCCCAGTTAGAGGAGCAGTTCAGTGCTAAGGATGCGAAGATTGCTGAAGAGGTATCTCTTAGATGTGACGCTGAGTCTAGAGTGAGCAACATGGTCAAAGAAACTAGGGTGGTGAATTGAAGGCTGGCTCCAAGAGATGCAGGATTGATGAGTGTTTTGGCAGGGGAGCTTGTGGAGAGGACGCCAAAAAGCTGAGATCCACTGTTGAGCGGCATGCATTACTGATACAGGAACTAATCGCCAGACTAGGTCACCCGGAGACGTTGAGGATATTGGAAGATGTCAGAGCTCTCCATTTGGCCTGATTTATCTTTGCTTTGCTCTTGTTATTTGTACTTGTATTTTGACCATCGCCAGGCTTGTTGGCCGAGGTCTTTTCCAGTTGTATTCAGCTGTATCTTTGTACTTTGCCTCTTGGCATTTGTTTATGTATGAGGTTTCTGTTTCTGCGTTTGCTTACTTGGGACTCCATTGTCGTTATGGCTTCTTCTCCGGAACTAGAATCGGGGGGGGGGGGGGAAATTAACCTGTTGCATATTTACACGTGTGCATTTGCATATTCATATTGCATGGCAGGTACTTTTTTGAGCTCGAATCTCATCTCCTGCGTCTTACAGGTTGTTTCAAGATTGACGAATAGAGAATTCACAAGTACGCTATAAGAAGCAACAGTAAGAAGATTATGGATCAAGTACAGTCCGAGATGCAGGAGATCCGGGATAGGTTGGCCCAATTCATGCAGACTATGGAGGCTGTGGCTAAAGGCCAGGAACATCTTCAAACTCTGGTGCAACCGCTGCTGGCGCGAGCGGCTGGTAATACTGAATACAACTCTGCTCATGTTGAGACTCCTCGCAGGGAGGAAGTGATACCAAATGCTATTGAGACTGGTATTGGCAACGGCAACAGCAACGCTGGTAACAGAAATGCTGATAATGTTAATGGGAATGTGGAAACCAACAGGAATGTTGGTATCAATGCTGGTTTCGGTGACAACAATCAGGGTCTTGGCTTTGGCAATCGGGATGGCAATGATGGCTTTAATAATCAAGGCTTTGTCAACGGAGGGTTTGGTGATAACATTCAAGGTTATGGTAATAATGGCTACGGTAATGCTGGTTTTGGCAATGTGAATACCAATGGTGCTGGGATGGGTCCTTTCAATACTGGTTTTGGGACAGTAGCTGCTAATCAAAAGCTTGGCAATCTGAGGTATGATCCCAGGTTCTTCCAAAGTGGTCATGGTCATGGTCGTAATGCTGCTTATGACGGATATGGTAATGAGGGGCCATACTGGAATAGAAATCGTCAGGAAGATGCCTTTTCTGGGCAAGGCATGGGTTTTAAGGGTCCCACTGATAGGGATCGGAGGATTAAAATGTTGGAGGAACAGATGAGAGGTATAGCCAATCAAAATTCTGCAGGTTTGGACATGGCTACCATGGGACTGGTTCCTGGGCTGAGAGTGCCATTGAAGTTCAAAGCTCCCACTTTCGATAAATATAAAGGGGATACATGCCCACGGGTTCACGTGAGTTCATATTACCGGAGGATGTCTGCTTACTCTGATGATGAGAAGATGCTTATGCATTTTTTTCCAAGATAGTTTGTCAGGACCATCGCTGGAATGGTACATGGGACTAGAGCCTACACAGGTCGGAAGTTGGAAAGAATTGGCTGATGCTTTCGTCAAACATTACCAATACAATAGTGACCTTGCACCAAATAGGGTCCAGCTTCAAAGTCTTTCACAGAAGAACGGGGCAAGTTTCAAGGAGTATGCTCAGCGTTGGCGCGATCTGGCGGCAAGAGTCCACCCCCCTATGGTTGAAAGGGAATTGATTGATATTTTTGTTGGAACATTCTCTGGGATGTATTATGATAAATTGCTCAATTACTCGATGGGTAGTTTCTCTGACATGATACTCATGGGGGAACGAATTAAAAATGGCATCAAAATTGGTAAGATTCAAGCCGGTGAATCGACCTCAGCTGGAGGTGCGAAAAAGGTCTTTGGTGGTAAAAGGCAAGGAGACGTCAGTGCAGTGTATGGTGGTCGAGGACGAGGTAGAGGTCGGAATCAGTATATTCAACAACAAGTTGCTAGTGTGACGATCCCTATACCACAACAACGACAACAACCACAACAGCAGCATCAACAACAAAGGTATAATCCTGCTCAGAGAAGGATCCAGAATGGGAAGCCGAAGAGGGTATTTGATACACCTCCGTCAACGTATGCAGAACTGCTTCAGACACTGTTAAGTTTGAATCTGGTTGAGAAGATAACGTTGGACCCACCCACAGGAGCGCTTCCTTACGGGTATGATACTAGTAAGCAGTGTGAATTTCATTCCGGGGCACCCGGACATGATATCGAGAGTTGTCATGCTTTTAAGCACAAAGTCCAAGATTTGATTGATAATAAAGTCATCAACTTCAGTAATAATGGTCCCGATATTGTTCAGAAACCAATGCCGAATCATGGAACGAATGTTGTTTTGATAGAAGAGGATTTGGATTTGGTTATGGACGTAAATGATCTGAAGACACCTTTGAGCTATGTTAAAAGCAGATTGTTGAAAGGAGGGGTCTTCCCCGGATGTGATGAGTATTGTTTGGATTGTTGGACCCGGCCAGAGGGCTGTATTGATTTGAAGAAAGGTATTCAGGCCATGATTGATGAGGGAACTTTGCAATTTGACCGCACTGCTGTTGAGAAACCTGATGAGGTAACATGTGAAAAGCAGGGTGAGGTCGCAACAATTACGATTCCACGAAGGACTATTACGATATCAGCGCCCGCCCAGCGGCCAACTATCACGATAACGAAAGCAGGGCATGTTCCTTATGAGAGTACGAAAGCCATCCCATGGAATTATGGGTTGGAAGCTTTTTGCAACGGGGAAAAGATTAATGTGGATAGCCAGCCAGCAGGGGCAGTGGACAATATTGTGGAAGCGGGAGGTATGGCCCGAAGCGGTAGAATCTTCACTTCACCCGAAACTGAGGCTGAAAGGATCGCTAGAGGCAAAGCCAAAGTGAATGAGGAAGGACCTTCCCAGTCAAAAAAGAATGAAACATCGGTCAAGGATGTAGAAGAGTTTATGAGGTTGATTCGCAAAAGTGACTATAAGATTGTGGAGCACTTGCAGTAGACGCCCTCCAAAATTTCAATACTATCTTTGTTGCTTTGTTCCGAGGCCCATCGGAATGCCTTGTTGAAAATCTTGGACACGTCTTTTGTACCTCAGGAAGTAACTGTTAATCAGCTTGAGGGGGTACTGGCGCATGTGAATGCTGGCCACAGCCTGGGATTTACTGACTTTGATTTGACGCCTAGAGGTCGGGACTATAATATGGCCTTGCACATTTCAGTGGAGTGCCGGGGCACTGTTATGTCGCATGTTCTTGTAGACACCGGATCATCCTTGAATGTGTTGCCAAAGAACGCAATGATGAAGCTAGATGTTGGAGGAATCATATGCACGCCAAGTGATTTGGTCGTGAGGGCTTTTGATGGGACCAGAAGGTCGGTGTTTGGATCCATAACGTTTCCACTCCAAGTCGGGCCAGAAGTGTTTGACACAGTGTTCTATATCATGGATATACACCCCGCTTACAGCTGTTTACTTAGGCGACCATGGATACATTCTGCAGAGGTTGTGACGTCCACGCTGCATCAGAAGCTTAAATACATGGTCGGTGACAGTGTTGTTACTATTTGCGGAGAGGAGGACATTCTGTTTAGTCATCTTTCGTCATTCAAGTACGTTGAAGTGGATGGGGAGATCCATGAGACGCCATGCCAAGCCTTCGAGGGGTTGCAGATCAAAGACAAGTCTCATGTTCCTAGAAAAGGGCCAGAAGTGGCCATGTCTTCGTACAAAGACGCTCAGGCAGTGGTTCAGGCTGGAGAAACCAAAAGATGGGGCCAAGTCTTGGAAATTCCTGTCAAGATGGACAAGTTTGGATTGGGGTATCGCCCGACATCGTCACCTTCCGCATCAGGCGTGCCAAAATTCAAAGGACCAGTGGTGATCACTCCAGGTGGGGTCTGTTATGAAACGACTAATGCTGTTTCCGATGATGAAGACGGAGACAGTGACTGCGATATGGACTCGTGGATCAAGCCCGGCGTGCCAGGACAGAATCTGTGCAACTGGTCTATCCAGGAACTTGTCCCAGTGACTACAAAACAGTAATGATTTGTTTTCTCAATTATTGTATAATCCTGTGTCCTACCCGGGGCATAGTGATTTTGTTTTTAGGGCTACCTGCTTATGTGTGTACTTTGTTTAATCATTAATAAAGGCGTTTTTCTCATACAAAATTTGTGATCCTTGTTATTCTTGTTTTTATTTAACAATAAAATGGCAACGTGGTTATGTGCTTTGTTTTCATTATTTGAAACATTTAACCATTCTCATTGCAGGATTCATATTTCAGATGACACCGATCACGACACCGATCATGAACTTCCTATGACTCGCTTCGACTTCGAGCACCCGATATTTCAAGCAGAAGAAGAGATTGTTGAGGATAGTGACTTATCAGAAAAGCTGACTCAACTTTTGAAACAAGAAGAGAGAATCATTCTGCCTCATCAGGAGGAAATTGAAATTATCAATGTGGGGTCCGAAGAGGTTGTCAGGAATATCCGGATAGGGGCTGCACTGCAAAGTGATATCAAGCAAAGTTTGATCGAGATGCTTCGAGAGTATAGTGATATCTTTGCTTGGTCTTACAAAGACATGACTGGTTTGGATACTGATATGGTGGTTCACCGTTTGCCATTGCGTGAGGAATGTCCGCCGGTTAAGCAAAAACTCAGAAGAACTCGACCAGATATGGCTGTGAAAATTAAAGAGGAAGTTCAGAAACAGTGGGACGCCAGTTTCCTAGCTGTCACAACTTATCCCTCATGGGTCGCCGATATAGTACCTGTACCAAAGAAAGATGGTAAGGTGCGGATGTGCGTGGACTATCGGGATTTGAATAAGGCGAGCCCAAAAGACGACTTTCCACTTCCTCACATTGATGTGCTGGTCGACAACACAGCTCAATTCTCCGTGTTTTCCTTCATGGACGGCTTTTCAGGCTATAATCAGATAAAGATGGCGCCGGATGATATGGAGAAAACAACTTTTATTACCCCGTGGGGAACGTTTTGCTATAAAGTGATGCCCTTTGGTTTGAAGAACATCGGGGCAACATATCAGCGAGCTATGACGACACTCTTTCATGACATGATGCATAAAGAGATCGAAGTCTATGTTGACGATATGATTGCCAAATCCCAGGCGGAGGAAGAGCATCTGGTCAATCTTCTGAAATTGTTCAAGAGGCTTAGGAAATCCAGGCTGAGGCTGAATCCTAACAAGTGCACCTTCGGGGTGAGATCTGGTAAGCTATTGGGGTTTATTGTGAGCGAAAAAGGAATTGAGGTTGATCCTGCTAAGATAAAAGCAATACAAGAAATGCCAACGCCGAAAACAGAAAAAGAGGTTCGTGGCTTTTTAGGGAGGTTGAACTACATTGCCCGGTTCATATCTCATCTAACGGCCACGTGCGAGCCATTATTCAAGTTATTGAAAAAAGATCAGGCTGTGACCTGGAATGAAGATTGTCAGAAGGCGTTTGAGAAAATAAAAGAATATTTATAGGAACCTCCAGTATTGATACCCCCAGTAGCCGGGAGACCACTGATTATGTATTTGACGGTTCTTGAGAAAAGTATGGTCTGTGTTCTCGGTCAACACGACGAGACTGGACGGAAAGAGCATGCTATTTACTACTTGAGTAAAAAGTTCACAGACTGTGAGTCTCGTTACTCAATGCTCGAAAAAACGTGTTGTGCGCTAGCCTGGGCTGCCAAACGTTTGAGGCAATACATGCTAAATCATACAACCATGCTAATTTCAAAGATGGATCCGATCAAATACGTGTTTGAAAAGCAAGCACTTTCCAGAAGGATTGCCCGATGGCAGATGGTATTGATAGAATACGATATTCAGTATGTTTCTCAAAAGGCTATTAAAGGTAGTGTTCTGTCAAAATACCTAGCTGAGCAGCCAATTGATGATTACCAGTCGATGAGTTTTAATTTTCCTGACGAGGATATCATGTACTTAAAAATGAAGGACTGTGAGGAACCGTTGCCGGATGAAGGTCCAGAGTTGGGTTCCAAATGGCAATTGATATTTGACAGTGCCGTCAATTCGTATGGAAGTGGAATAGGGGCAATCATTACTACTCCCCATGGGTCGCACATTCCATTCACTGCTAGATTGACCTTTCCAGTTACAAACAATGAGGCCGAATATGAAGCGTGCATTATGGGGCTCGAAGAAGCTATCGATCTGAGAATCAAAAATCTTGATGTGTACGGAGACTCTGCTCTAGTTGTGAACCAGATCAAGGGAGAGCGGGAGACTCGTCAGCCCAATCTGATACCTTATATGAATTATGCAAGAAGGTTGTTGCCTTTCTTTGACAAGGTGGAACTGCACCATGTACCACGAGCAGAAAATCAGATGGCAGACGCTCTCGCGACTTTGTCTTCAATGAATAAGGTTAACTTCTGGAATGAGGCTCCCAGGATAGTTATTTCTCGCCTTGATAGGCCCGCCTTCATATTCGCCATTGAGGAAGCTTCCGATGGTAAACCATGGTATTTTGATATCCAGAATTTCCTGAAGAATCAAGAGTATCCGACTGGGGCATCCAGTCGTGATCAAAAGACTCTTAGGAGATTGGCTGGCAATTTTTATCTGAATCCGGATGGGGTTTTGTACAGGAGAAACCACGACTTGGTGTTGTTGCGGTGTGTGGATGAGAAAGAGGCTAAGTTGCTAATGGAGGAAATCCACGAGGGTACATTTGGCACGCATGCCGACGGACATGCAATGAAGAGAAAGTTATTACGAGCAGGGTACTACTGGCTAACAATGGAAACAGATTATTTCAAATTTGCAAAGAAGTGTCATAAATGCCAGATTTATGCGGACAAAATTCATGTGCCTCCGAGCCCTCTGAATGTTATGTCGTCGCCTTGGCCTTTTTCTATGTGGGGAATTGATGTGATTGGGAAAATTGAGCCCACGGCATCCAACAGACATCGTTTTATCTTGGTAGCTATTGATTACTTCACCAAATGGGTTGAAGTGGCATCATATGCTAATGTTACCAAGCAGGTGGTGGCCAAATTTATCAAGAAGGATATTATCTGCAGATATGGAATCCCGGAGCAGATTATCACTGACAACGGTTCGAATTTGAATAACCAGATGATGAAGGAATTGTGCCAGAATTTCAAAATTGAACATCACAACTCTTCTCCTTATCGGCCCAAGATGAATGGCGCTGTTGAATCGGCCAATAAAAACATAAAGAAGATCGTTCAGAAGATGGTTGTGACCTACAAGGACTGGCATGAGATGCTGCCTTTTGCTTTGCATGGTTATCGTACGACGGTACGCACATCAACTGGGGCAACTCCTTTTTCACTTGTGTATGGTATGGAGGTTGTCCTACCATTGGAGGTTGAGATGCCTTCTCTGAGGGTTTTGCATGATGTCCAATTAGATGAGGCAAAATGGGTGAAAGATAGATTGAATCAGCTCAGTTTAATGGATGAGAAGAGACTGACTTCTCTAGCATATGGTCGGCTGTATCAGAGCCGGATGAAGAAAGCTTATGATAAGAAGGTGCGCCCTCGAAGCTCTTAGACGTGCGATCTTGTGCTGAAAAAGATTCTCCCACCACAATCGGATCACAGGGGCAAGTGGACTCCCAACTATGAAGGTCCATATGTCGTGAGAAAGGTTTTCTCTGGAGGAGCCTTATTGTTGTCCACCATGGATGGTGAGGACTTCACATCCCCTGTAAACTCGGACGCAGTTAAAAAATACTTTGCTTAAAGAGACCCGCTGGACAGAAAAGAAAGTCCAGGCAAAAATGGGGCATCCCGACGAACCATAAAGAAGGAAATAAAAGGTTCGGGCAAAAGTTAGGGATAAAATTGAAAAAATGTATGCCTGCGAAGTTGAAAACCTGAAAAGGGCAACTTCGGCAAAAAGGGTATCCCGGTGAATTGAAAACCCGCAAAGGGCGGTTCACGCAAAAGTTAGGGATTTGAAAAAGCAAATGACTGCGGTACGAGTTTGATGCTGCGTTGCTTAGTGGTTTGGGAGTACCTGAGGGTCGTATATCCGAAGCAATCTCTTCTGAAGATCGAGTATCGGGAAAGCGTCAGAGTCAGGCGAGTCATAGGAGGATCAGCTCATAGTGTTCGTTTGTACCACGTTGTCGACATGTACACAAATTTTCTTTGTATTTCTGTATATTTGTATTTTGTTTATGCGTAACTTCCTCTTTTCAGGAGTTGCATCCAGTGTACAAAATTTTACCTATTTACAGGCACGTTATCAATAAAGCATGTTATTCAGTACTTGATGCTTGTTCTTTACTGTCTTGTTTGTGAAAAAAACGCCGATA
Source organism: Lathyrus sativus (assembly GCA_963859935.3). Classification (NCBI taxonomy): domain Eukaryota; kingdom Viridiplantae; phylum Streptophyta; class Magnoliopsida; order Fabales; family Fabaceae; genus Lathyrus; species Lathyrus sativus. The sequence goes on from OZ012737.1 coordinate 233,856,789, forward strand.
TTTTTGATGGACTTGCATGTGCATAAACTTGTTGGCCCTTGCCAATAATTGCTAAAACTTCGAATTGACTGAACGAACGTCACGGATAATAACCGAAATAGATCCTGTTGTATAGATTTGTTTGTGTTTTGCAGGGTTCTCACCTTTGGAGCAAACAGGTCAAGGAATTTGTGCTTCCCCAGCCAGAGTCCTGTGACAAAGTGATTGTATCACTCCTCAGCAGATGGAAGTCACATCTTATCCCAGAGAGATTTGAGATGGCACTTATCCCTATTGGATATGGGTTGTCCTCCCCAGAAGAGTATTCCCCAGGAAAGTTTCCAGGAGAGTATCCCCGGTGGATCTTGATGTCCCCAACAGAAAGTGCATTTCCAGCAGTGAGTATGTGCACACTCAATACCCAGCATGGGTAACTCCCGCAGGGTATAACCAAGTCGTCTTTGGTTCAGAAGAATTATCCCCGCGCAGGATTGTTTCTCATTCTCCCCAGCAGGTTGTTTTTCCTCCGACGGGATGAACATCATCAGCAGAGTTCGTAATTGCAAGCTTGTGAGCCCATGCCCCAACAGGATGGTTATCCCCAGCGGAGTTGGTTTCACATGTCCAGCATTTATTTTGTTGGAATATGTCTGTAATACTTGGTTATCCCCAGCGGATTGGGTCTTGTCTTCAACATTTATTTAGCTGAAGCGCCTCTTGGCATCTTTGCATTTTGCATATATCATCATATTTGCATCCACCCAAACGCGTAGCATTTCCATGCCGCATGGAGCATTACGCCATTGTCAAACATACGCATTTTGAAACATAAGCCAGGTTGTTTACCTCTTTGTTTTCAGGTGTTATCCCTTGCAGAGGAGTGGGATTCTTGCTCAGAAGGATCTCTAGATATTCAAGATTCTTAGCGTGAGATAGGTGATGATAACGTTCGTCCCTTATTAGAGTTGCTTGGTTAAGTTTCTCTCCTCAGGTTGCTGTTATGTCAGCATTAGAAGATTTCATGACTCATACTTCTGGAGTTATCGCTAGTGATTTCCCCAGTAGAGTTTTCCCCACAGAGTGGTTTGGTTAAGTCTCTCGTATTCCCCAACAAAATATTCTTCAAATGTATCTGTGTTGACGGAATTGTTTCCCCGTGCTGACGGTGATTGTTGTCCGTATTGACGGATCATACCTGTGTTGACAGCGATTGTTCTCCGTGTTGACGGAATTGTACTTGTGTTGACAGTGATGTTTCCCCGTGCTGACGGAGATTGTTATCCGTGTTAACGGAAGTGTTACCTGTGTTGGCAGTGATTGCTACCCGTGTTGACGGTGATTATTATCCGTGTAGACGGTCGTACCTGTGATGGACAGAGATTGTACTTGTGTTGATAGTGATGTTTCCCCGTGCTGATGATGATTGTTGTCCGTGTTGACGGAATTCTTCCCTGTGTTGACAGTGTTTGCTACCCGTGCTGACGGTGATTGTTGTCCGTGTTGACGGAATTTTTACCTATGGTTGACAGAGATTGTTACCTGTAATGGACAGAGATCACGCCTGTGTTGACAGAGATGTTTACCTGTGGCTGACAGAGATCGTACCTGTGTTGACGGAGTCGTTACCCGTGATTGACGGAGTTGTCCCAGTGAAATCGCCGTAGATTGTTATCCGTGTTGACGGATTTGTTACCTGTGTTGACAGTGATTGTTGCCCGTGTTGACGGAAGTGTTCCCTGTGTTGACAATTATTTTTACCCGTATGGATGGAGTTATTACCCGTGGTTGACGGAGTTGTCCCCAGTAAAGTTAACAATGATTGTCACCCGTGTTGACGGAGTTGTTATCTGTGACTGACAGAGATCATTATTCCGGTTATGGACAGAATTGTACCCATGGTGATGGAATCTTTCCTCGTGTTGACGAAGTTTAGTCCAATTGTGGACAGAGTTGTTTCTTGCAAAGTTGATTTGATGCCTGTGGCGTCACACAGGGGGTTAATGTTGAAATCAAAAGTTTTATTAGAAGATTGGTCAGTTGTTGCTGTAACAACTGGGTTCAGCGCAACGGATGTTGTTCCCCAAGCAGTTTTTGCTGTGTATTTCTGTGGTTGGTAAATTTCCGGGTTTCTTGGTATTCAACCGTCTTCTACCTCAATTGTTTGAAGGTCGTTCTCTCTTCACCCAGTTGGTTCCAAGCCATTTGAATAGGGGCAGCTGTTGCACCCCAAAATTTGCTCAACCTTTTCTTACCTGGTTTATGTTTCATTGCATTAACATTTGCATAGTTATATCATTTGCATATCATGGTATCATTCATATATTAGGGTATCAAGTGTGATTCTTTTCAAGATAAGCCTAGCAAGAGGTCTCATTCAAGATTGAGAAGTTGTCAAAGTCATCAGAAGGTGGTTTTAGTGCCTAAGGGTTTAGGTGTTTAAGTGTGAATTTTCTCCTAACTTGAGGATTAACTAAAGACCATCAGAGGGTTGTGAAGGGTTGAATGTGAGAATAGGATGTGTATGGAACTCATAGAATGCCTAGAGGGCCATGGGAGAGTTCAATCAAGTCATTGTGTCAAATGCAAAAACCACAGTTGAGGTGCAAGCAATTAGGGTTTCATCTGGATCAATTCTAGGTCAACTGGACAATTGAAGAGTATCAAAGCCTACTTTTAGGTCATGGAGTTCATGAACTGATATGATAAGACATTTGTGGTGTTGTGCCAAGATCAAATCAAGAAGAGTCAAGAGTGTGGGAAGTTGCTAAATTAGGGTTTCAGTGCAAAATCCCCTGTTTAGTGCCTAACTTCAAGACCACATAAGTCAAAATACAAGTTTCAAATTGATCTTTGGCCAACATGAAACTTGTAGAGAATCTTAATAAATTTAATTTGAGTACTAGAAGTCCTCAAGGGGATTTATAAAACTCAAGTTATGGCCCAGACAAGTTACAAGTCCTCAGATGCCACTGAAATTTGTCTGTGAAAATCATATAACTTCAAAGCTATTTTTGACCTAGAAGGAGGTTTCACCTGAACTTTTGGCCAACATGAAAGTTGTTCCTCATGATATTATCTTTCTAAATTATACTATAAGTCTTCCATATGATTTGTAGAACTCAAGTTATGAGGTTTACAAGTCAGGGGTATTTTGGGAAAGTGAGATTATAGGTCATTTTCAATCATAGGCCAAAATCTCCAACTTGCACTTGTCAAATGCAATTTTGTTCAACATTAAATTTGTTCAAAATGGGGTTTATTAGGCTAGCCAAGAGGTCATGATGGATTGATGGAGCTCATAGCAAGACTTGCTTTGAATTGGTTTCAAAAAGGGAAAATTTCAAATGAATTAAGGAGGGAAAATGCCAATTTTGAGTTATAGGACCAAAACATGTCAAGTAACCACATTTTTTTAATGGAAATTGAATTCTAAGCACAATGGCATTACCAGAATTTTGAGTTTAGGTCAAGTTTTGTGAGTTGCCATTTGGTTTCTTCATTTGCAAGTCACACATCAAAATCCCTTACCAATGCAATTCAAACACTCCTTTTGGTCTGAACACACTCACAAGGCAATTTGCAGTTGAAAGGGAAGCTTCTAGAGCAATTTTCATGGCCAATTCGTGACTGTTACATTGCACATGTGAGGAGAAAAACAGAAATTTGGATTGGCTGGATTGGGCCTCAATTGAGCTTTTAAAGCCCATGTACATGTTCTATTTAAGTTCTTGAATGATTTCAGAATCATTTTGGTGCAAGTTTCGTGGCTGAAGCAGAGATAGCAACTTTATTTTCAAGCAAACAAGTGCAGATCGGGTTTTGAATTCTAGGCTGATTCAGAGCAAATTGAAGGTTGAAGCATCTTTATCTTGCATCCTTGAAAGATTCTGGAGAGTTTTGAAGCTTGATTCGAGTTTTATCTACCTCTGTTACTAGATCTACATCAGGTTAGTAAACTTCACATTTCCACATGAATTAGCATGATGTAGTTAGAATTGAACTTGTGGTTAGGATCTAGACGAGATGTAGATCGTTTTAGGATCAATTTGGAAGTGATTGGTGATGTTTGATCATGAGATGCCATTTCTGTTTTGATTCGAGTAGATCTGATCTTAAGGCTATAACATGATTTGGATAGATCAATTTGATGTATGAAGCATGAGGAACATTTATGTATCATTAGATTTGCAATTGATGATGATTGATTTGGATGTGTGTTCTGAACCTTGCTTCGAATTTGAAAATCTATGGAGAGATAGCATATTTGAATAGGAGATTTGAATTCCTGGTGAAATTTTGATTGAGATTGGTATAAGGATTGCTATTTCTGGACACCTGCAACCACCTGCTCACCGGAGAAGGCGATCGGAGTCTTCTCCGGCCACCACACTGAATATCCATCTGGCCAGCCTGAGAAATGAAGAAGATGATCTCTGGACCATTGGATCTCACCTTTGACCTTGACTGACCACCAGATCTAATGGACGTGTTTTAATCTGAGAGTGGACTTTTTAAGTCCAAAACGCAGGCGTTTCACTTAATGCGCTGGCAGGCTCTAGTGCATTGGATCAATTGACTGGTCTCCTCATCCAACGCCCAGTGTTTTATTCTGAGTTTTTTATTTCTTTTATTTGATTTGAATTATTTTAAATGCATTATTGATTCTAAAAATCACAATAATTCCAATTTTGATCCAAAAAATATTTTAAAAATACCTCCATGATCTTGAGAGAATTTGTGATTTTTTGAAATCAATAAAATGCATTTTCATGCATGTTTCATTTTAATTTGATTTTTCTTATTTTTGTTAATTCTTTTAATTTTGCATATTTGACCATCTGTTTTGCTGAATTTTGTTCTTCCAATTGGTGATGAGTTTGACTTTGATTTTATAGTATGTGTTAGGGTAGACATTCATGTTCCCTTATAATTTTTTTTAGATTTTTGGAAAAATTTAGGTTATGTTTTAGGTGTTGAGATTAGAGCCTTCCCAAACTTGTGGATTACCTTGATACCTTTCAATTTAGAAATTATTTAGGTGACTTAGAAGTTGAATTAGGCTTTAATATTTTAACCCTAGGTTTTTCAAACATGTATGTTCCCCTAGGAATTTTGTTAGATTTTTAAAATTTGGTTTTCTATTTTAGTTGAATTTTATAAGTTGCTTGTGTTTGTGTTGTTCTCTCTTGAGTGCCTTTGCTTGTTTGGCTTGGTTGGTGACTTTGGAGCTTGCTTGGCTTGGAATCCTTTTTGGGAGGTCTTCTGGACTTGATATAGATGCTATGGCTTGAAGATTGGAGCTTGGAGTTGAATTCTCCTTTTCCTTTAGGGATTGTTTTAGGAGCTTAGGAAATTAGGGTTTTAGGAAGAGCCATTAGAGCTAGTTTTGATTCTTTCATCAAACATGGAATGCATTGTGTGCTTCTATTCTATCCAATGATGTAAAGTCCTCCTAGGGAAACTCCATCTCTCCTTTGGAGGGATGTGTGGTATGCCCATAGTTGAGTAGAACTTTGAGGATACCTTTCCATTTCAATGTTGGTACTTGATGATTTCCTTTGGTTTTCATTTGGTTTTCAACATTGCAACCTTGATCTTGGTGATTGTTCCTTTGCTTGGAGGGTGCTTGCTAGAGCTTGAAGATGAAGTTTGATGAAGCTTGAGATAGAAGCTATCTTGAAGATGAAGTCTTGTTGTCAACTTTGCTGTCATTTCAACTGTGTTGTTTAGAGCTTGTTGTTGCTGTCTGCTATAAGAGTTTGTTGTTGCTGCTTGGGCTGTTTTCTCTGTATCTTTTGTTTTTCTCTGTATTGTCTGTTTGCTTGTGTTGATTACCTCTAGGTTTGAGGAGGAGCTTGTCTCCTCTTGCCTGTTGTTTTCTCCCTTGCCTCACTGGTATTGTTGCATAGCATGCATTCTACTGTTTGCTGTTTACTGTTTACTGCTTGCTTTCTTTTGCTGTTTTCCCCTAGGATCTCTGATTTCCTCTGTGCAAGAGGGAATTATGACAGACATTAGGTTTTGACCCATGCATGATAACTGTAGGTAGATTCCCCTTTCAACCATAGTTTTAGGGTGTCTTTCTCTTCTCATCTCAAAACAATTAAAAAATGCAGTAATAAGGTTAATTGAAGTCGTGTGTTACGAGCCTTAAGCTATCTGGGAAAAGGTTGGTGAAGGGTCTCTCTCCAGTAATCTGGATGTTAGTGTGGTACCCTTTGGGTGACATACGAAGCGTTCACTCCTGGGTCATAGTCTCTAGTGCGACTGAGATTGCAAACATCCTAAAAAATAGTTCTTTCGTAAAAAACTCAAACAAACAATCAAACTCTATTTTTGTCCTCTTGGACCTTTAATCAGGAAAACCCTTTTCAGAAGGAGATAAAAAAACTGTCAGACAAACTGGTGTCTTCCGTAGCCCGAACTACGTTTGCTCTGATCTTTCATGCCGTATGAAAGTACGTAGGCACGAGATGCGATATCTCGGCGAGCAACCTTCCCCCCTTAACCCGTAGTTAGGAGAACTATGTTGACTCTGATTTCTCCTTCCAGACGGAAATACGTAGGCATAAAGTGCGATACTTTGCCGAGTCATTTTCTTTTCTTTTTAACCCAGACCTGTAGAGTAGATAGATAAACATACCCTTAGATAGAAAACAAACGTGGATCCCGTCGAGTACGACGAACGTGAGGGGTGCTAATACCTTCCCCTTGCGTAACCGACTCTCGAATCCAGGATTTGGTTGCGATGACCATTCCTTTCCCTCTTTGCGTTAGGTTTACTCTGAGCGTTTCCTTTCCCTCTTGTGGGAAAAATAACGCACAGTGGCGACTCTTCTGTCATAGCCGGCGCTGATTTCCACAGTAGCGACACCTTCATAAGGGGACCTTACATCATAGGGAGGAATGGAAGTGATCAACACCTTCCATGTTTCATGAAGGAAGAAAATCTATTCTAAGAGATCTCCCTAAAAACCCTAATCCTTAACCCTAAATAAACTACACCAAAGGGAGAGCAATATTCAAGTCCAAGCTCCACCATGCATTCCACAGCAGCCCACACAAGTCTTCATCATCATCCAAAAGCAAGAGAAGCAAAACCCTAGTCTAAGGGAACTAATGAAGTCATTCTAGTTGAGTTAGCAAGTTAGGATCACCTAAAACCTAGTATTAAAGTTAATTCTAACTAAAATACTAAAATCAATTATAAAATCCTACAAAAATAACTATGGGAACCTATGTCAATCATGACTCTACCATGTTAATTCCAGAGATCAAATCCTCAAATAAGACCTAGAAATAAACTCTAAACTACAAGGCACTAAACTTAAACCCTAAAAGGGAGCACCTAAGGTTTCAACCTAAAAACAGAACCTAGTTTCATCAAAAAAATGTGAGAAATATACTATGGGAGCATACATGTCTAAACTAATCACAAACCAAAAATCAAGCAAAAACTCCATACCAAATGCTCAAACAAAATTCACCAAATAGATGAATCAATTAATACAATTTTATTACCAAATAAAATGGGAAAAAATCAAATAAAATGAAAATAAATGCTAATTCTAATCTTTTTGTTTCTAAAATTCCTAAACACATTCCTGAATCAGGGAAAAAAAACTCAGAATTAATTGATCAATTTTTCTATTTTTTATGAATTATTATCAAACTATCAAAAAGTAGAGAAAGTAAGAAAAAGAAAGGAAATTAATAAAACCAGCGTGGCAAATAGCAATGAACTTCAGTTCATATCCTGGGTTGGGCCAAAAAGGGGGCGTGAATATCAATTCAACATTAGGCCCATGCGCCTGAATTCACTCATGGTTCTCTTCCAAAATTGAAATGAAGGAAAAAAATGAATTTGCCAGGGTTCGAACTCGTCCCTTCTCTCTGAATTACTCACTAATCCAAAACGGGGCGTTTTGAGGGGGATTATGTGGCAAGCTCCTGAACACACGATGGTGAGACTGGTCAATGCATCCAAACGTCCTCATGTTTCCATCACATTAATGAAAATGGTGTGTTTTGCTTCAGTCAAAGTCAGCAACTGAAACTCAATCGTGGTCGTGGATGATGAGTACTAAGTCCAGTCTTCAGCAGGATCCAATGGCTCAGGTGCATCTTCTCCAACTTGAATTCAGATGGAGGGAGAGTTCAGACGGTGGCCTGAGCAGTGGCGCCGTCTTCTCCGGTGAGGTCCTTCACGCAGGTCAGCCAAAGTCACAAAACCATACATCATTCTACTCAGATTTCAATGCTGATCACGAATCTGACCTTAGAATCATCTAACTCCCTATGGATTTTCAAACCCGATAGCACTTTCAAAATATACCTCAATCTTGAATCTCATCAGAACTTCAATTAAATGCACAGATGTAATCCTCATCTCATGGTGATCATTCTACACTATCCAATCTTGATTAACAGTCCAAGAATCACCTAATCCAAGGCTCAACAGAAATTGATCACACCCCTACTTTGTCTCTAATTCACCAATTTCTGATCCTAAATCCAACTACACATTGCAAGGGTCCTAACCACCTATTGATTTCTATCTATCTCCTCCTAAATTATGCACAAGGATGAAAGTTACCAACCTGAGTTCAGAGGTGTAACAGAAGCACTTCTTGCTCGATTCAACCTTCAAGATGATGCAGATTCAATCTAAATCACCTTCTGAAGCTAATGCCACCTTCAATTTGCCTTGATTCCTCCTTGAACTCATAACACGATCTTCACTTGCAACTCTGAATTTTCAATTGCTCTTTCTGCTACCAGCTTCAAACTCCTCCAAAAAAATGGCTGAACACACTCAGTGGTTTATATAGAACTTGATGGAATCATCCAGAAGTTTCTCAAAGCTTCAGAATGAGATTTTGGAATTTCAAATTCTCACCAAGATCTCATTCATGGAAGTCAGGGTTTCCTCTCTGTTTTGGCCTCAGCTAGCTTGCATTCAACTTCTCATGAGATATTGAACATGACTGGTGGTGATTTTCCCCTTGTTTCAATCCAATGGCTCATGTATGTTATGTTACTTCATCATGAAGCAATGAGATAAAAGTCCATGAAATTGAACTCAAATCAAAAATCTAATATTTCCAATGTTTCCAAAATGCATTTTCCATTCAAAAAATGCTATTATTTTGCCTCATTTGCTCACATATCATTTATTTTGAATTTTTGGTCTTTAATTCTCTTTAATTCTTCCTTTTTCACAATTTCTTGAATCAAGTCTCTCCTTGAGCCATTTCAATGCCTCCTTGATACATGGTAAAGGTTAAAACCCCATTTTGAGCAACTTTCAAGTTGAACAAAATTTCATTTGAGATGTCTAAGTTGGTGAAAATGACCTATAACCACAAATGACCCAAAATCACAACTTCCCAAAATACCCTTGACTTGTCAAAGCCATAACTTGAGTTCTACAAATCCTATCAAGGACTTATAGTACTCTCTAGAAAGCTAAGAGGATAAGGAACAAAATTCATGTTAACCAAAAGTTTATAGGAATCATCCTTCTTCAGAAAAAGTGTTATGTAAGTTGGGTAACTTTCAAGCTCCAAATTCACATGCCTTAGATGACTTGTAACTTGTATGGCTCATAACTTGAGTTCTCTAAACCCTATCAAGGACTTCTAGTACTCACATTAAAGCTAAGACCATGCCCTACAACAATCATGTTGGGGTCAAGATGAGATGACAATCATATCTTGAGTTAAATAGTCTTGAAGTCAAGGGTCAAGCCAGGGGATTTTACACTGTCAAGTCTTAGAAACCCTAGCTTGAAACTTCTGAAACTCTTCAATCACGATTATTTGACCTTGGAATCATCCTTATAACATCTCAATGTATCAATCCATGATCACATGGCTCTTGGATTAGGTCTCAACCTTCTTTAAATCATCAGTTGACTTAGGGTTGACCCAGTCAAACCCTAGTTGCACCACTCATGGCTGAGTCTTCTTAATCTTGCACAATGACCTGTCTAGGCCTCAAAGTGATCTTTAACGCTTCTCATGAGCTCTCACAAGACCTCAAGTCCATCTCCATGACCTCAGAATCATTTGATGGCTTCCCACAACTCTCAAGTTAGGAGACCTACACACTTGGCTTCAATCACTCTCTCTGAGGATCTTTTAACTTCTCTGACAAGGATATCAACCCTTGAGCACCTGAATAACCTTCTTAGCTAGCTTCATAGTCTTGTATAGCTCTTAATTGGTAATCATACCTCTTGATCTCCTGCACACATGTCAATGAAATGCAAATGATAATGCTAATGTGAATGAAATGAAACATAAGCTAGGTAAAGAAAAGTTGGGAAACTTTTGGGGTGCAACATGTAAGAGACGACTAAAAAGATCAAAAAGATCCAAGAAAAGACGTGTTTTGAGAGTTACGATGGTGACTGGTGTTGGTCGAGCTTTGAAGTCTCAGAAGCACACACTGTGTTTTGTTGATTTGTATCGGAAGTGGCGCAGCGGAAGCCTGGGAGAAGTAGCATGTTAGATTGTTTTACCGCTGTCGCTTGTGAATTTCATGATGTATTTCATGTGCCTAAGTTGAAGAAGTACATTGATTCGGATGAATGGTGTACAAGTGAGAGGTAATTTGACTGTTGAGGCGTTGCTAGTTCAGGTGGATGAACGAGAAGCAACTTTGAGGTAAAGGAATTGCCTTAGTAAAGGTAGTTTTGAGAGGACCAACTAGAGAAAGTTGGATTTGGGAGGGTGAAGATCAGATGACGGAGTCATATCCGAATCTGTTTACTTGAGGCAATTTTCGAGGGCGAAAATTCTTTTAAGTGGGGGAGAGTTGTAACACCCCAAGTTTAATCGGAATATTTTAATTAGTTTATTTAATTGAGAATATTCGTATTTTTGGTATTTTGGGTGTTTTCGGTTGTTTTGGGAATTATTGAGAAAAGGTGTATTTTGGACTATTTATTTAATTAATAGTATACAATATGAGAATATCAGTATTATTATTGATTAAAATGAATATAAGAGAAATAAGGGTAAATTGGGAATTATGAAGAGTTAGTAAGGGTATTATGGGAAAAGCCCAATTGTGTGGCCCAAGTCTAAGTTTGACAAAATAGAATTCGGAAGGTGGAGGATTCATTTTGGTTAACCGTGAAACGAATGAGGCCATAGCTCTGAGGAGGGAAAAGTGGAGGCAAAAGCTTCGAAAGGTTGCCGGAGTTAATCGTGAAAGCTTTGAATCGGCTAAGGTATGGGGAGTATCGCATTTCATGATTTTCTATGTATGCCTTTCGGTGTGTTTATGGTGAAGTTTATGATTTAGGGTATTTTGGGTTGATCGTGGGAAATTGAGGGAAACTGATAATGAAACCTTGGGGGTTGTGGTTAGTGGTTAGTATTCCTGATTGTTTGATGTGTAACATGAGAAAGGAGACCTTAGGCCTTCGTGGCAAAACCTTGGATTGTGATATGTTTGGCCCTGTAGGAATAGAAATATTCAAATGTGAGTAACTCTGATGCACTCAGAGCAATTGCAGGAAAATAGTGTTTTAGGCAGTGCAAATGTTGCCAGATTGGCCTAATAAACTATAGATGTTGTGTCGTTATCACCGTATGACCTTACAGATGTTTTGGGGATGTTTTAGGAGCATTGGGTATATGAATCGTATGAGTATTTTGGGTAGAGAGCAGATCTGATCGTAGCAGGTTGTGTTGTTATCGCGTTGTTCGCCTAGCGAGAAAGCTAGCGAATATTCGCCACTAGACTCGCCTAGCAAGCAAGCCAGCGAGTGTAGCAGAGTTCGCGAATGTTGATCGTGTGCAACGATGTCGTGATGTTTGATTCTGGGATTCCTGTGATGAGTTACTATGAGTATGACAGTGAGGTTGCGTGAGTAATAAGTGATAGTATTGAGAATTACCGCGAGTGTAATTGTGATGAATTAATATGAGGCAATGTGAGATGATGTGAGGGATTAATATATGAATACTATGTGATAATATGACGAATTAACATGAGTAGAACTGTTAAGTTTATGTGATTGATAGGCGATAGTGTGAGGATTACCGTGAGTATAATTTGATGAATTAATATGGGATAATATGGGATAATATGACTATGAGCTAATATGTGATTTATACGTGATTATATGATGACATGATGTGTGAGATTGATTAGTATGATGGATTATGATGATATGTTATATGATGAGTAATATGATGAATTATGATGATATGTTGCATGATGATTAATATGATGAATGATGATGATTATTATGATGTCCTATGATGACATGATGAATGATGATGATTATTATGATATGCTGTGATGACATGATGAATATGATGAATGATGATGCACCATGATGTTATTATGAGGATGATTTTTGAAGTGTGCATCATGCATTCATGTGCATCCGGACTTCGGTTCAGGACCTCGATTTCTTTGGCTTCAATCCCACTGTGTGGATGTGAAGTATTTTGATGTGCTCTGATTCCATTGATGGGGATCTATGGAGGGTTGATGGTCCAATGTCCATCGTGCTGTGATGATTGATACCACATGCATTTAGTTGTGTTGCATTTGCATTTATGAGCCTTTGTGTATAAATTATGACGTTGTGGCCTTTGAGGCATATTTGAAGGATATCAATGCGTTAAATATAACTATGAGTAATATGTCGTTTATGCATTAATTGTTATACATTGATTATTATGAATTGTCTTACTCACCCTGCCTGTTTGAATGTTACCTCCACGTGGGTAACGTGCAGATGAGCAAGTTTAGCCATGGACGCCGTCGAGGAGTATTGTGAAGTTTTAGAGTCGTTAGCCTTTATGGTTAATGTAGAGGGTCTTACTATGATATGTAACATCGGGTTGGGTTCTTTGAGTTGATTGTATATCATTGGGTTATTTTACTGATGTTCCCTTATGAGGAAAACATTGAGTTATGTTTTGAGTTCCGTTGTATATGATGTTTTGATGTATTTTGAGAAAACCCGTGTGTTACGGAGTATTGACCAATTTTGTTGACATTGAGAAATGTACGCCCTTTTGTGGCTTTTTATGAAAGTTAATATTTTACTCTGAAATCCGTGTTATTTTGCTGTAATATCTGTGGGGTAGAATAAGGGTGTTACATACGCTTCAAGAGCCATTCATTCGAAGATTCAAGGAATGCTAGACTCCAAGAATCTCCTTCTTTCATTAATTGTTTAAGAAATGCGTTTGAATAAAAGATTGAATAGAATACATTGCGAAAAAAGGTGAACCGCGAGGCAAAAGGAACTTGACTTACAACTTGGCTAAAACACCGCTTGATGTTGGATCAAGGGTTTGATTTATATTTGCATGCAAAAACGTGATGAATTGGAAATTGGTTTGAAAATGGCTCGACGACGAGTCGAGGGTTTGAAAATGGAACCGGCTTGGCGACGAGTCAAGGGTTAAGTTGTGAGAAACAATACTAGTTCCCGAGGGTGCTCCCAATATCGAAACCACGATGAGACGTGAAAGTGTGTGTAATAGGTTGATGGCGAATGCGGACGAGCTCTCGACTTACAGAGGGTGACGAATCGAGAATTAGTTTGAAAATAGTTCGATCTACGCTAGTCCTTATGGGTGCTGCTAGAAGATAAACCACGATCAAAGCAATACAAAAGCGTACATCGAAATGGGAGAGCGATACATATGAGTTACACGAGATTGCACGAAATAAATGGTCTCATTGTAAGGTAGCTCAAGAGGAAGCCATGTGTGTGCTAAGTGTCCTAAACTATGCCTTGAGCAAAAGTTGAACACAACTCCAAGCTAGGGTTTCTGACAAAAAGTCCAATGATCCAACAGTCTACCAATTTAGGCTTTTAGCGTTTCGATCATTTATTAAGTGTTTTGAATATGTGTGAATAAGAGATGAATAATGTGAATATGAATATGTACAATTATGAATAATATGACAAGATATATAACAATATAATCAAGATAATATCCACAATAATATAAACAAGATAATATAGTCGAGATATAATGACTGAAAATAAATCAATCGTATATTTGACTGAAAATAAAGCAGTTGTATATTGACGAAAAGTAAAGTTAGTGGTTAGTCGATTTAAGGATTGAATCGGGATGAATTGTAACGCTAAACCGTCGTAGCTCGACTTATGACGGAAGTCAAACTATAGGAGGTCACGTGAATTGATATCCGTGATAAAAACAAGATAGAGAAATGATATTGAAGATCATTCTCCAATTTAATCATGTCGCACGGACTAAAAAGAGTGGGATCTCGTCTTAATCATAAACTCATGTCGATTAATCGAATGTAGCCTATCACGATCCCAAAGTAAAAAAAAAATGACCCAAATGGTCATTTTCCATAGATTTGACATAGTGAAGGTTATCGACTTCGATAAATCGATGTTTAAGAATTCAAAGACTTCATTGATCGAAAAAATGAAATAAAATCGAGATGGAATTGAAAATAAGGAGAGGAAAAGAAAAATGGTCTCGGATTAATTATTTATTTACCAATAATTTGACTAATAATAATTTTTGAGGTCTCTTCATCGACCGTTAGAAAATTGAAAAAATGATAAAACAATAAATCCTAAAAAAAAATCCAACAAAAGCTTAATCAAAACTAAATGGGATTAATAAAAAATGATTAATAATGATAATAATAATAAAAACCAATACTTTAAACTAATCAAATTTATTACAAACTAAAAAGACAAGGGGGTGTCGAACAGAAAATGGGTCTGAATATATGGGAGAGGATCATATGGGCTTAGAGCCCATCACCTCTCCAACAGAACTCGGTGGAAGACAAAAAAAAAAGGGCTGCAAGCCCACCAAAACAGAATCCACTATCCGCCATCAAGGCCAACCCAAAAAAACCACCTCAAAAAAATGGTTGCATATGGGTCACCCACAAGCCCAAGATTTCCTTACCTTCAAACTAAGAACAGGGGTACATGTAAAACGATAAAACACATAAGAATGGAAAGGCACGCCATAAACAACCAACCTATCAGCGGTACTGTTACGTCAAGATCCGAGCAACCACTTTTAGAGAAAAAGAAGAACGAAAACGCGACGAATAACACAACAAAGAAGAACATGCCATATCTCGACTTCCTTCTGTCAATCTTAACTCGTTTCGGTTTCGAATCCGTATCAGGTTTGGTTTCGGTTCCTCTCAACTCGATTTTGTTTTGGCTTTGCTCACTCGTCTCCTTCTTTCCATCTGTCTGATTCACTCTGGTTCGATTTTTTTGGGGTTGTGGGTTTGTTTTTGATTTGGAACGAAGGAGAAGATCTTAGAGTTATGATGAATTTATTTTCTGTCAATTTGGGGTTTTGAGATTTGTAGAAGATCTCTAGGATTTGGGCTGAGAATGGTTTATATTGAGGGATGGAAGGCGACGAATTGAAAGTGAAGTCAAGGAAAGATTTTGCAGAATTTCGTTGGGTTTTCCGCCTCCTTGAGGTGAGCAGTAACTGTTAGTTTTATAGGAAGGGTCAAGGAGGAACGATGAGCTGGGATTTTTGTTGTTTTCATCCATTTACTTCTTTTTGTGTGTATTGGAAAGTTTCCGCATTTGTAGCTTTGTTTGGCATTTTTCTTTATTGTGCGAGGTTGTTTGGGATGTAATCCAGGTATTCCGCCTATGACGGTTCGTGGCCCATTCTGCAGGTTTGAAGAAAAATTTGTATTTGGCAAGGATTTATTACCATGCGTGAAGGTTGTGTGTAGCATATCGGATTGTGTATTCATTCGTGTGGCTCTTTGTAACAAGTCTTTTTTTGTTTGTTTTGTTTTTTGTTTTGGTAATGGGCTCGGTAAATATACAAGTAACTTACATTTTCTCAAGAATCTTGTAAGCCCCCTTTTTTGAGAGATTGGACTTGGGCCTTATGTTTTTTAATAAGTCTTGCATCATGGGCTTTCTATGGTTGTGACAATGTAAATGGGCTTGTAATGAGCTTTGGATATGGACACTAATAATTATGGGCTTTCTATGGTTGTGACATGAGTATGAGCTTTATTTGTAAAACTTTTGTGAGAGAAAATAAAAATATGAACAAAGTTGATTTGTTGAATTTGGATGTGGGATTTTAAAAATAAAAGAGAATGATTAAAGGTTAATGACTTTGAAATGATTTATGTAGAATGGACACTAATGATAGTATTTTTATGGAGAAATGTGGTAATAACGGACTAGATTTAAAAATGGATTTTTGGAGAAAAAGGAATGATGGGCTTTGAAAACTTGAATTGAGTTATCCATGTGAATGCCATACTCAGAATCCATTTGAACCCCACTTGGACTGACCAATTGAATACTCGGCCCCTTATGATAATTTTTTAACCATGAAGCATTTGTCTTATCATGTCTTGATAACTTGAATCAAACACCAATTGATTTGAATTGATCTTAGCCATAACTTATGGCTCAAACCACACCTCTTGAATCCAATACCAAGACCTTGATCTTAATACAAACTTGACTGACCCTTAAACCTCAATCAATATTGCCTATATACACCATATCTTTTTGGATTTTCTGAATGGTGGTTAGTGAACGTATGTACAGATGAAAAATATACACAGGTAGAACAAATTTGGGGTATGATACTTTCTATACTTGTTTATGAACTTTTCTTGATCTTCAATCAGAGCTCCTAACTTCCTTAAGTCATACAATTTAAGACTCTTGAAAGAATATTTCAAAGTATTTTTCCTTTTGCAATCCATAATGGTCCAACGATGTTTATAAATAAAACTTTGAATTCCATGAAACCAATGTAATATGATGTTTATGAATGCAGGGATGCACAAACACAGGTAAGCAAAGATACACACATATAAACAAACAAGAAACCTAGGTTTAAAAGCAACAAGCATGGAGTAAGGGTCTACCCATCCCCAAATGGCGTGGACTAAGGGTTGAATGTACCTACAGAACAAAGGTTCTAAAAGTTCCCAAAGTCATCAGTCCATCTTTTGGATATTATCAATTTCCCAAATACTTGGTAGTTAACAATATTCTCAAGAGAACCTCTTTTGAGTGTAGCATCGCGTATCAACTGTTTTGAGACTACTCCCTCATAGTCATCGCGCTACGTCCTAAGAAAGGACAAGTTGAGTTAAGGGTAACTAAAGGTTCCCAGTACCACAAGCTCCTAGGTCGAAAATAGTAAGTGTTTTCACGAATACTCGTTCAACATTACCATTCTCAAGAGGGCCTCAACTGAGCGGTGATTCTCAAGTTAGCTTGGTCGGGAATCAACTCCCTATAAGCCTTCTCAAATATATCACCTTCCTATCATAAGCACACTCAAGTATGGGTGTAGGACATTTCTCACCACACAAGGATAACAACCCAAAGAAGAAGGTTGTTAATAAGAAAAAACCTTATCCTTCTAGGTACAAGAGTAATTTTGAGCCCACTTGTTTTTATTGTGGTATCAAAGGCCATACACCTAATGCGTGTTATGTTAGAAACTTTAGTGTTGCAAAGGGGCATTATGTGTGGGTCAAGAAAGGCACTTACTATGAAAGACCCAAGGCAAGTTGGGTACCTAATGAAACTTAATCTTGTTTTGTAGGTATGCTTTAAGACCTCCTCATATCAGTGGTATCTTGATAGTGGGTGTTCAAGGCATATGACGGGTGACATTACCAAATTTTCACATCTAACGCTTAAGGCCAAAGGATTTGTAACCTATGGTGATAACAACAAAGGAAAGATCCTTGGCGTAGGCAGCATTGGTGCACCACCTTTTACAACCATAGAAGATGTCCTTTATGTAGAAGGCCTAAAGCATAACCTACTTAGCATTAGTCAGCTTTGTGACAAAGGTTTCAGAATCAACTTCACTAAAGATGAATGTTTGATAGAAAACGAAGTCACTTCTGAGGTAATGTTAAAAGGTAATAGAATCAATAATATTTTTATGATTTCCCTTGATAACATATCTTTGAAGGTTAAGTGTCTTATGGCGAACAACAACGACTCTTGGTTATGGCACAAAAGATTTGCTCACATTCATATGGAGCATTTGAACAAATTGATCAAACATGACTTAGTTGTTGGTCTTCCAAAGATCAAATTCATCAAAGATAGATTGTGTGGCGCATTCCAAAAAGGGAAACAGACCAAATCAACTTTCACATCCAAAAATGTGGTGTCCACAACTAGGCCACTATAATTATTACACATGGATCTCTTCAGACCGTCAAGAATAAAGAGTTTTGGAGGTAATGTTTATGCATTAGTAATTGTTGATGACTTCTCTAGATATACATGGACTTTCTTCTTAGTGCAGAAAAGTGAAGATTTCAAGGCATTCAAGAAGTATGCAAAACAGATTCTGAATGAGAAGTCACTTTCAATTGTCTCCATTAGAAGTGACCATGGTGGAGAATTCCAGAACGCTTTATTTGAAGAATTCTGCGAGGAAAATGGAATCTCACACAATTTCTCTGCACCAAGAACTCCACAGTAAAATGGTTTTAGAAAGAAAGAATCGGTCGTTGGTAGAACTTGCAAGAACAATGCTTAGCGATTCAAATCTTCCTAAATATTTTTGGGCAGATGCGGTAAGCACGGCGTGTTTTGTAAGTAATCGTGTGAACATCGGACCAATTCTCAAGAAAACCCCCTATGAACTGTTCAAAGGAAGAAAACCAAACATATCCTTCTTCCACATATTCGGGTGTAAATGCTTTGTCTTGAACAATGACAAAGACAATCTCGGTATGTTTGACGAGAAATCGGATGAAGGTATTTTTCTCGGCTATTCTCTCTCAAGTAAAGCTTTCAGAATTTTTAATAAAAGAACTTTAACTATTGAAGAATCTATGCATGTTTCTTTTGATGAATCTAACCCCTCCAAGGAGGATGATATTATTGTTAATAATGATGATGATGATGTAGTAGAAACCTCTCAAGAAAACACTCTCAAAGATATTGCAAGTGATCAACCAAAACATCGGCAAGAGGATTCACAACAAAACAAAGTACACAATGATCTACCGAAAGAATGGAGAACTCATAGACATCACCCGATCGATAAAGTCATTGGTGATATTAGTCAAGGTGTTACAACAAGATTAAATCTCAAGGATGCTTGTCTTAACATGGCATTTTTTCTCAAAATTTCACTGCATGCAATCGATTGCACCTCTGTGTCAATCGATTGCTCACTGTAAGTTTTACAAATTTTATTAATTTTTGAAGAAAGCAATCGATTGCACCCCTGTGTCAATCGATTGCACCCTGTAGTATTTGTCCAATTTTGTTTCTGTTTTGTAGAGCAATCGATTGCACCACTGTGCTGTCATACCCCAAATTTGTCCTACCTGTATAGTTTTCACTTGTACATTCATCTACTAATTATTACACTCAAAAATCCAAAATATGTTGCTGTCAAAACATAAGTTGATGCAAAGGTGAGTTGGATTTCGGGTAAAGATACCGGGTTAAGAATGTGTATGGTAGTGCGTAAGGTTTGTCTTGGTTTGACCAAGTTGTGGTCAAACAAGGTTTGGTTTTCTGATAGAGGCCAGGATGTGCTTTTATTCAAGTGTTGAAGGTCGGAGCTTTCAGCTAGTGTTGTGGGGTTAATTTAAAGCACCAGTGTGTCAAAAGTTGATAGTCATCCGAATCCTTTCTGTTCTGTAACTAAGGTTATTGTGCAAGGTATTTCGTGGATCATTTCCTTTGATTTCAAAATAAAACCTAATTCAAGAGGTTTATAACGAAGTTTATCAAGATTTAATTAGGGTTGTGATCCATAGTAAAGGTTTTGATTTCTCATAGTACAAATGAAAGTTTAAGGACGAATTCTTCTTCTTTAAAGTATTTACATGAAGTTGTTCTCATTTAAGAATGTTGTTGTATTATCTGAGATCAAAAATTGCAAAATCAAGACCTTAGTTGCAAATTTATGATGGGGGGTGCAAGCACTAAGTCAAGGCCCAATTACAAGAAAAAAGAGAAAAATTCACATTTTTGCATTAGGCCCATTAATGTTTTACAAGAATCACTTAACATTCAGAATTAGCACAAAGAAATTCATGACTACACGGTCCAACTCCCAAAAGAAAGAGCTACAAGTTACAAACAATTTGAGCTTGAAGATAATAAAATACAATTCAATTGAAGAGTTGCTGATACAAAGTACAAAGATTAAAAGCTAATAAGCTTGTGAGTTATTTTCCGATTCGTTAAGGCGGCCTTCATGCAAGCATTTTACCATTCCAATGTTTACATGAGCTTACAAAGTAAATCAAAGGTAGCCAAATCACCCGGAATAACAAAACAAGGAGTCACATCACAGTCTGCACCAAAATCAATAATGCACATGATATTACCTTTTCCCAAAACCTTCAGTATGAAGCCCTTGCACTGTCACAACGTGTTAACGGCAGCATGAAGCAAACAACAAATTAACCATCCTTTAACAAGCAATCACCATTATCTCACAAATGGAGCCAAACGCCTCTTTCGCAGCAGACTTCTTGGTTTGTACGACATCACCACCATGATTCTCATAATTTTAAGCCCAAGCAGCATGTGACTTGAATCAATGGCAAGAAAGTCACGCTTTCGTATCGTACGCCAGCTGCAACATGAACAAGTGACGGCATGAGCAAACCCACAACAGCACAGTACGAAGCTTGCGTAGTATCACAAGACACCCTAAAAAATACAAAGCATAATATAGCAACAAATCAACATACAAAACCTGCATAATTAAGAGATTACAAGTTAAGATCCCACTTGTCACCAGCAGTAGGGATGTGCAGACCAATTCACTACAATTTTAGATGCCGGTGAAGCTACGGGTTTCAGATGCAGCTTTATAAAGACTGATTGTAGACCTCTCTGACGCATATCTTCACATGTGGTTATGTCCATGTCCTGATAGAAAAACACAGAAATATTGCTCTCCTGCAACAGTCCCAATTTGTTGTCTGGATTGCTGAAGGTATAGGTTTTCATTGTTGAAATTCATTAGTCATCACGACCTACATGAAATACACAAGAAGTCAGTTACGATTATGCACTCAAACCAACGTTCTTGAAGTTGTCAAGTCGTTGCGGACACCACGTGAAGTTAATGATTCACAACAACTCATGGTGCCATGTCAACCTGCAGAACAGCGAAGTGAAAAGCCATGTCAACATACAATGATATGTCTCCGCACACACCGACCTCATGCTTTTTACCGCAAATTTCCGGGTCACACAATCATCAATGCATCCACAAAACCAAGGCCACTTGCTCATTAACAGTACCTGCATAAGGAAAAATCATCAAAATGGTTTTTGCACTCACTTTCCAAAGGACACAAATCTGGCCACAAAGAGGCGAAAACCGTATGATACACGGCAAAATGTAAAAGAAACTGTCACACAACACAACAAAGTGGTATCGCAGAGCATACCTTTGGTTAGTCTGTCCGCGCATATCATGGAAATTTTGCGAGATTGTACGAGAATATTAGAGCATGCAGCAGCCTTTGCACAAATCGTACTACGCCTCCCAATCCATATCCGCGAAGAAATGGAGCCTTCACGCACTTATTTAAAAAGAAGAAAACCAAGAAGTCGCTCCTCCCCTGAAAAAACCACAAAAACGGTAGCAATTATAAAAAGCAAATCACGTTGCATAAACCGTACAAGGACAACGGTACACCCAATTTGTGATAACCGCGGCATACCGGCACACCATCAAGTGACGGCAGCCCCACGCTAATAGCAAATTTGAAGCTGTAAACAACCAAGCCGCAGAACACCGTGACGTTTTCAAGCAGAGGTTGAAAGCTCCATCTGCGCTTAATCGGTTCGCCAAGGCACTGGACTAAAGTATCATTACAACCATCACAATTGTTATTCAGCAATGGAAAATAAGAGATGGATGAACGGGCCTGCACGAACGGTCGATAACCGTTGTCCTGCGAGAAAAAACAAAGTCATTCAGCAGCCCTTAACTTGGAATGTTTCAAAGACCTCCCCAAAAAGTAATTCTGCAGCCAACTTTTTAAACCTTCAGCTCACCCGATTTTCAAATAAAGCATCACAATACTACCGCGTAGCGTGCTTCCACCATCAGCAAGAGCCATATGCGAAGTCCTGAAAAAAATAATAAATGAAAAAACATATAGCAATGTCAATACACAGCAGAATTCAGTCAGGACCATGACATACAAGACAACCACTACACAAAGCAGTATAAAACAACTAGCAATTCGTATATCCAATGGTCTTAGACAAACCATTAGCTTCACAAACAAACAAAAAAACCAGTATGCTGCACCAAATCCCACACCAGAGCAACTCTGCTACAACCAGCCTGCAACCTTCCAACAAACCTAGCCTGCAACCTGCTAAACCAGCCCTACACAACCATCAAATGTGTACTACATAGCAGGCACCAAGATAGAGACTGACCTCCAATATCCTTCGACAAAAAAAAAAAGCTTTGAGGCTCTCCATCAGAACTTCAAAAAAAGAACCATCTCAAAATCATCATAAAACTCCCAATCCTCAGATCCTCTAAAAAAAACCTCCTAATGCCTCCATCTCAGAGTTCCAATCCTTTTTTATTCTTCTTCAAATCTTGAAGCAAAACATCCCAGCTACATCTTCAAATAACCCATATCTCTCTTCTATTTTCAACCATCATCAAGAACTTCTCACCATTTAAAATACCCCCAAATCTGCTACCTTTAGATCCTCTTCAATACCCAGCCGCAAAACGATTCACGAAAACCATCTTCTCCCCCTTTGAATTTCCTTCATCAAACTCAAAAAAAAATCTCAAAACTCTCCTTCCAACCTTCAAATCTTAGTTGAACCAAATCTAGAAAAAACATCCAAAACCCAACCTCCCTCTTAAACCGTGGAGGAGCTTCTCCCTCAACGATGCTCTTCTACCCTTTTCATTCACCAAGACCTGTAAACCTCCGTTAAACTTTCAACCGTAACCTTCGACTCTTTCTTCTTCTTCCTCAATAATAGTCCAACTCCAGACCTAAATCAAAACCCTCAATCCATAATTTACCCTTTCACTTCTTCTTCAAACTCAACAACCCGTATCAAACTTCAACCCCATAACTTCAAAACCCTAAACCGACATCCTCCACAACTAACACAAATCAATTCGAATCTGAACCTACAAACACAAACCGGATTGAAACAGATTGAAGCTTGGAGTGGAGCGAGGGATCGAGCGAGAGATTTAGGGCTTGTTCCTTTAAGAATACGTTGAGTATATTTTAAAGAGGAGAATAAGCTTGTTTGTGTTTTCAAACCAAGCTTTCGACCATGCCACGGTGTTGCACCCCAAAATTTGACCAACAATTATTTACCCATCAAGTGTTTGAAGGTTGATACCTTCATCAGAAAGCTCAAGAGATCCTCAGAGGAATTGGGTGAAACCAAGGATGTGTGACTCATAGCTTGAGAGTTGTGGGAGCTCCTCAGATGATTCTGAGACTTTGAGAGTGAACTTGAAGCTTTGAGAAAGCCAATGAGATGTCTTGATAGCCATCATGAAGCCCAGAGAAGTCATTATGCAGGAATTCAGAAGATTCAACCATGAATGGTAGAATTAGGGTTTTGACTGGGTCAATCCTAGATCAGCTGAAGATTTGGAGAAGGTTGAGACCCAATCCAAGGGCCATGAGATCATGGAATGATGTATGGAGATGTTATAAAGAGGATTCCTAGACCAATTCATCATGATTGAGGAGTTTGAGAAGTTTCAAGTTAGGGTTTCTGAGGATTGTCAGTGAAAAAACCCTAATTTGATCCCTATCTTCCAGGCAGTTTTAGCTCAAGATGTGATTGATATCTCATCTTCCCCATAACATGAATGTTGTAGAGCTTGTTCTTAGCTTTAATTTGAGTGGTGGAAGTCCTTAATAGGAGTTGCAGAGCTCAAGTTATGGTTTTGACAAATTACAGGTCAGCTGAGGTGTGTGAATCTGGGTCCTTGAAAGTCACCCAACTTGCAGACAACTTTTGCCCTAGTAGGATGATTCCTATGATTTCTTGGTCAACATGAATGTTGAAGAGAATCTTCTTATATTTCTAGAGAGTACTATAAGTCCTTGATAGGATTTGTAGAACTCAACTTATGGTTTGAACAAGACAGGGGTATTTTGGTCATTTGGTGATTATAGGTCATTTTAAGCAAAGGCCATATCTCCTAGTTCCAAGCCTCAAATGGAAAAACTCAAAACATGAAAGTTGTTCAAAATGGCATTTTAAGCCTAGAAAAGTGGTCATGAGTTATTGAAAAAGCTTGTAGCAAGGATTTTCATGATTGGGTAAAAATGACCTAAAATGGCTTATAAGTTGAAAAAGTTGAAATGGAATTTTAGTTTAGGGGATGTGAAAATCCAAAATGGGTCATCCAATATGTCATTTTGACTCCAAACAATATTTTAAAAACAATGGTTCAGATAGATTTTTGATTTGAGGCCTAGAAATGGGGGTTACTTTGTAATGTTGTTACTTGCATATTAAGGCAACTTGACAAAACTTCACCAAAGGCAAGGAAGTGCATGTTTTTCACTCATTCCACTCCCAATATCTCTTGTAAGGAGATTTTGACACAAAACAAAGGCCTAATGCATGAGATATGAGATATACCATATGTCATTACAAGAGATTTTCCATGACATTCTAGCTCATTCTAGGAAGTTCTAGATGATTCTATGGATGGTTATATATTGAGTGAATCATGATGAAGAAAAGGTTGGTGATGATTGTTGGTGATTGGTGAGGTTAGAGTGTAAAAAGTGAGATTCTTCCATTTTGCAATTCCATAACAAACTTTCATTCTCTGCCATTTCCATTCTTTTCTTCTCCACAAACCCATCCTTCTGATCCTTATGAACACTTGCATACTGAGTTAGAGGAAGATCCATGGAGGTTTGAAGCTTCATTGAAGAATTTGCAAGAAAAGCATATTGAGATCAAACACAAGATTCAAGCATTGTTCATCAATCTTTTTGCATACAGAATCCTTATCCTCCATTAAGGATCAATCAGGGAAGGTTGCAGGCATTGAATTGGAGTGAAACCACATCCACCATTACAACTTGACAGGTTGGTGATTTTACTCGTATCACCTTATTTATATACATTCCATCATAGTTCTAGGGTTAGACTAGTTAAGATGAGGTAGATGACTGTTTTCTGAGAATTTGAGGAAGTTTCATGAAGTTCCATGGCAGACCCTAATTTCTTTCAGTTTCAAGAATGAGTCGTGTATTGGGTATTGATGGACATGGTATAGTGTAGAATGGCTAGGGTAGCATGTAGAACAATTCTGGATCGTTAGTTTGAAGTTACATCAAGATTGATATCAGTGTAACATGTTGGAACCCTAACTTTCACGCATTCTGTTTGGATGATATAAGATGTTTCAGTGAAAACTATGCATATGATCATGTTCTTGGTGAGTAGTAGAGCAACTTTGGCTTTGGAATTTTCGATTTTCATGGAGAAATGGAGGAGAACGAGCAGGTAGAAGATTAGGGTATGAAGGCTGTTTCAGGGAGCTCGCATGGTGAAACCCTAAGGTCTTTGGGGACGATGACCCACAGCCCTTGGATTACTCTGAGAAATTGACTAAATCATCCAATCCCACGGCCACGATTCAAACTTGCAAATGGAGGGAGGCAGAAAGCGCGCTAAACGCAGCGTTCCACTAATCAAAACGCGTCGTTTTGTTTAATTGTTAGACCTGGGCTTCAGCGAATCATTTCTATTCCCACCCCCCTGATTTGGCCCATCTCACAAAATGAACTGAGGCGCATTGCTCATAACACCCCCTCCCCCATTTATTTCATTTTTCTTATTTCAATTTCTTTTAATTTTCTTGCATTTTAATAAATCCATATAAAATTCAAAAATTAATATTTTTCACTCCTTGTTTTTTTCATATATTCATAATCATGTCTAGAAAAATGTAAATAAATAAAATTCCATTTTATTTTTCTTTTGATATTTGTAGCATATTATTCTTGTAAGTAGTATTTTTAATTGATTTTAGTTGATACCCAATTTTGTATAATTTCTTTTAGGGCTTTCCCTTAGGATTTTTGAGCCATTCTTTTTGGAATAGTTAGATATTGAATCATAGTTCATATAGGATTTAATTCTCAATTTGTAGATTGAAATTTGATATAGTTTGCTTGTTTGACATTTAGGTGCTCAAATTAGGGTTTTAGGTTGTATAAGTAGATTTAAACAATTTTGTTTTGGGGTTTATAGGCCAAATTAGTGTATGGGGAATATATGGGTTAAGGGTAAGTATGTATAGAGTCCCCTAGAATTTTGCTAGAATATTGTATGGTGTTTTAGTATTTTTAATTGATTTTTGAATGTATGGATAGTATGTGTGTTGCTTAAAGGCATAGTTTGTATTGTTGTGCTTGTTTTTCTTCTCCTTTGAGTGTGTGAGCCTTGAAGATTGAGTTGAAGACCTTGTGGATCATCATTGAAGCTTTGAAGACCTTGCAGAGGAGCTTAGTTCTAGATTTTGTTCTGTTTATAGGATCATAAGTGCATAGGTAGAGCTTTAGATAGCATAATTCCATTCAATAAACAAGGAGTGTCTTGTTCACCTCCTTCCTTCTCTGTGACATAAAGTCCCTTAAGGGTATTCACCTCTCTCCTTTGGAGGGATTAGTGACCTTGCCCTCTGAGGTAGAACTTTGAGAGAGCCTTTCCTTTGATGTTAAGTCCTCAATGGCATCCTTTGGAAGTCAGTGAGCACTGTAACATCCTCACCTCATCCTGTTGACTGAATCTTGTTTGCTGGAGCATTTGAGCCATTGAAGATAGAAGCTGAAGCTTTGAAGAGGATGATTCCTTAAAGATTGTTGAAGTCTGAAGACTTTGTGAAGATCAAGTTGATGCTTGAAGATCCTTGAAGATAGTGAAGCCTGAAGGTGGAGCTGATCAAAGAAGCTGAAGCTCAAGGGAGAAGATGAGTTGATACTCATGTTGTAGGGTTGATACCTGGGAAGCAAGTGATCTCTGAAGTCTGAAGACTGAGTTGCTGCTGGAGGAGCTGAAGCTTTCTTCTGTTTTCTTTTCTGTATCGTATGTTTTGTCAGATTTGTCTGTTGCATTAGATTAAGTCCATCTAGAATAAGTTCAGTCTAGGAGCATGATTGCATTAGAGGTTGAGTTACTCCCTCTGCTTGTATTGTTATTGTTTGGCTTTGCTTGCGGGTATTCGGTAGAGCCCAGCTCCCTTGCCCATGTGTTTACTTTTCCTGATGGCATTTCATTTCTTTTATCTGTATGATTGCAGTTTACTGTTTATTGCTTGATAGCATGTTGTCTATTTTTCAGTATGATTACTGTTATTTCATGACTGGCTTGAGGTCGAGACGAGCTTGTGGAGGCTGAAGCCCCACACACATTTCCTCCCTCACTTGCATTGCATGCATTTTACTGTTAAGCTGATGCTTTTGTCTGTTTTGGTGTATCATTGACATGATCCCTTAGGACTCTCACTTCCTTTGGTAAGGATTTGATGATAGACTTTTAGGTTGAAACCTATGCATGACAACATCTAGGAGTTCCCTGTTCAAACCTCAACCATAGGATGAATCCATGGCATGATAACGGTAGGACTTGATAGTCTCCCTCCTAGTTGGGCATGTTCTCTTCTCATCTCAAAGCAGTTTAAGATACAGTAATCATGAATGATTTCTTTCGTACGTTACGAGCCTTAAGCTATCTGAGAAAGGGTTGTGGGAGAGTTTCTTTTCCACAGTCTGGATGTTTAGTATGGTACCCTTTGGGTGACATGCGACGCATTCACTCTCAGGTCATAGTCTCTAGTGCGGTTGAAATCGCGAACACAATAAAAAACACTTCTTTCGTAAAAACAGGAAATAACCCGTAGTGTCCCGAACTACGTGAGCTCTGATCTTCCATACAGTGTGGAAGTACGTAGGCATAGGATGCGATATCCTAGCGAGCAACCTTTCCCCCGTAACCCTTCGTAGGCCGAACTACGTTGACTCTGATTTCTCATTCTCTGATGAGAATACGTAGGCATAAAGTGCGACGCTTTGCCGAGTCATTTTTCTTTTCTTTTTCAGCCAGCCTTGATAGGTAGATAGATTATAACCAACCCGTCCAAGTAAACAAACAAGCGAGGATCCCGTCGAGTACGACGGACGTGAGGGGTGCTAATACCTTCCCCTTGCGTAACCGACTCCCGAACCCAGACAATGGTTGCGATGACCTTGTCTTACCCTTATTCGTCGGGTTTTTCCGATCGTTTCCTTTCCCGCTCTGAGGGATAAATAACGAAAGGTGGCGACTCTTCTGTCATGCCGGCACCTTATTTTCGCGCAAGCGACAGCTGGCGACTCTGCTGGGGACTTGATAGTGTCCTAGGGATCCAACGTCCTGAAAGCGAGTCAGTTTTGGGATCCAACGTCCCTTAAGAGAGTCAATCCTACCGCTTGTGTGTTTGCTTGTTGGGTTGCGTTTATTTATCGCGTTTTTACTTCTCGCACTTTATTTCCCGCATGTTATTTTCAGTATAATATGATTATTTGTGCTGTTGTGGGATGGGAGTTCTGATGAGTGAGAAGCCAGACCCAGGCTTGAATGCACCATAGACTTAGAGTGGAAATTAGTGGGCGCGTGCTTGCTTTGCAGGCACTAGTGTCTCATGAAATCCACGCTCAGACGAGGTTCATCCGGTTGGCTTCACTTTAAACCCTTTGGGTTGAGACGGTTGCTGGTTTGGTGGATTGTCGACTCTGGGGACCGATCATTTGTGATTCAGCTAAGTGAGGCCTCTTCAAGACTTGATGATGCCACTCCTTCTGGGAATCGTATCGTCAGTTTTGAAAGTCTGTGACGCTGATGAACGCATAGGATGTCGTACCTTGAGTCAGTCTAGGTCCATACCTATGAGCGGGACTGGGTTTATTGCAGGAAACTTAGACCTTCAGACTACCTGGTTTTCTTGACAGTGAATCAGTTATGTTGGTACCAAGGTTCTCAGTTGCAGACTCGTCTGTTCTTGACAGAGCCAGTTTTTGATCAGAGGATCCTATCATCGGGTGTTTGTCTGTTCTTGATAGAGCAGGTTTTTGATCAGAATATTGTTATCAGTGGTTTGTTCTTGATAGGGCAGATTTTGAGTGAGGTCTGAAGATCTCATCAGCAGATGTTATTTGTTCTTGATAGGGCAGATTTTGAGTGGGGTCTGAAGATCTCATCAGCAGCTGCGTGTTTGTTCTTGATAGGGCAGATTTTGATTTGGGGTCCGAAGACTTCATCAACAGATGTTCCTTGATCTTGCACCCGGGGTCCTTATTATCAGTCACTTATTCTTGACAGAGCAGCATTTCGATCTCGGTCCTATCAGATGGTTATTCTCAGTAGATCAGATTAGTAGTCTTACACCGGGGTCTCCTTCTCATCAGCGACTGTTGATATAGAATCTCCATAGCAGCTATCCGGATATATTATTGCATGCCTGCATTTTGCATTAGTGTGCGCATTCATCTGCATTCCATTAACGTGTGTCTGTGTTGCAGGTACCGTTTCCCCGATCCCGAATTTCTCGCCTTCTGCTGTTATTATGGCCTCTCTCAGGAAGACTGTTGCATACAAGTTCCCGACCCCCGATGTGTCGAAGCTGACTGGTTTGATAGCCCTGGCAGGGGATTCTGTGAAGGATAGGTTCAGGAAGTCTTATGGTAGGTTGCTTAGTCTGGTTTGCAAACCTTCTACGTCCGAGTTGAATGGGTTACATGCTCTTCTGCAGTTTTATGACCCTCCCTTGAGGTGTTTCACTTTTCATGACTTTGTTCTCGCACCGACATTGGAAGAGTATGCTGATATGCTGGGTGTGCCTATCAAAAGGCAGATGCCTTTTGTCCACATGGATGCTGAGCCTGATCTGGCTGGTCTAGCTTCCTCACTCCATTTGAGCGCTTCTGAGTTAGTGGTGACGAGTTGGAACAAGGTTCCAGGGTTCTCTCTGCAGTTTCTGATAGCTAAGGCTCAGCAGTGTGCTAAGGACAAATGTTGGGACGCATTCAATGCCATCCTTGCTTTATGCATATATGGCATTATCCTGTTCCCCAGCATGCCGGATTTCGTGGACTTTGATGCATTCCATATCTTCGCCTCAGGGAATCCAGTCCCTACTCTGATCGGAGACGTATATCACTCAGTGCATTACAAGAATGAGAACCGGAGAGGGAAGAATGTCTCATGCTGCGTACCGTTGTTGTACAAGTGGTTTGATAGTCATTTGCCCAAGAGGGGTTCTTTCATCTCGTCTGCAGCCACCGCTGAGTGGCCTGAGCGTCTGATGAGTTTGTCGGCAAAAGATATTGATTGGTTCGTTGACAGAGACAGGTTAGGCACCGAGGTGATCTTCAGTTGTAGTGGGTTTCCTAACGTCCCTCTGATAGGTAGGAAGGGTTGCATTAATTGAAATCCATCATTGCTAGTTCGTCAGTTCGCATATGCTTTGAGGACTCCACCGAAGGAGGAAGAGGTACAGGAATCTCTGTACCTCACGGGTACTCTAGAAGGGGATTTGTTGTCCAAGCTTCAGCATGCGTGGAACAGTATCAGCAAGAGGGGAAAGCCTTTGTTGGGAAAGAGCAACAGCCAAGCCTACCCTCCTTATTCAGATTGGATCAGAGCCAGAGCCGGCGCTATAGGGATGCCATTCCCTCACGTCAGACCAGAGAGTCCTCCACCAGCCGAAGAGCCTACCACTGTGTCCATTCATCAGCACAACCAGGTATTAGCCGAGTGTGATGAACTGAAGCGGGCGAACACAGAATTAGAGAAAGAGTTAGCTCAGCTTCGAAGTGAGAGGAATGAAGTCGTGCATGCCTTCAAAAAGCAAACAGAGTCGGTAAACCAACTGGGTGCAGACTTGGCGAAGCAGATTGCTGATCGGGAACGCTTAGGTCAAGACTTCAGGGCTGCTAATGATGTACTAGCTACGAAGAAGCAGCATTTGGAGGAGGCATACCGGAGGATATCTAAGTTCGACCAGCATTGGAAGACCTCCATGGCCACCAGGAAGGAGCGAGAGGACAAGCTGATGCTGCAGATCTCTAAGCTGGAAGCCGAAGTAAAGGACAGTGAGCGGAGGTTTGATGAAGAGACCGCCCGCAGGTACACCACCGAAAGCCGTCTCAACAAAGCTCTTGCTAACCTGAAGGAGCATAAGCTGATGTTTGAGTCTAAGAAGCGGAAGCTGGAGGATTGCTTTGGCGAAGGAGCTTGGGAGAGTTCAGTTCAGGGGCTTCAGCATACCATCAGGCAGAGGGAACTACTCGTCGAGGGGTTGCTCACTTCGCCAGATCATTCAGAGACAAAGGAGTTATTAGAAGAGTATCGCGCCCGCGGCCATACTTGACTAGTTGTATTCCTGTTGTTTTGATCTTTGATGTATGCTGACCATCACCAGACTTGTTGGCTGAGGTCATGCTGTTGATCTGTTTGTACTCGTTGATACTGTGTACTGCCTTGATAGGCCTTTCCATATATATGAGATTGATGTTTCTATGATTGGGCTCGAATTTCTTCTTCCTCTTATTATTATCAGCATTGTCACTAAGGCACTAGGATCGGGGGAAAATCTCCCACGCACACAGACACACGCATGCATCTGCATGAAGCATATTTGCATGGTGTATATCTTATCGCTTTTCCTAACCTTTATTGTTGACAGGTTTTTCAGGTACACAGGTTCCAAGCTGTCTCCGGTCTCCAGGATTGATCAAAGACTCATCCACCGCTACTCAACTCACGCTAATCAGACAAGGATAATGGACCAGGTGCAGTCAGACGTTCAAGAGCTCCGTGAACGGATGGATCGTTTCATGGAGCTGATGCAGGTGGTCGCTAATGGTCAGGACCAGCTTCGCACTTTGGTTCAACCTCTGATCTCCAGAGTTGACAGTAATGGCATACTTCATGGAGGGGCTGTGCCTACTCCTCTTCCAGTGGACGCTCCACAAAACGTTGTTCCTGTTGCCGGGGGCAACGACAGTGCTAACGGCAATCTGATGACTAATCTCAGACTCAACGCGGCAGGTGTCGGCAATGGTAGTCTGGGAGCCAATGTTAACATAGGGCCGGTCAACGGCAATGCTGGTGTAGGAAATTTGTTGGTGCCTCAACCGTGGCTGGAGGACCATCAGGATGACGTATTCTCTCAGAGAGGTGTAGAAGCAGAGTTGAACGCTGAAGCTCGACTCAGGTTCAAAGCGCTGGAAGACAAGATGAGAGACATTGAAAATCAGAACACATTGGGCGTTGACATGTCCAAGCTCGGGTTGATTGCTGACTTTAAGGTACCTCACAAGTTCAAGGTGCCCGTCTTTGAGAAGTATAAGGGTACTACTTGCCCCCGCGTCCACCTCCGATCTTATTATAGAAAGATGTCCGCCTATTCTGACGATGAGAAGTTGCTGATGCACTTCTTCCAGGATAGTCTTTCTGGTCCATCACTCGAATGGTATATGGGTTTGGAGCCTGCTACTGTGCGCACCTGGAAAGACCTCGCTGAAGCGTTCGTCCTCCACTATCAATACAATAGCGATTTGGCCCCCAACCGAGTTCAGCTTCAGAATCTCTCACAACGAAACAATGAAAGCTTTAAAGAGTACGCCCAGCGGTGGCGTGAATTGGCTGCTCGGGTTCAACCGCCGATGGTTGAGCGTGAGCTAGTGCAAATGTTCGTGGCTACCCTTCCTGGAATCTACTATGAAAAGCTGGTCAGTGGCATGTCTGGGACATTCTCGGCTCTCATCGCTATGGGCGAGCATGTCGAGAACGGTATAAAGATCGGAAAAATTCAGGGCGAATCATCCTCAGCTGGAGGAAGTAGCAAGAAACCTTACGCTGGCAAGCGTCGAGAGGGGGATGCAAGCGCTGTCACTAATGCTCGGAGAAAGGGCAAGGGCCCTCAGCCTCAGATTGCTAGCATAAATATCTCAGCTGCTCCACCGCAGCCGCAGCAGCAGCAGCAGCAGCAGCCTCAGCAGCAGAATCAGCAGCGGTATAGAAGATATCAGAATCGGGCCCCTATGACAAATCGTCATTTTGAAACTCCACCTATGTCGTATGCACATCTCTTACAAACGTTGCTTCAGCTTCAGTTAGTTCAAAAAAGGACAATGGCTCCCTTAACAGGGGCACCACCACCGGGGTATGACGCCAATGCTACTTGTGATTTCCATACTGGGGCACCGGGCCATACGATTGAGAATTGTAAAGCTTTTAAGCACAAAGTGCAGGACTTGGTGGACGCCAAGGTTATTAACTTTTCTGACAGTGTGCCCAATGTCACCAAAAACCCTATGCCTCATCATAAGGGGGGCGGAGTGAATACCGTTATCACTGAGGAGAGTGCAGACTTGCTGACTGATGTCAAAGACTTGAGGACGCCGCTTAGTTTTGTCAAGGCTAAGTTGTTGAAGAAGGGCTTTTTCCCTGGGTGCGGAGAGTTATGTATGGCTTGTGCTACACTTCCTGATGGGTGTGAGCAGCTGGTAGAAGGTATCCAAAGTCTGATGTCTGAGGGTATTTTGCAGTTCAGCCGTAGCGTTGAAAGTGTATCAGGGGAGGTCGTGCTGAAGCAGGCAGATGAAGTTGCTACCATCACTATTCCTCGTCACCCTATTACTATTTCTGCGCCCCGACCGCCTACAATTACTATCACTAGGGCCGGGCCAATCCCATTCGAAAGCACTAACACCGTCCCATGGCATTACGGCGCCGAGGTTTACTGCAATGGTCAGAAGTTAGAGCTGGAGCCATACGGATCGACTGTGCAGAATCTTGCCGGAGTCAGTGGCATTACTCGAAGCGGTAGAGTGTTCGCGCCAGCAGAGGTTGCAGCAGAGAAAGTGGTCCGAGCTGACACTGTAGATAAGGGTAAAGGCAAAGCTGTCGAAGAGGTCCATTCTGGGGCAGAGAAAGACTTGCTAGTTAAAGATGCTGAAGAGTTCATGCGATTAATCAAGAAGAGTGACTACAAGATTGTAGATCATCTTCATCAGACTCCGTCAAAGATCTCTATTCTTAACTTGTTGCTGTGTTCTGAAGCGCACCGCAACGCATTACTGAAGGTATTGAACGCTGCATACGTGCCGCAGGAGATATCAGTAAATCAGCTGGAAGAGGTGGTAGCCCATGTTAATGCTGGTAATGAGCTGGGATTTACAGATCTAGAGCTGACTCCTAAAGGAAGAGACCACAACAGCGCCTTGCACGTCTCGATAGAGTGCAGAGGCACGATCATGTCGCATGTCCTGGTGGATACGGGTTCGTCGCTCAATGTGCTTCCGAAGAAGGCACTAATGAAGTTGGATACCCGTGGATTGCTTTGCACGCCCAGTGATCTGGTAGTGAAGGCCTTTGATGGAACTAAGCGTCACGTTTTCGGAGAGTTGACCCTGCCAATTCAAGTTGGTCCGGAGACGTTCAATACGGTTTTCTATATCATGGATATCATGCCTGCCTACAGTTGCCTTTTAGGTCAGCCATGGATCCATGCTGCTGGTGCCGTGACGTCCACGCTGCATCAAAAGCTTAAATATGTTGTCGGGGGCAGCATAGTAACCGTCTGTGGTGAGGAGGACATTATGGTGAGCCACTTGTCATCCTTTAAGTATGTTGAAATGGATGGCGAAATCCATGAAACTCTCTGCCAAGCATTTGAAACCGTCAAGGTGAAAGAGGTGGCTCCTGTCGTCGTAGAGAAGCAAGAGATGAATCTCTCCTCGTTTAAAGAAGCTCGGGCCGTCGTTGAAGCCGGTTCCACCCCAAGCTGGGGGCATGTTTTGGATATACCAATCAAGCAGGATAAGTTTGGATTGGGGTACTCTCCTGAAGCTGAAGCTTCATCTTCTTCGTCTAGCAGTTCGTCTCGCGGGAAAGGGCCGATCCTATTCACCAAGGGCGGAGTGATTTTCGAAAGCATCAACGCAGCGTCTGAGGACAGCGGGGATAGTGATTGTGATCTTGACGCCTGGATTCAACCAAGCAAGCCGGGCGAGCGCCTCAACAATTGGACCATCAAGGAGATTATCCAGCTGACAAGTGAAGAGTAATGATTTGCTTTTTACAATCTTTGTACAACCCTATGTCCTGCCCGGGGCATTGTGGTTTTATTGTCAGGGCCTTGTTGGATTATGTACATGCATTTTGTTAATAAATAAAAGGCGTTTTCTTCGTACTCAAATATTGTGTTCTCTGTTATTCCTGTTTTATGTTTATTTCGAAAAACAGCAAAATGGCAACAAGGTTTGTGCTAACCTGCATATTCTTGCTTTAAATTTAACCCTTGTTATTGCAGGATCCACATAACAGATGACATCGACTCTGGACCCTCTACGGCCCACTACGATTTTGATTGCCCGATCTATCAAGCCGAGGATGAGATTGATGAAGACGAAGACCTTCCGGAAGAGTTGGCCCGCTTGTTGAGACAAGAGGAGAAGGTTATTCTGCCTCACGAGGAGGATATTGAGATCGTAAATCTGGGTTCTGAGGAGCTCGTCAGAAATGTCAGAGTAGGGGCAGCGCTG
Organism: Lathyrus sativus; assembly: GCA_963859935.3. NCBI lineage: Eukaryota > Viridiplantae > Streptophyta > Magnoliopsida > Fabales > Fabaceae > Lathyrus > Lathyrus sativus. Next base: position 233,892,399 of record OZ012737.1, read on the forward strand.
CAGGTTGATGTCAAGCATAGACTGGTCGAGATGCTTCGAGAGTATAGTGACGTCTTTGCTTAGTCATATGAGGATATGCCCGGACTTGACACTGACATCGTGGTTCATCGCTTGCCGTTGCGAGAAGATTGCCCTCCAGTCAAGCAGAAGCTTAGGAGGACGAGACCAGATATGGCTGTAAAAATCAAAGAAGAAGTCCAGAAGCAATTGGACGCAGGATTTCTAGCCGTTACCACTTACCCTCCGTGGGTCGCCAACATAGTGCCTGTACCGAAGAAGGACGGTAAGGTACGCATGTGCGTCGATTATCGGGATTTGAATAGGGCGAGCCCTAAGGATGATTTCCCGTTGCCTCATATCGATGTGTTGGTCGACAACACAGCCCAGTTTTCCGTGTTTTCGTTCATGGATGGCTTCTCCGGTTACAATCAGATTAAGATGGCGCCGGAGGACATGGAGAAAACGACGTTCATCACCCCCTGGGGAACATTTTGCTATAAGGTAATGCCCTTCGGTCTGAAGAACGCAGGGGCCACTTACCAGCGAGCAATGGTCACTTTGTTTCATGATATGATTCATTATGAGATCGAGGTCTATGTTGATGACATGATTGCAAAGTCCCAAACGGAGGAAGAGCATCTGGTCAACTTATTGAAGCTTTTTGAGAGGCTTAGGAAATTCAGGCTGAGGCTGAATCCTAACAAGTGCACTTTCGGAGTGCGGTCCGGAAAGTTACTGGGGTTTATTGTTAGTGAACGAGGGATTGAAGTTGATCCTGCGAAAATAAAAGCTATCCAAGAAATGCCAACGCCGAAAACATAAAGAGAAGTTCGTGGTTTCTTGGGCCGAATAAACTACATTGCAAGGTTTATCTCTCAGCTCACGGCCACTTGTGAACCGATGTTCAAACTTTTAAAGAAAGATCAGGCGATTACTTGGAATGAGGATTGCCAGAAGGCATTCGACAAAATAAAGCAGTATCTTCAAGAACCTCCAATCTTGATACCCCCAGTGGCTGGACGGCCATTAATCATGTACCTGACGGTTCTGGAGAATAGTATGGGGTGTGTTCTCGGTCAGCACGATGAGATGGGCAGAAAGGAGCATGCCATTTATTATTTGAGTAAAAAGTTCACTGAGTGTGAGTCTCGATACTCGATGCTGGAGAAGACGTGTTGTGCATTAGCTTGGGCCGCCAAACGTCTACGACAGTATATGCTCAACCACACCACTATGCTAATTTCGAAGATGGATCCGATCAAGTACGTCTTCGAGAAGCAGGCTCTTTCGGGCAGGATTGCCAGATGGCAAATGGTGTTAACGGAATATGATATTCAGTACGTCTCTCAGAAAGCCATTAAAGGAAGCGTATTGTCTGATTACCTTGCCGAACAGCCAATCGAAGACTACCAGCCGATGAAGTTCGAATTCCTTGACGAGGATATTATGTTTCTCAAAGCAAAGGATTGCGATGAGCCATTGCCCGATGAAGGGCCAGATAGGAAGTCTCAGTGGAAGTTGGTATTCGACGGAGCGGTTAATTCCTATGGAAGTGGTATTGGGGCTATCATCACGACTCCTCACGGATCCCACATCCCGTTTACTGCGAGACTGACGTTTCCAGTTACCAACAATGAAGCCGAGTATGAAGCATGTATTATGGGTCTAGAAGAGGCAATTGATTTGAGAATCAAGAATCTAGACGTATATGGTGACTCAGCGCTTGTAATCAATCAGATTAAAGGGGAGTGGGAAACTCGTCAAGCGAATTTAGTGCCGTACATGAATTATGCCAGGAGGCTGCTTCCGTTCTTCGACCGAGTAGAGCTTCATCATGTACCCAGGGCTGAAAATCAGATGGCTGATGCCTTAGCCACGTTGGCTTCAATGTATAAGGTCAATTTTTGGAATGAGGCTCCAAGAATTGTGCTTTCACGTCTTGACAGACCGGCATTTGTCTTTGCAATAGAGGATGCCAATGACGGCAAGCCATGGTTCCACGATATCCAGACCTTCCTTATGACTAAGGAGTATCTTGCGGGTGCGTCTACCCAGGATAAGAAGACTTTGAGGAGGCTATCTGGAAACTTTTACCTCAATCCTGATGGAGTGTTGTATAAGAGAAACCACGATCTCGTGCTACTCAGATGTGTAGATGAGAAAGAGGCAAATATACTCATGGAAGAAGTCCATGAAGGCACATTTGGTACGCACGCCGACGGGCATGCCATGACGAGAAAGATCCTAAGAGCAGGATATTACTGGCTGACTATGGAGTCGGATTGCTTCAGATTCGCGAAGAAATGTCATAAATGCCAGATTTATGCGGATAAAGTTCATGTGCCGCCGTGCCCATTGAATGTCATGTCCTCCCCTTGGCCGTTCTCCATGTGGGGCATCGACATGATAGGCAAGATCGAGCCCACTGCATCCAATGGTCATCGTTTCATTCTGGTAGCCATCGACTACTTCACCAAATGGGTGGAGGCAGCCTCGTATGCTAATGTGGCCAAGCAGGTGGTAGCTAAATTCATAAAGAGGGACATCATTTGTCGCTATGGAATTCCCGAGCGGATCATTACCGATAATGGTTCGAATTTGAATAACAAGATGATGAAGGAGCTGTGCCAGAGCTTCAAGATTGAACACCACAACTCGTCTCCTTACCGGCCAAAGATGAATGGCGCCGTTGAAGCCGCCAACAAGAACATCAAGAAGATTGTTCAGAAGATGGTTGTGACGTACAAAGATTGGCACGAGATGTTGTCATTTGCCTTGCACGGTTATCGTACGACGGTGCGTACGTCGACCGGGGCAACTCCTTTCTCCTTGGTGTACGGTATGGAAGTTGTCCTACCGTTAGAAGTAGAGATTCCTTCTTTGCGAGTTTTGGTTGATGTGAAACTCGACGAGGCAGAATGGATTACGAATCGTTTGAACCAACTCAGCCTGATGGACGAGAAGAGGTTAGCGTCGATTGCATTTGGTCGCCTATACCAAAGCCTAATGAAGAAAGCTTATGATAAGAAGGTGCGTCCTAGAAGCTTTCAGACAGGTGATCTCGTCCTGAAGAAGATTCTTCCGCCACACTCCGATCACCGGGGCAAGTGGACTCCGAATTACGAAGGGCCGTATGTCGTCAGCAAGGTCTTCTCAGGAGGAGCTTTGTTGTTATCCACGATGGATGGTGAAGATTTTGCATCCCCGGTGAACGCGGACGCAGTTAAAAAATACTTTGCTTGAAAGAGACCCGCTGGACAAAAAAGAAAGAGTCCAGGCAAAAAAAGGGGCATCCCGGCGAACCAAAAACCGAATAAAAGGTTCGGGCAAAAATTAGGGATATATTGAAAAAATGTACACCCGCGAAGTCGAAAACCTACACTGGGCGGCTTCGGCAAAAAAAGGGCATCCCGGTGAACTGAAAACCCGTAAAGGGCGGTTCACGCAAAAGTTAGGGATTTGAATAAGCAAATGACTGCGTTCCGTGTGGACTTTCATTGTTTAGTGGTTTGGAGGACCTGAGGGCCGTTTATCTGAATCAATCTCTTCCGAAGCCGAAGCGTCGGAGAAGTATCGAAGTCGAGTGGGTCTTAGAGGGATCAACTCATGATGTTCGTCTACGCCTCGTTGCCGACATTTGTATATACTGATGTATATTTATGTTTTCTTTTTGCGCGGCTTCCTCATTCCAGGAGCTTGCCTCTGTTGTAAAACATTTTTGCCCATTCAGGGGTTCACCATCAATAAAACGCATATTGTTCAGCAATTCTGCTTGCCCATTTAGCATTTATCTGTTTTGTTTGCGAATGAAAACGCCGATGTTTTTTGATAAAATGCGCATACATAAACTTACGGGCCTAGGCCCATTGATTGTTGAAACAATTAATTACCTGAATATTGTCACGAGATAATAACCTTGATAGGCCCCTTTGAGGAGGGCATCTTGTCTGTTTGTTTGTGTTGTTGCAGGTGTAGCACCTTCCAGAAGATGTGTCGTGCACATCCCCGAAGTAGGGCGAGTCCTCCTCCTCCAACAGAGTTTAGTAGTCTCTCCTCCGCGGAGTATGAACGCGATATCGTGAGCATTGATATGTCTCCCCAGGCAGAGATGATTCTCTTCCCCAAGCAGACGCATCCTGAAGGAACGTCACCTCATCGGCTGAGTCACGCGCAGCACCTCGTCTTCTCCCCCAGCACCGGGTCACAAGTGTAGGTTTCATAGAAATGTTCGGGTGCCGAAGCTCGTGTTTTCCCCAGTAAAGTCGCCGAAGCAGGTGTCTCCCCCAGCACCGGGTCACAAGTGCAGGTTTCGTAGGAAGCTATTCGTACGCCGAAGTATGCAGTAACTGATGGTGCCAGACTGAAGTCTCCAGCGGAATCGAGATTCCCCACCAGAGTCATGCTCTCTCCTGAAGTAGAATGACTTCTCCTTCCCCAGCAGAGTGTTGGGACAGCTGACGTTGTATTCCTCTGCAGAGTCGTATTCTCCCCCGAAGTCAGATGATTCTTTCTTCCCCAGCAAAATTGAATTCCTCATCAGAGCGTACTCTCCAGTGAAGTAGAATGATTTCTCTCTCCACGGCTGAGTTCGCAAACCCCAAGAAAGCCAAATCCTTGGAAGCAGTTGGGACCTTGAGTGGATTTTCCCTAGCAGAGTATTGAACAGCCGATGCGGTATTTCCCCAGAGTTGTACTCTCTCCAGCGAAGCAGAATGACTTCTCCTTCCTCAGCCGAGTTTGCAGATGTCCAAGGAAGCCGAATCCGTGGAAGTCGATCAGATCATGATTGTTTTTTTCCCAGTGGAGTGTTGAGCAGCTGAGGTTGCTTCCCCACAGAGTGGTTATCCCCAGAAGGGTAGCTTAGACGGCCACGCAGTCTATTCTCGCGATTGATATCAGCAGGTCCAAGTTCTCGTAGAGCTTCGTCCCCCTGCAGTAATCAACTGAAGTTGTTTTTCCTGCAGCAGTCAACTGGTGATCAGTTCCCCAGACGGAGCCAATCGATATTGGCGTGTCCATGTTCTCCTCAGCAGGAAGATTCCTCTATCTGAGTAGTGCTTCCCTCCTTGACAGGAGGATTTTTCCCCCCGGCATTTATTTTGCTGACGGGATTGCATAGCATATTGCATGATTGCATGGCATTTAGCATAAACGCATAGCATTCCCACCGTGTGGGGCATGGCGCAGAAGCATACGCATCATAAGCATGATCTAGGTTACTATCGTTCTTGTCTTACAGGTGTTCCACCAAAAGACCGGTTGCTCAGGATGATTCCTGACATTCTCCCCAACGAGGTCGCTTTCTTAAGATGATTCTTAAGACCCCGGTGTAATCCCCACAGTCGCTTGCTCAAGATGATTTTTGAGATCCCCGGCGAAGTCTTGAGTTCAAGACGATTCTTGAATTCCTCAGCAGGGCCGTTTGCTTAAGTTGATTCTTAAGACCTCAGTGCAGTTTCCCGAGTTGTTTGCTTAGGATGATTCGTGAGCTCCCCAGTAGCGTCCCCAGCAAGAGTTGCCCAGGAAGATTCCTGGAATACCCAGCAGAATAAAGTCTCCAGAATGGGTATCGGTTCAGGAAGGTGCCCGACGGAGTTGTTTGTTCAAGATGATTCTTGAAGTCCCTAGCAGCGTGAAATGTTTGCTCCAACAACGACGTCTAATCTGAAGATCGACTTCGTAAACGCCTGAAGGCGGTATCAGAGGTTCCTGTGAATTCAGATTTCCTTGTTGATAAATCAACGTGTGGCTGAAGACAAGGTTCCAAATTTTGTATTCAAGATGATCCGTGTTGGTCTGAAGACCAAGTCAGTTGTCCTGAGGTGATGATTGATTGCGATCGAGTGAATAGTGTTTCTTCTGACTGAAGTCGAAGATGTTTCTCCAGCTGAAGCGGAGTTTTGCCTGAAGGCAAAGTGTTTGAATCCCCGTAGAGTCATGAATGGCTCAGGATACCATTTCTTTGACTGAAGTCACAGATTTCCAAAGCTGAAGCGAAGGGGCCTAAGGGCAAGGTTATCCCCAAGGTCATGAATGACCTAGGATTCATTTGTTCGGACTGAAGGCCGAAATATATCCCTGACTGAAGTCACGGATACTCTATAGCAGAGGTGGAGTTACCTGAAGGCAGATCCATGTATCCTTGAAGTCCAAGGACCATTTCTTCAGACTGAAGTCGAAGATACCTCCTGCAGAGTTGCCGACGGGCAAAGTTTACATCCTTGAAGGTCAAGGATGTTTATCTTCAGAAGTACTTGAAGATCTTTTCTAGCTGAAGCTGGGATCGCCGACGGGCAGGGTTTCATTCATACTCGGAAGTACTTGAAGATCTTTTCTAGCTGAAGCTGGAAGTGGCCAGGGACCAGGGTTTCATATATCTTCAATGTTGAAGTTCTACGGTGGGTCAGTTGTGCAGCAGTATTCCGATGTTCGTTATGGTTCTGAGGGTGAACCCCAGATCAGAATGTGCTTGGTTGAGTCTCTCATTCCCAGCGGAGTAGTTTCAAATACGCAAGTGTACCTTTTGTTCCATTTACCAGGGGTGAACCCCAGGTCAGAGTATGAATGTGTTCGACGGCGATGTTGAATGTGTTCGACGGCGAGGTTGAATGTCTGTTTTGACGGCGAGGTCAGATTATGTCTATTTTGGCGGCGATGTCAGAAGATTATGTTCGACGGAAATGTCAGACTCTTTAAATCCCCAACAGAGATGATGTTTGTACGACGGCGACGTCGAGTGTCTCTCAGAGCGATGTTTGTTTCCGACGACGATGTCAGATTCAGTTTTCCAGCGGCGATGTTGGGCATGTCAAGTTGATCCAGTCTTCTGACGGCGATGTTAGGGGATGCAGATCCTTTAGTTCTCCAGCGGCGATGCGGGGTATTTTGATTGTCTGACGGCGATGTCAGATTTAGTTCTCCAGCGGCGATGCAGGGTATTTTGATTGTCCGACGGCGATGTCAGATTTAGTTCTCCAGCGGCGATGCGGGGTATTTTGATTGTCCGATGGCGATGTCAGATGTAGTTCTCCAGCGGCGATGCGGGGTATTTTGTTCAATATTGTATTTTCTCCAGCGGCGATGCGGGGTATTTTGATTGTCCGACGGCGATGTCAGATTTAGTTCTCCAGCGGCGATGCGGGGTATTTTGATTGTCCGACGGCGATGTCAGATTTAGTTCTCCAGCGGCGATGCGGGGTATTTTGATTGTCCGACGGCGATGTCAGATGTAGTTCTCCAGCGGCGATGCGGGGTATTTTGTTCAATATTGTATTTTCTCCAGCGGCGATGCGGGGTATTTTGGTTGATCGACGGCGATGTCAGACTCAGTTTTCCAGCGGCGATGTTGGGTGTGTCAGTTAATTCAGTTCTCCAGCGGTGATGTTGGATGGTTCGTTCTCCAGCGGCGATGTTGGATATATTGTTTGTTTCCGACGGCGATGTCAGATCGGTATTTCTCCAGATAGTTGCCGTGCAGCTATCATTCCAGTGTTCGACGAGTTGAGCAGTTGGCAAATTTTCGGGTTTACCGGTATTCAATCGTCTCGCACCTTGATTGGTTGAGAGTCGTTCGCTTCTCACCCAGTCAGGTTCAAGCCGTTTGAATAGGGGCAGCTGTTGCACCCCAAAATTTAACCAACAATTATTTACCCATCAAGTGTTTGAAGGTTGATACCTTCATCAGAAAGCTCAAGAGATCCTCAGAGGAATTGGGTGAAACCAAGGATGTGTGACTCATAGCTTGAGAGTTGTGGGAGCTCCTCAGATGATTCTGAGACTTTGAGAGTGAACTTGAAGCTTTGAGAAAGCCTATGAGATGTCTTGATAGCCATCATGAAGCCCAGAGAAGTCATTATGCAGGAATTCAGAAGATTCAACCATGAATGGTAGAATTAGGGTTTTGACTGGGTCAATCCTAGATCAGCTGAAGATTTGGAGAAGGTTGAGACCCAATCCAAGGGCCATGAGATCACGGAATGATGTATGGAGATGTTATAAAGAGGATTCCTAGACCAATTCATCATGATTGAGGAGTTTGAGAAGTTTCAAGTTAGGGTTTCTGAGGATTGTCAGTGAAAAAACCCTAATTTGATCCCTATCTTCCAGGCAGTTTTAGCTCAAGATGTGATTGATATCTCATCTTCCCCACAACATGAATGTTGTAGAGCTTGTTCTTAGATTTAATTTGAGTGGTGGAAGTCCTTGATAGGAGTTGCATAGCTCAAGTTATGGTTTTGACAAATTACAGGTCAGCTGAGGTGTGTGAATCTGGGTCCTTGAAAGTCACCCAACTTGCAGACAACTTTTGCCCTAGTAGGATGATTCCTATGATTTCTTGGTCAACATGAATGTTGAATAGCTTCTTCTTAGATTTCTAGAGAGTACTAGAAGTCCTTGATAGGATTTGTAGAACTCAACTTATGGTTTGAACAAGACAGGGGTATTTTGGTCATTTGGTGATTATAGGTCATTTTAAGCAAAGGCCATATCTCCTAGTTCCAAGCCTCAAATGGAAAAACTCAAAACATGAAAGTTGTTCAAAATGGCATTGTAAGCCTAGAAAAGTGGTCGTGAGTTATTGAAAAAGCTTGTAGCAAGGATTTTCATGATTGGGTAAAAATGACCTAAAATGGCTTATAAGTTGAAAAAGTTGAAATGGAATTTTGGTTTAGGGGATGTGCAAATCCAAAATGGGTCATCCAATATGTCATTTTGACTCCAAACAATATTTTAAAAACAATGGTTCAGATAGATTTTTGATTTGAGGCCTATAAATGGGGGTTACTTTGTAATGTTGTTACTTGCATATTAAGGCAACTTGACAAAACTTCACCAAAGGCAAGGAAGTGCATGTTTTTCACTCATTCCACTCCCAATATCTCTTGTAAGGAGATTTTAACACAAAACAAAGGCCTAATGCATGAGATATGAGATATACCATATGTCATTACAAGAGATTTTCCATGACATTCTAGCTCATTCTAGGAAGTTCTAGATGATTCTATGGATGGTTATATATTGAGTGAATCATGATGAAGAAAAGGTTGGTGATGATTGTTGGTGATTGGTGAGGTTAGAGTGTAAAAAGTGAGATTCTTCCATTTTGCAATTCCATAACAAACTTTCATTCTCTGCCATTTCCATTCTTTTCTTCTCCACAAACCCATCCTTCTGATCCTTATGAACACTTGCATACTGAGTTAGAGGAAGATCCATGGAGGTTTGAAGCTTCATTGAAGAATTTGCAAGAAAAGCATATTGAGATCAAACACAAGATTCAAGCATTGTTCATCAATCTTTTTGCATACAGAATCCTTATCCTCCATTAAGGATCAATCAGGGAAGGTTGCAGGCATTGAATTGGAGTGAAACCACATCCACCATTACAACTTGACAGGTTGGTGATTTTACTCGTATCACCTTATTTATATACATTCCATCATAGTTCTAGGGTTAGACTAGTTAAGATGAGGTAGAGGACTGTTTTCTGAGAATTTGAGGAAGTTTCATGAAGTTCCATGGCAGACCCTAATTTCTTTCAGTTTCAAGAATGAGTCGTGTATTGGGTATTGATGGACATGGTATAGTGTAGAATGGCTAGGGTAGCATGTAGAACAATTCTGGATCGTTAGTTTGAAGTTACATCAAGATTGATATCAGTGTAACATGTTGGAACCCTAACTTTCACGCGTTCTGTTTGGATGATATAAGATGTTTCAGTGAAAACTATGCATATGATCATGTTCCTGGTGAGTAGTAGAGCAACTTTGGCTTTGGAATTTTCGATTTTCATGGAGAAATGGAGGAGAACGAGCAGGTAGAAGATTAGGGTATGAAGGCTGTTTCAGGGAGCTCGCATGGTGAAACCCTAAGGTCTTTGGGGACGATGACCCACAGCCCTTGGATTACTCTGAGAAATTGACTAAATCATCCAATCCCACGGCCACGATTCAAACTTGCAAATGGAGGGAGGCAGAAAGCGCGCTAAACGCAGCGTTCCACTAATCAAAACGCACCGTTTTGTTTAATTGTTAGACCTGGGCTTCAGCGAATCATTTCTATTCCCACCCCCCTGATTTGGCCCATCTCACAAAATGAACTGAGGCGCATTGCTCATAACACCCCCTCCCCCATTTATTTCATTTTTCTTATTTCAATTTCTTTTAATTTTCCTGCATTTTAATAAATCCATATAAAATTCAAAAATTTATATTTTTCACTCCTTGTGTTTTTTCATATATTCATAATCATGTCTAGAAAAATGTAAATAAATAAAATTCCATTTTATTTTTCTTTTGATATTTGTAGCATATTATTCTTGTAAGTAGTATTTTTAATTGATTTTAGTTGATACCCAATTTTGTATAATTTCTTTTAGGGCTTTCCCTTAGGATTTTTGAGCCATTCTTTTTGGCATAGTTAGATATTGAATCATAGTTCATATAGGATTTTATTCTCAATTTGTAGATTGAAATTTGATATAGTTTTCTTGTTTGACATTTAGGTGCTCAAATTAGGGTTTTAGGTTGTATAAGTAGATTTAAACAATTTTGTTTTGGGGTTTATAGGCCAAATTAGTGTATGGGGAATATATGGGTTAAGGGTAAGTATGTATAGAGTCCCCTAGAATTTTGCTAGAATATTGTATGGTGTTTTAGTATTTTTAATTGATTTTTGAATGTATGGATAGTATGTGTGTTGCTTAAAGGCATAGTTTGTATTGTTGTGCTTGTTTTTCTTCTCCTTTGAGTGTGTGAGCCTTGAAGATTGAGTTGAAGACCTTGTGGATCATCATTGAAGCTTTGAATACCTTGCAGAGGAGCTTAGTTCTAGATTTTGTTCTGTTTATAGGATCATAAGTGCATAGGTAGAGCTTTAGATAGCATAATTCCATTCAATAAACAAGGAGTGTCTTGTTCACCTCCTTCCTTCTCTGTGACATAAAGTCCCTTAAGGGTATTCACCTCTCTCCTTTGGAGGGATTAGTGACCTTGCCCTCTGAGGTAGAACTTTGAGAGAGCCTTTCCTTTGATGTTAAGTCCTCAATGGCATCCTTTGGAAGTCAGTGAGCACTGTAACATCCTCACCTCATCCTGTTGACTGAATCTTGTTTGCTGGAGCATTTGAGCCATTGAAGATAGAAGCTGAAGCTTTGAAGAGGATGATTCCTTGAAGATTGTTGAAGTCTGAAGACTTTGTGAAGATCAAGTTGATGCTTGAAGATCCTTGAAGATAGTGAAGCCTGAAGGTGGAGCTGATCAAAGAAGCTGAAGCTCAAGGGAGAAGATGAGTTGATACTCATGTTGTAGGGTTGATACTTGGGAAGCAAGTGATCTCTGAAGTCTGAAGACTGAGTTGCTGCTGGAGGAGCTGAAGCTTTCTTCTGTTTTCTTTTCTGTATCGTATGTTTTGTCTGATTTGTCTGTTGCATTAGATTAAGTCCATCTAGAATAAGTTCAGTCTAGGAGCATGATTGCATTAGAGGTTGAGTTACTCCCTCTGCTTGTATTGTTATTGTTTGGCTTTGCTTGCGGGTATTCGGTAGAGCCCAGCTCCCTTGCCCATGTGTTTACTTTGCCTGATGGCATTTCATTTCTTTTATCTGTATGGTTGCAGTTTACTGTTTATTGCTTGATAGCATGTTGTCTATTTTTCAGTATGATTACTGTTATTTCATGACTGGCTTGAGGTCGAGACGAGCTTGTGGAGGCTGAAGCCCCACACACATTTCCTCCCTCACTTGCATTGCATGCATTTTACTGTTAAGCTGATGCTTTTGTCTGTTTTGGTGTATCATTGACATGATCCCTTAGGACTCTCACTTCCTTTGGTAAGGATTTGATGATAGACTTTTAGGTTGAAACCTATGCATGACAACATCTAGGAGTTCCCTGTTCAAACCTCAACCATAGGATGAATCCATGGCATGATAACGGTAGGACTTGATAGTCTCCCTCCTAGTTGGGCCTGTTCTCTTCTCATCTCAAAGCAGTTTAAGATACAGTAATCATGAATGATTTCTTTCGTACGTTACGAGCCTTAAGCTATCTGAGAAAGGGTTGTGGGAGAGTTTCTTTTCCACAGTCTGGATGTTTAGTATGGTACCCTTTGGGTGACATGCGACGCATTCACTCTCAGGTCATAGTCTCTAGTGCGGTTGAAATCGCGAACACAATAAAAAACACTTCTTTCGTAAAAACAGGAAATAACCCGTAGTGTCCCGAACTACGTGAGCTCTGATCTTCCATACAGTGTGGAAGTACGTAGGCATAGGATGCGATATCCTAGCGAGCAACCTTTCCCCCGTAACCCTTCGTAGGCCAAACTACGTTGACTCTGATTTCTCATTCTCTGATGAGAATACGTAGGCATAAAGTGCGACGCTTTGCCGAGTCATTTTTCTTTTCTTTTTCAGCCAGCCTTGATAGGTAGATAGATTATAACCAACCCGTCCAAGTAAACAAACAAGCGAGGATCCCGTCGAGTACGACGGACGTGAGGGGTGCTAATACCTTCCCCTTGCATAACCGACTCCCGAACCCAGACAATGGTTGCGATGACCTTGTCTTACCCTTATTCGTCAGGTTTTTCCGATCGTTTCCTTTCCCGCTCTGAGGGATAAATAACGAAAGGTGGCGACTCTTTTGTCATGCCGGAACCTTATTTTCGCGCAAGCGACACACGGTACTGTTACGTCCCATTTCCTCCTTTCCTTTCAGCTAAGATACTGTGTTTGTAAAAGAGTTGTGAGGGATTTCGGTTGGGCCTACCAAAAATCTTTCCACCCTTTCTTAATAAAAAACAACGAACTGTAATGGGTGGATGATGGGCTTTAGCTCAAATGATTCCACCATATCTTCACACCCCTGGATCCGGTTTCATCCCACCCTTTCTTTTGAATTTTTTTAAGAGTTTTTAAGTTTTATAAATGATTTTCTTGTAAAAAAAAAGACATTGATAACTTATGTTAAGATACCACTTATTTTATGTTTCTTTTATTAATAGTTTTAATTAATATTGTAATCAAACTCTTTGGTAAATAATTTTGGATATACTTTTATTTACGTTTTCATTGTCGTTTATCTTTACTTATTTCTATTTCACTTTGGGTCGATGACGAGATTACCAATGTTTAACCGTCAAATTATTGGCGTGAAACAAAGGATCCGAGACCACTTTCTTCTTCCGATTTTATTTCGATTCACTAACCATTAAATTTAATTTCCGTTAAATATTATTGTGGATATTATTTTCATATTATCTTGTCGTTATTCATATTATCTATATATTCATATTGTCATATTCATATTTATCATATTCATTCACCCATAATCAAAAACACCTAATAAACTATCGAAATCCTAAAAGCCAAATTGGTGGACTGTTGTATCATTGGTTATTTGCAGGTATCTTAATTTTGAGTCGTGCCCGACTTTGCTCAATGCGTAGTTTAGGACACAATGCACACACACGGCTTTCTCTTGGGCTACCTGACAATGAGACCCCTTTATTTCGTGCAGTCCCGTGTAAATTACATGTACCCCTCTCCCATTCCGATGTATGTTTCGTATTTCCTTGATTATTAGTTTATCTCATAGGAGCACCCATAGGGACTAGAGCGGATTCAAACTATTTTCAAACTAATTCTCGATTCATCATCGAGCCATTTTCAAACCCTTGTAAGTCGAGTGCTCATACGCATTCGCCATCAACCTATTACATAACTCAACCCTTGATACGTAAGTCAAGTCAGTCACATTTCTCAAACCATGTCCATTACACGCTTTACACGCGATAATAAGTCAAACCCTTGATCCAACGTCAAGTGAATTTTCGTAATAAACTATCAATCAATTAACAATTATTCAATTCTTTTCAAGGTGTAAAGAGTAGGTTCAAGTCTTTGATCTTGCTTTCCGTTGTTTATATGCGAGTTATCTTATTCGTGTGTGAGCAATTGACGCCTTTAAATAATATTAATAAACTCGATAATACTCAACCATCTCCAATTACTCATCCTTTCACTCACTTTTCAAACAACTTCTTTTACGATGAAAAAGAGAGTGTCCCAAGTCTTTGGTTCGCTCTCCCGACTACTTGGATCCGAGAAGCCTTTCTCAAGCTTCAAGTAGTCGTCATCCGACCAATCTCATCCTTTTATACACCTTTTCAAATTCAAACAACCTTCTTTTATGATGAAAAAGAAAGTGTTCCAAGTCTTTGGTTCGCTTTCCCGATTACTTGGGGTCTGTGAAGTCTTTCTTAGGCTTCAAGTGATCGTCATCATTTCAACCTTATCCTTTCAAGCACATCATTCCTTCATGATGAAAAATAGAGTGTTCCAAGTCTTTGGTTCGCTCTCCCGATTACTTGGGTCCGAGAAGTCTTTCTTAAACCACGAGTAATCGTCATCCGTACCCACATCAAATCCAATTCAAACCTGTTTCTTTCGTGGTCGTTACCACGAACTACAAACGCTCTGATTCTTCATTCACTCTTGAATGTAAGATACGTAGGCACAAGATTGCGATGATCTTGGCGAGCACAATCCCCTCCATCTTCCATTTCCCCCCATCCTTTCCCGTAGTCGAACTACGACGCTCTGATTTCTCATTCTCGTCTGAATGAGCATACGTAGGCACAAGGGCCCCAATCCTTGGCGAGAACCCCATTCTCCTAACCACCCCTTTCCCTTAGCATCTTTATCCCTTTAGTATTTAGTAGCGAGAAGAGAAGAATTAATTTTAGCTAACATCCATCACAACTCGAATTAAGAGGTCCCCGTTGAGTACAACGGACGTGAGGGGTGCTAATACCTTCCCCTCACGTAACTGACTCCCGAACCCAGGAATATGGTTGCGACGGCCGTGTTCCTTTCGCGTTTATGAGGTTTTCTCGATATTTTCCTCTCCCGTTCATTCGGGAAAAATAAAGTTCGGTGGCGACTCTGTCGAACCGCATTTTTCTGCGCCTTTTGCGTGAGGGTCGTATGTTCGAAATGGAATTTTCGAGGTACGACCGGTGGCGACTCTGCTGGGGACTATTGCTCCATGCAAGAGAGAGTCGAGCCTATCTTAGCCCGAGTTGTTAGCTTTTTGTTTTTATTTTCTTCTCGCTTATTTGTTGGTATCCTTATCTTGGTTACTTGTGCTTGTGGCATTGTGGGGTTGTTCTGCTTATGGTTATTTTGTGAGATGGCTCTACACCCGAGTCCGAGTATATCCCTAGGATTAGGATGGTGGTTGTGTAGTGGAGAATTGCGTGGAGTCTTTCACGTTAAGTTGAAGCGAAAACCCCGCTTGGAGTAGATTCCGTGGAGATATTGTTGTTGTGGTGAGTCTTTGCCATGACAACAATGTTTTCGAGTTTGAATCGTTGATCCCAAGGACCATAAACCGTTTTATCCATGGTGGTTGGTAGTGTTAATTCTTTGTGAATTAATACGAACGCCCCAATCAGATGAGATCCCTTGAACGTATTACTTTCTTACAGTAATATTTTCAACCTCGATCTATGACTCTGAGAACCTTTTCTAGAATCCGTGTGTCGATGGTTGTGTAGTTGATGCCTCCGAGAAGTCTTTCTCGCGTGGAAGATACGAGAACCTCACCTAGAGGAGATTCTTTTAAGGATATTACCGTCGTGATGAGGCTTTGTCATGGCAGTAATATCTTTGAAAGATGTCCATGACTCTAGGCACCTACCCGTTTTAGAATCCTACCCGTGGGGGTTCCTTTGAGCAGTGACTGTGATCCTTGAACCGTTCACCCGGCTAAATCTCAAAACTGTTTGAATTTGTGATCCTGTGATCCTGGATCTTGCATCTTGCATTGCATATCATTTGCATTGCATCTCATCTGTTGTGCCTCTTGCATTCTCCTTCCTTCAGCAGTTTCTCATGTTTCTCTTTCCTTCATATCCAGTAAATCAAGCTGAGTCCTCGACACCAGTACGCAACTAGAGCCAATACAAGACGAATGATGGAGCAGATTCAACAAGAGCAAGTTGCCTTCAGATAAGAGTTGGACACCATCAAAGGAAAGATTGACCAGATCCTCGAAGCCATCCTCACGGCCAGAAGAGAGGAAGAACAGCGTGAAGCCGCTGCTGTCGTCAACAACAATGGTCAAGGACAAGGGTCTACTGCCATCCCTTTGGTTCCAATTCCAAACCCTCATGGGATGCCGTTGAACTTCAATAACGCAGCCGAAGGGAACACTTCTCATCCAACCCCAGCGCTCGGAGTTACCATTGGAGCTATCCCGCAGGCCCAACCTACTGTCGCGCAGATCCCAACTCCCCATACCGAAGATACTTTGATGGATCATTATGACGAAGTTTAGAACTATCATGTTGCTATCCCCATTTCCAGTCCTGTTGCTGCTCAGGATTCAAAAGCCATGAAGATGTGCCGAGATCTAGCCGAGAAACTCCGAACCATGGAGGGGCACAGTTCAAATTCTTTCAGTGCTTTGGAATTATGCTTGGTGCCTGATGTTGTCATTCCTCCCAAGTTCAAGGTGCCTGAGTTTTCGAAGTAAAAAGGTCTCAGTTGCCCAAACATTCATCTGAAGATGTACTGTCGCAAGATGGCTGCCTATGCAAGAGACGAAAAGCTCATGATTCATTTATTTCAAGACAGCTTGTCTGGGGCATCACTTGAATGGTATATGCAGCTGGAACATAACAATGTGCGCACTTGGGCTGAGTTAGCCGATGCATTTGTCAAGCAGTATAAGTACAACACCGATCTTGCTTCGAATCGTACTTAACTTTAGAGTATGACTCAGAAAGACAACGAATCCTTCAAGGAGTACGCACAACGATGGAGAGAGCTAGCCGCAAGGGTGCATCCACCTCTTGTTGACCGTGAATTAATTGACATCTTCATGGGTACTTTACAAGGCCAATACTACGAAAAGCTGATCGGTAGTGTCTCCGCTTGATTTTCTGACTTGGTGATCGTTGGTGAGAGAATTGAAGAAGGGATGAAGAGTGGAAAGATCCCAGGAGGTTCTAACAACCAGGCCAATTCCAAGAAGCCTTTCAATGGATACAAGAAGAAAAAGGGCGAAACAAATGCCATCTCTTTGCAGAAAGGGCAAGCTTCTCAACAAGCTCCCGCTCCTATGCCTTATCAAGTTCCCTATTATCAGTATCTGTATGTTGCTGCTGCGCAATATGCCTCAATGCCTTATCAGCCAGCTGTTCAAGCAGTGCAAGCTCAGATGCCACAGCAACAGGCCTACAACCAGCAAGGATATCAGTATCCTCCTCAGCAACAGCAGATGCAAGCTGCTCAACAACAACAAGGTGCTCGCCAATAGCGTCAGGAAAGGACATGGAAGCCTGATAGAGTATTTGATCGCCTGCCAATGAAATATGCTAGTATCTTTGCTCAGTTGATGGAGAAAAAGGCTATTGTTCCGAGAGATTTGGCTCCCCCAACTGTCATTCCTGCCGACTATGATGCAAATGCTCATTGTGAGTTTCATAAGGGCGCTCCAGGTCACACCATTGAGGAGTGTAGGGCCTTCAAGCACAAGATCCAAGACATGATCGACAAGGATTCTATCAACTTTAATGGGAAGTCCCCAAACGTCATCAACAATCCAATGCCGCCGAACAAATAGCGTTATTCAGATCAAATCCAGTCAAGTCAAAGTTCATCCCCGAAGAAGGTCGTCATGCTGCCATTTCGTATTTCGCATTTCTTATGTTTTGTCTTTGTTTGTTTAAGTATTGTATGCTTTGAACAATTTTCATTCGTATTCAGTTTTCATTAATGTATCGTTTATGCATGTTTTGAATTAGTTATGTCATATTCACTCACTTTCACTTATCACTGACATATTTGTTCACTTCACTCTATCCACTATTGTTTAGCATGATTTGAGGGAGGATGATGAGAACGAGATACCCATAATTGCAAACCGTATGCTTTCAGATAGAATCTCGTCAATGATGTACAGGCATTTCTTCAATTCCCCAAACATCGGAGATATAAGGAGTTAATCCCTAGTTGTTGCACCCCAAAATTTGACCAACCGGTTCCCATATCTGGTTTATGTTTCGACGCATTTTCGCATTCGCATTCGCATACCGCATACAGTGAATTTGTCCAGTCATATTGATTTTATCGGGATTACAACCCTGTTTTCACATTTCGGACGTTTCATACCGATTCGGATAATCGGAGGTTATTTTTGAGAAGTCACGCGCTTCCTGGGTGTTTTCAGCTTACGCAGTTGTTTTTGAGGATTTTGGTGTTTGGGTTTACTGCTTGTTTCGATCTAGTCTCGCGCTCTCTTTTATTTTGGTTGATTGCCTTTGTTTGCATTTTTAGGATTTAATAGCCTTTTTATAGATTTTAAATAGATTTTATTGTTTTCTAGAATTTAAATAGAGCTTTATTTTGTTTTAGAATAATATAGATTTATTAGTTTTAATAGATTTTTAATAGAATTTTATAATGGAGTTCCTTTTTAATAAATAGGATATTAATAGAATAATAGATTTTTAAATAGATTCTAGAATATGATAATCTTGTTTTAGCAATTTAATAGGTTTATTAGATTTTAGAATTTAATAGAATTTAATTAGGTTTTATAGGTTTTATTAGATTAATAGAAAATAGTTTGTTTTAATAGATTGTAATAGTATTAGAAATATAGGTTTTCTATTTTTAATAGTATAGATTTTATTTTTAATATAGAATATAATAGAGTTTTTAGAATAATAGTTTTTTAATAGATTTATTAGTTTTAATATAGAATATTATAGAAGTTAATAGATTTTAGAATTTTATTTGTTTGTTAGTTTTAATTAGAATATTAATTCATTAGATTTAGGTTTATTAAACCATTTTTTGTATTAATTGTTTCAGTTTATTAATCATCTTTTCCATTAATCATCTTCCATTTTCGTTTTAACCTTAGCATCAGTTAATTGCATTGATTTGTTTAGTCCCTTAATCATCATTTTTCATTAATCACCATTAGTCTAATTTTCATTTTCAGCTAACCATTTCTTTAATCAGTTAATTAGTCCTTAATTCATCCATCAGTATCACGTTAACCATGTTTAAATTCATTCATTATCAATTTAAGTCTCAATATTATCATAATGGGCCACATTATCCAGAGTATCAAAAAAAAGCCCAGTCAAAAGGTCCATCGCCATGTGTCTATATATGTACATTGCCACGCGTTACCATTTTCCTTCCACCACCTCACTCTTCCTACACTCTGCATGAGTGTCACTTGGCACTCTGACCCATTCCTCTCCACCACGTGGCTTCGTGCATGCCTCCATCTATGAGCCCTTTGCCACTTGTCCTCCTATCTTCCCTCGCCGGATTCTTGGCCGGACTACATGCATCCGCCGTAACAGTCACCGCCGACCACCATAACCGTCACCGGTGAACTGTAACAGTCGCCGGAGCCGCCGTAACAATCGCCAGAAACTGCTTTTCACCGGAAAATTCATACAACCATCATCATTTTCATTTGAAGTTCATCAACTTCATCATTTTCCAGAAAATCTTCATCACGAGTTCATCATCAACAATCATCCACACTACTCCAATTCTTCAGATTCAACAAACAACAACATCAATCTTCATCAGAATCATCAACAAACACTCCGTTCTTCATCCGTTCTTCAAGATCCAGATTTTTTCAAGAATGTCAAGGTTCATCACAATCTCCGTCCAGGTTCGTATATCTCCATGCATGTTTCCGGATCTTTAACCTCCATCATCTGTTCCAGAAAGAACCTCAAGAACATTCTTCAGCAAGAACGTCTAGACTTATCAAACACCTCTGATTCATCACCTTTATCATGTTTCCAGAAATTTAACCCATCCCTCAAGAACCTTCGTCAGCATCTTCAAATCAAGGTTTGTATGAACTTTCTCCAGAAATCCTCAATAGAATCATCAATGCCATCACTCGTCAGATCGTCTCCAGATTTCTTCATTGTTCTTCAACAACAGCAAGAGATCTTCATCGTTGATATTCAGTAACTTCAGTATTCTTCAAGTTTTTCCAGATTCACGTCATTTTTCTCTTCATCGTCTTTCCAGAATGTTGTAAGATCTTCGTATATCAAGAACATTCGTGGAACTTCGTCAAGATTCATCAAGTTGGGAATGAAACGGAGTTTGATTGTGATGATAAAAGTTTGTAGAGGGAGACGGAGAAGCTGAGATGTTTGTGAGGATTCGATTGAGAGGGGAAACGAAAGATTGAGGAGATTGAATCAAAGAGTGAGTTTCTGAGAGAAGGTTGAACGAAGTGAGAGAGTATGGGAGAGAAAGGAAACGGTGCAAGATTTGTTTGATGAACAGTGTTTGGGGAGGTTTGTGTGACCTAGGGTTTTTATTTACTGAAGATAGTGTGGATAATGGACACATGGCTGGTTTGGGCTCCTCTAAGCCCATTGGTTTTTTCGCATGCACCACCGATTTTACTTTTCTTTCCCCCCTCCCCGTTTTTGGCTGTTAGATGTTGGGCTGGGCCCAACTCCTATGTTTTTTTGCTAGCAGCATCCCCCTGTCATAACTAGTAAACCCCCCCTGCACATGTATTTTCTTTTAATGCATCTTAATTGTAATATTTTCTCTAGGATTAGTTTAATATCAGTTGGAATATTATATTTCTAGAATAAATTTAGTTTTAGATATTAATTTCTTTTAGGAAATTTGTTAGGATTTAATATTTTTAGAATATAGTTTAGGTATTAATTTCTTGTTAAGGAGATTTATAGACTTAGTTCTTTTTAGGATATATTTTCATTAGGAGATTATTTTTGCCGTATCTTAGAAGTAGACTATTATTTCCATTTTGTGTTGGAGTTCTCTCCTATTTTCGTTTCTATCTGATTTTATCCCGATTTTATTTCTGGCTGGCCGTGTGACACGATTCAATTGGAGAGTGATTTTCGATATCATTTCTCCATCTTGTCTTTGACACGGACATCAATACGCTACCTCTTAGAGTTCGATTTCTCGCATAAGTCGAACTATGACGGTCTAAGCGTTACATTGGTTCTGATTCGAGCGTCATCATCAAGGATCCAGAGAGGAGAAGATTGGAATGGAGCTTGCGCGCACGTCAGGAGCCCAGGAGCTGCTTCATCCAACATCATCATCGTCGTATTCAAGTCTTCAGGCAACCGTCGAGTGTTGTGGGTTGCATCGTTAGATACGAAGGAAACTTCAGCTGAGGAGTTTCTTCTTAGGTTCTTGCGTGTGTGTCCCGAGTTCCTTCCCGTTTAGGCGTAGGCCTGCTTCCTCTTTGTTATCGCCCCCAGTGCGATCGAAGCCCTTTTTCTCTCGCGTTCAGGCGATCGAGACCCCTTCTCTTGCCTCGTGCAATCGAGACTCGTTTTCCCGTCGAACTACGTTTGCTCTGATCTCTCGTGCCCGACGAGAGTACGTAGGCATAGGATGCGATATCCTAGCGAGCTCCCTTTTCCCTTTTTCCCGGTTTTAGCTGTAGTAGGCTGAACTACAGCTGCTCTGATTTCTCATATCTAATGAGAATATGTAGGCATAGGATGCGATATCCTAGCGAGCACACTAACCACTAACCTCTCTGTTCTCTCGCTGTCGTGCGATCGAGACTTTCCCGCTGACGACTGATTGTTATTCTTTCCTCTTGCCCTTGCGCATTTGAGACCAAACCGTAGTTCTAAGTTCCCATAGGTTCCCGTACCTCTAGAGCCAACTTAATCTCTCACTCCTGTGTGATCGAGAACGCCCTGTCTAGCCGTAGTTAGCCTGAACTACGTAAGCACTGATCTTTCACGCTGTGTGGAAGTACGTAGGCACAAGACGCGAAGTCTTGGCGAGCCAATTCCCTTTAGTTTCCCGAACTACGATGATTCTGACTTTCTCTCTTGAGAATACGTAGGCATAGAGTGCGATGCTCTATCGAGTCAGTTTCTTTCCGCTTAGATTTAGCAGTCGTAGATAGATTGTTTTGCATCCTTTAGATAAACCAAGCAAGCGTGGATCCCGTCGAGTACGACGGACGTGAGGGGTGCTAATACCTTCCCCTTGCGTAACCGACTCCCGAATCCAGGATTTGGTTGCGATGACCATTCCTTTCCCGTCTTTGCGTTAGGTTTACTTCGAGCGTTTCCTTTCCCTCCTTTGGGATAAATAACGCACGGTGGCGACTCTTCTGTCATAGCCGGCGCCGATTTTCGCAGTAGCGACAACTGGCGACTCTGCTGGGGACAGGAATATCCCCTATGCGAGTCAATCCTAGCGCTTGTTTGCTCGTCTTTGGATGTTTACCTTTTGTGTGTTGTATTTTAATGTATTTACAAATTCCGCATTTTGTTATTATCTGTTACTGTTGTACTGTTGGGTGGTTGTTCCTTTGAGAGAGAAGCCAAAACCCAGGCTTGAGTACACACATAGATTTAGAAGTAGAGAGTAGTGGTTAGCCTGCTTGCTTAGCTCGCACCAGCTAGCCGCGAAATTTACGCTCGGACGAGATTCTCTTTGATGCTTCTTGCCTGGCCCTTAGGGCTCGACAAGTTGTTTGACCCGAGGATTGTCGACTCTGGGAACCTATCAATTGGGAATTCGACTAAGTGAGGCCGCTTCAAGGGATGATGATGCCACACCTTCTGGGTATCGTATCATTGCTCTTGAAAGTCTGTGACGTTGATACCCGCATAGGATGTCGTACCTTGTCAGATTAGGTTCATACCCGGGAGTGGGAGGGTTTTTGCAGGGAACTTAATTTCCAGCCAACCCGATATTTTGGTCTTCTCTTCAGAACGAACGTACTCAGTCAGCAGCGCAGCAGTATTCAGAGATTTGTGGGGGTTGTGATCCCGTGTTTGCTGCATAGTGCATCGCATTTGCATGAACATTGTTTGCATCATACTGCATACCAGTCTCCAGCTAGCCAGAGTCTGATCCAGCCGTTGTTTTGATTCTGAAGATGATTATCCGGTGTTTGGCCTGAGCGACTATTGATTGTTAGAAGACGACCAAGGGGTTGAAGCAGATTTGAGCAAAATAGAGCAGCGAAGTCAGTTGAAGGCTATTGGTAGCTATGTCTGAGATTCACTTCCAGTCTCGTAACACCTTGGCGGGTTTCACTATGACGACTAATCCTCTGTATGGTTCTACTTCCGAGGCAGACTTTCCGCAAGTGAACAACCTTACTGCAGACCAGTTTGTGCAACCTCCTGTTATGGACCGAGATCGACGTAAGCAGTTTGTTGTCCTCAAGGAACGACCTCCTCTTATCAACAGTCAAGGTGTTGTTTTCCCTGTGCCGAGTATCCGAAGAGAGATCCCAGTAGCAAGGACTGTAGACCCAAGAGCTCTTGAGTGTGATAGAAGGCTCCAAGTGTTGGAAGAACAAATTAAAGCCGTGAAAGTCAAAGATGTTGTTAACCTGAATGTTGCAGACATGTGTTTGGTTCCTGGCCTGGTATTGCCTCCTAAGTTCAGAGCACCGAAATTTAAGAAGTACAGAGGAGATAGCTGTCCGAAGCAACATTTGGTGATGTTCTGCCGAAGAATGACTTCGTTTGTGCAAAACGACAAGTTGATGATTCACTGCTTTCAGGATAGTCTGACTGGGGCATCTCTGAATTGGTATATGCAGTTAGAGAGTAATCAGATCCGATCATGGGTGGATTTAGCCAGAGCTTTTCTGAAGCAGTATGATTATAACCTGGACATGGCTCCCCATCGCATGCAGTTGCAAGAATTGTTTCAAGAGAACAATGAACCCATCAGGAAGTATGTTCAGAGATGGAGAGAATTTGCTGCCAGAGTACAACCACCGCTTTTAGACCGAGAGTTGTCGAGTATGTTTGTAGACTCCCTGCAAAGTCCGTACTACGAAAAAATGCTTGGACTTGCGTTAAATTTCTCTGACTTGGTAGCATTTGGAGAACGCCTTGAGCATGCCATAAAAATCGGGAAAATTCAGATTATTTCAAACGGCCAGGCTAGTGAAACTGAATCTCTCTATGATTATCAGAATGAAGAAGGAGTTGTGATCAATGCAATCGTGTCAGATGTTGAGTATCCTCGAGATGAACCGGTGAAGTCTGTTGGTTCTTCATCTCCTGTGTCTTGTTATGCTGGACAGACCATTGTGCCTAGGGCACCCTATCCAGAACCTTATGTCGCTTCCCTTGCAAATCAGCGAACTCGTGACCGAGGTTATCAGAATCAGCGCCAGAATCAGAATCGACCTTGTAACAACTTGGAACGAAGGAATGCTCCTTCCCACCTAGTGCCTATGCCGTATAGCCAAATTCTGCCATCTTTGATCCAGAGTTCTTTGGTGGAACCTAAAGCTCTTAAGCCCGTGCCAGAACCTTACCCTCCTGGGTACAATCCCCACGTTCAGTATGGTTACCGTGGTGGATCTCCAGGGCATTCAATTGAAGATTGTAAAGCATTTCAGGAAAAAGTACAACAGTTGATCGACCAAGATTGCATTTCCTTTCGAGAAGGAATTCTGTTTGTTCATACCAACTTCTTAGTTGTCTAAGCTCGTAGATTCAGAGTTTGTATTTCAAGAAGCCAGTGATCCAGACAGGCGGGCGCCCTCAGCATTGGCAGTCCTCAGACTTTTATATCATTTGCATTTGTAGTTTCTTTTCTGTTAGTTACTACTTGCTGTTGAACATTGTTTGTTTCGAATGGTAATATTGATAAAGTGACTATGCATTTTTCTGAATTAATCATGTCGTTGTCGCTCATTTATTGCATTGCACTGACACTTGCATTTTATTCACTCCACTTTATCACTATGATTAGCAAAGATTGGAGGGAGGATGACGAAACTAAATACTCATAACCGATGATCGTATGCTTTCAGATAAAACCCTTGCCAATGACGTACAAGGCATTGTTTCAAATCCTCAAACACTGGAGATATAAGGAGTTAGTCCCTTATTAACCATTTCGAGCCAGGAAGTAGAAGTTTTTTCGGACTTTTTAAACCCTCACATCTTAACTTGGGGCAGGGTAGTTGTCAGTTAGCTTGATCGAGCGTTCAAGTCTTATAGAGGAGTGTTGCCTTTCGAGGACCAATCACGTCTTATTTTTCCCCAGAGGCCATGCCTCTTCAACCACAATGGTTAAACCTCACCAATCAGGAGTGAGACAGTTGCAATCCTTCCGGAGAAATCAGACAACCAGTGTCACACGACTTGTTCGGAAAAAAAGAAAGAAAAAAGAAAGCCTGCTAAGTAAAAAGAAATGAAAAAGCTGGAAAGCTAATACTTAGGCAAAAATCAGGGCATCCCGCTGGACTTCAAGAAAGAAAAAATCGAAAAGAACTCAAAATGAGTCAGTCCAGGCAAAAAATTAGGGAATCAAAAGAATGAAAAAGAAAGGATATAAAAAGAAAAATCCTCGAACAAGGACAAAGTCGTGTGGATACAGACACCGAAACGAAAAAGGAGTAACTGTCACTCCGAAAACCTTGTGAGTTCCTACTATTCAACATACCTCTCGAAGAGGCGAGCACTCGAGCCAAGTTAACTGAACTTTAGGATCGGAGATCATCACGTAGAAAGGGTGGGTACAAATCATGATTTGAGCCAAATATCCTTTGTTTCACGAACCGTGAACCCGACCACGATACAACCCTTAAAAGAACTAATTGAGGTAAGGTTTATTCTGAAAGCGCATTACGATAAGGTTGAGTAACCTGACTCCTTCTAGATTTGCTAGTCATGTCCATGTTGTAGTTTTTCACTGATCGAATCAGCACTACGTTTGAACTTTGGTTCATTCGTCACTCACAATCATGACACGTAAATGGGTGACAGCACAAATTTTTCAAAATCTGCATGAACACTGCATTAAAATTACCATTCGGGATTAAACAATTTTATTTGCATGTCAGTAGTTGACAGGAAGGAAATTCCAACAGGGAATAATCAAACAGGACTGAATAATTCAGCAGTCTGAATCAGAATGGTGTATGTTGTGAAACCCTGTAAATCTGGGGCATTGACTTTCAGTGAGTTCAGAATCCGTTAGTCTGAGGACAAGTCTCGAAACATCGATTGATTATGGGACAGTTTACTTGAGAAGCAGCTGATCAGAAGGGAATCTTCTCGAAAGCCAATCAGGGGAAATCATCCAGAATGCTGTGATTTGAGGGTAGATCCTTCCAGTATGTGATCAGATCAGGTTAAGTCGCTCGACGCTCGTTCAGGGGCAAGTCACTTCAGAGATAGTGAAACCAACTATGTTGATAGTTGTTTAATTGAGGTTGAATCCTTTTGTCGTGCAGATACCGGGGCAAAGCCATCTCAAAGTCATCTCGTAGCAAGTTGTTCAGAGTGATCTTCCCAAGAGTCAGATTGGGGCAAGTCGAGTTGCACTGGGGCAAATTGTTCAAGCAAGTTTGTTCGCCCTAGCAGGAGTTGAGTATCGGGGAATCGTGTCATTACCCTCATCAAATAACCTGAATCTTCGAAAAATACCTCGTCGTCATTGGATCATTATCCTATGGTTTAAACCTGTTACTTGGCAGAACCTCGTAACCTTGTCGTTTCCAAAGCCCAGTTCTCGCCTGGCAAACCGGTAACCAGTTCTCGTCTGGTCAACCTTTCTGTAAACATCAGTTCTCGTCTGGTGTATGTTAGCTTTCAACCAGCCCGTCTGGTCACCGTCTCTTTAACCTATTTGTTGTATCAGTTCTCGTCTGGTGCATGTCAGCTTTCAACCAGTTCTCGTCTGGTCATCCTTTCCTTAATCTATTATTTGATCAGCCCCGTCTGATGATCAAACCATAAAATCCATTCTCGTCTGATAACCTAATCTATTTTGCTATCAGTTCTCGTCTGGTAGTCTACCCTTGAATGCTAGTTCTCGTCTAGTATTTTCCCTATCTTCCATTTTGTAAAAAACCAATTCTCATCCCTAAACCAGAAAAAGCCTAAAAAATATCCGACACGGTAATTCTCAGTGACTCGCATGTTGTCACATTCCCCGATACGAAGCTCGATTGATACTAGTTCTCGGATTAATATTCTGCATTCCTTATGGATTTTGTTAAATCAGGAGTACTTTTCCTCAGCAGATCGGAAGTCACGTATTATCCCCGGAAGAGTTGAGATTGTATTTTATCCCGCATCGGAGTAGGATCAGGAGTATTCTCAGCAGATTAAGATTGATATCCATGACAGAAGAGGCATTCCCAGCAGTGCGTTGTGCACAATTGACCCCAGTTTGGTTAATCCCCACAGAGTACAATCAGGTTGCCAGTGGTTTAGAAAGAATATCGTCGTGCAGGGCCGTCCTTCCCTTTTCCAGCATTTATTTTGCTGAGATGATTCTGTGATAACCGGTTACCTTCAGTGGAGTTGACTTTGCCTCCGGCATTTATTTTGCCAAGTGGTTTCAGACCTGGTGTTCTCTGGCAGCCTGCATTTACATTTGCATTTGCATATACCGTCATATTTGCACCTATCCAGAACGCACAGCATATCCATGCCGTATGGGGCATTGCATCTATCAAAACATGTGCATATCATTTCCATGTCGTGTGGAACATTGCATCATTTTCAAACATACGCATGTCGAAACATAGACCAGGTTGGTTACCTCTTGGCTTTCGAGTATGTTCCCCTGCAGAGTTGTTTGGTTAAGCTTCTCTTCTCCCCAACGGAGTTGTTTCTTCATATTTGGTTGTTACGTCGGCACTAAAAAAAAGATTGGCATATATCAAACTTCTGAAGCTGCCATCTATTATCTAAATAGGTGCATGGCAGTCGATTCAGAATTTCCCCAGGAGAGTTTTTCTCAGGTTCGCTGTGAACTGTGAGGTGACAAGATTTGATCCCATAACAGATGGGAGTCAAGGTGTTGGCTTTCTGAAGCATTATTCCGGAGATTCAGTACCTGTGGTGTCACACAGGTGATTGACGTTGAAAAAAAAGAATTTTATCAGATAATTGACCAGTTGTGGCCGTAACGACCAGACTTCAGTTCATTGGAAGCTATTCCTCGAGCAGTTTTGCAGTTTATTTCTGCGGTTGGTAAATTTCAGGGTTCTTTTGTATTCAACCGTCTTCTACCTTTGAATGTTTGAAAGTTGTTCGCTCTTCAACCATTCAGGTCCAAGCCGTTTGAATAGGGGCAGCTGTTGCACCCCAAAATTTGACCAACCGGTTCCCATATCTGGTTTATGTTTCGACGCATTTTCGCATTCGCATTCGCATACCGCATACAGTGAATTTGTCCAGTCATATTGATTTTATCGGGATTACAGCCCTGTTTTCACATTTCGGGCGTTTCAGACCGGTTCGGATAATCGGAAGTTATTTTTGAGAAGTCACGCGCTTCCTGGGTGTTTTCAGCTTACACAGTTGTTTTTGAGGATTTTGGTGTCTGGGTTTACTGCTTGTTTCGATCTAGTCTCGCGCTCTCTTTTATTTTGGTTGATTGCCTTTGTTTGCATTTTTAGGATTTAATAGCCTTTTTATAGATTTTAAATAGATTTTATTGTTTTCTAGAATTTAAATAGAGCTTTATTTTGTTTTAGAATAATATAGATTTATTAGTTTTAATAGATTTTTAATAGAATTTTATAATGGAGTTCCTTTTTAATAAATAGGATATTAATAGAATAATAGATTTTTAAATAGATTCTAGAATATTATAATCTTTTTTTAGCAATTTAATAGGTTTATTAGATTTTAGAATTTAATAGAATTTAATTAGGTTTTATAGGTTTTATTAGATTAATAGAAAATAGTTTGTTTTAATAGATTGTAATAGTATTAGAAATATAGGTTTTCTATTTTTAATAGTATAGATTTTATTTTTAATATAGAATATAATAGAGTTTTTAGAATAATAGTTTTTTAATAGATTTATTAGTTTTAATATAGAATATTATAGAAGTTAATAGATTTTAGAATTTTATTTGTTTGTTAGTTTTAATTAGAATATTAATTCATTAGATTTAGGTTTATTAAACCATTTTTTGTATTAATTGTTTCAGTTTATTAATCATCTTTTCCATTAATCATCTTCCATTTTCGTTTTAACCTTAGCATCAGTTAATTGCATTGATTTGTTTAGTCCCTTAATCATCATTTTTTATTAATCACCATTAGTCTAATTTTCGTTTTCAGTTAACCATTTCTTTAATCAGTTAATTAGTCCTTAATTCATCCATCAGTATCACGTTAACCATGTTTAAATTCATTCATTATCAATTTAAGTCTCAGTATTATCATAATGGGCCACATTATCCAGAGTATAAAAAAAATCCCAGTCAAAAGGTCCATCGCCATGTGTCTATATATGTACATTGCCACGCGTTACCATTTTCCTTCCACCACCTCACTCTTCCTACACTCTGCATGAGTGCCACTTGGCACTCTGACCCATTCCTCTCCACCACGTGGCTTCGTGCATGCCTCCATCTATGAGCCCCTTTGCCACTTGTCCTCCTATCTTCCCTCGCCGGATTCTTGGCCGGACTACATGCATCCGCCGTAACAGTCACCGCCGACCACCATAACCGTCACCGGTGAACTGTAACAGTCGTCGGAGCCGCCGTAACAATCGCCGGAAACTGCTTTTCACCGGAAAATTCATACAACCATCATCATTTTCATCTGAAGTTCATCAACTTCATCATTTTCCAGAAAATCTTCATCACGAGTTCATCATCAACAATCATCCACACTACTCCAATTCTTCAGATTCAACAAACAACAACATCAATCTTCATCAGAATCATCAACAAACACTCCGTTCTTCATCCGTTCTTCAAGATCCAGATTTTGTCAAGAATGTCAAGGTTCATCACAATCTCCGTCCAGGTTCGTATATCTCCATGCATGTTTCCGGATCTTTAACCTCTATCATCTGTTCCAGAAAGAACCTCAAGAACATTCTTCAGCAAGAACGTCTAGACTTATCAAACACCTCCGATTCATCACCTTTATCACGTTTCCAGAAATTTAACCCATCCCTCAAGAACCTTCGTCAACATCTTAAAATCAAGGTTTGTATGAACTTTCTCCAGAAATCCTCAATAGAATCATCAAGGCCATCACTCGTCAGATCGTCTCCAGATTTCTTCATTGGTCTTCAACAACAGCAAGAGATCTTCATCGTTGATCTTCAGTAACTTCAGTATTCTTCAGGTTTTTCCAGATTCACGTTATTTTTCTCTTCATCGTCTTTCCAGAATGTTGTAAGATCTTCGTATATCAAGAACATTTATGGAACTTCGTCAAGATTCATCAAGTTGGGAATGAAACGGAGTTTGATTGTGATGATAAAAGTTTGTAGAGGGAGACGGAGAAGCTGAGATGTTTGTGAGGATTCGATTGAGAGGGGAAACGAAAAATTGAGGAGATTGAATCAGAGAGTGAGTTTCTGAGAGAAGGTTGAACGAAGTGAGAGAGTATGGGAGAGAAAGGAAACGATGCAAGATTTGTTTGATGAACAGTGTTTGGGGAGGTTTGTGTGACCTAGGTTTTTTTTTTTACTGAAGATAGTGTGGATAATGGACACATGGCTGGTTTGGGCTCCTCTAAGCCCATTGGTTTTTTCGCATGCACCACCGGTTTTACTTTTCTTTCCCCCTCCCCGTTTTTGGCTGTTAGATGTTGGGCTGGGCCCAACTCCTATGTTTTTTTGCTAGCAGCATCCCCCTGTAATAACTAGTAAACCCCCCCTGCACATGTATTTTCTTTTAATGCATCTTAATTGTAATATTTTCTCTAGGATTAGTTTAATATCAGTTGGAATATTATATTTCTAGAATAAATTTAGTTTTAGATATTAATTTCTTTTAGGAAAGTTGTTAGGATTTAATATTTTTAGAATATAGTTTAGGTATTAATTTCTTGTTAAGGAGATTTATAGACTTAGTTCTTTTTAGGATATATTTTCATTAGGAGATTATTTTTGCCGTATCTTAGAAGTAGACTATTATTTCCATTTTGTGTTGGAGTTCTCTCCTATTTTCATTTCTATCTGATTTTATCCCGATTTTATTTCTGGCTGGCCGTGTGACACGATTCAATTGGAGAGTGATTTTCGATATCATTTCTCCATCTTGTCTTTGACACGGACATCAATACGCTACCTCTTAGAGTTCGATTTCTCGCATAAGTCGAACTATGACGGTCTAAGCGTTACATTGGTTCTGATTCGAGCGTCATCATCAAGGATCCAGAGAGGAGAAGATTGGAATGGAGCTTGCACGCACGTCAGGAGCCCAGGAGCTGCTTCGTCCAACATCATCATCGTCGTATTAGAGTCTTCAGGCAACCGTCGAGTGTTGTGGGTTGCATCGTTAGATACGAAGGAAACGGCAGCTGAGGAGTTTCTTCTTAGGTTCTTGCGTGTGTGTCCCGAGTTCCTTCCCGTTTAGGCGTAGGCCTGCTTCCTCTTTGTTATCGCCCCCAGTGCGATCGAAGCCCCTTTTCTCTCGCGTTCAGGCGATCGAGACCCCTTCTCTTGCCCCGTGCAATTGAGACTCGTTTTCCCGTCGAACTACGTTTGCTCTGATCTCTCGTGCCCGACGAGAGTACGTAGGCATAGGATGCGATATCCTAGCGAGCTCCCTTTTCCTTTTTTCCCGGTTTTAGCTGTAGTAGGCTAAACTAAAGCTGCTCTGATTTCTCATATCTAATGAGAATATGTAGGCATAGGATGCGATATCCTAGCGAGCATACTAACCACTAACCTCTTTGTTCTCTCGCTGCCATGCGATCGAGACTTTCCCGTTGACGACTGATTGTTATTCTTTCCTCTTGCCCTTGCGCATTTGAGACCAAACCGTAGTTCTAAGTTCCCATAGGTTCCCGTACCTCTAGAGCCAACTTAATCTCTCACTCCTGTGTGATCGAGAATGCCCTGTCTAGCCGTAGTTAGCCTGAACTACGTAAGCACTAATCTTTCACGCTGTGTGGAAGTACATAGGCACAAGACGCGAAGTCTTGGCGAGCCAATTCCCTGTAGTTTCCCAAACTACGATGACTCTGACTTTCTCTCTTGAGAATACGTAGGCATAGAGTGCGATGCTCTATCGAGTCAGTTTCTTTCCGTTTAGATTTAGCAGCCGTAGATAAATTGTTTTACATCCTTTAGACAAACCAAGCAAGCGTGGATCCTGTCGAGTACGACGGACGTGAGGGGTGCTAATACCTTCCCCTTGTGTAACCGACTCCCGAATCCAGGATTTGGTTGCGATGACCATTCCTTTCCCATCTTTGCAGTAGGTTTACTTCGAGCGTTTCCTTTCCCTCCTTTGGGATAAATAACGCACGGTGGCGATTCTTCTGTCATAGCCGGCGCCGATTTTCGCAGTAGCGACACTAGTAAACCACTTCGAGCCTAGAAGTAGCGGTTTCCTTCGGATATTCAAACCTTACACTTAACCTGGGGCAGGGTAGTGTTTAGTTAATTTATCCCCGCACTCAAATTAACAAGCAAAATCCAGAAGACGGTTGTTCATCAAAGACCCATGACATGGCAGTCACAACCTTCCAACAAAATTCAAAAAAATCAGAAGCCTTCTAAGTCAAACACCTCAGAGCGAACTTAGGCAAAAAAATCAAAGCAATCCCGATAGATCTGACGAGCAAAGTCAATCCATGCAAAAGTTAGGGATCAAAAACAAAGACAAAAGAGGACCCCGAAATCCTCAACAAAAACAAAATAAGATTCAGTGGCCATTCAAAGAGGGTCACTGACATCCACCAAAATAAGGTGACTGCCGCGTTAAGCAGACCTTGATTTCATCAAGCTTACACTGTCAGGAAAAGTGTAGAATTAACTAAACGTAGGACTGGAGATCATTAAGAAGAAAGGGTGGGTATAAATCATACTTTGAGCCTAATATCCTTTGTTTCATAACCGTGAACCAGACCATGTTACAACCCTCGAAAGACCTAATTGAGACGAGGTTTATTCTGATAGCATATTATCGCAAGGTTGCGTAACCTGACTCCTCACATGATTGTTAATCATCAACATTGGTGTCATTATTCTTGCAACATCTTTTCGCACTAATCAAAATCAGCACAACGTTTGAGCTAATCGTCCATTCGTCTCACTACCACGACACTCTCAATAAATGATACTTTTTCAAACTTGCATCGAACTTTGCATTAATTATTACCATTTGTGAATGTACAATTTTAATTGCAAATCAGTGCTAGGTATTCAAGGACATCTCAACGAGGGGCAATCAGGGAGGAACCTGGCTTTCAGTGGCGTACACGAGGCAAGATTATTTCAAAGCCCATAGGCTGGGGCAAATCATTCACCAATTCGAGCAGGGGCATATCACTACCATATTCAGACTGGGGCAAGACCATGTCATCCTGACCATCTAACAGAGTTGCAACCTTCTCTGAAGCCAATTCACAAATCACCAAGAACCCAGACTTGGGGCATCCAGCACATCTTCTGCTTCAATCATGGCGTCTTTAGCAAATTGCGTGTCGAGGAAGTCAATCCCTCCCACTACCCGAAGTCCAATTCGCATTGGCAACTACCCTAAGTCCACCACGCTGGCGTTTCCACCTGCATTTCCAATTACCCGTCTGCGATCATGTGCATCATACGCATTGCATTCGTTATCATAAGCATCTTGCATCATATGCATACCCAATCATATCATACTTCCCCAGCTTTTGCATCTCTGTGCGTCAGCATTTGCATTTGCATTTCCATTCATTATGGAACCTCGTTTATATCATCAAGCATCCGCATATGCAAGTCAAGGTCCAGGATCAATCCCGAAGATTTCCAAGACCATCATCAGCCCGGTCAGAGGCATCTTCCACAAGGTCGTGGATTTCTCCCACGAATTTCAAGAGCTTCAAAGCAATCATCAACCCAATCAGGGGCAATCTTCTGCAATTGTGGGTTTCTCCCACAAAATTCGAAGTTATTCAAAGCAAGATTCAGCCCAGTCAGGGGCATTTTTCAAATACCATGGGCGTCTCCCATGACGTATTTCAACCTTGTGGTTGATCAGATCTTCAAATCAACATTCAGCCCAGTCAGGGGCATACCATTCAAGACCGTGGGCGTTTCCCACGAAGTTGTTCAACCTTTTGTTGGGCAAATCCAAGAAGTTCAGTGCAAGAACCAGGCCGAGCAGGGGCATCTTCAGCAAAACCGTGAGCGTTCCTCATGAAGTTGTTCAACCTTTTGTTGAGCAAACCAAGACGTCAGGATAAACTCAGCCCAGTTAGGGGCATCCTCTTCAGAGCTCATGGGCGTAACCATGAAATCATTTCAACAAAATTATGATCTCCAAGCAAGACGGTGGGCGTACCCAGTTGACTCATTTCAATCCAATTTTCCTCTTGGATGTTCCCCATTGAGTTGTATCCAGCAAGCGTGATTGTTGTCAATCGCCTTACTATCATACGTTTGGTGATAGCCGAACTTCGTCAGTTCAACCTAGCCTGCATCCTTTTGGTGTTGGTAACCTTCAATCTGTGTCGTTCTATCATCCTTTTGGTGATAGCAACCTGTGTGTGAGTTTCGCTCCGTCATCCTTTTGGTGGGGGATCTGTCATAGTCATTAATGATAGATTGTGCGATATTGTTTAGTGGGAGTTTCGCTCCGTCATCCTTTTGGTGGGGGGTCTGTCACTTGGATTGGTGTCAGATTGTGCGATGGTGTTTGTCCTATCATCCTTTTGGTGGTAGTGGCCGGTGTGAGTTTCGCTCCGTCATCCTTTTGGTGGGGGGTCTGCCACTTGGATTGGTGTCAGATTGTGCGATAGTGTTTGTCCTATCATCCTTTTGGTGGTAGTGGCCGTTGTGAGTTTCGCTCCGTCATACTTTTGGTGGGGGGTCTGTCATAGTCATTAATGTCAGATTGTGCGATGGTGTTTCGTGTGAGTTTCGCTCCGTCATCCTTTTGGTGGGGGGTCTGTCATAGTCATTAATGATAGATTATGCGATATTGTTTGTGTTTCGCTCCGTCATCCTTTTGGTGAGGGGTCTATCATAGTCATTAATGATAGATTGTGCGATATTGTTTATGTTTCGCTCCGTCATCCTTTTGGTGGGGGTCTGTCATAGTCATTAATGTCAGATTGTGCGATAGTGTTTGGTGTGAGTTTCGCTCCGTCATCCTTTTGGTGGTGGTGGGGGGGGTCTGTCATAGTCATTAATGATAGATTGTGCGATGATGTTTGGTGAGAGTTTCGCTCCGTCACCCTTTTGGTGGAGGGTCTGTCATAGTCATTAATGTTAGATTGTGCGATAGTGTTTGCTCTACCATCCGTTTGGTGGTAGTAGCCGTGTGTGTTTCGCTCCGTCATCCTTTTGGTGAGGGGTCTGTCACTTGGATTGGTGTATTTCAGCCCATCATCTTTTTGATGAAGACCTTTTCCATTTATCCACAGTTTACTCAGAGGTTTACCTTTAACTAGCATTTTAGCTCCCGGGCTTTTCTTTTCTTTCCAGACAAATTCAGGGTTCTCTTTATTTCTAATCAACTTCTACCTTGAAAGAGTAAACTCCATGGCAGTTCATCTTACTCGGTCTAAGCCAATTAGATACGGGCATCTGTCATACCCCAAATTTGTCCTACCTGTATAGTTTTCACTTGTACATTCATCTACTAATTATTACACTAAAAAATCCAAAATATGTTGCTGTCAAAACTTAAGTTGATGCAAAGGTGAGTTGGATTTCGGGCAAAGATACCGGGTTAAGAATGTGTATGGTAGTGCGTAAGGTTTGTCTTGGTTTGACCAAGTTGTGGTCAAACAAGGTTTGGTTTTCTGATAGAGGCCAGGATGTGCTTTTATTCAAGTGTTGAAGGTCGGAGCTTTCAGCTAGTGTTGTGGGGTTAATTTAAAGCATCAGTGTGTCAAAAGTTGATAGTCATCCGAATCCTTTCTGTTCTGTAACTAAGGTTATTGTGCAAGGTATTTCGTGGATCATTTCCTTTGATTTCAAAATAAAACCTAATTCAAGAGGTTTATAACGAAGTTTATCAAGATTTAATTAGGGTTGTGATCCATAGTAAAGGTTTTGATTTCTCATAGTACAAATGAAAGTTTAAGGACGAATTCTTCTTCTTTAAAGTATTTACATGGAGTTGTTCTCATTTAAGAATGTTGTTGTATTATCTGAGATCAAAAATTGCAAAATCAAGACCTTAGTTGCAAATTTATGATGGGGGGTGCAAGCACTAAGTCAAGGCCCAATTACAAGAAAAAAAGAGAAAAATTCACATTTTTGCATTAGGCCCATTAATGTTTTACAAGAATCACTTAACATTCAGAATTAGCACAAAGAAATTC
Organism: Lathyrus sativus; assembly: GCA_963859935.3. Lineage (NCBI taxonomy): Eukaryota > Viridiplantae > Streptophyta > Magnoliopsida > Fabales > Fabaceae > Lathyrus > Lathyrus sativus. The sequence goes on from OZ012737.1 coordinate 233,928,717, forward strand.
ATGACTACACGGTCCAACTCCCAAAAGAAAGAGCTACAAGTTACAAACAATTTGAGCTTGAAGATAATAAAATACAATTCAATTGAAGAGTTGATGATACAAAGTACAAAGATTAAAAGCTAATAAGCTTGTGAGTTATTTTCTGATTCGTTAAGGCGGCCTTCATGCAAGCACTTTACCATTCCAATGTTTACATGAGCTTATAAAGTAAATCAAAGGTAGCCAAATCACCCGGAATAACAAAACAAGGAGTCACATCACAGTCTGCACCAAAATCAATAATGCACATGATATTACCTTTTCCCAAAACCTTCAGTATGAAGCCCTTGCACTGTCACAACGTGTTAACGGCAGCATGAAGCAAACAACAAATTAACCATCCTTTAACAAGTAATCACCATTGTCTCACAACTGGAGCCAAACGCCTCTTTCGCAACATACTTCTTGGTTTGTACGACATCACCACCACGATTCTCATAATTTTGAGCCCAAGCAGCATGTGACTTGAAGCAATGGCAAGAAAGTCACGCTTTCGTATCGTACGCCAGCTGCAACATGAACAAGTGACAGCATGAGCAAACCCACAACAGCACAGTACGAAGCTTGCGTAGTATCACAAGACACCCTAAAAAAGACAAAGCATAATATAGCAACAAATCAACATACAAAACCTGCATAATTAAGAGATTACAAGTTAAGATCCCACTTGTCACCAGCAGTAGGGATGTGCAGACCAATGCACTACAATTTTAGATGTCGGTGAAGCTACGAGTTTCAGATGCAGCTTTATAAAGACTGATTGTAGACCTCTCTGACGCATATCTTCACCTGTGGTTATGTCCATGTCCTGATAGAAAAACACAGAAATATTGCTCTCCTGCAACAGTCCCAATTTGTTGTCTGGATTGCTGAAGGTATAGGTTTTCATTGTTGAAATTCATTAGTCGTCATGACCTACATGAAATACACAAGAAGTCAGTTACGGTTATGCACTCAAACCAACGTTCTTGAAGTTGTCAAGTCGTTGCGGACACCACGTGAAGTTAATGATTCACAACAACTCATGGTGCCATGTCAACCTGCAGAACAGCGAAGTGAAAAGCCATGGCAACATACAATGATATGTCTTCGCACACACCGACCTCATGCTTTTTACCGCAAATTGTCGGGTCACACAATCATCAATGCATCCACAAAACCAAGGCCACTTGCTCATTAACAGTACCTGCACAAGGAAAAATCATCAAAATGGTTTTTGCACTCACTTTCCAAAGGACACAAATCTGGCCACAAAGAGGCGAAAACCGTATGATACACGGCAAAACGTAAAAGAAACTGTCACATAACACAACAAAGTGGTATCGCAGAGCATACCTTTGGTTAGTCTGTCTGCGCATATCATGGAAATGTTGCGAGATTGTACGAGAATATTAGAGCATGCAGCAGCCTTTGCACAAATCGTACTACGCCTCCCAATCCATATCCACGAAGAAACGGAGCCTTCACGCACTTATTTAAAAAGAAGAAAACCAAGAAGTCGCTCCTCCCCTGAAAAAACCACAAAACAGTAGCAATTATAAAAAGCAAATCACGTTGCATAAACCGTACAAGGACAACGATACACCCAATTTGTGATAACCGCGGCATACCGGCACACCATCAAGTGACGGCAGCCCCGCGCTAATAGCAAATTTGAAGCTGTAAACAACCAAGCCGCAGCACACCGTGACGTTTTCAAGCAGAGGTTGAAAGCTCCATCTGCGCTTAATCGGTTCACCAAGGCACTGGACTAAAGTATCATTACAACCATCACAATTGTTATTCAACAATGGAAAATAAGAGATGGATGAACGGGCCTGCACGAACGGTCGATAACCGTTGTCCTGCGAGAAAAAACAAAGTCATTCAGCAGCCCTTAACTTGGAATGTTTCAAAGACCTCCCCAAAAAGTAATTCTGCAGCCAACTTTTTTAACCTTCAGCTCACCCGATTTTCAAATAAAGCATCACAATACTGTCGCGCAGCGTGCTTCCACCATCAGCAAGAGCCATATGCGAAGTCCTGAAAAAAAATAATAAATGAAAAAACATATAACAATGTCAATACACAGCAGAATTCAGTCAGGACCATGACATACAAGACAACCACTACACAAAGCAGTATAACACAGCTAGCAATTCGTATAACACATATAGCAATGTCAATACACAGCAGTATAACATATAGCAATGTCAATACACAAAGCAGTATAACATATAGCAATGTCAATACACAGCAGAATTCAGTCAGGACCATGACATACAAGACAACCACTACACAAAGCAGTATAACACAGCTAGCAATTCGTATATCCAATGGTCTTAGACAAACCATTAGCTTCACAAACAAACAAAAAAACCAGTATGCTGCACCAAATCCCACACCAGACCAACTCTGCTACAACCAGCTTGCAACCTTCCAACAAACCTAGCCTGCAACCTGCTAAACCAACCCTACACAACCTTCAAATGTGTACTACATAGCAGGCACCAAGATAGAGACTGACCTCCAATATTCTTCGACAAAAAAAAAAGCTTTGAGGCTCTCCATCAGAACTTCAAAAAAAGAACCATCTCAAAATCATCATAAAACTCCCAATCCTCAGATCCTCTTAAAAAAAAACCTCCTAATGCCTCCATCTCAGAGTTCCAATCCTTTTTGATTCTTCTTCAAATCTTGAAGCAAAACATCCCAGCTACATCTTCAAATAACCCATATCTCTCTTCTATTTTCAACCATCATCAAGAACTTCTCACCATTTAAAATACCCCCAAATCTGCTACCTTTAGATCCTCTTCAATACCCAGCCGCAAAACGATTCACGAAAACCATCTTCTCCCCCTTTGAATTTCCTTCATCAAACTCAAAAAAAATCTCAAAACTCTCCTTCCAACCTTCAAATCTTAGTTGAACCAAATCTAGAAAAAACATCCAAAACCCAACCTCCCTCTTAAACCGTGGAGGAGCTTCTCCCTCAACGATGCTCTTCTACCCTTTTCATTCACCAAGACCTGTAAACCTCCATTAAACTTTCAACCCTAACCTTCAACTCTTTCTTCTTCTTCCTCAATAATAGTCCAACTCCAGACCTAAATTAAAACCCTCAATCCATAATTTACCCTTTCACTTCTTCTTCAAACTCAACAACCCGTATCAAACTTCAACCCCATAACTTCAAAACCCTAAACCGACATCCTCCACAACTAACACAAATCAATTCGAATCTGAACCTACAAACACAAACCGGATTGAAACAGATTGAAGCTTGGAGTGGAGCGAGGGATCGAGCGAGAGATTTAGGGCTTGTTCCTTTAAGAATACGTTGAGTATATTTTAAAGAGGAGAATAAGCTTGTTTGTGTTTTCAAACCAAGCTTTTGACCATGCCACGGTACTATTACGTCCCATTTCCTCCTTTCCTTTCAGCTAAGATACTGTGTTTGTAAAAGAGTTGTGAGGGATTTCGGTTAGGCCTACCAAAAATCTTTCCACCCTTTCTTAATAAAAAACAACAAACTGTAATGGGTGGATGATGGGCTTTAGCTCAAATGATTCCACCATATCTTCACACCCCTGGATCCGGTTTCACCCCACCCTTTCTTTTGAATTTTTTTTAAGAGTTTTTAAGTTTTATAAATGATTTTCTTGTAAGAAAAAAAAAAGACTTTGATAACTTATGTTAAGATACCACTTATTTTATGTTTCTTTTATTAATAGTTTTAATTAATATTGTAATCAAACTCTTTGGTAAATAATTTTGGATATACTTTTATTTACATTTTCATTGTCGTTTATCTTTACTTATTTCTATTTCACTTTGGGTCGATGACGAGATTACCAACGTTTAACCGTCAAATTATTGGCGTGAAACAAAGGATCCGAGACCACTTTCTTCTTCCGATTTTATTTCAATTCACTAACCATTAAATTTAATTTCCGTTAAATATTATTGTGGATATTATTTTCATATTATCTTGTCGTTATTCATATTATCTATATATTCATATTGTCATATTCATATTTATCATATTCATTCACCCATAATCGAAAACACCTAATAAACTATCGAAATCCTAAAAGCCAAATTGGTGGACTGTTGTATCATTGGTTATTTGCAGGTATCTTAATTTTGAGTCGTGCCCGACTTTGCTCAAGGTGTAGTTTAGGACACAATGCACACACACGGCTTTCTCTTGGGCTACCTGACAATGAGACCCCTTTATTTCGTGCAATCCCGTGTAAATTACATGTACCCCTCTCCCATTCCGATGTATGTTTCGTATTTCTTTGATTATTAGTTTATCTCATAGGAGCACCCATAGGGACTAGAGCGGATTCAAACTATTTTCAAACTAATTCTCGATTCATCATCGAGCCATTTTCAAACCCTTGTAAGTCGAGTGCTCATACGCATTCGCCACCAACCTATTACATAACTCGACCCTTGATGCGTAAGTCAAGTCGGTCACGTTTCTCAAACCATGTCCATTACACGCTTTGCACGCGATAATAAGTCAAACCCTTGATCCAACGTCAAGTGGATTTTCGTAATAAACTATCAATCAATTAACAATTATTCAATTCTTTTCAAGGTGTAAAGAGTAGGTTCAAGTCTTTGATCTTGCTTTCCGTTGTTTATATGTGAGTTATCTTATTCGTGTGTGAGCAATTGACGCCTTTAAATAATAACAAACTCGATAATACTCAACCATCTCCAATTACTCATCCTTTCACTCACTTTTCAAACAACTTCTTTTACGATGAAAAAGAGAGTGTCCCAAGTCTTTGGTTTGCTCTCCCGACTACTTGGATCCGAGAAGCCTTTCTCAAGCTTCAAGTAGTCGTCATCAGACCAATCTCATCCTTTTATACACCTTTTCAAATTCAAACAACCTTCTTTTATGATGAAAAAGAAAGTGTTCCAAGTCTTTGGTTCGCTTTCCCGATTACTTGGGGTCTGTGAAGTCTTTCTTAGGCTTCAAGTTATCGTCATCATTTCAACCTTATCCTTTCAAGCACATCATTCCTTCATGATGAAAAATAGAGTGTTCCAAGTCTTTGGTTCGCTCTCCCGATTACTTGGGTCCGAGAAGTCTTTCTTAAACCTCGAGTAATCGTCATCCGTACCCACATCAAATCCAATTCAAACTCGTTTCTTTCGTGGTCGTTACCATGAACTACGAACACTCTGATTCTTCATTCACTCTTGAATGTAAGATACGTAGGCACAAGATTGTGATGATCTTGGCGAGCACAATCCCCTCCATCTTCCATTTCCCCCCATCCTTTCCCGTAGTCGAACTACGACGCTCTGATTTCTCATTCTCGTCCGAATGAGCATACGTAGGCACAAGGGCCCCAATCCTTGGCGAGCACCCCATTCTCCTAACCACCCCCTTTCCCCTAGCATCTTTATCCCTTTAGTATCCTTTTAGTATTTAGTAGCGAGAAGAGAAGAATTAAGTTTAGCTAACATCCATCACAACTCGAATTAAGAGGTTCCCGTTGAGTACATCGGACGTGAGGGGTGCTAATACCTTCCCCTCACGTAACCGACTCCCGAACCCAGGAATATGGTTACGACGGCCGTGTTCCTTCCGCGTTTATGAGGTTTTCTCGATATTTTCCTCTCCCGTTCATTCGGGAAAAATAAAGTTCGGTGGCGACTCTGTCGAACCACATTTTTCCGCGCCTTTTGCGCGAGGGTCGTATGTTCGAAATGGAATTTTCGAGGTGCGACATGTGCCAATCGATTGCACCTACTGTAAAACTTTTTTTCTCTTTCTATTTAATAGATCCATGATTTATTAAACTTTTCAACTACCCTATCATTATACTTTTGACCTACCTATGACTAGCCATTACTACTTAATCCTAGTCTCAAAATCTTTGACCATTAATTCTCATATTCCCAAAGTCTTAATCATCAATGCCTTCAACTACTCATATCCCACATTAAAATTTATCTCTTCTCTCAACCATTATAAAACCCAACTTCTCATAATTTTTTTTTAACCATCTCTTCCAAAAACCATCCTTCATAAACCCTAAAACTTAAATCCTCCATCATTCTCTCATGGCATCTCGCTAAAAAAGGAAGATTTCAGCACAAAGCAAAGGCAAAGGTCCAGCCTCTTCATCTTCAAAAGCTCCACTTGTTCTTCAACACTTGGATGATGAACAAAGGGAAAAGTTCACTAAGTACTTTCCGAAGAAGGTTGTGCAAACACCAAAATATGGTATTCTCTCATCATTCCCTAAAGAATGTTTTTCTTTTCAAGAAACTTTGATTGCATATGGGTTGGAACCTGTGATTTTCTCACCCGGGCCATATTATCCAGATTTGGTAAGATTGCTCTATAGCAACCTACAAATGGAAGAAGGCAAGATGATAACATATGTTCAAGGAAAAAGAATCCCACTCCACTCAAAAACACTTGGTAGGATTCTGAATATTCCAACCTCTGGTGGGAGACTCTATGAAGAAAACGAAGACCTCTGGCAAGCATACAACAAACGAGAATTCTATTGGAGTCTTGGCTGTATGACTGAAGCAGAATTCCATGCAAAACGTGTCAGATCCTTAGGTGGCATGAAACTCTCTCGAAACTCATGATCGGCAGGTATCTTTAACATTGATGATCGGTTGTTTCATTATTTTATGGTTTACATAATGTTCCCAAAAGGCGAAAACTAATGCATTGTGACTGATCTAGAAATGCAGATTCTATACACTATCAAGCATGATATTCAAATAAGTTAGGCTTATTTAATCTTGGTTCACATGCGTGGAATCAACGAAAAATCCAAGTTTCTGCCATATGCATGGTTCATCACAAAGATTTTGGAAGGTTTTGAAGTATACTTTGAAGGGTTTAATAAGTGTCTCATGGACTCAAGTATCAATAAAATCTCAATAAAAAAATATGGACTCTCGGATGGGTGTCAAATACAACCCGGAAACGGAAACCATTGTTTACCTTGGTGAAGGAATGACTGATAATGATGAGCAAGAGAATGAAGATGATGATGATGATGTTCCTATTCCTTCTTGAAATAGCCCGAATAACCAATAATTAATGGATTACATGACTCAACAGTTTGGAAATCTCAACACTTCCATCAATGACCAATACAATGTTATTCGAGTCAACCAACACTCAGATCACCAACTTCCAAGAGGCCATCAATCAACAATTCTCCTATCTGTACTCTCACTTATACATTCCGCCATATGATCCTTCAAACTCGGTTGTCCCTCCAACTCGTCCATCACTTCTCCAGACAACATTTCCAAACCAATCAAACTTTGACCCAACATGGATCTGTCATAAATTTTTTTTTACTATGTGTTTTATGTTGTCTTTTTAAGTCATTTCTGTTATTTGAAATCCGTACTATCTAGTTTCCTTGTACTGTTTCTGTTTCTAAAATTGCAATTTGAATTATGACTAAGTTTATATTTTACTTTCAAACTGTTATCTATATTTTATTGCCTTAATCCATCTTTCCCTTCTTTTTGATAATGTCAAAAGGGGGAGAAGGATGTTACTCTTTTCTTGCTTATTGTCTTTCCTTAAGGTACAAATACACAAATACAAGGTTATTTCGAACCTCAATACAAATTTAGAACTTCTCAACTTCACACATCGAAGGGGAGAAAAACTTGTCAACTTCACAAATTGAGGGGGAGAAAGAATTTGCCGGAAAGAACATTGCAACAAAAGAAGAGTGCTTTGTCATCATCAAAAAGGGGGAGAATGTGAAATCAAGATTCTCAGAGATCAACATATGTTTTGATGACAAATCACCTAAGAAGGAAAATATGATCAACCATCAGCATCAAGATAAAGACACAACCTTAAGGATGTTTTCCTCAGAAGGTATAATGAGAACTTTCATTAAGTATTTAAGTCCTAATTGCTCAAATCATTAAAAATCGTTTACATTACTTTTCACACTAACACAAGCTTTTTAAAATGAGAATTTTTCTAAGTTTTTGTAAGTGCAATCAATTGCACTCTTAGAGCAATCGATTGCATGATCAATGTTTTAAACTCTTTTTGATTCTGTTTCAGCAATCGATTGCTGCCTTGGTGCAATCGATTGCATGATTAAAAATTTCTCTTTTTTCACTTCTGTTTTGAAGTGCAATCGATTGGTCCAAAGGTGCAATCGATTGCTCTATTGAAAATTTGAATTTTCAAGTGTTTTTGTGAAGGTGCAATTGATTGGGCTCTTTGTGCAATCGATTGCTCACTGAACGTTTTTGAAAAATCTTTCTGAAAAATTGCATCTCTTCCATCGAATTTCTGTGGAATGTTTCCTTTGAAACATGACAACCGTTCATCAATTTTTCTGGAGATTTGCATGTTTTTCTCAAGAGGTGTTTATGTAATATAAATATCTAACTCTTTAAAAATTCAAATAACCTCTTTCAATAAAAAACTCTTTAACATTCTTTTCAGTTTCCACATCTAAATCAGAAACAATTTTCTGCATCAATTTCATATCCTTTGAAAAGAAAATTCTTGAGCAATACGTCTTAGAAACTTGTGGAATTTTCCATTGAAAGAGAAGATCAATCTCAGCATTGATAAACAACTGTATACATTGGTACAAATCATTACAAAAATCAGATTGTATTTATTTCCCCTTGCTGTTCAGGATTGTTGAAAGCAAGTGTGTGCATTAGAGAGGATTGTTCTTATTGCACTTAGTGTTTAGATCTTAAAGGTGTTTAAGAGCCTTTGATCTCCCTATAGGTTAGAAAGAAAAGTTGTACACTGATCCTAACTATAGTGAAATCTCTTTCGAGTCGAAAGGGGAGTGGAGTACCCTCGGAGTGTGAGGGGAACCACTATAATTTCCTGTGTCTCTTTTACTTTCTGCCTTTACAAGCTTTCATAACATCACTCCTCTAAAAGAAAGTAACATAACTCTCTTAAAACCAGAAAATTTAAAAAGAACCTAATTCACCCCCCCCCCCCCTCTCTTAGGCGCAATTCTTACTTACAGTGTGTACAACTTATGAAGTCATACACAGGTTCCTCCCTTGGACGTTTAGTATGAGAAATAATAAAGATTTAGGACCATAAGATGATTGTCAAATAACATAAGTAAACAAGATACGAGATCAAGCAAAAGATCGATCATGAAGTCGAGATTGAAAGGGGAACTTCTGGCCTAATGTTGTCATGCAGTAGGGTTAATCCTAAGGTTATCTAAGTCAAGCTTATCTGATATACTGTTGGATATGAAACCTAAGGGAACATGGCGAGTCATACAATCAAACAATCTATCTTAGGCTAAAAAGAAAATTATGGACAATTAGCAGACAAAATATCAAGATCATAGTTAACTTTATTAACAAAGATGCGCCCGACGCTAATCACAAGCTCATAAGAGAGGTAAAAAAAGGGCATATCTTCAATTCTAAGACAAGGATTTAATCGCAAACTTAAACTGAGAATTAATCATAAATTTAAATTAAAGACTAACCACATTTTTGATAAAAAATTAATCACAAATTTAAGTTAAGAGTTAATCACACATTAAGATTAATCACAAATTATTTGTTAAAAAAAATAAAAATATGAATGAAGAAAGGTAAGAAAAAGAAGTAAAAAACTTAAATTAACTTGAAAGGTTGAGGTGTTAAGTGGAATTGGAAGGTGTTAAAAAGCTCACATGGGCTTATGTCTAAAGTCCAATCAAGTTTCTTGTTTTTTCTTTTTGAGATTGAGTCATTAAAAAACGTTCTGGGCTCATGACATCTAAAGCCCACCGAGTTGTTTTGAGGCAAGTACCATGAGCTTTATAATACACATGCTCTAACACATACTCATTTTGGTATCTTATCTCTCTCACTCCTTCCTCTAGCGATTCTGCCGGTATCACAAAAAGGGGGCTCCGTCACGCCGTGGCTTCAAGCCGGCGGCGACAGAGAAAATCATGAGGTTAACTGTCTCCCTCTCTGTGCTTTCAATTCAACATACTTTCAATTAGTTCGTTTCAATGTCAAATTCGCTCCGCGGTCGAATTTGAAATTGTTGCAAATCATGATGCTAAAATGGAAGAAGATCAAAGTGAAGACCTACTTGAAAGTGGAATTAGGTACTTTCTTCGCCACTGCCACAATATTCCTTATCTTTCCCGTGTGTTTCCTCTATTGTAGCTTAGTTGTTGTTCAATTTGTGTTGCTTTGAGCATGCATATGTCATGATGTTGATGTAAATGTTATTCCTTTCCAATCTTTGCGTGTTGCTGCTATTGCTCTGATATTCAATTCGTGTCTTCAGAAGTGTGTAACTTTTGTCTTCATTGTTTCCACTGATCGTATGAACACTTTCCGATCATGTACCTATATGATATAGATGTATCTGCTAAACAAACTTTGCTCTCACTGCTATTACTACTTCTCTTTGCACTTTATGTGATGACATTATGTTGTTGTCAAATGGTTTTTTTTTTCTGCGTGCTGCTTGTGGCGATATAGTTTTTTTTGTCTGTGAAGTCTCCCCATTGTGCATGTGCTTTACTGTGGTGTGTATGTGATGTTGTGATCCCTTTTTTCTCTGAATTATGTGTGTTCGTTCCCTGTTTTTTGCACTACTTGTCCGTTTTATACTATCGGTCCCCTTTTTTGTTGTGTGAACCTGTGATTTTTTCTATTAATGTGCCATGAATTCCTTTCCTTTATCTATGTTAACATGTTTGAGCATGTTTTTCGATTTTGTTTTGGAAATAACTTATGAATCCTGTTCCCTTGTCTCAATGAAAGTTTGAATGTATTGATGATGAATTTCATTTCCATTATGACTATGTTGGAGACATGTCTAGATATGTCTTGGAAATGTTTTGATGGTAATGACCATTTCTGAATTTCTTCTTTGATTATGCATATCATTGCTAGATGTTTTTTTCAAGCGTTGGGAATGTCAGGTTTAGCGAAATTGTGGAACATTCATCGGCAGTAAGTTCACCCTTCTAGATCTTTACAAAATTTTAGCAGAAACTGGCTTTGTTTTTGTGTAAATATCATGTAATTACAATGTTTCTTGTGATCATTATTCCATTTGCTTGCTTATCAATAATGTCACGGTTTGACAAAGCTTGTTATGTGCAGTTTCCGATATCCCTTCGGTGTCGAAAGTGTGAAAAAGACACGAAGTACTGCAGATTCTTACATGTGATGAAATGTCATAAAGCAATAGTAACCAAATGAGTCGAAATGTTTAGACGACATGTCGGTGGGATAACCAATATATGGGTGCATCTTGCAGAACTATTTATATTTAGTAATCAGCAAAACTTTGGGGAGCATGTAACTTGCCATTATGTTGTTTTCATATTTTTTATGGCTCTTGCTAATTGGATAACCACTCTTTGTAAAGGAAAAATAATAAGTATTGTACCAGGATTTGTGTCCTTATTGAATTCGACTTGTAAATGGTGTTGAAATTGATGTAAACTTGTAAAGAACTATTTTTGTACCCTTAAAATGAAAGTTGTAGCATGACTTGAAACTAAAACTGCCAACTTGGCATGCTTGGAGGGTTTCATGAGTTCTCTTTTTGTGACATATTAATCATCTTTGCAATTTTATGACCTTGTAAATTATCTTTGCACTAATTTAAAAATTCAAGAACCTGTATCAAACAGTTTGAATTTATGGCCTGCTATGAAATTCTTGCAAATTTTCCTCTTAACCTTAATTAGTAGAGATGTTCCATTCTTGTGATTTTGGAATTTGAATCAATTGGACAAGCATAATTTTAACGTGGGATAATAATGAAAATGATTTTGAAGTGGGCATTGAAAGGTTTAAAGATGAATGTTGAAGAAATGGATAGAAAAATTGAAAAGAAAAAAATATGGACATTTGGGTTTAGAAGACGAAATTCAAAATGGATTTGATTTAGAATTGGACATTGATATGAAAACAAAATATTTTGGATTAAATTTGAAAAAAGGACTTTGGATTTGCAATTTTGGAGTTGGTTTTGGTTTGTAGGATACGAGAGTGGTAAAAGGAAGGTTTGGATATTGTCACCTGAATTTTAAGAAATCCACTCAATTCCAGTCCTTAGCCAAAATGAATATCCCAGACACTTGATGTCCACTTGAACAAGCTTAAATCAATGGATCGACTAGTCCTTCATCTTCAGTTTAATCACAAACCAATCATATTTATTCCAATAAGATCTCAATCCCCGACAAACTTTGACTTAGTGAAAACTCAAGCAATCTTCTAGAAGATGACAACCTTAATACAAGAACTATGTCTTAAGAACTATTTTTGGAAGAAAAAAAACGCCACTTGTAATGCAACTCGCCATAAAACCATAACTAGTCTTCGAATGACCATGTTCAACACCAACGGAAAGGAACCCCTAATCCTCCTCGGGGTATACACTGAAAGTTATGAGAAACCTTGGGGAAAGTGATCTTGATGCTTGGTGAACCCTGATAAGAGAACATTCATATCCTGGTTCTCGAGAACTAGTTAAATTAATCTTCAACGAAGTAGGAGACTCAAACTAGTAGAAAACCCTAAGATCCTTCTGAATCAGAATCAACTGGTCATATCCTGAAGTACTCGACTGATGATGATTACTATCTTCACTTGAAATGCAATTCCCCCGACACAAGCTGGTTAGTTACAATGAACACGCACCCAGACATGCAAGATGATTCACAAAGAGGTGGGATCTTAGGGTCAAAAATTAGGGTGTGAAACACCCTAATAATAAAATCAACCATTTTCCCTTAAACCCATTTAAAACCTTTAACAACTTTTTATTATTCAAATAAGACAAATAAGCATAGTTAGACACTTAAAATTACAAATTAGACTAAGAGGTTCCCGTTGTGTATAACAGATGTGAGGGGTGATAATAACTTCCCTTCATATAACCGATTCCCGAACCCGGATATGGCTGCGATGGCCATTTTCCGTTTCTTAAAACATTTTCTAGATATTTTCCTATTACTTCATTAGAATAAATTAAAATTCGACGGCGACTCTGTTCAAACAATTTTTTTCGCGACCACCGCAAGGATCACATTTTTTGAGGTACAATAGATGGCGCCTCTGCTGGGAAATTTAATTGCTCCACGCAAGAGAAAGTCGAGCCTAACTTAGGTTAATTTGTGAGGAGGTTAACTTAGTTTAGTTGTTTTCTTTTTCGTTTGTTTGTTTTCTTCTTGTTTATTTTATTGTTTGTTTATTTAGTTATTTGCTTATTTTATAATGATGTTGGGTTATCTGATCATGGGCTTTGTGAAATGGCTCTAAACCTGAGGCCGAGACAGAAACCCCGCTTAGAGTAGATTCCCTCGGAGATGTTATTATCTTGATGAACCTTCATCACGATGATAATGTTTTCAAGCCTGAATCTTTTACTCTAAGGACCTTTAACTCGTTCTATCCATGGTGGTTATATAGTGCTAACGCACGAGACCTTTGGACTCGTTGGGTTAATACGAAAGCCCCAATCATATGAGATCCCTTGAACGCATTACTAGTTGACAATATTGGGTTCAACATCGATCTATGACTATGAGAACCTTGTTTTAGAAACCTTGTATCGATGGTTGTGTAGTAAAAGCCCACGAGGAATATTTTTCATTGGGTCGATACAAAGACCTCATTTAGAAGAGATTGTTTCAAGGATATTATTGTCTGATGAACCTTCGTCATGGCAATAATGTTTTTGATAAGGATCCATGACTTTAGGAACCTACCTATTTAGAGCCTACCTAGGGGGTACCTTTGATCACAGATATTCGTTATATACATATTATTTTCACTAACATCAGAAATTGACTGATCCCATGATCCTGGATCTTGTGTTTTAAAATTGCATCCATGCATATCATTTCATTTTGCATGTGCATCAATTGTGCACCTTTCAACTCATTACTCAAAAATCATTTCATTTCATCTTCATTTGTCTCCAGTAAATCAAGCTGATTCCCCGACACCAGTACGCTACTCGAGCCAATATCAAACGAATGATGGATCAGATTCAAGAAGAAAAAGTCGCCTTCAGAGAGGAGTTGGACTCTATCAAGGGCAAGATTGACCAGATTCCTAAAGCCATAACTATGGCCAGAAAGGAAGAAGAACTGCGTGAGGCTGTTGCCACAAACAACAATGTTCCTGTGCAAGGATCTACCTCAAGGCTTTCAATTCCCGTTCCCAATCCCATCATCTATGGAATGCCTATGAGCTTCACTTCCGCAGTTGAAGGAGCCACTACTCAATCAATTCCAACATCAGTAGTTACTGTTGGAGCTATCCCATAGGCTCAACCTATTGTTATTCAAATTCCTATTCCCCATGCTGAAGAGAAAATACAAGTTAAGTATGACGAGGAAAATTATCATTAGGTTTTCCCCATCATTAGTCCTCATGCTGTTCAAGGTTCTGAAGGCATCAAGATGTGTCGTTCTTTATCCGAAAAACTCAGAATCATGGAAGGACATAACCCGCCTCTTTGAATGCCTTGGAGATATGCCTAGTTCTAGATATTGTGATCCCTTCTAAGTTCAAGGTGCCAGAATTCAAAAAATACAAAGGCTTCAGTTATCCTAACATTCATCTAAAGATGTATTGTAGAAATATGGCTTCCCATGCTAGGGATGACAAGTTGATGATCCATTGCTTTCAAGACAACTTGTCTAGAGTGTTGCTAGAATGGTACATGCAACTGGAATGCAGTAGTGTGCATACTTGGGTGAGTTGGCTGAAGCTTTTATCAAGCAATACAAATATAACACTAACCTAGCTCAAAACTGTACTCAACTCCAGAGTATAGCTCAAAAGGACAACGAATCCTTTAAAGAGTATGCACAATGTTGGAGGGAGTTAGCTGCAAGAGTGCATCCACCGCTAGTTGACCATGAATTGATTGATATTTTCATGGGTACCTTGCAAGGGAAGTACTATGAAAAGCTAATCAGCAACGTGTCTTCAGGATTCTCAAACATGGTGATTGTTGGTGAAAGAATTGAAGAAGGTTTGAAAAGCGAAAAGATTCAGGGAGCTTCTAGTAGCCAGGCTGGAACCAAGAATCCTTTCAATGGACATAAGAAAAAAGAGGGTGAAATAAATAATGTCTCTTCTCATGGTGGAAAAACACATAAGAGGGCACCTACTTCAAGACCCTACTTCAGTACCCATACGTTACGGCTGCACAATATGCTCTTGTACCTTATCAGCAAACTGCTCCAACTCTAATTTCTGCTCAGATACCTCAACAAATAAATACCTATCATCAAGTTGCTATCGTTGCACCTATTCCATACCAACATCCAACTTACCAACAACAACTTCTATATCAGCAACAAGGGTATCAACAACAACGCGCTCCACAATAGCGCCAACCTAACCAACAAAGAGTGAGGATGCTAGAGAGACAATTTGATCCTCTGCCTATACCATATGGCCAAATCCTCCCTTATCTGCTAAAGGATGGAACAATTGCCTTAAGAGACCTAACACCTCCAACTGTTATCCCTCTAGGGTATGATGTTAACGCTCAATGTGAGTATCATAAGGGTGCCGCAAGACACATGATTGAGAGTTGCAAAGCTTTTAAGCACAAGGTTCAAGACTTGATTGACTCAAAGGAGCTCACCTTCACAGGGAACAATCCAAATGTTGCAACAAAACCCATGCCACCGCATGGTGGACGGCAGTAAATACTATTTAAGAGGTTGTCGAAGATAAGCATAGTGGTCTCTGAAGAAGCTAGTTTAGTAGCAAGTCAACCAAGGAGAGTTCAAGTCCTCAAATAAAGGCAGTCATTATGCCATTGTTTCTGTTTTTTCATTTTTGTATTTTGTTCTTGTTTGTCTAAGTACTGGTTGCTTTACATATTTTTATTTTTATTTGGTTTTATTAATAAGATGATTATGCATGTTTTCAATTAATATTTTCGCATCCACTCGTCTTTTCTCATATTATCGCAAAATACAAAAAAAAATATTCTCTACTTCACTTTCTTCATCAAACTGTACTTTTTGCAAAGATTGGAGGAAGGATGATGAAGATGAAATACCCATAACTGTTGTGGCATGCTTTCAAATAAGATCTCGCTGATGACGTACATGCATTGTTTCAAATCCCCAAATCCTGGAGAAATAAGGAGTTAATCCATAGTCAACCATTTCGAGCCTAGAAGTAGGAGTTTCTTTTGGATCTATAAAATCTTACGCTTAAACTGGGGTAGGGTAGTGTTCAGTTAATCTAACCACACATTTGAATTACAAGATGAACCGCCTGATATTTGTTCTTGAATGACCAATGACTTGGCAGTCACAGTCCTTCATCAAAATAAAATTGAAAATCAAAAAAGGAAAAGCCCGCTAAGTCGAACACCTAAAGAGGAGACTTAGGCAAAAGTTAGGGTAATCCTGGTGGACTAAACTTCAAAAAGCAGTCCAGAAAAAAGTTAGGGATCACAACAAAAAAAGAAAAAAATCAAAAGAGGTCCTCAAATCCTCAGCCAAAACAAAATAAGATTCCGTGACCACCATATCCAAAATCAAAAGGGTTACTAACATCCAAAAACCAGTGACCACCATATCCAAAATCAAAATGGTTACTGACATAAAAAAACAAAATAAGGTGACTGTCATTTCAAGAGAATCTTGAATCATCACTTTCACTCTTACACCGTCAAATCCCTTTTGGAAGGCGAATGTGTATAGAATTAACTGAACATATGACTGGAGATCATCACGAAGAAGGGGTGGGTACAAATCAAATTTTGAGCCTTATATCCTTTGTTTCAAATAACCATGAACCAAGCCACATTACGACCCTAAAAAGACCTAATTGAGGCAAGATTTATTCTGAAAGCATACTACAACAAGGTTGCGTAAACTGACTCCTAGAGATTTGTTAATCCTATTTTTTGTTGTCATATTCTTGATGTATATTTCATACACTAGCTAAATCATCACTGTGTTTGGACCAACGATCCACTCGTCACACACTTCCACATCATTCAAATAAATGATTTTTTTTTTCAAAACTTTCATGAATATCGCATTAAAATTACCATTTTTGAATGAGCAATTTTAAACTGCAAATCAATACTTGACATCAAGGAGATTCTGAAAAGGGGAAAACCATGTCTTGGTAACTTCTCAAATTTCCCCAACAGAATTCTTTCAGGAACTCAACGGACTGGAACAAAGCAACTTGTAAAGACGCAGATCCTCCCTATACTTTCAAGTTGAACAATCAGATCTTGCCAGGCACTAGCGACCATTGAGTTCAAGGCAAAAGCACGATCTTCAAGCGTTGATTACATCGTTATGCTCATAGAAGTTGTGGTTACCTCAGGAAAGAACATGCGGCCTATCAGCAAGTGATCAAACTTGGGAAAACCTGAGCATCCAATTCCATTCTCCGGTCGTAGAATCATCAGAGGTAGAGTATAGGGGAGTCATCCCTAGCCTATCCAATCACCTATCTGCATTCAAACATCATATGAATCATATGCATCATAAGCATCATTGCATACATGAGCCAAAATTTATATACATCCCCAGCATTTGCATCATTACATACATTTCAGTGCATTAACATTTGCATCGTATTTCCACCCAATGTGGAGTACCCTTTACTAAATCAAACATGCATACATGTATAAGTCAGGATCCTGGATCAATCATGAGATTCCAGGCGATCCTTAGCTAAGCCAATGGGCATTCCCCATGTAGTTGTTCTCTCCAACCTTTTGTTGATGAGGCTGTTCTCTTTGGACCAGATCATTCATTAGTGTCCCTCAAAGCAGAGTTCTTACCAGGCATTATTCAGAAGGCGTTCCCTGTTGAACTATTCTCTTCAACCTTTTGTTGATCTCCCCAAGCCAGTCTTACTGCCATCCTTTTGGTGATAGCAAGATTTATGGTTTTGATTTCACCTTCATCCTTTTAGTGATAGTGATCATTAAAGTATGTGTTTGTTGTCATCCTTTTGGTGATACCAAGTTTTGTTCGACCTTATTTTCATCCTTTTGGTGAAGGATTTCATGGAAATTATGTGCTCACTATCATCCTTTTGGTGATAACAAGCTTTGTTGTTTGTATTTTATCTTCATCCTTTTGATGTCGATTATCTTTAGAGTTGGGGAATTTATTGTCATCCTTTTGGTGATAGAAGATTATGTCGTTACTATCATCCTTTTGGTGATAGAAACTTGTATTGTTACTTTCATCCTTTTGGTGTCAGTAAATTTTGAAGATTGGGAACTTACTATCATCCTTTTGGTGATAGCGAGTGTGGTGTGTTTAATATTATCCTTTTGGGTGATAAAACCTTCATTCTTTTGATGTCGGTGATCTTTGAAGTTAGGAATTTACTATCATCCTTTTGGTGATAACGAATTGTGTTATTACCTTCATCCTTTTGATGTCGGTGATCTTTAAGGTTGGGAATTTACTATCATCCATTTGGTGATAACAAATTCTGTTATTACCTTCATCCTTTTGATATCGGTGGTCTTTGAAGTTGTGTATTTAATATCATCCTTTTTGTGATAGCAAATGGTGTTGTTACCTTCATCCTTTTGATGTTGGTGATCATTACAGTTGTGTATTTAATATCATCTTTTTGGTGATAGCAAATTGTGTTGTTACCTTCATCCTTTTAGTGTCGGTAATATTTGAAGATTGTGTACTTACTATCATCCTTTTGGTGATAGAACCGTCATCCTTTTGGTGTCGATGTTCTTTACAGTTGTGATCCCACCATTGTCCTTTTTTCAATGGCGATCTTTAAAAATTGTGGCCCTACTGTCATCCTTTTGATTCTAAGCAAGTGTCATTATGATCTAACCATCATCCTTTTGGTGATGGCGATCTCTGTCAGTCTGATTGAACCTTCATCCTTTTGGTGGTGGAAATCATTCAAAATGTTGAGTTAACTATCATACTTTTGGTGATAACAAGATTTTGAATTGATGGTTGTTATCCTTTTGGTAATAGCAAGTTGCATTGTCATCCTAGCATCCTTTTCATGATAGTGATCTTTAAGCATTTTGGTGATGTTGACCTTGCATTGTCATCCTAGCATCCTAGCATCCTTTTGGTAATAGAAATCTTGGATTTTGTTGGTCTTACTATCAGCCTTTTGGTGATGTTGACCTTAGCCTTAATGCCTAATCATCACCCTTTTCGTGATGTTGAACTTATCCTTAATGCCTAATCATCACCCCTTTCATAATGACATTCGTTAAAGTTTGATTTAACCATCATCCTTTTGGTGTTGGCAATTCTTGAAGTCGTTGTGAGCCTACTATTCAGGGTTCAAATATAGTGCAAATAGACATATGGAGTGGGCAAAGTTCAAACCCATTCCAATTCCAAATCCAAAGCCCACTCTCCATAAAAAAAGGAAGAAACAAAAACTAAGAAGAATAATAATATAAGGCCCATGGGCTCATGATACAAAGTAATGACACCAAGTTCTGTCATGCGTAAATATAATTTATGTTGATGTTTGCAGCTCCGATTTAGTTTCAATTCGAATTGAACAAAGTTGTTTCATTATTATGTGTTATTATATGTTGTTGTTGCTATTATAAATGTTGTTAATTCCTATTTGGTCATTATCGTTGTATCGCTTGGGCTAACAGGAAAATTCCTAAAGACATGCTTATATTGAACCCAATGTGGTGTTTCCTCTTGAGTTGAATTCTCTTATTCTATTTTTTTCCATCTTCTATATTAAGTTGTTGAACACATAGATTCGTTAATTAATATTAGTAGATTGTGTTCATGAGTGTCGCATTGCTGCGAAAGAGGGGCCAGCAAGGACATAAGAGTCGCCACCGTTCGTTATTTATCCTAAAGAGAGGGAAAAGAAACGATCAGAGAAAACCTACGAAAAAGGGAGAAGATAGGTCATCGCAACCAAATCTTGGATTTGGGAGTCGGTTACGCAAGGGGAAGGTATGAGCACCCCTCACATCCGTTGTACTCAACGGGACCCACGCTTGTTGTCTATCTAAAAGGGTGTTAATCTATAAGGCTGGCTCACAGGGACAAAAAAAGAAAAGAGACTCGATAGAGCATCACCGCTCTATGCCTACGTACTCCCTCGTGCAATGGGAAAGTCAGAGTCAACGTAGTTCGGAAAACTACGGGCGAAGGTGGGGAAGGTTGCTCGCCAAGACATTGTCGTCTTGTGCCTATGTATCCTCATCTGGTATGAGAAATCAGAGCAAACGTAGTTTGGGCTAACACGACCATAGGTTGATTCAAGTGTTTTAACCGAGTAGGGTTAAACCTTCGTTCTAGCAGTTAGGTGTATTGTTGCTCGACCATTGGAGACTTAGGCGTTACCTGTTTGCGGTAGAACCAAGATTTAACACACTCTTTCTGAAAATGTTTTCAATTAATCCCAAAGGATAAAAAAGTTTGATGTTTTGTTTTTGAGTCTTTTAAGAGAAGAAGTGAATTGAGTTAAGTTTATAACTCATGTTGCACTAAAGACTATGACTTGAGAGCGAATGCGTCACATATCGCCCAAAGGGCATACGCTAAACACTCTAGACAGTTGAGAGGAAGCCCCCCAATCATCATTCCTCAAGTACTTAAGGCTCGTAGCGTACAACACTTATTATCCATTATTATATGTCTTGAAGAAGTTTCGAGATGAGAAGAGAAGACACAAACTCTAAGGGGAAACTAACTCAACCCTAATGTTATCATACAATATGCTCCTCTGATTGAGATTAAGAGGGGAAAAGACTACCCTAATGTTATCATGCTTGGATTGAACACTTAATGTCTCTCCTACTCCCACATTAAAGAAATGGGACTAGGAATCCTAAGGGATCATGGCAAAGAAACCAAGTAAACACAAGATAAAATTAATCACAAATGAGATGAAAGAAAGAGATGAAGATGACTTAAACAAGTCAAGAGAAATATGCAAACATGATATGCAAGATGCAAAAGATGCAAAGCAAACAAAAGAATAAGGAAAAATGACTTAAACAAGTCAAAGAGGAAGTGAGATGAAATGGGAGAAGTTACAACTCCTACATCCATTCATGCATCAATCACTAATCTCAAAAAGGTAAACACCAAAGCTCAAAGAAGAAGCCATGATCAAGATGGAGATGGGAGAATAGGCTTGGGCATCAAGCAACATGAGAAATATCTCAACCAAATGCATCAAATTGATCATGCAAAAAGAAAGCACAAACATGTTCTCAAAGTGGTTTCTCATTCAAAGCAAACTCAAAGTGTGATCAATCAAACCAAATCACTTTGAATGAGTACCACAACCCAAGGGACAAAAGTGAGAACATGATAAGAGAGCTCACAAGCAAGAGGAGAAACAAAGCATAACCAAGTTACAAGTTAAGGCAAGAGAAAGAACCAAAGTTCAAACCACATTCAACACTTAAACATAAGTGGAATACCTAACTTTAATGTAACTTGCAAGACAAACTACACAAATGTATGACCTATAAAAATAAAACCAGCATCCTAAACATGTCAAGAATTTGAATCAAGAAGCATAGGATACATATGGGATCCATCAAGGTCATCTCCCAAAGAAACTAGGTCAACTAGGCTATATGAACTTCAACTAAGGTGACTTGACTTGCAAGGTTCACCAAATATAGGAGAATTGTTCAATAAATCTCAAATAAAATGCACAAAGCACCTAAACAAGTTGGAAACCAGAGGCCAAAACATCCAAACCAAATTCCAATCAAGGCATCACCAAATGATTTGATCAACTAGGGTGCTCCACCTTAAGGAATTATTATCGAGGGTCAAACAAAAGCAACACAAAGTCAAACAAAAATTGATCAAACCTTGACCAAAATCAGCCTCAAAGATACCTCAATTCATCATCAATTTGGAGAAGAAACCTTATTCATTGGTGATTGCAAATGGTCTAAAAAGCAAGCATGACCAAATGAAAACAATATTAAAAACACTTGCAAAATTAAAATAAAATTGAAAAATAACAGAAAATCAAAATTAAAAATTATGGAAAATTAATTAAGACTTTAAAGTATTGGAAAATATTTTTTGGGGAATTTTCTGATATTTGGAAGTATTTTTAATAAAATAAAAGCAAAATAGAAAATAAAATAAAAGAAAATAAAATGTAAATGGACTAGGGGTGCAAGAGTAAATCAGGAAACATAGAGAAATAGTTCACACGCGTTTGGGCTCAAAACAAGGGGAGTGTGAATAGCACTTTTGGCCCAATCCACTAGCCAAAGTTCAGAAAATGAAACACAACGTTTCATTTAATCTATGTGGATTCAACGCGCCAAGTGTGCAAGGTCAAACGAATCAAGTGCAAGCACGCAAGCAGTCAAAGGGTCCAACAAAGGCCATGTCAGATTTGAATGTCAAATAACCAGATGTCGGAGCCCTAGCTCCGGTCTTCTTCTCTGGCGAGATGGTTGGTGCTCAGGTGATCCAACCACCACCAAACCTCGCAAAATTAGTATCAAAAGAAGCTTAAACTCATGTAGATTCTAAATCCAAGATCCAAACATTGATATCACTCATGGATTGAGAGAATCGAACAATTGAAGTTTGAGATACACAACTGAAAACTCAAACAAACATGAACAACAAGCAATCAAACATGGCCTACTCAACGTAGGGCTTTAGATGCAACCAGTATGAACCTAATTCATGGCCTAGAATGAGAGACAATTGGAATGGAAACTTACTGAACGGAGACACTCCGTTGGTGCTTCTCAGGTGTGTAAGCTTGCTTCTCTTGATCTAGATCCACTCTAAATTCTTCAAGGAAGATGTATTGAGCTTCAATTGGACTTGATTTGTGCAGAAAAGTGAAATACGATTTTCAAAATTGCTTGAGAATTTCAAATTCGAAAATGCTCTCTCCAACTCCAAATGCCACTTCTGAGCTCTTAGGGCGAAATTTTAGTTTATATATGATGGATTTCAGATGGTTTGGAAGGCCCATGAAGCCTTAATTTGATTAATTAGAAAAATGTCCAAAAATGGCAAGCTTCTCATGCATACGTGAAATGCTCTCATACACACCTGAAAACCAATCCAATCTGCAGCATGTAAATTCAATTTGACATGGGAATTGGTTTGGGCCTTTGATTTGATCATATTTGCAAGATTGAAGTTGAAACTTCTTTGTGAGGAAATTTGGATTTGCACCAAAACCAAATTGTGAAATCTTCTTCTTAGTGTTTTGTGAAATGAATTGGATCAAAATAAGACATAAAAATGACTTATAATGAATTCAATTGAAACCATACTTCAAAGTTCATTTTTCACTTGAAAATTCTCCCACATGTCCATAACCATCCATAATTCACATGATCCTTGAGTTCTAAGGTGTAAATGAGGTCTCTAGGAGCAACTTTCATGCTGGTTGAAAATCCATTTGAGGTACACAAGTGCATGAAAATGACCTATGTAACAAATGACCTATAATCAAATCTTCCCAAAATACCCTTGCCTTGCCAAAGCCATAACTTGAGTTCTAAAAATGATATCAAGGACTTCTATGACTTTTTGGAAAGCTAAGATCATAAGGAACAACTTTCATGTTCATCTAAAGTTGAGCAAAAACTTGATTCTAGGTCAAAAGTGCCTTGGAAGTGATTTGACTTTTAGTTGACCAAAAATAAGTTCATCTGAGACCTTTAACTTGTTGGCATCATAACTTGAGTTCCACAAACAGAATGGATGAGTTCTAGTACTCAAAAGAAAGCTTATAACATGCCCTACAAGTTTCATGTTTACAAGAAAATTAGATTGAGCTTGTATTATGAGGTAACTTATCCTTGAAGTTAGGCACTAAAGAAGGGGATTTTACACTGAGATCCTCTGAAACCCTAATTTAGTAACTCCTTGAACCCTTGATTCTTCTTAATTTAAGCATGACATGACATCCTAGATGTCTCAAGATAACTTCCCATGGCTTCAATGACTTAGATCCAAGTCTCAAACTCCCTCAAGTCTTCAGTTGACCTTGAGTTGACCAGATGAAACCCTAGGCGCACAACCTTTGACTGTGATTCCTTGCAGATGAAATAAATGTCTAGATGAGCTCCCCAATGGCTTCCAAAGCACTCAATGAGATTCTCGAACACCTCTTATCCATAACAATGAACTTACAAGCCCCTGATAATCTTCTGCTAACCTCCAAGATAGGAGGTAAGCAACACACTTCAATCTTCTCTCTCAAAGGGCTTTGACCACTTCCTAATGATTGTAAGCACTTGATGACTTGAATAAGCACTCTTGCTTGAGCTTGAAACCCTGTGAGAGTCTTCTCTTGAATGGAACACCTCTCTTGATACCCTGTAAAGGACAATGCTATGCAAATGCAAATGCTAAAATAAAATGAAACATAAGCCAAGTACAAGAAAAGGGTTGGTCAAATTTTGGGGTACAACAACTGCCCCTATTCAAACGACTTGGACCTGAATGGGTGAAAAGCGAATGACTTTCAAACATTCAAGGTAGATAATGGTTGAATACCAAAGAACCTAGAAATTTGCTAACCGCAAAAAATAGAACTGCAAACTATATTATTGGGACAAAATCTCCGGAAATACTGTATCTAATAATTGCAACGACAATAAGCTAACTGATTACCAACCAAAAAGCCTCGACACGCAGTCAGAAGAAACATCTGCTAACGCGCAGGCAACGACACTAGGTCGGAAAGATCATCTGATTTCACCATCAGGCATCTGTTAAACAAACCAGGCATCGAACCTGAAGGCCGAGTCAACACGGAGTTGAGAAGAACATCTGACATCGCCTCCAAACATCTGTTAAACAAACAGGCTTCGAACCCGAAGGCTGACTCAACACAGAGTTGAGAAAACATCTGACCTCACCGTCAGGCATTCGCTAAATAAAAGCGAGCATCGAACCCGAAGGCCGGTTCAACACGAAGTTAAGAAGAACATCTGACCTCGCTGTCAAGCATATGTTAAATAAAAATAGGCACCGAACCCGAAGGCTGGCTCAACGCGAAGATTAAGAACTTCTGACCTCGCCGTCAGGCATCTGTTAAATAAAAACAGGCATCGAACCCGAAGACCGGCTTAACACGAAGTTGAGAAGAACATCTAACCTCGCCATCAGGCATCTGTTAAATGAAAACAGGCATCGAACCCGAAGGCCGGCTCAACGCGAAGTTGAGAACATCTTCTGATCTCACCGTTAGGCATCTGTTAAACAATAGACATTGAACCCGAAGGCTGACTCAACACGAAATTGAGAACATCTGCTAATCTAAGCAGGCATTCGCTAAGTAAAAGCGAGTATCGAACCCGAAGGCCGGCTCAACGCGAAGTTGAGAACATCTGCTAACCAACAGGCATTCGCTAAATAAAAGCGAGCATCGAACCCGAAGGCTGGCTCAACCCGAAGTTGATAGGAGAATTTACTGATTCACAATCCAAAAGAGAACTCCACTAGCGGAAGAGAAACTTAAACAAGCAAACTTTGTTGGGGAAAAATGATAGGATAAACACATCTGTCAATGGTCTTATTGGAGGTCTGGATACCACACTGGCTCGAGGAAAAACACTGATATTTGCCGGGGTCTGAATACCACACAGGCTTAAGAAAAATAAACCGATGTCTGCAGGAGATACACCTAAAAACAAAGAGCATATGTTTGAATATGGCGTAATGCTCCATACGAAATGGAAATGCTACACGTTTGGGAGGATGTTATGCACAATGCACATGCAAAGGAACCACCTCAGCAAAATAAATGCTGGAGAGAACAACCCTGCCGGGGAAAGATAAGATATGCCAATTACGATTGGACTTATGCTGGGAACAACAAGCCATGGATGGCCTCCAAGAAAAGAACTCTCCTGGGTAATACTGTTCTGACGAGAACAAAAATCCACTCTGCTAAGGATCAACGCAAACTCTGCTGAGGAAAGTTCCCTGAATGGCCTACCAGAATACAACTCTTCTGGGGTTTTCCCGACTCGGTTGGGGAGAACAAATCCACTCTACCAGGAAAATCAGCCCTGGATGGCCTCCTGGGACACGACTCTACCGGGGAGCAAAGCAAACTTCTGAGGAATGCCTCTACTCTGCTGGGGAAATTAGCCCTGAATGGCCTCCTAGAACACCGAAGTCCTTCTAGGGTACAAAGCAAACAAATGGGAATACCTTCTCTGCCAGAGATTCCGCTCTGCTGGGAAATAAATCCAAACAAATAAGATTCACTGGGAATCCATCCCAAACTCTCTCTGCTGAGGATGAGAAACAACACACTCCCGCAACTCCGCCGGGGATTACTCAATGAGGGAATCAAAATTGACCTCTGCTTGGGGAATGAGTCATTGACCTAGACTTCGAGGGAACAAGAGCCAAAGGTTTGGGCTCTGTGGGGAAACGAAACTCTGAATTCGCTCAACTCCTGGGGATAATCCCAAATTTACTGGGTGAAGAGAACTTCAATCTCGACCAACTGGGGATAAACATCCACATTCAATATGTTGGGGATAAGTGCGTACTAACAATCTACTGGGGAATGTGTACACACTCAACCTGCACACTCAACCTGCATAGCCTACTGGGGATAGAGTGCCTTTAGACTGCTGAGACTATACGCACAAACTCCACCTGTTGGGGATGAATGAGTCTCAACTACACGTCTTCCTTCTATGGGGATATGGTGCTACCTGGGATACACCTCTGAAAACTTTGCCCCAAGAGTAAAAAATCTGCAAATGAACAAACAAACAAGATATCCTGCACAATGGAAACTATCTCGGTCGTCATCCATGACATTGTTCAAATAAATCAAAGTTTTAATGATTATTGGCAAAGCCTGCAGGTTTATGTATGTATAGTTTTATCAAAACATCGAGCGTTTTTCCGCAAACAAAACAGTAAAGGCTAAAACAAAAGCAACAAATTACTAAATAATATATACTTCATTGATAAGTGGCCTGTAAATAGGCAAATTTTACGACAGATGCAACTCCTGAAAAGAGAAAGCTGCACAAAAATCACATAAATGCACAAAAATATACAAAATGTCGGCAATATGGTACAGACAACCACCATGTGTCGATTCTTCTATGACTCGCATGACTTTGATGCTTTTCTAATGCTTCGTCCTCTGAAAAGACTGATTTGAACGGATGGCCCTCGGGTCCTACCGTAATCCACTATGGTCTGAAGATTAACATGCAGACCGCAATCATTTGCTTTTCAAATCCCTAACTTTTGCCTGAATCGCCCTCACGGGTTTTCAATTCACCAGGATACCCATTTTTGCCAAAGTCGCCTTTTCAGGTTTTCAACTTTGCGGGTTTACATCTTATTTTTTTTTATCCCTAATTTTTGTCCGAACCCACTCATTTTATGGTTCGCCGGGATGCCCCATTTTTGCCTGGATATTCTTTTTCTTTTCAGCGGGTCTCTTTAAGCAAAGTATTTTTTAACTGCGTCTGCATTCACATGGGACGTGAAATCCTCACCATCCATGGTTGACAGTAGCAAGGCTCCTCTGGAGAAGACTTTCCTTACGACATATGGACCTTCGTAATTGGGAGTCCATTTGCCCCTGTGCTCTGTCTGTGGAGGGAGAATCTTCTTCAACACTAACTCGCCTGCCTGAAATCCCCAAGGGTGCACCTTCTTATCAAAAGCTTTCTCATCCTAATCTGGTACAATCGACCATACACAATGGACGCCAGCCTTTTCTCGTCCATCAGGCTGAGTTGATTCAATCTGTTTCTCACTCATTCTGCCTCATCAAGCTTGACGTTGACTAGAACTCTCAAAGAAGGAATCTCGACTTCCAATGGTAAGACAGTCTCCATACCATACACTAGTGAGAAAGGAGTTACCCCGGTTGAAGTAAGTACCGAAGTACGATATTCGTGCAATGCAAAGGCAACATCTCGTGCCAATCTTTGTAGGTCACAACCATTTTCTGCACAATCTTCTTTATATTCTTATTGGCCACCTCGACAGCGCCATTCATCTTCGGACGATAGGGAGAAGAATGGTGATGCTCAATCTTGAAACTCTGGCACAATTCCTTCATCATCTTGTTATTCAAATTTGAACCATTATCAATAATGATTCTCTTGGGCACTCCGTAATGACAGATGATGTCCTTCTTGATAAACCGGGCTACCACTTGCTTGGTGACGTTAGCATAGGAAGATGCTTCAACCCACTTGGTAAAATAGTCAATTGCTACCAAGATGAAGCGATATCCATTGGATGCGGTTGGCTCAATCTTTCCAATCATATCAATGCCCCACATGGAAAAGGGCCAAGGAGACGCCATGACATTCAAAGGACTTGGCGACACATGAAACAATCAGACTCCATAGTCAACCAATAATACCCTGCCCTTAATAGCTTTTGAGACATGGCATGCCCGCCTGCATGTGTGCCAAAGGCACCTTCGTGGACCTCTTCCATAAGCAAACCCGCTTCTTTTTCGTCCATGCATCTTAGCAGCACTAAGTCAAAATTCCTCCGGTAGAGTACACCATCTTGGTTCAGATAGAAGTTTCCAGCCAACCACCTTAAGGTCTTCTTATCTCGATCCAAAGCCCCATGTGGATACTCTCAGTTCTTGAGAAAATTCTGGATATCATAATACCATGGCTTGCCAACTGAAGCTTCCTTTATGGCAAACACAAATGCCGGCCTATCCAGGCGCGAGATGACAATTCTCGGAGCATCATTCCAATAGTTTACCTTATACATTGAGGATATTGTAGCCAAGGCATCTGCCATCTGATTCTCTGCTCTCGGCACATGATAAAACTCTACCCTGTCAAAGAAAGGCAGCAACCTCCTGGCATAGTTCATGTAAGGAATCAGATTAGGATGATGAGTCTCCCATTCTCCTTTAATCTGATTGACCACCAAAGCTGAATCACCATAAATATCAAGGTTTTTGATTCTCAAATCAATCGCTTCTTCAATACCCAAGATACATGCTTTATATTCAGCCTCGTTATTGGTGCAGGGAAATGTTAACTTGGCAGTGAACGGTATATGCAAACAATGGGGAGTGGTAATGATTGCCCCAATCCCGCTGCCATAAGAGTTAACAGCACCGTCAAAGATCATTTGCCACTGAGAGCTTTTCTCAGGACCTTCATCAGGTAACGGCTCATCACAATCTTTCATTTTCAAGAACATGATATCATCATCAGGAAATTCAGACTTCATCGGTTGATAGTCGTCAATCGGTTGCTCTGCGAGATATTCAGACAGAACACTCCCTTTAATAACCTTTTGGGAGACGTATTGAATGTCGTACACTGTCAAAACTATCTGCCACCTGGAAATCCTTCCCGAAAGTGCTTGCTTTTTAAACACGTACTTAATCAGATCCATCTTTGAAATTAGCATGGTTGTGTGGTTTAGCACGTATTGCCTTAGGCGTTTGGCAGCCGAGGCAAGTGCACAACAAGTCTTTTCCAACATTGAGTATTTGGACTCACAATCTATGAACTTTTTACTCAAGTAATAAATGGCATGATCTTTTCTTCCCGTCTCGTCGTGCTGACCAAGGACAAAACCCATGGAATTCTCAAGAACCGTTAAATACATTATTAATGGTCTTCCAGCCACTGGAGGCATCAGTATCAGAGGCTCCTGCATACTCTTTTATTCTTTCAAATGCCCTTTGGAAATTTTCATTCCAGACCACCGATTGATCTTTCTTTAATAATTTGAACATCGGTTCACACGTGGCTGTGAGGTGAGATATGAACCTTGCAATGTAGTTCAATCTACCCAAGAAACCACAAACCTCTTTTTCAGTCTTAGGTGCTGGCATTTCCTGAATTGTTTTTATTTTTGCAGGATCGACCTCGATTCCTTTTTCATTGACTATGAACCCCAGTAACTTTCCTAATCATACACAAAAAGTGCACTTGTTCGGATTCAACATTCGTCTGAATTTCCTTAGCCTCTCAAACAACTTCAAAAGATTCACCAGACGTTCCTCCTCCGTCTGTGACTTTGCGATCATGTCATCAACATAGACCTTGATCTCATGATGAATCATATCATGAAAGAGCGTCACCATTGCCCGCTGATAGGTTGCCCCTGAGTTCTTCAACCCAAAAGGCATTACCTTATAGCAAAAAGTCCCCCACAGTGTGATAAAAGTCGTTTTCTCCATGTCCTCTGGTGCCATCTTAATCTGATTATATCTGGAAAAACTGTCCATGAAGGAAAACACGGAATACTGTGCGGTATTATCAACAAGCACATCAATGTGGGGGAGCAGGAAATCATCTTTCGAGCTCGCTTGATTGAGATCACGGTAATCTACACACATCCTTACCTTTCCGTCCTTCTTAGGTACATGTACAATGTTAGCGACCCACGAAGGGTAATTCGCCACGGCAAGAAAACCTTCATCCAATTGCTTCTGGACCTCTTCTTTGATCTTTACTGCCATGTCCGGTCTGGTTCGTCTCAGCTTCTGTTTAACAGATGGACATTCTTCACGCAAAGGCAAGTGATGAACCACAATGTATGTATCAAGACCGGGCATATCCTCTTATGACCAAGCTAAGATATCTTTATACTCTCGAAGTATTTCAACCAGTCTTTGCTTGACATCATTCTGCAATGCAGCCCCTATCCTGACTTCCTTTCTGGCTTCCTCGGTGCCCAAGTTGATGACCTCAATTTCATCCTGATAAGGCAGAATAACCTTCTCTTCTTGTTTCAGTAGCCTGGCGAGCTCTTCAGGCAGGTCTTCGTCTTCCTCAATCTCTTCTTCATCTTGAAAGATCAGATTATCAAAGTCAAAGCGAGTCATAGATGATTCTGGAGCGGTGTCATCTGCAATGTGAAACCTGCAATGACGATGATTTAATGCTTAAAATGATATGCAAACAAGCACAACCACATTTCCATTTTATTGTTAAAATAAAACAAGAAAAACAGAGATCACAATATTTGAATGCAAGAAAAACTCCCTTTGATTAATTGATAAAACGAATGTTCAAACATAAAAGATTAGGCCCTGCAGACAAAGACCACTATGTTCCGGGTAGAACATAGGGCTACACATAATTAAGAAAACAAATCATTACTCTTCATTAGTCACTTGGATGACTTCTTTGATGGTCCAGTTATTCAAGCTCTGATCAGAAATACACGGCCGGATCCATGCATCCATGTCGCAGTCACTATCCCCTTCTTCGTCGAACACGACATTGATCTGATCAAAAATCATCCCACCACTAGTGAATTGGACTAGTCCTCTATAGTGCGGAGCGCTCTGGGAGGAGGAAGAAGATGGGCTGTACCCAAGTCCAAACTTGTCTTGTTTATTAGGGTTGCTCAAAACTTGTCCCCAGCCATGAGATGCTCCAGACTTCACCACTGCCTGTGCCTCCTTAAAAGATGACATAACAACTTCAGACATCCTGCTCACATCTAGCGCTTTCTCCTTAATCTGCACGGTTTCGAAAGCTTGACACAGTGTTTCGTGAATCTCACCGTCAACCTCTATATATTTAAATGAAGACAAATGGCTTATCATAATATCCTCTTCACCACAAACAGTAACAATGTTACCGCCCACCATATATTTCAGCTTTTGGTGTAGAGTTGACGTCACAACGCCCGTTGAATGGATCCAACGTCGTCCCAACAAGCAGCTATACGCTGGCTGAATATCCATAATGTAAAACACCGTATTGAAAACCCCTGGTCCAACCTGGATTGGAAAAGTCACTTCTCCGAAAATGGACCTTCTTGTCCCATCAAATGCCCGCACAACCAAATACTTGGGGTGCATATTATTCCTCGGGTGTCCAGCTTCATCAAAGCTTTCTTGGGTAGCACATTGAGTGATGACCCAGTGTCCATCAGCACATGCGACAGTACTGCCCCTCTTCATTCAATGGAGATATGCAGCGCGTGATTATGGTCTCTTCCCTTGGGCGTCAAATCAAGATCTGTAAACCCTAGCCCATTCCCGGCGTTGACGTGTGCTACCACTCCTTCTAACTGATTCACAGAAATTTCTTGTGGCACGTATGCAGTATTCAGAATCCTTAACAAGGCATTCCTATGTGCCTCTGAGCACAAAAGTAGAGATAAAAATCAAAATCTTCGACGGAGTTTGCTGCAAGTGGTCTACAATCTTATAGTCACTTTTCCTGATCAAGCGCATAAGCTCTTCCGCATCTTTCAACAAAGTTTCCTTCTCACCGCTCTGAGAACTCTCTTCAACCACAACTTTTCCTTTTCCCTTATCGGCCCTTTCAGCACTCGGTTCCAGAGATGAAAATACTCTTCCACTTCTGGTTATCCCACCGGTCCCTACCAAATTATCAACAGAATGCATTGGTGAGCTCTCCAGATCCTGATTTTGACCATTGCAATATACCTCATCCCCATAATTCCATGGGATCACCTTGGTGCTTTCGTAGGGTACCGACCATGCTTTAGTGGTTATAATTGTGGGCGGCCTTGGCGGTGCAGAAATAGTGATCGTCTTATAAGGAATGGAAATTGTAGCCACTTCATCCTTCTCTTTATCAACTACCTTCTCACTTTCTTCTGAAACTCTGTTAAATTGTAGAATACCGTCATCCATCAACTTCTGAACATGACTCTTCAATTTCTCGCATCCCTCAGGATGGGTTAAACAACTTGTGCAGTCTCTGTCACAGCCAGGAAACACTCCTCCACTGAACAACTTAGCCTTCACAAAACTCAACGGAGTTTTCAGCTTCTCAACATTAGTCACCAGATTCAAACCCTCCTCCTCAACAATGGCGTTTACCCCTGCCGCCCCATGATTAGGCATGGGATTTTGCACAATGTTAGGCGCGTCATGTGAAAAATTGATGGCTTTACTGTCGATAAGGTCTTGCACCTTATGCTTGAAGGCTTTACAATTATCAATATTGTGGCCGGAAGCACCGGAATGAAAGTCGCACTGGCATTGGCATCGTACCCTGGGGGTTGTGCGCCAGTTAAAGGAGCCAAAGTCCTCTTTTGGATCAACTGTAATTGCATCAAATGTTGAAGTAACTGTGAGTAAGGCATCGACGGTGTATCAAATTGTCTGTTCACTACCCTTCCACGATCTTGGAATCGTCTCAGAGCGTAATTTTGTTATTGTTGACGTTGTTGCTGTTGTTGTGGTGCAGCTGGAATTGTAATGCTTGCGATCTAAGCTTGCTGTTGACGATACTACTGGTTTTTGTTCTTATTTTTGCCTCGAAAACCTAATATCACATCTGTTTCCCCCTCTCTCTTCTTATTGCCAAAACTTTTTCTACCTCCTCCAGCTGAGGATCCTTCTCTGGCCTATATCTTCCCTAGTTTGATTCCATTTTCAACCCTCTCACCTATAATGATCAAGTCTGAAAAACTTCCAGACATATTTCCTATCAATTTCTCATAATACACTCCCGGTAGTGTGGCGACAAACATGTCAATCAGCTCTCTATCCAGCATAGGAGGTTAAACTCTTGCTGCCAGCACACGCCATCTCTAGGCGTATTCCTTGAAACCTTCATTACTTCTTTGTGACAGGTTCTGCAACTATACCCTGTTCGGTGCCAAATAACTGTTATATTGATAATTCCTGACAAAAGCTTCAGCCAAATCTCTCCAACTTCTGATGTTGACCGGCTCTAGCCCCATGTACCATTCCAGGGATGGACCAGAAAGACTATCCTGGAATAAATGCATGAGTAGCTTCTCATCGTCGGAGTATGCAGACATCTTTCGGTAATAAGAGCGGAGATGCACCCTAGGACAAGTTGTTCCCTTATACTTATCGAAGTCTGGAACCTTAAACTTCGGAGGAATTCTCAGGTCTGGAATCAATCCCAAATTTGCCATATCTAGACCCAGCGAGTTTTGATTTTCAAGATTCTTCATCTTTTCCTCTATCAACTTAAACCTTCTGTCTGCATCAGACTGCAGACCAACACCAAGCTCTCTCATAGAGAAAACGTCATCTTGGTCATCCTCATCCCAATGAGGGACAGCGTTTCCATGCACAACACATGTTGGCGCAGGAATAGGGATTCCATTATAATTACCTCCGCCCGGAGGAATAACAGTTGTTGGGATGACAGTGTTAGCATGAGGGGTGACATTGTTAGTAGTAGGAGGTATAACAGTAGTTCCTCCATGTAAAACCCCACTCCCATCAACCCTTGCAATCAGCGGTTACACTAGTTGCTCTTGCCCATTGGAGACCCCTTGCATCATATCCATAAACTGGGCCATACGGTCTCGAAATTCATAAAGCTCGGCTTGAATCTGATCTATAATCTTGCGTTGATTTCCCCTGGTAGATTTGCGATGAATCGCTTGGGTTTCAATCCTGAAACAAGCTGAACAAACCATAGAAAGGAGATAAGGTTAACGGAACCTGGAACACCTGTGATGCAAAATGAGAAATGATGCTGTATGCAGACATGCAAGTATGCTACAGGGAAATTTTCCCCTTGATTCTAGTTTCCTGAGAACAACAAGACAATGGAGAACCAACAGATAAGGTCGTACAATCCTTTCATAAATAAAAGGAGAACCAGAGTCACTACACAGTGTATCACCAAGGAAATACAATGGAATCAAACACGACCCCAGCCAACAATCATGGTGATGGTCGAGATACAACATAACAACAAATACAAGGAAATAATGCATCATGTACGACAGCGAGCCTGGAAATCCTCCAATAGCTCCTTCGTATCCGGATGATCTGGACTAGAAATCAACCCCTGAATGAACAAATCTCTCTTGCTAATAGTATCCTGCAAGTCTTGAGCGTAATCCTCCCAAGCGCCTTCACCAAATGCTTCTTCCAGCTTAGGCCTCTTCAGATATGCTCTTAGCTTGTACTCTTCCAACGTTTCAAGAGCTTCATTCAGTTTTAGGTCACACTCGCGGAGGCGTGAGGATTCAACTATATCTTTCTCATCCCTCACCCGGAACTGAGCCTTTAACCTAACAATTTGTTGCAACAATCCATCTTCTCGTTCCTTGTTGTTAGTTAGAATAGCGTTCCATTGCGCATTAAACTTAGATATCTCTAACTGTGCTCTTTCTAACTCCGTCTTCTTATCTTTGAGGATGTCACTAGCACTCTTCAAGTCTAGGCCCACTCACTCTCGAGCGTGAATCTCTTCAGTTAGCTCTCTACCCAGCTTGTTTACCAGCTCTGTTTGCTTCTTGGAGGAATAAGTAGCTTGATTCTTTTCACTTCTGAGTTGCTTAATTTCCTTTTCCAACTCCTCGTTTGCCTTACGTAATTCCCCCTTCTCGGACCATAGTTGATTGTATCTCTGAATATTAACTGTTGCTGGCTCCTCAATCATCAAAGGATACAAAGGCTCTCGGGCTGGAACTGGCAACAACAACCTCCCAACTCTTTCCTGAATCCAAACCACATAAGGCTCATATGCTCTGCTATTGCTCTTTCCCAAAGAAGGCTTCTCCTTGCAATGAACTTTAATCCATGCTTTCTCCAATCTGGTCAGGGTCTCACTATCAATCAAGCCGGTGAAATACAAAGATTCCTGTATTTCCTCTTCCCTCGGAGGTTCCCTTAGAGCATAACCAAATTTCCTCACTACAAGAGCTAGATTATAGTTAATACCACCCTTTCTTCCAATCAAAGGGACAATAGGAAAACCGCCACAGCTAAAGATTATCTATGTGCCCAAATGATCTCTGTTAAACCATACAATGTCTTTGGAGGTTAACCCCATAAGCCTCTCTTACCAGTCTGCAGTATCAGAGATATCAACAAAGGGACCAGCCTTAGGAAGATGACTCATGAACCATCTATACAGGAGAGGTACATAGCAGGAGACATTCTTCCCCCTTCTATTTTCATTCTTGTAAAGCACAGAGTGATACACATCTCCTAAGAGCGTAGGCACAAGATTCCTCGAGACAAAAATGTGGAAAGCATCCAAGTCCACAAAATCGGGAATATTTGGGAATAGTATTATACCATATATGTAGAGAGCCAAGATAGCATTAAAGACGACCCAACAACCTTCCTTTGCAAAATGTTGAGCTCTGCCAACCAAGAAAGGCAATGGGAAACCAGACATTCCATTCCTTTTGACCATCTTTCCTTCTAACTTAGAGGCATCTAGATGAAAAGCATTAGCAAGCTTAGTCAAATTAGGTTCAACTTTATAGTGATAAAAAGGCATCTGATCCAGAATAGGAACTCCCAACAACATAGAAAACTCCTCCAGAGTAGGCATCAACACATAACCAGGAAAAGTGAAACACCTCAACTGTGGGTCATAGAACTGAAGCAAGGTGTGGAGACCTCCCAACTCAAACACTGAAGCTTTACAAACACAATGCATAAGCTTCCCATGCTCTTTCTTGAAATCCTCCATTACACTATGATCAGCAGCAGAAATCAAACTGAGTAGAGACCCTATATCTGGTGTGGGAAACTTGTACATAACTGTCTTCTTCAAACAACTCTCCATGTCAGCAGGGGATGGTTTACAAGAATCAAGAGGAAAGTATGCACCTGCAATATAAATACATGTCAATGTTAATATGCAAACGCAACAGGGGATCAAGATTGTTGTGCTGCTGACTGAGATGAACCACCGGTTCGCTCTGGCGGGAAAATACCGGAATACCCAAGTATCCGAGATCAAAGGTTTGCACTGATAAGAAATCCAGGTAGGTTGAAGGTCAAGGTTTCTTGCATAACCCTCCCCACTCACAGGTATGAACCTATCTCTGACAAGATCTGGCAACCTATGCGGTCATCAGCATCACAGACTTTCGAGAAACGATGATACGTTCACCATTTCTGGTTTGGCATTATAGTCTAACAAAGAGGCCTCACTTAGCTGACTTCCAAATGATCGGTCCCCAGAGTCGACAATCCTCAGATCCAACATCTTCTCAACTTTCCGAAACAGACTAGAAAGGTAGTCATCAAAGAGAATCTCGTCTGAGCGCAAATTTCGTGGAAACTAGTGCATGCCAAACATATAGGTTCACCACTACTTTCAACTTCTAATTCTAGGGTTATACTCAAGCCTGGGTTTTGGCTTATCACATAGCGGAACATCCCCCCCCAACAACATAACTATAATGGTATATAACAATGCTGAAAATAAAATGCAGATGCAGTAAAGTATAAATGCAACACATATACACATATGTACACACCCAAAGATAAAACAAACAAGCGCTAGGATTGACTCACATAGGGGATGGGAAGAGTCCCCATCAGAGTCGTCAGTTGTCTCATCGCTGCGAAAGAAGGGCCGACAAGAACAGAAGAGTCGCCACCGTTCGTTATTTATCCCAAAGAGATGGAAAGGAAACGATCAGAGAAAACCTACGAAAAAGGGAGAAGACAGGTCATCACAACCAAATCTTGGGTTCGGGAGTCAGTTACGCAAGGGGAAGGTATGAGCACCCCTCACGTCCGTTGTACTCAACGGGATCCATGCTTGTTGTCTATCTAAAAGGGTGTTAATCTATAAGGTTGGCTCATAGGGATAAAGAAAAGAAAAAAGACTCGATAGAGCATCGCCGCTCTAGGCCTACAAACTCCCTCGTGCAATGTGAAAGTCAGAGTCAACGTAGTTCAGAAAACTACAGGTGAAGGTGGGGAAGGTTGCTCGCCAAGACAACGCCGTCTTGTGCCTACTTATCCTCATCTGGTATGAGAAATCAGAGCAAACATAGTTTGGGCTAACACGACCATAGGTTGATTCCAGTGTTTTAACCGAGTAGGGTTAAACCTTCATTCTAGCAGTTAGGTGTATTGCTGCTCGACCATTGGAGACTTAGGCATTACCTGTTTGC
The DNA here is from genome assembly GCA_963859935.3 of Lathyrus sativus. Taxonomy (NCBI): domain Eukaryota; kingdom Viridiplantae; phylum Streptophyta; class Magnoliopsida; order Fabales; family Fabaceae; genus Lathyrus; species Lathyrus sativus. The sequence continues at coordinate 233,966,624 of OZ012737.1, forward strand.
GGTAGAACCAAGATTTAACACACTCTTTCTGAAAATGATTTTCAATTAATCCCGAAGGATAAAACAGTTTGATGTTTTGTTTTTGAGTCTTTTAAGAGAAGAAGTGAATTGAGTTAAGTTTATAACTCATGTTGCACTAAAGACTATGACTTGAGAGCGAATGCGTTGCATATCGCCCAAAGGGCATACGCTAAACACTCTAGATACTTGAGAGGAAGCCCCCCAACCATCATTCCCCAATTACTTAAGGCTCGTAGCGTACAACACTTATTATCCATTATTAGATGTCTTGAATAAGTTTCAAGATGAAAATAGAAGACACAAACTCTAAGGGGAAACTAACTCAATCCTAATTTTATCATGCAATGTGCTCCTGTGATTGAGATTAAGAGGGGAAAATACTACCCTAATGTTATCATGCTTGGATTGAATATTTAATGTCTCTCCTACTCCCACCTTAAACAAATAGGACTAGGAATCCTAAGGGATCATGGCAAAGAAACCAAGTAAACACAAGATAAAATCAATCACAAATGAGATGAAAGAAAGAGATGAAGATGACTTAAACAAGTCAAGAGAAATATGCAAACATGATATGCAAGATGAAAAAGATGCAAAGCAAACAAAAGAGTAAGGCAAAATGACTTAAACAAGTCAAAGAGGAAGTGAGATGAAATGGAGAAGTTACAACTCCTACATCCATTCATGCATCAATCACTAATCCCAAAAAGGTAAACACCAAAGCTCAAAGAAGAAGCCATGATCAAGATGAAGATGGGAGAATAGGCTTGGGCAGCAAGCAACATGATAAATATCTCAACCAAATGCATCAAATTGATCATGCAAAAAGAAAGCACAAACATGTTCTCAAAGTGGTTTCTCATTCAAAGCAAACTCAAAGTGTGATCAATCAAAGAAAATAACTTTGAATGAGTACCACAACCCAAGGAACAGAAGTGAGAACATGAGAAGAGAGCTCACAAACAAGAGTAAAAACAAAGCATTACCAAGTTACAAGTTAAGGCAAAAGAAAGAACCAAAGTTCAAACCACATTTAACACTTAAACATAAGTGGAGTACCTAACTTTAATGTAACTTGCAACACAAACTACACAAATGTATGAATTATAAAAAAAACCCAGCATCCTAAACATGTCAATAATGTGAATCAAGAAGCATAGGATGCATATGGGATCCATCAAGGTCATCTCCCAAAGAAACTAGGTCAACTAGGCTATATGAACTGCAACTAAGGTGACTTGACTTGCAAGGTTCACCAAAAATTGGAGAATTATTCAATAAATCTCAAATAAAATGCACAAAGCACCTAAACAAGTTGGCAACTAGAGGCCAAAACATCCAAACCAAATTATAATCAAGGCATCACCAAATGATTTGATCAACTAGGGTGCTCCACCTTGAGGAATTATTATCGAGGGTCAAACAAAAGCAACACAAAGTGAAACAGAAATTGACCAAACCTTGACCAAAATCAGCCTCAAAGGTACCTCAATCCATCATCAATGTGGAGAAGAAACCTTATTCATTGGTGATTGCAAATGGTCTAAAAAGCAAGCATGATCAAATGAAAACAATATTAAAAACACTTGCAAAATTAAAATAAAATTGAAAAATAACAGAAAATCAAAATTTAAAATTATGGAAAATTAATTAAGACTTTAAAGTGTTGGAAAATACTTTTTGGGGAATTTTCTGATATTTGGAAGTATTTTTAATAAAATAAAAGCAAAATAGAAAATAAAATAAAAGAAAATAAAATGTAAATGGACTGGGGGTGCAAGAGTAAATCAGGAAACATAGAGAAATAGTTCACACGCGTTTGGGCTCAAAACAAGGGGAGTGTGGATAGCACTTTTGGCCCAATCCACTAGCCAAAGTTCAGAAAATGAAACACAACGTTTCATTTGATCTATGTGGATTCAACGCGCCAAGTGTGCAAGGTCAAACGAATCAAATGCAAGCACGCAAGTAGTCAAATGGTCCAACAAAGGCCATGTCAGATTTGAATGTCAAATAACCAGATGTCGGACCCCTAGCTCCGGTCGTCTTCTCTAGCGAGATGGTTGGTGCTCAGGTGATCCAACCACCACCAAACCTTGCAAAATTGGTATAAAAGAAGGTTAAACTCATGTAGATTCTAAATCCATGATCCAAACATTGATATCACTCATGGATTGAGAGAATCAAACGATTGAAGTTTGAGATACACAACTGAAAACTCAAACAAACATGAACAACAAGCAATCAAACATGGCCTACTCAACGTAGGGCTTTAGATGCAACCAGTATGAACCTAATTCATGGCCTAGAATGAGAGACAATTGGAATGGAAACTTACTGAACGGAGACACTCTGTTGGTGCTTCTCAGGTGTGTAAGCTTGCTTCTCTTGATCTAGATCCACTCCAAATTCTTCAAGGAAGATGAATTGAGCTTCAATTGGACTTGATTTGTGCAGAAAAGTGAAATACGATTTTCAAAATTGCTTAAGAATTTCAAATCTGAAAATGCTCTCTCCAACTCCAAATGCCACTTCCGAGCTCTTAGGGTGAAATTTTAGTTTATATATGATGGATATCGGATGGTTTGGAAGGCCCATGAAGCCTTAATTTTATTAATTTGAAAAATGCCCAAAAATGGCAAGCTTCTCATGCACATGTGAAATGCTCTCATGCAAACCTGAAAACCAATCCAATCTATAGCATGTAAGTTCAATTTGACATGGGAATTGGTTTGGGCCTTTGATTTGATCCAATTTGCAAGATTGAAGTTGAAAATTCTTTGTGAAGAAATTTGGATTTGCACGTGTTTTTGCCCTCATTGCACCAAAACCAAATTGTGCAATCTTCTTCTTACTGTATTGTGACATGAATTGGATCAAAATAAGACATAAAAATGACTTATAATGAATTGAATTGAAACCATACTTCAAAGTTCATTTTTCACTTGAAAATTTTTCCACATATCCATAACCATCCATAATTCACATGATCCTTGAGTTCTAAGGTGTAAATGAGGTCTCTAGGAGCAAATTTCATGCTGGTTGAAAATCCATTTGAGGTACACAAGTGCATGAAAATGACCTATGTAATAAATGACCTATAATCAAATCTTCCCAAAATACCCTTGCCTTACCAAAGCCATAACTTGAGTTCTACAAATGATATCAAGGACTTCTAGGACTTTTTGGAAAGTTAAGATCACGAGGAACAACTTTCATGTTCACCTAAAGTTGAGGAAAAACTTGATTCTATGTCAAAAGTGCCTTGGAAGTGAGTTGACTTTTAGTTGACCAAAAATAAGTTCATCTGAGACCTTTAACTTGTTGGCATCATAACTTGAGTTCCACAAACCCAATGGATGAGTTCTAGTACTCAAAAGAAAGCTTAGAAGATTCCTTACAAGTTTCATGTTTACAAGAAAATTAGATTAAGCTTGTATCATGAGGTAACTTGTCCTTGAAGTTAGGCACTAAAGAATGGGATTTTACAATGAGATCCTCTGAAACCCTAATTTAGTAACTCCTTGAACCCTTGATTCTTCTTAATTTAAGCTTGACATGACATCCTAGATGTCTCAAGGTAACTTCCCATGGCTTCAATGACTTATAGCCAAGTCTCAAACTCCCTCAAGTCTTCAGTTGACCTTGAGTTGACCAGATGAAACCCTAGGTGCACAACCTTTGACTGTGATTCCTTGCAGATGAAATAAATGTCTAGATGAATTACCCAATGGTTTCCAAAGCACTAAATGAGCTTCTAAAACACCTCTTATCCATAACAATGAACTTACAAGCCCCTGATAATCTTCTTCTAACCTCTAAGATAGGAGATAAGCAACACACTTCAATCTTCTCTCTCAAAGGGATTTGACCACTTCCTGATGATTGTAAGCACTTGATGACTTGAATAAGCACTCTTTCTTGAGCTTGAAACCTTGTGAGAGTCTTCTCTTGAATGGCACACCTCTCTTGATCCCTTGTAAAGGACAATACTATGCAAATACAAATGCTAAAATGAAATGAAACATGAGCCAAGTACAAGAAAAGGGTTGGTCAAATTTTGGGGTACAACAATGAGGATGGTGAAGAATATTGAGTTGTTACGGTTAATTTATTGTTGATTATACATTGGCAATTTCGTTTAGGCTTATTCGTTTAATTACGATTATGTCAACTTATTTTGTGTTGCTATTCTGACAAATACACTGGAGTCCTTATAAAATTCTACATAAAACAACTTACTGCATGTTTAAAAATTCCAATGTCATCACAACAGCGCTGTTAAAAGTTTTGCCATGCTGCATTGCATTTACACTTGTCCAGGAAAAAAAAAGCGCTGTAAAATATTTTTTATTTATTTCTTTTTCAATGTTTATGTATTTCTTTTTTTTCCTTTTTTTTTCTTTTTTTTTTTCATTATTTTCTTACTTACTTATATATAGAACATGTGAATAAAAAATATACTTTTACTAAATATATTAATTTAACATTAATTAATTTAATCATTTAATTAGTTTTATTAAGTATTTATATTTAGTTTAATAAATAATCTTGCATGATTTTATCTTGCAATTAATATTCTATTATTTCGATCTTGAATTTCTCACATTATTCTTATGATATGACATTGCTTTTAATCCTATCTCACACACAAAACGTTTTTCAACTAAATAATTCTCCATATGATAATCGAACCATCAACCAAACGCAAGCCCTTGATCCAACGTCAAGTGGTTTCTTCCCACATAATTTGATTGCCTTTTGCAACCGCCGTCATGCAAATTCAAACCTCAATCGTACATCGAGTATTTTTCTTTAATCAAAATCGAAACAATTTTTATTAAAATAAAGGGAGAGGTTTTGAATCTTCATAATTTATCTTCAATTGTTTGGATGCGAGATATCTTTCTCATGTTCAAACAATTGTTCCCTAAAAGACTTGCCATCTGAGCAAATTCAAATTATTTTACAACTACTTGAACGAAACAGAATGGGAATGGAATCTTCCATTTTTTCTTCTCGAATGCCTAGGATATGATGAGTCTTCGTCGTTGTTCAACGCACTCGTCGTTCTAAAAATACCTAATCATACTTTAATATTTTTTATTAAAGATGAAAGCAGAGGGTTGTGGAGACTTCCATTCTCCTCTTTCAGTTGTTTGTGTATGAGATGTCTTTCTCACATTCGAGCAATTGACATCTATAAAACACACCAACAAACCGAAGCCGAACTACGATTGTTCTGACTTTCCCATTGCATGCGGGAATATATAGGTACAGGGGCCCAAATCCATGGCGAGCACCTTAATAATAAAATCAACCATTTTCCCTTAAACCTATTTAAAACCTCTAACAACTTTTTATTATTCAAAGAAGACAAATAAGCATAGTTAGACACTCAAAATCACAAATTAGACTAAGAGGTTCCCGTTAAGTATAACGGACGTGAGGGGGATGCTAATACCTTCCCTTCACATAACCGACTCCTGAACCCGGATATGGTTGTTGTAACGCCCCGACTCCGATATCCTTTATTTTGAGTCCTTTTAATTTAATTGATTGAATTATTATTTTAAATATAGGATATATGTGTTTAATATGTTATGTGTGCATATTATGCTATTTTTTTTTACCGATTTTGAGTGTTTCGGGTAAAAATAGGTTGGAGGGTATTTTGGGCATTAGTGATTATGCTAAGTGGATATTTTTATGAGAATTGATTAATTAGTGTATGGAAAGAATTTGAGAGGAAAGAAATAGAAATATGAGATGAGAGAGGAAAATAAAAAATATAGTAACATAGAAAGAAAAACAAGAGAAAGAAAGAGGAGAAGAGAAAGTGGAGAGAAAAGAAGAGGAAAACCTAGAACTTCAAGAAATCATCACCAAAGCTTTCGATTGATCGGGTAAGGGTGTGAAACTTTATTATTCTATCAATGTGTATAATCATGTATGATTTTGTTGAATTGTTTTGGATTGTTGGTAGTTTTTCTACACTTTCCATTTTAGGTTGAATTTGGTTTAATCGAAAGGAATCGTTGTTTAACGGTTAGAATCGTGATTAGATGATGTAGGTTAGACGATATATGTTAGACTAAGGCTACTGGAACAACTTTGGATTTAATCGGGTGATTTTGGTGAGTTTGGAGGTGCTGGAGCAGAACTGAATGTTGTTGTTCGCAGGCGACTCGCTAGCAGCTCGCTAGGCGAGCACGCAGCGAACGCTCGCTAGCAGCTCGCTAGGCGAGCGTGCAGCGAACGGTCCCAGACTTGGGACAGTGAGATCCTGATGTCCCTCACTGGCAGCGAAGGGAGTAGCGAGGAGCTCGCTGGAGGTTCGCTGTGGCGAACGGGGTAGCGAACGAGGTCTGTAGCCTCTGTTCTTGCTCGCTAGCAGTTCGCTAGGCGAGGAGGTAGTGAACGCTCGCTAGCAGCTCGCTAGGTGAGCGTGTAGCGAACGTAGCAGGATGAATTTTCCTTGTTGTGTGGTGCTGTCGTGGCTTGGGGTTTCGGTTGCGATTGACCCTTCTTTGATTTAATAGCTTATATGCTGGTTTGTGATGTGTTGTAGGTAGCCGTATGGCGTGAATCCTAGATTATGAATTGTGGCCGTTTGGGCAATTATGTGCATTTTTTAGCTTGATTAAAAATTTATGATGTTTGTATGAATATATGCGATGAATGTGTAGAATGCATGAGTATGTTTGTAAACATGTGTGCATTTCTAGAGTGTCATGAGTCATGTTGCATGTGAAGCATCATGGTATGCATTCTTGTGTCGATTGATTCCTCGGTGAATTTGCAGAACCTCGTGTGCCCTTGTGGGGTGTGAGCGATGGTTAATTATTGATCCCTCGGTGGATTTGCAGAACCTCGTATGTTGCGATGGTTATTTTGATTCCGCGTAGAATCTGCAGAACCTCGTGTGCCCATGTGGGGTGTGAGCGATGGTTATTTGGTTCTTCAATTGAACCTGCTGAAATGAGTCGGTACCGCATTTGCATCTGCATAGAGTCGTGTGTCGGTCTCTATGAGTTGCATGTTGACATCTTGCATGGTGTATGGTGAATAAACATAATTGTAAATGTTTATATGAATTGTTGATGATTGGCATGATTGGTATGCTTAAAGACACATGTATGTGTGAATATATGTATATGTATGTTTTGTGTGTTTATGAACTGATATAAACATTGTTGACGCATATTGTATATGCATGGTGTTCTATTTGTAAATAGATAATGTGAATACATTGCGATGTACGGTATGACGAGGTGAGTTGCGGTGAGAATGCAAAAGACGTATATTGGATATTATGTGTATATATATATATATATATATATATATATATATATATATATATATATATATATATATATATATATATATATATATATATATATATATATATATATATATATATATATATATATATATATATATATATATATATGTTTATATGCATTGTTATTATGATATCGTTTCTCACCCTTCTGTTGTTTCTTTTAATGCTCTATGAGGCATTGCAGATTAGAGTGCTGGAGGTATTTTTGTGAAGCGTGGCTTCTTCCCTTTTTGGTCGGTCGGCTCTGATATGTAGCACCGGGTAGATAGGAATTATTTTGATTTTTTTTTGTGATACATCTGTGTATGTATCTGCTGATGATATGTTTTGTAAACATGATGAATGATAACTGTATATGTGAACATATGTTTTGGAGAATTATGGAATATTTGGATATTTCCGCCTTGTTCTAAATATTTCTTGTGGGTGCTACCCTGTTGTTGCATATCCGTTTGATCAGGTGTTGTATGTGTTGGAATTTTTATGATAATGTGATATTTCCCTTTTATGCCACATTGCAAATGTACTCTGATGAAATTTTGAATTTTTGCCTAAATGATTTAATTGTTTATTTTGGGGGTATAGAAAGGGGGTGTTACATTAAGTGGTATCAGAGCCAGTGTTGAGTCAGTTGTATCTGTCTCGCTGTTTTGTTGGTGTTGTTTGACCTTGTTGTTATTTTTGGGAATAATCAGAATATGGCTGGTCGTAATGACAACGCTATGGCTGCGGCATTGGAGGCTATGGTTCGAGCGGTGCAGGGTGCGCCGAATGTGAATGCTAACGATGAGTTTAGAAAGAATCAGCCGCCGGTGTTCAAAGGAAGGTTTGATCTGGACGATGCTCAGATTTGGCTGAAGGAGGTCGAGAGGATCTTCAGAGTTATGAATTGCGCTGAGGGGAACAAGGTGAGACTTGGATCTCACATGCTGAGAGAAGAAGCCGATGACTGGTGGGTCGGCATAAGACAAATTCTTGAAGTTGATGATGAGGAAATAACTTGGGATTTGTTCCGCACTGAATTTTTGAGGAAGTATTATCCGGAGAGTGTGAAGGGAAAGAAGGAAATGGAGTTTCTAGAATTGAAACAAGGGAACATGTCCGTGGTTGACTACACGACTAAGTTTACGGAGTTGGTGAAGTTCCATCCTCACTATGATGCGGTGACGGCGGAATTTTCCAAGTGCACTAAGTATGAGAATGGCTTGCGTCCTGAGATCAAGCAAGCGGTGGGTTATCAGAGGATTCGAAGATTTTCGGACTTGACCGAATGCTGCAGGATCTTTGAAGAAGATAGTAGAGCTCGTTCTACTCACTATAAGAGTTTAAATGAGAAGAAAGGAAAGCAACCGGTAAGGAGTGGACCTTATGTGACGCCTGCTGATAAAGGCAAGCATGGGGAACACTTTGTTAAGAGACCCGGTGGTGGAAGTTCTGGTCCCATTAAGTGCTATAGGTGCGGCGAAGTGGGGCACAAATCTTTTGAGTGTAAGAAGGCTGGGGAAAAGTGTGCTAACTGTGGTGGTCTCGGTCATGCTACAACTGAATGTAGAAGGAATGTGATTAAGTGTTTTAACTGTGGGGAGGTTGGTCATATTAGTACAAAGTGTACTAAGGCAAAGCAAGCTCCGTCAAGCGGGAAGGTATTTGCATTAGCGGGTGCAGACACTACTAATGCGGATCGGTTGATTAAAGGTACATGATTTATTAATAATATGCCTTTAGTTGCTATTATTGATACCGGAGCGACTCATTCGTTTATTTCTTTCGAGTGCGCTAAGCGTTTGAATTTGTGTTTGTCTTCTTGTGGTGGTGATATGGTTATTGAGACGCCCGCTTTGGGGTTGGTAACTACGTCTTCGGTATGTTTGAGTTGTCCCTTGACCATGTATGGTAAGGACTTTATTATGGACTTGGTGTGTTTGCCATTAGAAGGATTAGATGTGATTTTGGGTATGAATTGGTTGCAGTATAATAGAGTTCGTATTGATTGTTATCACAAGTTGGTGAGGTTTCCATCTTTGGGAGATGAGGAGGAAGAGAGTTTTCTATCCACTAAAGAGTTGAAGAAACTTTTGGCGGATGAAGCTCAAGTGTTCTGTTTGTTTGCGTCGTTGTCGGTAGAGAATAAGGTTGAATTGGATTTGGTTCCAGCGGTATGTGACTTTCCAGAAGTATTTCCGGAGGACATTACGGATGTACCGCCGGAAAGGGAAGTTGAGTTTTCGATTGATCTAGTTCCCGGTACTAGACCGATTTCGATGGCACCGTATCGTATGTCGGCATCGGAGTTGGTAGAGTTGAAGAAACAATTGAATGATTTATTGGAAAAGAGATTTGTTAGGCCGAGTGTTTCTCCTTGGGGTGCGCCAGTATTGTTGGTAAAGAAAAAAGATGGGAGCATGCGGTTGTGTATTGATTATCGGCAGTTGAATAAGGTGACTATTAAGAATAAGTATCCGCTTCCTAGAATTGATGATTTGATGGACCAATTGGTTGGTGCCCGTGTTTTTAGTAAGATTGATTTGAGGTCAGGTTATCACCAGATTCGTGTTAAAGAAGAAGATATTCAAAAGACGGCTTTTAGGACACGGTATGGTCATTATGAATTTTCTGTGATGCCATTCGGAGTTTCTAATGCGCCGGGTGTGTTTATGGAATATATGAATCGTATCTTTCATGAGCAGTTGGATCGTTTCGTAGTTGTGTTTATTGACGACATTTTGATTTACTCTAAGTCTCAAGAAGAGCATGAAGAGCATTTGCGGGTTGTGTTGCAAGTTTTGAAGGAGAAGCAATTGTATGCTAAGTTATCCAAGTGCGAGTTTTGGTTATCGAAAGTGAGTTTTCTTGGGCATGTTATTTCTGGTAATGGTATTTGTGTTGATCCGTCCAAGATTGATGCGGTGATGCAATGGGAGGCTCCTAAGTCGGTTACGGAGATCCGAAGCTTTTTGGGCTTGGCCGGTTATTATCGGAGGTTTATTGAGGGATTTTCGAAGTTGGCACTTCCGTTGACTCAGTTGACTTGTAAGGGAAAGACTTTTGTTTGGGACATTAATTGTGAGAAGAGTTTTGTTGAACTTAAGAGACGGTTGACAACGGCGCCTGTTTTGATTTTGCCAAATCCGACGGAATCGTTTGTGGTTTATTGTGATGCTTCTTTGTCCGGTTTGGGTGGTGTTTTGATGCAAGACGGTAAAGTTGTGGCTTATGCTTCAAGGCAATTGAGAGTGCATGAGAAGAATTATCCTACGCATGATTTGGAATTGACGGCCGTGGTCTTTGTTTTGAAAATTTGGAGGCATTATCTCTATGGTGCGAGATTTGAAGTTTTTAGCGACCACAAGAGTTTGAAGTATTTATTTGAACAAAAGGAATTGAATATGAGGCAAAGGAGGTGGTTAGAGTTTTTGAAGGATTATGACTTTGGTTTGAATTACCATCCGGGTAAGGCAACTGTTGTAGCCGATGCTTTGAGCCGGAAGTTAGTGCATATGTCTACATTGATTGTAAGAGAATGGGAACTTTTGGAGAATTTTAGAGATTTGAGTTTGGTTTGTGAAATGACGCCGAGAAGTGTGAAACTTGGTATGTTGCATGTTACGAATGATTTTCTTGCTACCGTTCGTGAAAAGCAAAAGTTGGATTTGACATTTGTGGATTTGATGATGAATGAGAATGAGGACTTTAAAGTTGATAATTTTGGAGTTTTGAGATTCCGTGGTCGTATTTGTATTCCCGACGATGTGGATTTGAGAAAGATGATATTGGAGGAAGGACACCGGAGTAATTTGAGTATTCATCCAGGTGCGAATAAGATGTATCAAGATTTGAAGAAAATCTTTTGGTGGTCCGGATTGAAGAGGGATGTAGCTCGGTTTGTGTATTCGTGTTTGACTTACCAGAAGTCTAAGGTGGAACATCAGAAGCCTAGCGGTTTGATGCAACCGTTGGATATTCCGGAATGGAAATGGGATAGTATATCAATGGATTTTGTTACGGGTTTACCAAATACGCAAAGAGGTCACAATGCTATTTGGGTGATTGTTGATAGGCTTACTAAATCTGCTCACTTTATTCCGATTGATATTAGTTATCCTTTGGAAAAGTTAGCCGAGATTTATGTTCGGGTGATTGTGAAGTTGCATGGAGTTCCCAAGAGTATCGTGTCAGATAGAGATCCTAGATTTACTTCGAGATTTTGGGAAGGTTTGCAAAAGGCTTTAGGTTCTAAGTTGAGATTGAGTTCGGCGTATCATCCACAGACGGATGGCCAAACTGAGAGGACGATTCAATCGTTGGAGGACTTGTTGCGTGCTTGTGTGCTCGAGCAAGGTGGTGTTTGGGATAGCTTTTTGGCATTGATTGAGTTCACTTACAACAACAGTTTTCATGCAAGTATTAGTATGGCACCATTTGAGGCTTTGTATGGTCGGAGATGTCGAACACCTTTGTGTTGGCATGAAACCGGAGAGAGATCGGTAGTTGGACCGGAGATGGTACAACAAACGACGGAGAAGGTGAAGTTTATTCGGGAGAAGATGAAAGCTTCTCAGAATAGGCAAAAGAGTTATCATGACAAGAGAAGGAAGGATCTTGAATTTTAAGAAGGTGACCATGTGTTTTTGAGAGTTACACCGGTTACGGGTGTGGGTCGTGCTTTGAAGTCGAAGAAGTTGACTTCTCGTTTTATTGGTCCGTATCAAATTATTGCACGAGTTGGTGCGGTGGCTTATCGTGTGGCGTTGCCTCCGAATCTTTCGAATTTGCATGATGTGTTCCATGTTTCGCAACTTCGGAAGTATGTTCCAGATCCGTCACATGTGATTCCTATGGATGAGGTGGAGGTAAGATATAATCTTACGGTTGAGGTTTTACCGGTTATGATTTTGGACCGCGAAGTTAAGAACCTAAGAGGCAAGGATATTTCGCTTGTAAAAGTAGCATGAGGAGGTGCTGCGGAAGACAATATGACTTGGGAATTGGAGAGTAAGATGCGTGAGTCGCATCCTGAGCTGTTCGAATCAGGTAATGTTTTCGAGGACGAAAATTCCTAAGTGGGGGAGAGTTGTAATGCCCCGATTCCGATTTCCTTTATTTTGAGTCCTTTTAATTTAATTGATTGAATTATTATTTTAAATATAGGATTTATGTGTTTAATATGTTATGTATGCATATTATGCTATTTTTTTTTTTACCGATTTTGAGTGTTTCGGGTAAAAATAGGTTGGAGGGTATTTTGAGCATTAGTGATTATGCTAAGTGGATATTTTTATGAGAATTGATTAACTAGTGTGTGGAAAGAATTTGAGAGGAAAGAAATAGAAATATGAGATGAGAGAGGAAAAGAAAAAATATAGTAACATAGAAAGAAAAACAAGAGAAAGAAAGAGGAGAAGAGAAAGTGGAGAGAAAAGAAGAGGAAAACCTAGAACTTCAAGAAATCATCATCAAAGCTTTCGATTGATCGGGTAAAGGTGTGAAACTTTATTATTCTATCAATGTGTATAATTATGTATGATTTTGTTGGACTGTTTTGGATTGTTGGTAGTTTTTCTACACTTTCCATTTTAGGTTGAATTTGGTTTAATCGAAAGGAATCATTGTTTAACGGTTAGAATCGTGATTATATGATGTAGGTTAGACGATATATGTTAGACTAAGGCTACTGGAACAAATTTGGATTTAATCGGGTGATTTTGGTGAGTTTGGAGGTGCTGGAGCAGAACTGAATGTTGTTGTTCGCAGGCGACTCGCTAGCAGCTCGCTAGGCGAGCACGCAGCGAACGCTCGCTAGCAGCTCGCTAGGCGAGCGTGCAGCAAACGGTCCCAGACTTGGGACAGTGAGATCCTGATGTCCCTCGCTGGCAGCGAAGGGAGTAGCGAGGAGCTCGCTGGAGGTTCGCAGTGGCGAACGGGGTAGCGAACGAGGTCTATAGCCTCTGTTCTTGCTCGCTAGCAGTTCGCTAGGCGAGGAGGTAGCGAACGCTCGCTAGCAGCTCGCTAGGCGAGCGTGTAGCGAACGTAGCAGGATGAATTTTCCCTGTTGCGTGGTGCTGCCGTGGCTTGGTGTTTCGGTTGCGATCGACCCTTCTTTGATTTAATAGCTTATATGCTGGTTTGTGATGTGCTGTGGGTAGCCGTATGGCGTGAATCCTAGATTATGAATTGTGGCCGTTTGGGCAATTATGTGCATTGTTTAGCTTGATTAAAAATTTATGATGTTTGTATGAATATATGTGATCTAATGTGTAGAATGCATGAGTATGTTTGTAAACATGTGTGCATTTCAAGAGTGTCATGAGTCATGTTGCATGTGAAGCATCATGGTATGCATTCTTGTGTCGATTGATTCCTCGGTGAATCTGCAGAACCTCGTGTGCCCTTGTGGGGTGTGAGCGATGGTTAATTATTGATCCCTCGGTGGATTTGCAGAACCTCGTATGTTGTGATGGTTATTTTGATTCCGCGTAGAATCTGCAGAACCTCGTGTGCCCATGTGGGGTGTGAGCGATGGTTATTTGGTTCTTCAATTGAACCTGCTGAAATGAGTCGGTACCGCATTTGCATCTGCATAGAGTCGTGTGTCGGTCTCTATGAGTTGCATGTTGACATCTTGCATGGTGTATGGTGAATAAACATAATTGTAAATGTTTATATGAATTGTTGATGATTGGCATGATTGGTATGCTTGAAGACACATGTATGTGTGAATATATGTATATGTATGTTTTGTGTGTTTATGAACTGATATAAACATTGTTGACGCATATTTTATATACATGGTGTTCTATTTGTAAATAGATAATGTGAATACATTGCGATGTACGGTATGACGAGGTGAGTTGCGGTGAGAATGCGAAAGACGTATATTGGATATTATGTATATATATATATATATATATATATATATATATATATATATATATATATATATATATATATATATATATATATATATATATATATATATATATATATATATATATATATATATATATATATATATATATATATATATATATATATATATATATATATATATATATATATATATATATATATATATATATATATATATATATATATATATATATATATATATATATATGTTTATATGCATTGTTATTATGATATCGTTTCTCACCCTTCTGCTGTTTCTTTTAATGCTCTATGAGGCATTGCAGATTAGATTGTTGGAGGTATTTTTGTGAAGCGTGGCTTCTTCCCTTTTTGGTCGGTCGGCTCTAATATGTAGCACCGGGTAGATAGGAATTATTTTGATTTTTTTGTGTGATACATCTGTGTATGTATCTGCTGATGATATGTTTTGTAAACATGATGAATGATAACTGTATATGTGAACATATGTTTTGGAGAATTATGGAATATTTGGATATTTCCGCCTTGTTCTAAATATTTCTTGTGGGTGCTACCCTGTTGTTGCATATCCGTTTGAGCAGGTGTTGTATGTGTTGGAATTTTTATGATAATGTGATATTTCCCTTTTATGCCACGTTGCAAATGTACTCTGATGAAATTTTGAATTTGTGCCTAAATGATTTAATTGTTTATTTTGGGGGTATAGAAAGGGGGTGTTACAGTTGTGATGAGCATTTTCCTTTTCTTAAATGGTTTTCTCGATATTTTCCTATTCCTTCATTAGAATAAATTAAAATTAGGCGGTGAATCTGTTCGAACAATTTTTTCCGCGACCATTGCAAGGCTCATATTTTTTGAAGTATGATAATCCCTCAAGATCAAACGGTGTTCATATGGCTGTTATTCACAATTTTTGAATCAGGTTTACCTCGTGTTCTTGCTTGGAAACACACCTTTGATGTTTGGGACAAGATTAATCAAATTTTCAATGCATAAATGAAAGCTAGGGTTAGACAGTTGTGTGTTAAACTCAAATCCACAAAGAAATGAAATCGGTCAATCACAGAATTCGTTCTTCGCATCAAAGCTATCGCAAACTCTCTTCTAGAAGTTGGAGACTCTATCACTGAGCAAGATCATATTGATGTTATTCTTGAAGGCCTGCATGAAGAATTCAATCAATTTGTTATGCAAATGTATGGCTGTACTATACCACCTACTCTATGTGATGTTGAAGCACTTCTCTATATGCAAGAAGCACAATTAGGTAAATTTCGTCAGGAATTAGTTGCATCATCAATTGCTGCCAATGCGACACACACAAGTCTTGAAGGTTCTAGATCCAGAGGAGCCTATTCTGGTAATCATGGTCGTGGTAACAGATTCATTCGAGGACATGGACATGGTCATGGAAGATCCACATCAGGTAATCATCCTATTGTTTACCGTGAAAATTGGTAAATAATTGTTGCTCTTCCAAAAAAACGGGTTTACTTGCAGGATCAACCAATGAATCCTAAGGACATGGCTATTGTTTCAATATATTTCTGGAAAATTGAAGAACACTTCGACAATATTCATTTGTATGAAAGATTATTTTGATTGTTTTGGAAAAATATAAATTTGTAAAAGTTGATAAAGAAAATGCAATGAAGAAAACTTCAAAGTAAAAGTGCAGTAAAGAACAATTGATAAATGAAAGTAACTTTCTATTGAATAAATGTGGTGTTTCAAATGTACATTTCTCAATGAAAAACTCTTTTCTCACTTGACTTAGATGCTTTGAGTGAATTTTTGAGTATTTATACAATAATGAACACACATAAATCCTAACACTAAGACTCCTATTTATAACAAGTCGAAATAATTGTCTTCAACGAACATTCCTCCAAAAAACTAAAAGGTTTTGCTCTGCATGCTTTCATTTCGCCTCGAATCTCCACGCGTCTTTCCTAAAAACAGATAAGGACAAAAGACAGTTATTTATCCATATTTTATATTTCAAACTTCTGTCAAAGGAAAGCTTCAAACATCCTTCATCGAAGTTGGTTTTACATACTTAGAAAATATTTCTAAGTATCTTTCAGACATCTCCTTCATTGGAAATCACTTCGACCAAGCTTCTTACACAAGCTCCTGTCGAGGTCAGAAAAAATTCAAGAAACATAATTATCACTTAATATCTTTGAACAAAAAGCCTGGCGTCGAAATTTCTAGCCAACAAATTGCCCCCCAAAAATGTCATTTTCAACTGAATGGAGAAAAGAGCATTTTTTGAAGTTTGCCTTCGACGTCATAAATCTTTGGTCTGCTATGACATCATCATCATCATCATGACAAATTTTCCAAAACGTCTCCTTAAACCCATGCGTGAATCTTTTTTTAATCATCACATGTCTAGTCCCTAGGAGATCGTGGGTCAGACTTAACTTCTACCGTCTCATCATACAACCCTTGCATGACACGCGTCCCATGATTTTTATCACCATTAATGTGTACAGTAACCGTCTCCACTTAATACACCTTTAAATAACAAAAAATCACCATTTTCACACTTTTCACTCTCTGAACCTCCTTGAGCGCATTTTCTCAAATCCTCATCTTTTTCAAATCTTCTTTCTGCAAACTCACCTCATCAATGGATTCTTCAAAAAAGATCTCCAAAGATACCAACGAGAACTTTAAAGAGCCTAAGAAATCTGGAGAGCTTGCTCCAGTTTACAAAATTTTGGGTCCCAATGCAGTAGGCAACCAACAGTACATCCCTGAGCCATATCATGAAGAAGAGAAACACATGATCTACCAATCCCAGGTACTTATTACCATCCTTGTTTATGGTAAGGAAAATGCTATGTTAGGTCATCTTTCTGACCTTACTGCTGACCCTGCTAAGGTTAAGGAATTCTTTCCTAGTTACCATCGTTATAAGCCCATAGCTAGTGGTAAAAAAACCTAGGACTAGTGAAGAACTTAAGGCTGATGAGAAAGCCAAGGTTGATAGTCAAGGTTTTAATTCAACTATAGCTTCTAGAGACCCCATTAACTTAGAGTACATAAATAATAGTTTTAGGTTATTTAGGTCATGCCCTTTATCTAAAGACCCTTCTGATTTTCTCGCTTGGTTAGGGAAAGTAGAGAAAGCAAAATCCCAAGTATGGAAAGACATGGGCATCTTCAACATGATTCAATTGTTGAAGGTGGGGCCTGGTTATTGCCCATCTGTGCTGACTGCTTCCCTTTATTTATGGGATAATACTCACAAAAACTTCCAACTCCCTTGTGGAATGGTGACTCCCACTTTGTTCGACGTTGCTGCCATCACAGGCCTCAAACCCATTGGAGTAGATTATGATCCTAACCTCTTAGCTGATGACTCCATAGGCTTCAACACAAATAAAGCAGCTTTCACCACTTATATATCTCACTACCATGATAAAGCAAATGAGGAAGTTTCTGATCAAGACCATGTTGCGTTTCTGGCTCTTTCGCTTTCCCGATGCGTCTTTTGTTCAAGATCCCTTCAGATGGCGAAGAGATTCCTAAAAATGGCTAATCAATTACACGATGGATATGACATTTTTTTTAGAGAAATAATTCTAGCCAATCTTTATGAACCCCCTAGAGAGGGCGTTATAACATTGAACACAATCAAGACAAGAGGAAACCTACTTCTTTCTGGACCCTTTTGGCTATTGCAACCATGGCTAAATGCCACATTTGAAGCATCTCTTTCCGCTCGTAATCATATCAACGAAGAGTCTATTAAAGTGAAGAACAAGAAGGTCGAAGGTACAAAGCTTGCTTTGTTAACTCCTAGAGAAGAAGGACTAAATCTTCAGCACACCTTCACCAACTATGTGATGATGTTTTCCAAATGCTACAATTTCTCGCCCAACATGACCTCTTTTGCAGACAGGAATGTAGGCCATAAATGGTTCACCAGATGATTTCCTCCTCAGTCAAAAGAACAAGAAGAAGAATCTCTTGATATTTGGGAATCTTTTCTTACCCCAAGACTGCTGGCCACAAGACTCAACCCCTCAAAACTTCGATTTACTCTTGTTATTTACCAACCAAATCTCGTCGCTCGACAGTTTGGCCTCATCCAAATAAAACCAAAACCAATATTCCCCAAAAAGGGTTCCCTGGTTCATTACAACATGATCCACAATGAGGCAGAGTGTACCAAATTGTTGGCTAAATACACTGACCTTACAGAGTTTCTTCTTGTGGCTTTCAAACTAGTTTTTCTTTGCACCCACGAGTTAGACACTTGGTAGGGAGAGTATTATACTGAATAATTTTTTGATGTGTCTGCCTTCAACCTTCATCTGACTCGCGCCTTTTCCCTTGTGCAGGAAAAACAAATAAAGGTACTTCAACGCATATCAATGAAATCCAAGCATTCAAAAAGTACTTTAAAACTGCTTATAGGCTAGATGATCTTAGTCGAACCATTAGCGAAGCAGCGGTCACATTAAAAGAAAAGTTTACAAAGAAACTAGAGGATTTAAAGCTACCTTCGTACGTTAGACTTCATCAAAGATACAAGATAGCTTTCAACTTATATCCTCCAAAATTCCCTCGACTGCCAAGTGCTGATTTTGGTGTGGCATTTAGCCCTCCATTTCCAGAATGGTTCGTCTGTGGGGGTTTTGTGAAAATCCTTCGATAAGAATCACAAAAACGTGCTAAGCGAGTCGTTCCGACTAAGTATACTCTGGACAATTTCATATGCCAACTTCATATTGGCCTATAACACGTTTGTGTGGAGTCTCCAATATACGAAGGCGTGGAACGAGAGGTTCTTCGACAACACTTCTCTTATCTATTTTTCTTTGTTTATGTTTTGTACTTGACTTATGCTAATTGCATTAATTTTCTTGGCAGCTGTAAGAATTCCAGCCAAGAAACCTGCCGTCATTGAGAAGGATGTCATTGAAGAAGAAGGCGAAGACAACACCAAGAAAACAACAACAAAGGTAAACTCTGTGATTATTTTCCTTGTTATGTATTGCTTTCCCATTCTAATATCTGAAATGTACTATTTTTACAGGGAAGTCGAAGACCGCCTTCGACGCTAAAAAAGAGAAAGCTAAAGGAACCTGAGGTTCAAATAATTAAATCAAATGATGGGGATATTTCTTCAGACCACTCCATACAACCCAAGAAAAAGAAGAAACAGACAAAAATCACTGATGCCAATTTTCTACCCCTAACAAAAACAACTAAAGCTCATGTGAAAAATCCTTCCACTCAAAAAGTGGTCAAGACTGATGCTACTTCTAGTACCAAAAAATCAACCACCAAGAAAAACCCAGATCAAGTGAAATTGACAACTCCAACATTAGGGCTGAGGGCCCTAAGGTACATAAACCTCTTATTTGTTCTTGGATTTTATGATTATCTTCGATTAACTTGCCTCTGATTGTTCTCTTGATTTCTTCTTCTTAGGGTGCTAAAGATAACCAATGGCAACCCCTTGTTTAATAAATCCTTCCTACCATCAGTAGTGATCCTTCTTACCATCCAACAAGTGCCCCCTCTCAAAAACAAACTTCTTCTAAAGATTCCACCAAAGAATCCACAAACGAAGTAAGTCAAAAGAAAACACCGTCCAAGGTTACAATTGAGCTTTCACAAACTATTGACTCTGATCATGAGAAGAGTCCACCAAAAGAGAATGCCCTAGTTGATGCAGGAGGTGAAACAGAATTGCCATATGCAGAAAAGATTGTCATAGAAAAATATGGAGATGACTCTCCACTCAACGCATAACAAGGTGCTAGCGGTGAAAGAGACGAAGAGGAAGAAGAAAATCGCTCCATATTCTACTATGAAGATGAGATTATTGTGGAAGATACAGAAGATGAGAAAGATGATAAAGATGACAACGAGAAGAGAGAAGAGAAACAAGATGACCACCCAAAAATTGATCCAAAGCCTGATGTTTTGACTGAAGCAACTACTCCCAACCTCTCTCATGAGGAGCTAGAGTCACTGAAGGTGCAAAGACCTTTTGAATATCTGAAGGCTATTATTATCTCCCGGTACAGTTAGATTGACAAAAGAACTAGCACTTCGAATGTGTCGGGAAATCAATCTGCCAACAAACTTGAGGATGAATTGCTTCCCTAGATTAAAGAGAAAGTATTTGATGATGACTTGTTTCAACTTTTAGAGAACAACACTTCAGTGTGCTTTGGGATCAAAAATCTCTTAAAACAAGTCAATGTCTTTGAGGTTTCTCTAGAAATTATAGATACTATAATGGAATTGGGCTCACTGATTGGCCTTGTTTTGCTGATTTCAACCACCTCAAAGATTTTTCGAACAAGATACAAAATAAATTAGAAACCCAACTGGCTGAATGGGATGCAACCACTGAATCCGCTACCAAGATTGCAGAGTTAGAAAAGGGATCTGAACAAAATAAGAAGGAGATTGAAACCCGTGACAAGAATAAGGAAGAATGGGAGCAACAGATCAAAGAGTTTCAGACCAAGATTTCTTAGGCAAAGAAGGTAAAGAACTTGAAGTTGGTATATACCATGTCGAGAGAGCTCAAAACCTTGGGAAAGAAATTGAAGAAATTTCGACCAACAAAACTATCTGTGAACGACGCTTGATGCTTCAAAGGTCAAAATATCAAAATATGAAAGACTCCCTTCCTTTTTAATCTGTTTGTAACTAATGAACTCGTTTCTTTGTTGTATTAATGTTGAGCTCTGCGTGGCATTTTATGTAATGACTGAGCCATTTTGGAAACTTTATTTTTGATCCCCATTTTGGATTCGACTGTCTTTGCATGAATTACTCCTTAATTTTTTCACTTCTTAAAGTACAAACTTATATTTCTTTAAATATTTACCATTTACTTTCAAGATTCTTCTATCGTCATTTAACTCTTCGACTACCTATGTGCCATTGGAAAAGACTTTGATAATTTGAAAAGGACCTTCCCACTTTGGAGACCACTTACCCAAAGTTATAACTTTTTGATCCATGGGCAATATTACTTTCCAAACTAAATCTCCAGTAAAAAATAACTTAACTTTCACCTTTTTATTATATGACTTTTCTACTCTTTTCTTTGCCTCTTTAATAATTTTAAGGCATTCAGTCTTTCTTCATCCAAGTCAACAAGTTCTTCCAACATCATATTCAAATAGGACTCATATGGGATCTCATGTTGTCTCTGAGTTCTAGTTAACTGTAAGTAGATTTCGACTGGTAACACTGCATCATGACCATATGTTAGTCGAAAGGGTGTAGTGTTTGTAGCATCTTTAGGGGAGGTTCAACATGCCCATAGAACTTGGTCTAATGTCTTACGCCAATTTATTGGCTTCTTCCCCACATGCTTCTTAATTAACCCAATCGCCACCTTATTTTTCGCTTCGACTTGACTATTGGCCTGAGCATAATAAGGTGTGGAGGTCAAAAGTTTGAAACCCATTACTTTAGCAAATTCTTGCATTTTTAGACAAGTAAAATCTGATCCTTGATCTGTTGTAATAGTTTTTGGGATTCCAAACTTGTAAATAATATGTTTTTGGATGAATTCGATCACTGCATCTTGATCCATATTTACCAATGGTATAGCCTCAATCCACTTAGTGAAATAGTCTATTCACACTTGAATGTATCTTTGACTCTTGGAAGATGCTGGTCGAATTTCCCCAACTAAATCCAAATCCTATCCTCTGAAGGGCCAAGGCTTCACTATGGAATGTAGTTCGCTTGCAGGAACATGCTGAATGCCTGCATGTATTTGGCATTCTTGACAACCTTTAGCGAATTCAATACAATCTTTAAGCATGGTAGGCCAATACGTACTTGTCAAAATAACAGCCATTTCATCTTATGGCCTACTTGATGTGCTCCACATGCCCCACTATGGACATTAGAAAGAACCAAGTATGCCTCAGACTCACTAAGGCATTTGAGTAAGACACCCTCTGGCATCTTTTTAAATAGTTCGTTCCCCATCAGAACATAACTTAAGCCACAATATTTAACCTTTCGTTCGACATAACCTGTTGGGTTTTACAAGTATTATACTATTGGATTCCTCCAATCTTTGTTTGTCAAACTATCTATAGCCAGTATTTCAAAGCTCTGTTTGTCAGCATATCCTAACTTCATTGTTTCCAAGTCTGTTGAGGATAGTTTAGTTGATGCAACTCTTCCTCTGACTTTGATTGCATCTTGCAAAATTTCTTTCAAAATTTCATATCTAGAAGAAATCTGGGCCAAGTCATTGGCATCTTGATTCTCAAGTCGAGGTATGTGTCGAATACTTACCATTTCAAATCTTCGTAATAACCTATTGGCTATCAAAAATTACATGATAAGATTTTCCTTAACACATTTATATTCTTTTGCAATTTACTTTATGACCAACTCTGAGTCACCCATTATTTCGACTCGAGTTGCCCCCAATTCCAACGAGACTTCAAGCCTAACAATTAAAGCTTCATACTCAGCTTCATTATTTGAATAAAGGCCTTTGACCTTGTACTTAAATTTTGTTGGAATTTTGCTAAGAGAAATAATTAAAACTCCCACTCCCGTTCCATCCTTATGACTAGAACCGTCGAAGTAAAACTTCCAAGGTTCAAGTTCCACATACTCTTGAGAGCTTTCAACTATAGAGTGGTCGACTATAAAGTCTGCCACTACTTGTCCCTTAACAGACTTTAAAGGACTATAAGTTAAGGAATATTCGGTTAACGCCAGCGCCCATTTGCCAATTCGATTGTGTAAAATAGGTTTAGAAATCATATGTTTAATAATGTTGAAATGAGATGAAACATAAACTTCAACTGGCTTTATATAATGCTTTAATTTTGTATAAGAGAAGTATAGACAAAGACACAGTTTTTTGACTATATTATATCTAGTTTCTGCATCATTCAAGACTCTACTTAGGTAATAAATTGCTCTTTCGACACCATTTTCATCCTCTTGAGCTAAAATGCTCCCTAAAGTCTTGTCAGACGCATCTATATATAATCTCATACTCCTATTTCTACAAGGAGGCCCCAGAATTGGAGGGTAGGCAAGATAGTCTTTAATCTTGTCGAATGCTTCTTGTTGTGCTTGCCCCTATTCAAATTCTTCTTACTTGAGTCGAAGTAGAGGTAAGAAGGCTTGAGTCTTGCCACTTAAGTTGGAAATGAAGCTCCTCAGGAAATTGATATTTCCTAGCAATGATTGTAACTCCTTCTTTGTTGAAGGCGCTTTCGCCTCCATGATGGCCTTGGTCTTGTTCTGATTAATCTCTATTCCTTTTTTATGGACCATAAAGCCTAGGAAATCCCCCGCCTGCACACATAAAGCACACTTGAGATGATTCATCTTGAGACCATGCTTCCTCATTCTTTCAAATGATTGTCGAAGATGGTCTATATGACTTCTTTCTAAAACTGACTTGACTACAATATCATCAATATAAATCTGCATAGAAGTCTCAATGAAGTCATAAAGTATCAAATTCATTGCTCTTTGATAAGTTTCCCCGGCTTTCTTTAGGCCAATGGGCATTATTACCCATTCGAAAGTGCCTAAGGCTCCAGGGCATCGAAAGGTTGTTTTCGACACGTTTTCCTCAGGAATGAAAATATGATTGCACTCAGAATACATGTCGAGCATACTTAGATACTCATGACCTCCGACAGAATCGACTAGCATTTCCGCTAGGGGCATTTGATACTCATCTTTTAGGGTTGCAGCATTTAAGCCTATAAAATTTATGCATACCCTCAAAGAAACATTCTTCTTAATAACTGGAGGAATATTAGCAATCCATTCGACATACCTGGTCATACAAATGAATTTTCATCATAGAAGTCTTTCGACCTCCTCTTTGATCTTTGAGAGAACTTCAGGTGCAAAGCGCTTTGGAGTATGCTTTATGGGTTTCTTCCCAGGATTTATTGGCAACTTCAGTTTGACCAAATCTCTGCTCAAACTAGGCATTTTATCATAATCCCACTCGAAGCAGTCTTTGAACTCCTTCAGCAGTTGGATCACTTTGACTCTGTGTTGTGGGATGATATTGGCTTTGATGTATGTTGTCCTTCTCGTTGTCCCTTCTCCCAGGTTGATTTCTTCCAAAGGGTCTTGCGCCAACATCTTGGCATTTTTTATTATCGGATCCTTTTTAAAACCCAAAGGCTCATCATCATAAATGGCATATAGCCTTTGGCTTTGCACTTCGACATGATCTCTGTCGGGTGGCTCCGGATCAAAGTCCTTCTCAAGGCCTTCAAAGTGCTTCTCTTCATTTTTGGCTTCGACAACCATGTATTTTACTCAGCCTCTAGGGCTTCTTTCATTTTATTTTCAACTATATAAGCCAAAATCTTTCTAAGTGTCAATGACTCAGTCATTGTCACTAAACTCGCTACCCTAACCAGTTGTTTGGATTCCAGTTGTTCCAAATATGTAATCCTCTTCGCCCACCACCTCCATATCCCACTGAAAACCATGGGTGAGATGTAGGTACAAGCAACAGAATGCATTATCTGCAGGTGTGAGGTCAAAACCTGCAGGATTACAAGGCGCTATGTGGGCTAAATTTTTGTCGAAGTGTCACCGACTTACTTGATTAACCTCATCCATATAATAGCTTTGGTTCGCCTCTATGTTTTTGACAATCCCATCACTTTTCCAGATGGAGATTCTTTGGTGAAGTGATAATGGCACTGCACCTACTTCGTGAATCCACTCTCGAACAAGGAGCATATTATAATTCACCTTTGACGCAATTACCATGAACATTATTGGCCTGGTGATTGTGCCAACATTCAAATCTACTTGAATGACTCCCATGGTGGTGCCCACTTTCCATTCGTAGTTTGAGAGGACCATGTTGTGGGGTTTTGTTTTGGAGTCATTTTTTCCAATCTTTTCCAGCATATAATAGGGCATTAGGTTTACAGCTGCCACACCGTCAACTAGTATCATGTTGATAACAACATTCTCTATTTTTTCTCTAATAAATATAGGCTTTTTGTGATTCTTCGTGGCTTCGTCGGGCCTTTCAAAGAAGGAACTCTGCTCTTAGACGCAACCATTATTCATAATATAATAACATATTGGCCTTTGACTGGCCACCTCTAAATTGACCTCGTCTTCTGGGT
The DNA here is from genome assembly GCA_963859935.3 of Lathyrus sativus. Classification (NCBI taxonomy): domain Eukaryota; kingdom Viridiplantae; phylum Streptophyta; class Magnoliopsida; order Fabales; family Fabaceae; genus Lathyrus; species Lathyrus sativus. The sequence continues at coordinate 233,992,025 of OZ012737.1, forward strand.
TATCCATCTCCGTTACCCTATCATATTCTTTTGGTAGCACAGATACTACATTGTAGATGGTGTCTAATGATGGTTCTGATCCTGAATCAAAATCGTCTATCATCATGTCGTCATCTGCAGGCATCTGGTCAGCTTTTTCTTTTTCTTCTTCCTTCTGGTCAGTAAACAAATTTCTCTCGACTGTCCTCTTTTTGACAGGCTTGTTGTCTTTATTGCCATCCTTTTTGATTGGCATGTTGCTACTTGAATCGACTTTTCCTTTTTCCGCAGCCTCCCTCTCAGCTTTGCGCATTATTTTTTTGTCGTCTCCATTGAGACCTTGTCATGGGGTCTTTCCCCTTGTAGTTCTCTGAGCACCATGCTAATTGTTTGGAAGCTTGAAATTCTCTATGATACGCTATTGACGAACCTCTTTCAAATTCAAAATTTTGTCATTTGTTTTGGCCATGTTCCCTCTTCTCGTCTGGATTTACCCACTTGCCCTTAGAGGCGTCAGCGGTGGGTTTGAATGTTGATGGCGTATTTCCATGTAAACCTAGTCCACTTTGATCATGTCTCCTTGGTACTCCCTTCTTGTCAAAATCCCCATGGTTGTTGGGATTCCTCCAATTGTTTTTGTTCCTTACCCTTCGAACTCCCTATATATTTCCACAACTTTCTTATAAAAAATTGCACTGCACCTAGGGCACAACATTACTTAGGATTTCTTTTGTTGGCATCTATGGAGGAACTTGACCAAATTCTCTTCCTGTTTAGGATATACCACCTTGACATATTCTTCTTGTTTGAGACTGTGTTCGTCCACCTCTATCGCAGACTCCTGGGTAATTTCGACCATGTTAACCCCAAGGTTGGCACCTCCAGCATTGTCCAACTTTTGCAGTTTAATTCTAAGGCCTTCAGCAGACTTAGTTTCATTGTTAACTTGTATTAAACCATCAACAATCTCATATGTTGTAATCACTTGGTTGGAACCTTCAGCAGTCCCTTGGTCGAAGCCCTCAACAGCTTCCTTGGTGAAACCTTCAGTGGTTTCAATTTTAAAGTCATCATGACTTTCTTAGCAAAGCCTTCAGTAGCTTCTTTGTCGAAGTCATCAATAACTTTTTGATTAAAGTTCCCAGCACCCTGGATAAAACCCTCAATGGTTTCTTAGTTAGAGTCCTCAGTAACTCCTCTACTGAAGTCATCAGCAGCTACGATCATTACAACATCACTAGCGAAGTCATCAACAACTTCCACCATGTTGACCATAGATGGTTCTAAGTAATGTGCATCAGCTACCGGGAGAGGGTCAGAGTCTATCTTCATCTGATTTTTTGACTTCTCAGCGAACTTGAGTCTTCCCTCCTTTATGGCATTTTGCACAAGATCCCTGAAAAGAAAGCACTAAGAAGTTTTATGACCCAAACAATTATGGTATTTACAAAAACCTCTCTTTTTACTTTGTTATAAAGGAGGCATTTTAGCACCAGGGGGTACTATCATTTGGCCATCCTTAACTAACAAATCAAAGATTTTGTCACACTTAGTGACGTCGGAAGTGTGGGTTCTTTTAGGGAACCTGTCATTCTTCTCTAATTCGACTGGATTTTTTCCATTCGACAATGTTAAGACTTTACAAGCATAAGGTGGGCCTTGCCTTAGTTTAACAAGGTCAATTTCACTCTCGTCGAAAAAGGGATTGGTACCAATTTCTTGTTCATCTTCGTCAAATTCGACGTAGGCTACCCTTTCCTTTCTATTCTTGTTTGCCCTAGCCTTCTCAACCTTCAGTCGTTCTACCTGTCGAACTCTATCAGCCAACTGGGTCATATCTCTCAGGTATTGGGTATCCAACGTCTTTCTAATTGAGTATTCAAGGCCACCAGCGGCCATTTCGACCAACTCATGCTCAGGAGCTTGCGTAAAACACCTAGCCTTAAGCAGTCGAAACCTATTTAAATAATCATCTATTAGCTCTAAGAATTTTCTCTTAATGTTAGCCAATTCTTTCAGACTTATCTTTGACTGTCCCATATTGAATTGTTCATGGAACAATCTCTCCAATTGAGTCCAATTGTGAATCGAGTTTGCTGGCAGTATGGTAAACCAAGTAAAGGAATTTTTGGTAAGTGAACTTGGGAAATATTTTATTCTTAAGTTTTCATTGTTAGCGATTTCTCCTGCCTCTATCAAGTATCTTGCCACATGTTCGACTGTGGACTCACTAATATCCCCAAAAAACTTAGTAAATTTAGGGACTTTCCATCTATGGGGTAAATCTGACTGTAAAATGTACTCAGATAATGGTGAAGTATAATTTGACCTATGAAGGCCAATATTCACCCCATTCCTAGCCATAATTATTTCGACCACGACTGCTAGATTATTATGTGCTGCCACATCATCACGTCGAACCTAATTTATGACTTCATCAGCATTCTGGTTTCTATTCACCATTACTACCCTTGGTTCTATTGGGATTGGTTACTCAATTCTAGGACGTTCGACTCCTTCCTCCTGGTTTAATACGTTCTACTGGGGTACATTTCTTTGAACTTAGTTGATTGTGGGGTCTTCTGATTAACCATGGATTTTCTCTTATCCATTCCCTTTAAGGTTGTCAAAGGGGCTGAAGGACACCAAAGAAATTAGCAATGCGCGTCATCTGTGTTGCCAATTGTTGGTTCGTTTGGATAGTATTTTGAATTAAGGGATTGAATATGACACCCATTTGTTGGGAAAGCATCTGGACCATCTCATGATTACTTTCATCCATCTTTTGCCTCATCACTACTGCAGAATTATTAGTGATAGTAGGCATCTGGGTAGGAAATTCTATCCCTAAGGGCTGGCAATTCGACCCATATTATTGACACCTGAACCAGATCCTTGCAATGGTGAAGTTACATTTTGTCATACACCAAATTTGTCCTACCCATTCTTTACTGTGTCGTTTCATGATCGTTTTCAAGTGATTTGTTTGGGCTCCTAGCTTTGGTTTTCTAAAAAAAACTTTGGCACATAAAGGCTTGATGTGTACCCATGGTGATCGTGATTCTTAGTAAGGTTTTTTGAATCCTTGTGGAGGTTTGAATTATATTGGTAAATGGTTAAGACATATGCAAGTAAAGCTTTAAAGGAGCTCCTGGCATAACCAATGTGTGGTTAAAGAAGGGATTAGTTTTTTTTGTAAAAAAACATGGATTTTAAGTGTACTTGAAAGAGCAGTTTCACCAATGAAGGCGTTCTTATCTTAAAACAAATTTGTTGAGCTCACATAGAAGTTCTAGGCAATAAGAGATGATCCCGAGAGGCCATTAATCTGTGTTCAAACAAGGAGGTTCAAATTGAGTTGAAAGATAAAAACTCAAATTTTGCCTCAAAAGTATCTAATTATACACTTGAGGCTTATCTTTGGAAAGATAGGGACTTTAGGCTAGCCAAGGTAATGCCGTTGCGCCATGCTGAAACATGACAAAGTCTTGGACAAGTCTCTTCAAGATTTAATCCAGACTCAATTATGTATCTTTGGTATGCAGTTATTGTATATTATGGTAAAATCCTAATACAGTAGCATCATCATTCGTATGGTAAATTTTTGGTTTCAATAAATATACAAATTTGAGGTTACAAAAAGGAACAATACATTCAAACTCAACACTTGAAAGTGGTATTATAAGTTGACAAAAGACCAAAATTTTAAGCTTTGATGCTAATGCTTGAGTGCTGAGTGGTACAGAAGGACGAATGGAATGCTGCAGGACTGTCTTCGCTACCACTGCATCTGCATACGAAGCTTCAGGCTTTAGTCCTAACGCTCATCATTTTTCCTTTACACTGAGACTAGGGCAGAATTTGATGCAGCAAGCACCTTAACAACAACACTTCCCTGCGTCGCATTATCGATAATTTATTTAAGAAAAAAAACCTGCAAATGCACAAAATGGTTTAGATGCAAGGGTAAATCTTGGATACAATTTAATTCCACAATTGGGGAATTAGTGAATTCCAACTAAAAGAAGGAACCTGTTTAAATAGCACAATCTCCTTCAAGGACTGGCACGGAGATATACGAGGTTCATGACTTACAAAACGAAGCAATGGCCATGGAGACACAAACCAATTAGCAGAAGTGTCCCCAAACAGCAGGGTCAAAGAAGGCCACTACCTGCATGACTAGACAAGAAAACCAGTTATGGCATTGCAATTGAGTCAATGTTGTTTAAACTACAAAACATGACATATACCTCAAAGCAATGTTCGATGTGCAAACTCGCTCCAAACACAGGCCCATTTTCATGATGTTTTTCACTAAGAGAACTAAGAAAGGTCATCACTGATACAATAATCCCTTCATGTCTCAAGCTTTACCTTATCATCCCTTTCAAGCCCGACTTCAACACAAGAACCAAATGTATGTGGAATCTAAAGGAAAACAGAAAGGATAATCAGCTCACAAAGATCTATTAATCACACTGTTAAGAACTATGATTGCCAAAGTTACCATTATACAAAAGAAGTCACCTCTGCTCGGTCTGTTAAGGAAGATCTCTTAGGAACACTTGGATGTCGTCATGTCTTGCCTCAGTAGAAGGCCGGAAATTCAACGATATCGCCGCCATTATCTCAATTTCATTAGAAGCGATGACATAACGTAAGATTTTCACGAGCCACACCAAAATTGTATCCTGCAATCAAGCCACATTTCATACGTAGGGAAAAAGAGAAATTTGTGAGAAGTAAAGAAACTATCAAGTTGATTACATTTCCAATTGGACCAAGGCTTTGGTACATCATGAAGATCACTAGAGATTAAAATGGATCCCTTACAAACTAAGGCTTTGGTACATCATGAAGTTGCGTTACACGGAGAAATAAGAATTGCAGACATGCTGATCTAGCTGTCACTAACAGGTAAGTGGTGACCAAGCTGAAACTCAAAAACTCTGTCAATCACTAAGGGTGGATGGTTTCTATTGAGCTAAAATAAGGGTGGATCCCAGGTGAAGAATGTTGCTTTGGTCCTTATTACTCATTGATCTTTGGTTTTCCTTTCACGCCAAGTACCTATTGGCTGGTGTACCTTTTCTTCTTCTGCTGGTAGTATATTGTCTTCCAATAAAATTTCCTGCCAAGATAACATCAATGATCAAAACAGGGTCAGAATTGTTATAAACGTTATGTGATGCAAGAGAAAATATATAAAATACCTAAGCATCACAAGTAGAGTAGCTTTATGGTATTTACAATATGATGAAAGTTACCATATATGAAAGCAGTCAACATGAGATAGGCAAAAACTCAGTTACCGCAGTGAAACAATGAATTGGTTGTAGAAAACTTACAAATTTTCCAGCTCATGATAAAGACAAACTTGTACCTTTGGTCCCCACAAAATCCCCCTCGAATCTTTGCTAACGGTTTTAATATTCATCCCATAATCCCCACCTGGTTTTCCTCTGAAAATCCCTGAAAATCAGCAAATCATCCAAATAATCACAATAGAATTCTACAACCCAGCATAACAGAATCACGACCTCCCAAAGGTTCACAATAGAATTCCTTATTTAACCTCTAACATCTCTAGACTGTAAATACGATTCTACCCCTCATTCATGATATAAAACGGATAACTCTAGGTTTGCAGAGGGGGCATCTGCGTTTTCTGCTCCAGCCGTCATCAATTCTTCAACACAAAAAAAAAAACTTCTCACAAAATAACTCACTGGTCATCTTCAAAAATCATCACCCTTCACAAACCTACAGAAAACCATTTCACTATTAAACTCACAAACCCAAAGCTTCCAAAGAATAACAACACAGACCAGACTTATCCATGAGAATGAAGAAACAAAAATGCAAACATATTTATCTTCGCATCGGCATGACTGAACGAAACGCAATAAGGAGATGAGGAGCATCGCATCGAGTGGAAGCTCATTTCGTCTACTGATAGCATCATACAAACACACAATGATTAGTCCACATCCTAAGGTCACGAGGATAAAGATATAGTGAAGAACTTACTTGTCTTGATCTGCGAATCCACCGGTTGGTACTCCGAGCTCGCTTCCGAATAAGGTAGTTCAAACTCTCCTTTTGATTCAAACTGGATGCCATGTGATGCGTTTAAACCCATAGAATGTTCTCCTCATGTTTAATTACTTTTTACTCACCGTAGGAGATTCGATTGAGCTCTGATTTTTTTAGGGTTTGTTCCTTTTCCAAACCCCTTTTCTTCGTATAACTTGTGAAATACTACATCGTAAGCATCCATGATCAGAACTGAGTGTGGATTCATTTGCACGGTGAAGCTCAGAGATGCAATTTTCCGCGGTTTGTTTGGTGACAGAGAAAGAATGACTCGGTTAAGGAGGGATTGAAGTGATAGGGTTTCTGGGCAAATGCTTTTTCTCTCCTTTTAATTAATAACTGTTTGAATTAATAATGTTTATCAATATATTCTGCACTGCCCGAGGTTGATTATTGGTATTGCATTGATGACCATGAAAGGAATCCGATGGGTTTTGCTTAAGAGGGGATGCATTTCGTTTTTTTTATTTTATTTAATTCACATATTATTATTTTATTCTTTTTTTAAGATATTATTGCAAGACAAATGATAGTTTTTTTTATGACTATTAAAATAAGCAACTCCAATTTATTTTTATACTAGTTCAATTTATTTTTAATATACAAACTATTTTTAAACTTTATTTCTAAAGTTTTATTTATTTTTATTAATCCTATTTCAATATATATTTTTCAACACTAAAATTATTTTCAATCAAAATTATGAAAAAACTAAATCTTTGAAGTCTAGCACTTCTTGGATTTTTGGACAATCATTATTGAGGTGTACACCTTAAATAATGTATTATTCGACTTTTCATTTTTAAAATACTCTCTTTTTGAACAACGAAATATCATAGGAATCTAGCATTCCGTGTGAAGTTTCTGTTGTTTATACAAACATTTTTCGAATGAAAAGGTGTTAGGATCTAGCATCCAAATGATACCTCGATTAATTGATTGTGAGGCCGACGTCTCATTTATCAAATGATTATCACTTCTCCTAAATTATTTTCAAATTCAATCTCGTGTTCTCACCTCTCATACCGCAAACTCTTTCCATACCCTCGATTCAATTCAATTCTTCAAAATACCTTTCTCGATTAAAACTTCGAAAGAAGGAGATTCTTGGAATCTAGCATTCCTTGAATTTTCGAGTGAATAGTTCTCGAGGCACGCTCTTGAGTTATTAATCACTCAACCTTTCGACTTTTTCAAAAAGTTTTTCTCGATCAAACTTCGAAAGAAGGAGGTTCTTGGAATCTAGCATTCCTTGAATTTTAGAGTGAGTAGTTCTCAAGGCCCGCTCTTGAGTTATTATTCACTCAATCTTTCGACCTTTTTCAAACATTTTCCTAAGTCGAGTGCTCGTCCGCATTCGCAACTGTCGACATTTCACATACACTTCACAATTCCTCGTGGTTTCGATATTAGGGGTACCCTTAGGGACTAATATCGTTTCTCACCATCTAACCCTTGACACGTCGTCAAGTCGGTTCTATCTTCTAATCAATTCCTCGACTCGTCGTCGAACCCTTTCTTCAAACCAACCTCTTTTTGCCTCACATTTCATTTTCGATCCAATATTTACAAAACACTTTTTTAAACTTACGAAAGAGAGATATTCTTAGAATCTAGCATTCTCTGAATATTCGAATGAGTAACTCTCAAGGCGCGCCCTTAAGTTGTTATTAGTTCATTCTTTCGATTTCAAAATATCCAACCCCTTATCTTCAACCTATTCAACCCAATTTCCGGAAGAATGGAGTTCTTGGAATCTTGCATTCCTTGAATTCTTGAGTGACAAGATCTTGAGGCACGCCCTTGGGTTGCTTGTCAGTCACTCTTTCGTCTTTCTTTACCTTCTATCCATCCTCCCTTTTCCCCGTATCCTTTTCATGGTTGTTACCACGACCTACGGACGCTATAATTCTTCATTCACTCTTGAATGTAAGATACGTAGGCACAAGATTGCGATGATCTTGGCGAGCACACTTCTATTTTTCTCCCTTATTCCTTCCACACTTTCCCAACTTTTCCCGTAGTCGAACTACGACGCTCTGATTTCTCATTCTCGTCCGAATGAGCATACGTAGGCACAAGGGCCCCAATCCTTGGCGAGCACCCTATCTTCCAACCATCCCCATTTTCCCTTATCGTCTTTAACCTTTTATCCTACTAATCCTACCTTTATAATCGAGAAGAAAAACAAATAAACCTAGACAACACTCTCCACAAATACCTTAAGAGGTTCCCGTTGAGTACAACGGACGTGAGGGGTGCTAATACCTTCCTCTTGCGTAACCGACTCCCAAACCCGGAACATGGTTGCGACAACCCTGTTCCTATCCTTTTGCTTTAAGAGGTTTTCTCGATATTTTCCTCTCCCGTTTATTCGGGAAAAATAAAGTTCGGTGGCGACTCTGTCGAACCGCATTTCCGCGCCTTTCGCGCGAGGGTAGTTTCTCCGAAATGTTTCCGTGATTTTTCGAGGTGCGACACATTCACCACTGGGTCTGAGAATATTGATGATGCATTATGAAAACTTGTTATCACTGATGTTGGCATGCCATAAGGCTGTTCACGCCCTATTGGAGGCATTGAGAACCCAGACACATAAGGTCTAAATGAATTAATTCCCACTAGAGAGGGGGGGGGGGTCACTAGTGGAACCTGAGTTCTCACATAATATAGAATAGGAGCACTTTGGGCCATCGACTGCATATGTGTCAAACTTGCTATGGACGGTATGGCTTCAGACACTGACGCTGGAACCGTATTGCCCCCTGTCAAAGAAGATGGGGGTGGTTCTTCATTATTTTGAGGATTTTGGTTATTTGGTGGATTTACATTCACCATTCTCCTTATGTATCTTCTCCTTGGTCTCTCTTTGTTGTTTGTGGCTATTTTACCACTCCTAAGTCTCATGCAACAAATTATAGAGAGATAAAAATGAATAGCTCAATGCAAAATTGTAAAAACAAGACAATACTTTGACACAATAGCACTGTCCCGCTGGGGATGCTAATTTGTTTACTGTGAAAATTGGTAACCAACCGCTGCTCTTCCAAAAAATTGGTTTACTTGCAGGATCAACCAGTGAATCCTAAGGACATAGCTATTGTTTCAATATATTTTTGGTAAATTGAAGAATACTTCGACAGTATTCATTTTTATGAAAGATTATTTTGATTGTTTTGAAAAAAGATAAACTTTGTAAAAGTTGGTAAAGAAAATGCAATAAAGAAAACTTCAAAGTAAAAGTGCAGTAAAGAACAATTGATAAATGAAAGTAACTTTCTATTGAATAAATATGGTGTTTCCAACGTACATTTCTCAATGAAAAACTCTTTTCTCACTTGACTTAGATACTTTGAGTGAATTTTTGAGTATTTGTACAATAATGAACACACAAAAATCCTAACACTAAGACTCTTATTTATAACAAGTCGAAATAACTGTCTTCAACATACATTCCTCCAAAAACTGACACGTTTCAATCTGCATGCTATCGTTTCGCCACGACTCTCCACGCGTCTTTCCTGAGAAACGGATAAAGACAAAAAATAATTATTTATTCGTATTTTGAATTTCAAACTTCTGTCGAAGGAAAGCTTCAAACATCCTTCGCCGAAGTTGGTTTTACATACTTAGAAAATATTTCTAAGTATCGTTCAGACATCTCCTTCATTGGAAATCACTTCGACCAAGCTTTTTACACAAGCTCCTGTCGAAGTCAGCAAAAATTCAAGAAACTTAATTTTCACTTAATATCTTTGAACAAAAAGCCTGGCGTCGAAATTTCCAGCCAACACCTACTGATCAGTTATGTGGAAAGTATGGGCATTCTGTTTCAACTTGTTGGCATCGCTTTGATGAGAACTTCATGCCTCAAGAAAGTACCAATGCCCAATCCAACTCTGCAACCAACTCCAATCACAAGCAAGAGGATGCTTCAGACTCTGCAAAAAGCTCCCAAGCCATGGCTATGATGGCAACCACTCAAGAGTATTCTATGCCCTCAGAACTTGAATCTCAAGCTTCATTCGCAGATTCAGGTGCTTCCCATCACTTAACTCCATATGCTCATCTTTTACACACAAAACAATCCAATGTAGGGCCTAACAAAGTCTGTGTTCGAAATGGACAAAATCTTACTATTCAATATGTAGGGTTGTCATACCCTAAATTTTTCCTACCCATTTTCAAATGTTTTCGTTTTTTATTATTCTTTCATGTTTTACATTGCCCGCTTATTTCTGGTTATTTAGACACGTGTCCGTTCGCAATTGGTTGATTTTTCAGAAATCCATATTTTGCCCAATAAAAATGTGACACGGGGCCTAAGGTTTTTTTGTGAATATTATTTCAATTTATTAACTTTTCTCTTCCTTTTAAAATATTGTTAATAATAATAACATTTTATATATATTAGATTATTTATGTTAATAATATTAATTAGGTTTATATCAGTTTATTTGTATTAATTAGTATAATATTAGTTTTCTTATAGTTTTATCAATTAGTTTGTTAGGGATAATAGTTAGTATTATTAATATTAATTAGTAATTAATAGGTTTAATTAATTGAAAACAAAATAAAAATATTTGAGTAAGGTTTGGATGTGAATAAAGCCCACGGTTAGAGGCCCACCCGGTGTGTTATTAAAACAAAGGAATCACCAAGAAATAAGGAGAATCCTAATTGACTGTTCATTACTCCCAATTTCCCCAAAACGGCGCTGCCCCAAACCCTAGAGTCCTCATCACTCTTCAGCTCCCACTTTCCTCAAATCATCATCACTATCACCGGAAAATATTCTTCAACCCTAACCTCCTCTTTTCGCCTTCAATCACAAGCCCTAGCCGCCACTAAAATGCTTTCACATCACCCACAACGAATCTTGTTTCCGTCTCTTTTGTTACTTCTCTTTCTCTGAACCATCCTCAATCGTCCAAAACTAACCCTCACAACCTCCATTCCATGTCGCGCAGCGCTCCGACCATCGTAAAACACACTTCACTTTAAGATCCATCCAACAATGGAGCTATATAAGCCATTTCAAGTCTAACACCATAACTCGACACTCTTCCGCTCAGAATAATGGCGGTCTCGGCTCTATAGCGACATTTTCACAGCATCACACCCCAACAACAATACGGGATGGGATCTCAGCATGACATGGTGTTGATTCCAGCTCGGTTGTTTTTGAATCCACGCATTGCATATCATCCATCCGTCTCTGCAGTAAAGAATGCTCACGGAGTCTCGACACCAACAACGCTGCAACACAGGCTTGACAGTGTCCGTGTTTCACAGCGCTGCAAACTCTCTTCAATTTCACCAATGACTAAGAGTAATAACAGCTTTCACACACTACCTGTTTCCGTTATCGGCGACATCAACTATTTCGGATTGGTAATACCACCTTAAAATTGTTGATGAGTTACTATCTTGGTGTGCTTTTGAATTCTAACAGCTTTTTAAGTCAACTAAGCTTTCATTTTTGGTCACTGTTTGGTACTATACTTTGGATGATATATTGTTGTTCTAACTGCTGTGTATAATAGGTAGCTGGTTAAAGTTTGGTTTCGAGTCCCGTATATGATATTGATATCTTGCATCCGAGCGGTAAATATTACGGGAAGTTGCAGTTCTGTTTTTGTTTCATTTTGTCGGTCAGTTGAGTATATTACGCGGATTGAGTCGCTATCATCAAACTATATCATCTTTGTTTCAAATTTTGGAATTTTGTAAAGTGTTAAATGATGGTTGTTTTTGTTTGTATGCGATAATGGTATAATATGCTATTAACATTCTCCCATATTATAGAAGTCAAGTGGATAGTCTATTTTTATATTTGAATTGAAGCAGAGTAATCATACGAATGGTAGCAAAGTCGATGGATAGATTCTGGTTTGCAAGTTCAGCATAACAACAACAGTTCGGATTCAACAACTCAATAGGCTGGCGGTGACCAACAACGATGCCGATGCCGAGACAACAATGTTCAACATAACCTTAAAAACACCGTTTCCAACAACAGTTCAAGGCACCAATTCACCAAAGCATGTCACAACAACTTGATGCGGTGTATTTTGATGAGCATTAACACTTGCGGGTGCGAGAATGAAAAGGAAGATGAGGAGTGATAGCCGTGACGAGCAAGCCCAAAATCATGACAACCCAGTTCACACGAGTCCAAAATATGAAGTCAGCGTTGGTAAATCTTTGAATCCTTGTTCTTTGGTTCGATTGTATATCTGCACCCAATTAGGCTTGATTGCTACTAGAGTTTCGATGTATTTATCATTATTTTAAGGCATTTTGTAGTTGTTTGTGTTGTTCTAAAACTTTGTCGAATATACGACGTGACGTCGTTAATATTCAGGCTGTTTTGTTAAAGTTCAATATATATTAGGCATATCCTGTTTTTTTTTTCTTATTTGTTTTTAGTTCTGTTACAATTTCAACAAGTCTGAAGCATTTCAAACAAAGCAACTCAGGCTCATCATTGTCATTTTCGGCATAATGTGTCGGTGAATTTGCGACGCGCGTTATTGATTATCCATGGCACACCTACTGTGAGTTTCAAATGAATTTAAGTAATATTGCGGCACTATCAAGGGAAATTAGTGGTTTTATTAATTAATTTCGTTAATTATTCTTTAATTAACATTAATTATTCAACTTAATTGGATGATTTTGATAATTAAGTTTAATTAGCCCAATTAATTGATCATTTAACTTTATTAATCATTTTTAATTAATCTAATTATTTGATTCAATCGAATAATTTCAATAATTAATTTGGATTAATATAATTAAATAACTTAATAAACTTTGATCCATTTGGTTTTGTTGGATAAGTTTGGGCTAAGTTCAAGGGATTCCAAAACCACATCTCGTTTATACCCCTTCGTTGTTCCGTCTTCTCCTATTCGATAACAAGGTACCTCTCTCCCTCTAAATGTAATAATTTTTTTATCGCTTTTATCTTAATTGTGCTTTAATTCCTCAACCATTTTTAAAATTAAATTCTCATTTTATTGAGCCCTTTCCACCCATGTAAGTCGATTGCTTTCAAAGCCTCGCCATCGACCTTTGATCACCATACACAACATTTTAAAGCTTAATCTTGGGCTTCCTTACAGTGACACCTATTTGATCAATTATTTCTAATTGGTCACTTAGAAGACTAGCCCACTTTGCTAGTGCACACGTTTAAAATTTAAATTCAAACCTCGACTCACCTCGAGTACTTTTTCAAAGCAAAGTAAATTCTTGAAGTCTAGCACTTCTTGGGTTTTTGGACGATTGTCATTGAGGCGTACGCCTCAAGTAATATATTGTTCGACATTTCATCTTTTAGTACGCTATTTTGGACAAAGAAATATCATAGGAATCTAGCATTTTGTGTGATATTTCCGTTGTTCATCCAAACATTTTCCAAATGAAAAAGGAGTCGTCGAGATCTAGCATCTCGATAATACCCCGATTAATTAGTTGTGGGGACGACGTCTCATTTACAAAATAATTGTCATTTTTCAAATCCAATCTTGTATTCTCACTTCTCATACCACAAACCCTTTTCATACCCTTGATTCGATTCAAATCATTTTCTCAGCATTTTTTTCCGATTCAAACTCCGAAAGAAGGAGGTTCTTGGAATCTAGCATTCCTTGAATCTTCGAGTGAATAATTCTTGAGGCATGCTCTTGAGTTATTATTCACTCAATCTTTCAACCTTTTTTCAAACATTTTCAAACATTATCCTAAGTTGAATGCTCGTCTGCATTCGCAACCGTCGACATTTTGCACACACTTCACAATTCATCGTAGTTTTGATATTAGGGGCACCCTTAGGAACTAATATCGTTTTCTCACAATCTTGACCCTTGACACGTCGTCAAGTCGGAGCCATTTTCAAACTAACCTCCTTTGGCCTCGCATTCCACTTTCAACTCAATCTTTCTACAAATGTTTTTTTAAACTTACGAAAGAGGGATAATTTTTAGAATCTAGCATTCTTTGAATATTCGAATGAGTAACTTTCGAGGCGCGCCCTTGAGTTGTTATTAGTTCATTCTTTCGATTTCAAAATATCCAACCCTTTATCATTTAACCAATTCATCCCGACTTCCAAAAGAATTGAGTTCCTGGAATCTAGCCTTCCTTGAATTCTTGAGTGACAAGCTCTTGAGGCACGCTCTTGGGTTGCTTGTTGGTCACTCTTTCGTTCCTCAACTCAAACTTCCAACCCATTCAACCTCATCTTTTCGTGGTTGTTACCACGAACTACGACTGCTCTGATTCTTTATTCATTCTTGAATATAAGATACGTAGGCACAAGATTGCGATGATCTTGGCGAGCACACTTCTATCTTTCTCCATTATTTCGTCCACCATTCTCTCACCCTTTCCCGTAGTCTAACTACGACGCTCTGATTTCTCATTCTCGTCCGAATGAGCATACGTAGGCACAAGGGCCCCAATCCTTGGCGAGCACCCTATCTTCTAACCACCCCATTCCCCTAGCGTCTTTACCTATTATCCTACCAATTCTACCTTTATTATCGAGAAGAAAAACAAATAAACCTAGACAACACTCTCCACAATATACCTTAAGAGGTTCCCGTTGAGTACAACGGACGTGAGGGGTGCTAATACCTTCCCCTTGCGTAACCGACTCCTGAACCCGGAACTTGGTTGCGACAACCCTGTTCCTATCCTTTCGTTTTAAGAGGTTTTCTCGATATTTTCCTCTCCCGTTTATTCGGGAAAAATAAAGTTCGGTGGCGACTCTGTCGAATCGCATTTCCGCGCCTTTCGCGTGAGGTTCGTTTCTCCAAAATGTCTCCGTGATTTTTCGAGGTGCGACAAGGGTCTATAACATTTCATCCTAGTGCCTATCCTGATCTTAAATTAAATCTCACCATTGTTCTTCATGTACCCTCTATCACTAAGAATCTATTGTCAGTCTCAAAACTTTCTAGTGATAACCATGTTATGTTTGAATTTTTCTCTAATAAATGTTACATTAAATCTCAGGCTTCTAAAGAAGTTATTGTTAAAGGAGTCCTTGATGAGAGTGGTCTGTATTTATTTCCTGAACTATCCTTGGAGCTTACCAAATCTCATAGAGTGATAAATAACTCCAGGAATTCCTCTAGTATCCATAGTTACTTTACTTCAAATTCTTGTTCATAAGCCAAGCTCTAATAATACTCCTTGTAATGTTAGTACACTTTAGCATCATAGGCTAAGACATACAAATTTCAATTATGTTGCTCATATTCTCAAATCGTGTAACATGCTGGATCTAATAAACATAGTATTAGTTTATGCACTTCGTGTAATCTAGGAAAGGCACATAGGCTTCACGCTCCTCTTACTAACACTGTCTATAACAATCCTTTTGATATGGTTTATACTAATTTATGGGGTCCTTCTCCCGACCCCTCTAGTTCTGGATATAGGTACTGCACTGCATTTGTAGATGGCCATTCAAAATACACATGGTTGTACTTTCTAAAATAAAAATCTGAAGCCCTAAAAGCATTCAAATTATTCCATATTTTTGTTCAAACACAATTTAGTGTAGCCATTAAGGCTGATCAATCTGACTTTGGTGGGGAATTTCACCTATTTACTATGTTTCTCACAGAACTAGGTATTACACACAGGCTAACATGCCCTCACACCTCTCACCAAAATGGTATTGTGGAGAGAAAACATAGGCAAATTATGGAAATGGGACTTACCCTATTAGCTCATGCCTCCCTACCTCTGATTATTGGGATCATAATTTCTCTATTAATGCTTACCTGATCAATAGACTACCCACTGCTAGCCTGACTAAAGCTAGTTCACCCTTTCATGTTCTGTATGGCAAGCAGCCTGATTACAAGTCCTTAAGAGTTTTTGGTTGCTCATGTTTTCCCCTATTGAGACCCTTCAACACACATAAGCTACAGATGAGAAGCCAAGAGTTCATATACCTTGGAGTATGTCCCAACATAAGGGTTTTAAGTGTCTTAGTAAGGAGGGTAGAATTTGTATCTCTAAAGAACCATTTTTCCTTTCTAGTTTTGTTTCCTAGCTAGCAATCACATCAGAAGTTTGTGCTTGCAAGAGGTGTCAATAGGCTACGTGTACCTACTGCTATCAGTGTTGTCCCTCCTACTCATGTGTCTCCAATAGTAGGCAATAATATATAAACCAATAATCTAGAGGCCCCTAATTCAACCAATCTTGTCTCATCTCCTAATACACATAGTCCTCTACAATTTGTCAATCAAGAACATAACATTGTGTCATACCCCAAATTTTACCCTCAGATCCTCTAATCATTTTCATATCATTTTAAGTCAGTTGTTTCTGCGTTTACAGTTTTTAGTCCTTTAATCAATAATCATGTGTTTGTTCCGTTTAATTTTTGTCACATAATATCATCTTGATTTTTGTCTGTTTTTGTTCCATAGATTTCTTATCTCATTTTTTAATTTAATTTTTTAGGCATATTTTTTACATTTAATCTTATTATAGAGTTCTTAGAACTTTATGTTTGTTTTAATTTAGAAATTTTATTTATTTTCAATTCCATTTCATTTTAATATATTTTCCTTTCAAATTATTTCTTTTTATCAAATTAATACTAATTCAATATTATTTTTGTTAACCTATTTTTCCTTTCAAATTGTTTCTTTTATTTTATAAAGTTTAAAATCCAACATTTAGATTAATACATTAAAGCCCAAGTTCTTTTCTTCTTTTATTTTATTATTATTTATTATTTATTACTATTATTATTTTTATTTATTATTAGTATTATCAATATTATTATTATTATTATATTTATTATTATTATTATTATTATTATTATTATTATTATTATTATTATTATTATTATTATTATTATTATTATTATTATTAAAAGTCCACATTACCGCTCAACCCAAACAAATACAATTCAAAAACAAATGCAATTCAAAGTTACAAGACAGAGGTCCCAATTCAAGGTGGAAAAGCTAAACTGGTTGCATTCAGATAGTAGCTGCAGAATTGCCAAATGCACAGGTCACTACACATTGACTCAGCCAAAACCGTACCAAAACCTTTGACCAAAAGAAAACCAGCATTTTTATTAAAGGAAAAATCCATGCAACATCATAACCCTGCGCAACCTTACCTGCACCTGCCAAAGCCATTGACCAAGAACAACCTGCACCATGCGCATAAACATCCAAAAACCTGTATCAATGACAAAACACTATGATCAACACTGACCTGCGAATTTCGTCAAAATAGGACAACACTACCTACCGATCTGAAAGTGTCACAATCGGCATTTTGAAAAAGGAAGTTGTTTGAATTCAAAAGGAGCAAAAGAAAAAACTGACCTTTAATACAAAAAACCCTCTTCTCATTTCAAACACCATAGAATACCCCCTCATCAACCTTCTCCTTCCCTATCTTTTCCTCTTTCGCCTCACCCAACAACAACCTTCGCAAGTCAAAAAAGAAAACCTCCATTAGTCTCCATCAACCTAGTGAACAAACCTTCAATTTTCCACACTTCTGAAACTAAATCATCACCATCGCCACCTCCAGCATCAATATCTCCGCATCTCCATGACCCACAACCACAATGCCCTCAGTTCCCCCCTTTTAACCACAAATTGAAACAAACCTGTGAACATTATTACCAGAATAGAACACACACGGAGGAGATCTCAGCGGAGGGAGCCGCACACGGAGGGAGGAAAGGGTTAGAGGAGATCATGAAACATCTTTTGAAATAGTTGAGTTTATGTTTCTTCTTTTTTCTGCTGAAGCAAATCAACCGTACCTTGTTGTTTAGATTGTTAGGGTTATTAATTTTAAGAGGCAAATCGGGTTCGGGTCAAGAGGAACCCGACCCAGGTGGATTTTGGAACAACCTAATTCCATTTTTTTGGGCTATTGCTTTTCTGTCTGACCCGTCATATCACACCTTATGTTTTTTGTATTATTTAGTTAACTTTTGTTCAAAACTTTACTAATCTTAATTAATATTTTTGTTATATTTGTATCAAAATTCTTGTTAATATTTTTTTAGTTTATAACGTTTTGTTAAAAATGTTTTTGTTAATAATCCTAGTTAGTGTTTTGTTAAATAATCCTAAATTTTATTTCTTTAGAAAATAATCTTTTAACTTTTATTTTTTTTGGAAAATATCTTTAATTTTTATTTTGGAAATATATTTTTTAGAAATGTTCTTTATTTTTGTTTTAGATTTTTAATATATTATTAGGTTTAGTTAGTAAACAAATAGAAAAATTCAAAAAAATACCTTTTTATTTAACTTTGGGAACTAATTCTTTGAATCTTGGATATTTAGAATTTATTTTCGATCATTTCAATTTTTAATTTCTATAAGTTTCTTTAACTACTAACTAGTGACTTCTTTCCTTAATAATACTTATAAATATTTCTTGATGAAGTCTGGTGGATGTTTTTCTTGTTCCTATCGTGATTTTGATGCTTATTTCGATGATCTCTTCTACTCCGATTACAAAGGAAAGGATCACTTCCGTTGACTACCATGTCATAGTTAGGATAACCTTGTCCACCTTTCCCTCAAGACTTCATTAGATTCTTATCGTTTTAACCTAGCGTTAGGATTGGAGTCACCGCACTCCATGTAAGTGTCATGGTGATGAACACTTACTTTCCTTGTTTAGCATAGCCTTAGGTTTGGATTCGCCATACTCCATGTAAGTGTCATGGTTATGAACACTTACTTTCTCTCTAGAACCTTGGCCATAGTCAAAAGTTCCTCACTCCTAGTTAGCCAAACTACGGAGGCTCTGATTCCTCATTCCTAGTCAGGATACGTAGGCACAAGATGCGATGTCTTGGGGAGCCCACTAACAACTAACCACTAACTCCCTTATCCCTTACCGTCGTGCGACTGAGACTAGCTTAAATTTCCCTTTATCCTAGCCTTAGGATTGGAGTCTCCGCACTCCATGTAGGTATCATGGTGATGAACACTTACTTTCCTTGTTTACCATAGCCTTAGGTTTGGAGTTCCCACACTCCATGTAAGTGTCATGGTTATGAACACTTACTTCCCCCTTGAAACCTTGACCATAGTCAAGAGTTCCTCACCCCTAGTTAGGTGAACTATGAATGCTTTGATTCCATCCTAGTCAAGTTATGTAGGCACGAGATGAGATGTTTTGGCGAGCATACTTTGTATGTACCTTAGGTCTTCACCTTAGCGCATTTCCCTTTGCATGTAAACTTTAGCATAACATAATACAAATAAGAGGTTCCTGTAGAGTACTGTTGTACCCCAAATTTTGACCCTTATATCTTCATCATAATTCTAAGAGTATCATCATTTGTTTATCTAACCTTAACCCCTTTCAAGTTTATCTTTGTCAAGATACAAGTGAATTAGGGTTCCATATAATCAGGAATCGGGATTTCGATGGTTTGATCAATCAATGTTTTGGATTAATTCTCCATGAAACAAATATCCACCACATCAAGAATACTATATTGGATCAAGTATGAATCCAATTTGAGGTTGTCACCCAAAGATCAAGAACAGTGCAGTTCAGGACCCCTGATTAGGGTTTCTAATTAGGAAAAGTCAACTGTAGTTTGACTTTTGATTTAAAAGGAATTCCAATGATGGGATAATGGTCCATGAAGCTCATGTGGCTTAGTGAAGTCCACCCAAGAAGTTTCAAAACCTTAAAAGATCCAGAACATCAAGAGTCGATTCGGGGTTTTTCGATCGATCAGTCTGTTTGGCTGAAAAGTCAACTCTTTGACCAAAAGGAATTTGACCTCAAAGTTTGAAGAAAATATGTTCATAATAGCATATTACATCTATTCATGAAGTTTTGTGACCATTGGATCAAGGATTGAGGAGTATTCAGAAAAGTCGGGAATTAGGGTTTTGAAAGGGGCAAGACTATAACTTCCTAACCACACATCCAAATGAGGTGGTTCAAAGCTTGTTGGAAAGGTCTTGGCAAGCCCTACAAAATTATAAAGGTGACCAACGGGCAAAAAATTCATAGATTTGGAGTTATAGTCAAAATCATCACAAGAGGGAGAAAACACTTAGCAAAATTCTAAGTTTTTTTGCACTTTTAGGCATGTTTTCAGCCAACTTTGAGGGGTTTTTTTGACCTAGTTCCACTTGGAATTTGAAAATTCAGTAAAAATGAAAGTTTTAGAGCATAATGAGTGTTTTCCAAAAAGTACAAGAACTCCTCTATAGCCCTTGTGAGCTGAGAGTTTCGAATTGGACAAGTTGGCCCCAAACACTTGATTGTCATCATGTCAAAACTCAGCATAACCTTGATTTCCAACTATGCACTTCATTTCTAACCATGGAATGACATCTAATATGATGTATTAGAGGGTGGAATGAACTAGATCAGAAAGGAATCCAGGAAAATCCAAAGTTTTATCCAAAATCCATTTGTTTATTAAAGAAAAGTACAAAAGGTACATCATGAGAGAGAGTGTTGGTGGCTGCAGCTTGAAGGGTGTCCTTGCTCACTCTAAGGTAACTTCTCACAGCTCATTTCTATCTGGTTTAAGGGGGATAAACTCATTGTAAGCAAGCAAAGCTTGCAGAGCCAAAACCATCACCTAGTTTCACGAGATTTTTCACTAAAACCACCTTGAATACCACTTACGCAAATATGTCCAAACCTCTCACTTTGCCTATAAATAAAGGCTTCCTCTCATGTTTTTCCACACACCAGAGCCCTTAAACCCAAGATAAAACATAACTCTCATTCTATCTTGCTTTACTTGTAAGTGAAGAAAGTCACAAAATCACCAAAAGTGCTTTGTTGCAAGTTTCACACCAGCATCACTTCTAGCCATAAAACTACCATAAAAACCATCCACACAAACTTAAAATCACCATTTGAAGCTATTCCAATCATTAGTTTCATAAAAAACACCATAAATCCAAAAGTCAACTTCTCACCCACTTAAGTTTGACTTTTATGCATAATATTGAACAATTCACTACCTAGATCAATTTCCACTACTTTGACACTTTTAAAACCCTCCATTTAGGTCATACTAACTGTCCATAACTTCAAATAACAACTGGAAATCTATCTACTCAAACTGTCCTCAAGGGTTCCTTGTTACTTCAAGAAGAAGCAACTTCACAAGCTTGCTCAAAGGTGGGAGGGATCTCTTGTTTTTACAACTAGCTTATTATGGGAAGACTACAAGAGGTATGTAATCCTAAAACTTCTCATTATTGTGCATCATGTATGTATTGATTGGTTTGTGGAATGATTTAGACATTGTTATGTTTAAATTGCACTATGCTGTCAAAACTGTCTTGAACTTTGTATTGGTAAGCTCATGATATTGCTGACTTAAACTTGTGTGTGTTACTAAGATAAAGTTTGTTAAATTTTATTTAAAACATTGACTTGATATTGTTATATATGGTTTTGTTAAATTTACAAGTTTGTTGCTGCCAATATTTGTGCTAGAGGTTTTGGTGTTAGGATTGTTGATTCTTGTTGAGTTACACAGCTGCTGTTAGATTGTCTTTAGGGAAATATATGTAGGTTGTTTGCTTTTGTAAAGGTGCTGATATGCTGTTGAAACAAATGGTGAAATTTAGGATTGACATTGTTATGTCCAACTTATGTTCATTACCACCAAAACTGTTTTCTCATAACTAAAACTTGTTAGTGATTTAACCACTGTTCTATCATGTATGAATTGGACAGTTTGTTGATTGAGTTAAGTGCCGCCATGATTGAATTTCATTGATGTGCTATTAGAGATATCTTGAGTTTAAGCTTGTCAACTCCTATGGACTGTCAACATGTTTAATTGGCTATTCAGATGTTATGCAATGTGTTTGTTGTTGCCTCTGTTGAAGTGATTCACATGGATGTTACTGAAGCATATGATGATCAACATTGTATTTGTTTGCCTTGTTATTGTAAAACTTGTTTCTCATAACTAAAGCTTGTTGTGAAGTAGATTCTATCATGAATATATGTTTGATTTATTTGTGGTACTGCTTAGTTCTAAGTTAGTTTCTTTGTTTGACTAAATAAGTTATGTCTTCATGCTTTGAGCAGTTTGTTGAATTGGACTTTGACATTGTTTTAAGTTGCAACTTTATTGTCAAATATTGCTTGAGTTAGTCAACTTATGCCTCGTTACTGTCAAATTTGTTTCTCATGCTAAGAATTGGTTTATGTTCTATTTTGACAAGTTGGTAACCATTTATAAAAAACTATTTATGATTAGTGCTTGATAAGTTGGCATTGTAATGACCAACTCTCATTGTCATGGATTTTTTGTATTGACTATTGTCATCAAGTTTTCTACACTTGGAGGACATATTGTGCATCAGGGTTTGCTAATCCATGATGATAGGTTTTAGGTAGTCTAGGTAAGGCTTAGGTTAGTACTTAATAGGATTCTTTGTATGTGCTTTGTTTGTGTGGAGTGTTGAAGAGAGTGTTGTCATGTATGTCTGTTTAAACTCATGCCATGTTTGAATTTCAAGCATTAGTGACATAGTGAAGATATTGGTTGTACTGTGCTTGTTGTCCAAAACTTGTTGGGAGGTTGGTCAACTTAGCTCCTTGT
Source organism: Lathyrus sativus (assembly GCA_963859935.3). NCBI lineage: Eukaryota > Viridiplantae > Streptophyta > Magnoliopsida > Fabales > Fabaceae > Lathyrus > Lathyrus sativus. Next base: position 234,014,736 of record OZ012737.1, read on the forward strand.
CAGAATTGTAGTTAGTCTTTTAGAGTTCATATAGGGTAACTTCAGAACAAGGCTACTATCTAGTTGAGGTAGTTTGGATTGTAAGGTTCCTGCATAGGTTCATATGGTTGTTAAAACCATTAATGAATGTATTGGTGTATTGGTCTGCTATCAGTACCTAGGGTTTGTTAACCTCTGTTTCCTTTAAGTTTTTTTTAGTTGTTACAATTTATGTATGTGAAATTCATAACCTGGTGCAATGTGGATTGATAGCAGTTGCTGTCATAGATCACTACTTTAGCATTGTTTGGAAGCACAGTCCATTTTTAAAAAAAACCATTTCACTAACTTGCATTTGACAGTCATTTTATGATTCATGGAAAAACTAAGACATTTCTTTGGATTCAATACATTAGCAATACATTTCAAAAATGAACAGGCCCTTGTTTGATCTTGAACTCACCTGTTTTCATCATTTTGTTTTGGTTAGGTCCAACTCATGTTCATTGATGCAACTTACATGCCTTTATTTTGTTCTAATGTATTTTGAATAAACTTTTCTGTTGAAATTCATTCCATATCATATTTGAAACTTGAGCAAGCCCTCACTTGTGTATAATTGCATCTGGTTTGATCTATGTTCTCCAAAATGCATCTCAAGCTTCTTTTTGCATGATCATTCTAATTTTATGGTGTGTATATTATTTGGAAATATGGTTGATACCATTTCAATCCTCATAAAATTTCAAGCGAGTTTGACTTAAATTTCATAAAAATTGATTAAGTTTTGACTGATTTAGATTGAAGTCGTTTTTGACAAAATTACCTTGAGCTTGCCTTGCATTTGGCCCAGAAACTTGACTTGTTAGTATAAGTTTTAATTGGGTGGCTTGATACATTGGATGTATTGCCACCCCAGTGGTTATGCCTTGCTTCTTGTGTATCTTGACATGCCTTGTGTTGTGTGTTCAATCCTCAACGAGGACAATTTTTTGGGAATTTTTTTATTTTCAGCATTTTTAATATTTATCTTTCTCTTTCACTTTACATTCACACGTGCGTGTTAGATGGTTTGGTTAGGTTTTGGACTTGTAATCCCAAGGTCTTGAGTTCAAGTCTTGGTGAAGGCATTCCTCTCTTTTTAATTACTAAATTTGTTTGTTTTTTTCTTTAAAATTCAAAGTATTGTAATTTTATCATCTTTTATCATTTTTGAATGATTTCTTTTGCCAATATCTTGTATTGCAGTCTATTTTCATATAGAATTTAAAGAATTCTAAAATTCATGTTTTAGAAATACTTTATACTATAAGAAAGTTGTACTCAATTTTAGGGTTTTTACCCTCATATCTTTCAATATTCTTTTCAAAACTTTTGATTTCATTTTCTTTAAGTTTAAATTGAAATTAATGTGAACTTAGTTTGTTAACTCCTTTGTGTGCTTGACTATTGCATTTCAATCTTTGCTTGTAAGCATCTGTTTAATCTACCTTTACAGTTGTGTGTTTGTGAACCATACTATCTATTGGTGTTGTGGCCTCTTGAGTATACACTTTTTCACATGATCCCTCATCCTTTTAAGTCTTGTTAGAACTTAGCATGATAGGGTTTGCTTCATTTATGATTGTTACCTTGAACTTATGAAATTCCCCATGAAGCATTGAAATACTTACTTGCATTGTTGTGACATTGTTTGCTTGCTTATTTGCATTTGATTGTCATCAATGTATGATCTTTGCTCTTATGTGGTTACATTTGACATTCTTCAAACCTATAACATGCTTACCTCAAGTTGTAACTTATTTGCATTTATTTCTTGGTTGTTACCTCCTCTTTGTTAAGATATTTCATATGGTTGTCACCTCATCATTGTTAAGATATTTGATATGGTTGTCACCTCATCTTTGTTAAGATATTTCATATTGGTTTTTACCTCACCTTTGTTAAGATATTTCATTTGGGTCTTTACCTCTTGTGTTTAAGTTTTGTGAGCACCTCTATCTTGATATTGTAATATTTTTGGTTGATCCTTGCTTGATATTGTCATATACTTACATATCTTCCTTGGTTGTAACCATACTTTCTTATATCTTCATCATGCTTGAATGAATGCTTGCTTATGCTATTGCATTGCTTTGTTAAGTTATTCCCCAAGTGATAGAACTTGTTAGTTCTCATCCAGTTGCCTCATCATTCCCTATTCCAAAGGAAGGTCTCTCTATTGACCCTTGGGTCACAGGTAGCTCATTACCCTCCCTCTGACTTTATTAAGTCACCTTGAACCCTAACTTAGTTAAGTTAGAACCTATATCCATCAGACTTTGCTTTAAGTCTAGAAGAACTACCCCTTGTTAGGAGTATCCTTCAATTAAAACTTTAAGATAGAATTTGTTAACTCTATGTAAGAGTCATTGTCATGATTACTTACTCCCCTCTTGGCTTTTGTAAAAGTCAATTCCCTTGAGTGTGAAACTTAGAATAGATAGTTTTGTTAAACTCTATGCAAGCATTGTTATGTTTGTTCCCTCTTGAACCTTGATCATAATCAAGTGTTCATCTATCCTCAGTCAGGTGAACTACGGTTGCTTTGATTCTATCCTAGTCAAGATACGTAGGAAGAGGATGCGATATCTTTGTGAGCAAACATAGAAACATCAACCTTAGGTCTTTACCTACAACTTTACCTTATACCCTATCCCAAACCATATCAAACATTTAGCAAACTTAGCATACAAACATAAAAAAGGTTCATGTAGAGTACTACAGATGTCTAGGATGTGAAATACCTACCCTAGGCATAACCAACCCTCGATCCCGGTTCTCTTAGCGTTGTTGTTACATCGTGCAAAAGATCTTTCTTTCTTTAACCTTTACTTTGAATAAATCAAAGTCTGGTTGTGAATTTTAAGAATTAGGATTCAAGTTAATCCAATAGCTTGGTATCACGATCCTCACTGCAACAAGTACTATAGATACTTAGGATACCAGCACCTTCCCTAGGTATAACCAAGCCCCGAACCTTAGATCTTTTAGCTTTGTTGTTACATAGTGCACTTAGGGTTTTCTTCGATCTTTACCCTTTCCTTTGGATAAATCAAAGCTCGGTGGTGAACTTCATGATTTGTGATTCAAGTTAAATAATAGCTTGATATCCGATTCTCACCGCAACAGAAATGGCGACTTTAGTGGGGAAACTAAAATCCCCTAAGAGTGTCAAGCTCACCTTGTTTGTATTTGTGTTATGTTTGCTTGCTTGTATTTGTTTGCTTGCTTGTAAATATATATATATATATATATATATATATATATATATATATATATATATATATATATATATATATATATATATATATATATATATATATATATATATATATATATATATATATATATATATATATATATATATATATATATATATATATATATATATATATATATATATATATATATATATATATATATATATATATATATATATATATATATCTGTTTGTGCTTGGATTTTATGTATGCAGGGTGGTTACTTTGAGTGGTGAGGATAAGTCCTATACCCAGACTTGAGTGCACCTATGATAGGAAGGTGGTATATTCAAGAAGGCTTATAGGGAGTTGATTCCCGACCAAGCTGACTTGAGAAACCACCACTCAGTGGAAGCCCTCTTGGAAGTAGTTTTGTTAAACGAGTATTCCTGAAAACATTACTACTTTTGACCTAGGAGCCCATGACACTGAGAACCTTTAGTTACTCTTTTCACCCCACTTTGGCCTCGTTAGGACGTCGTGCGATGACTATGAAAGAGTAGTCCCTAAATAGTTGATACGTGATACTACACTCGGACGAGACTCTCTTAAGAATATTATTAACTATCGAGTAATTAGGAAATTAATAATATCCGAAAGATTGGTTGTTGACTCTGGGAACTTCTTAGAACCCTGTTCTGCAGATCATGAATCCTTAATACACACCTTTTGGGATGGGTAGACCATGGCTCCATGCTCACGTTCTTTAAACCTAGGCCTTTTTCTGTTTACCTGTATATATGTGTGTATATGTGAATCTGTGTTTGTCTGTGTTTGTGAATACATGCATTCATGAGCATCATTTCATAAACTTTTGTGGAACTTAGAACTTTTGTTTGCAAATATCATAGGTTTGTCATGGATAATGAAAGAAGAAAGACTTTGAAGTACACTTACAAGAGTCCTAACTTGCGTGACCTAAGGAGATTGGGGACCTTGGTGATAGATCCAGAAGGGTTCAAGAACAAATATGGGAAACTGTTACCATTATTGAAGACAAATATGGATAATGGACTCCTCTCCATACTACTTCAGTTCAACGATCCAGTCTACCATTGTTTTACTTTCGCCGACTATCAGCTCGTACCTACACGGGAAGAATACTCACATCTAGTTGGTTTGCCTATTCTTGACAAGTCTCCATTTCCTATCTTCGAGAAAGAGCCTTAGGAGCAAGATATTGCCAAGGCTACACATTTGGGATTGGATGAAACTCAAGCTAACATGACCGCCAAAGGGGGAGTCTTTAGGTTGACTACAGAGTTTCTGATTGAGAGAGCTCAGTATTATGCTAATCATTTGAGCATGGATGCATTCGAGGCTATTCTTTCCTTGCTCATCTATGTTATTTTTCTTTTCCCTAGATTTGAAGACTTTGTAAACCTCATCGCCATAAAAATATTCCTAAAGAAGAACCCGGTGCCTACTTTGTTAACGGATGTCTACCATTCTGTTCATCTAAGGAATTTCCACAAGGGAGGGATGATCACTTGATGTGCTCCATTATTATACAAGTGGTTTATTTCTCACTTGTCCAAGGCTAACACTTTTTGGGATCCTAAGAAAGGTTGGTGGTCACAGAAGATCATGGCTCTTACCCACTATGACATTGATTGGTACAATCGTGTCTATGATAGGGTGATGACTATTGACAGCTATGGATATTTTGGTAATGTACGTCTTCTTGGTACCAAATGAGGGATTAACTATAACCCAGTCCTAGCTCGCCGACAGTTAGGATATCTTTTGAGGAATAATCCCAATGATCTTCATATGGAAAGCATCTATTTCAACGAAGATATATAACAAGGAGCTCAAAGAGAAGATCCTGAATTCTTAGAGCCACTTGCATAGGAAAGGGAAGAAGGATCTAGAAAAGCCCAATTGTGTTTCTTTGGAACCCTATCTCCAATAGGTCCGAGAAAGGGCTATCAAGCTAAAAATGCCCCATCCCTGACAAGAGCTCATGGCTCTAAAAGAGGAACCCACCCTGATCTTCATGTCTAAAGAATATGAGCTGAGAATCACTTTGAGCAAAGCACAACAAACAAGAAATGCTTGGAAGCATAAGTATCAAGTGGTTATCGAGGAGAATGCAGAACTCCAAAGGAAACTACATGTGAAGAATGAAGAAGTACTTTCTTGTAAGAAGAGGAAAGGGCAAGAGGATTTATATTCCTCTAGCCCTTAGTCAACTATGTGGAAGTTGGTTATGGATAAGCTTATTCTCGAGAAGGCTCAGATGGAAGAGGAGATCAAAAATTTCAACATGAGGCTTCTAGGAGAATCTCCTTATGACTTTTTGTTAGATTTTATTTAGCTTTCTATTTAAGACTCTTGTAAGAAGTGATGACATGTTGTAATCCACTCTACTAATTAATGAAAATGAGGTTTTTTGGTATCTCTTGATGTTTGTAAAAATTCGAGTTCCACGAAACTTTTTGCATGGCATGTGCATATCATTACATTTGCATCTTGCTTGCATTTCTCAGCCTTGAGTCTCATCTTCTTCCTCTTATCTCTAGAAGGATACCTATCATACATTTTAGATAAATGACGATGATGAACGAGCTTTTGAAAGATCAGGAAACCTAGAAGGAGGAGATCAGAGTCCTCAAAAGTCAAATGAACTGGGTCTTGGAGACTTTGCAGAACTTGATGAAGAGGGAGGGGCACTCTTACCCTATTGCATTCTCATTATCTCCTGTGGTTTTTCCAACTCAAGGACCTCCTCAGTATCAATGGTCAGACCACTGTCAACCGTGTCAGCACGCCCAACAAAGGCCAAGCAAGACAAAAAGGCATTTTACTTTGTTACCAATGTTGTACAGTCAGATCTTGCCAGATTTAATCAAAGGTGTATTGATATTGCCAAAGGAGATAAATCCAGTGATCCCTCCATAACTACCAGGCTTTGACGCTAACGCTCAATGTGACTGCCATGCTGGGACACAAGGGCATTCAACTGAAGATTGTAAGGTGCTCGGGAGCAATGTTCAGACTCTGCTTGACTCCGAGATGTTCTCATTCATGCCTCAAGGAATTCAAGTCAACAATCCTTCACCACCTTGTGTGTTTCTTCCACATCAAGAACACGCCCTTGAAGAAACCTCGTGTCAACCAGCATTTGGGCCTGCACCAAAATGGCATCCTCATCATGTGGCTACCAGAAAAGAATTTCAGCATCCAATGGTTGTTTCCTCTCAAGGTTCTCAAAGCCAGAACAGGAACAAGAAGAAGAATACTGTCAAAAGGAATTAGGCTCTCTACAAGCCAATTCCTGTGCCACTGAGAAAACTCTATCTGATGTTGATTAAGAACTCATTGGTGACTCCACTAACTCTAAACCCTGTTCTAGGACCATGGCATAACACGAACTTGACTTGTGAGTTTCACAAAGGGGATGAAGGGCGCGATCTGGATACTTGCCTGGCGTTAGGATCTTTTGTGCAATAGCTGATTTATGAAAAGATCTGATCCTTGAAGAAGATCACTTGGAGGTTGAATGCAAGTACCGTACTTGGAAAATGGGGCATCCAATTGAAGAGTGCAAGAGTTTCAAACTGAAATTGCAAAACGTGTTGGAGCTGATAAAACCTCAAGAAGGAAAGCCAAATGCCAATGTCTCGATTTCCGAAGCAAAAGACAAAGGACCTGTGAGACCTTTCAGGGTTCTATACCACAAGGAGCAAGTAATCGGTGATGGAGGTGTTCCCCTGTCTGGACCTGGAAACTAAATTGCCGAAGCTAATTCTCCAAAGCTGGCTATATTTTGATTATTTCAGTATTTTCAGTTGTACTTTCCTTGCTTTTTGGTTTCATGTCTGCTTGTAAGCATTGTTGTTTTTGAAATTGGTAAGATTAATGAAATGTTTATGCATCTTTTTGATCAATCCATTCATATCCACTCATTTTCTTTTATTGTTATAAAAAGCAAAAATATTTATCTTAGGCAAAACTGGGGCATCCCGCTGACTGTAAACGTCAAAAGAAACAATTCAAGCAAAAGTTAGGGATAATAAAAAAGAGGAATTCTTTAAAGCTTTCACTTTGAAAGTTCTCAATAGCAAAAAATAACTGAATGTTGTAAGGGAGTAATGACTGTCCTAGGTTTCTGAATCATCACCAATTATCATCAGCTCAATTCCTAGCCTATAGGAACCTGAATGTATATTCTGAGTTAACTGAACATAAGATTGAAGTTCATTATGAAGATTGGGTGGGGACAAACAAACTTTGAGCCTTTATCCTTTGTTTCACTAACCATGAACCAAGCCACTTTACAACCTTTAAAAGACCTAGTTAAGGTAAGGTTGTTTTGAAAGCATACTTGATCGGTCACCATTTCTATTATGTTTCCGTCACTTATTCGACATTTCATCCACGAATCGGTAATATTTTGTCTGTTCTTTTATCGTTTTTGAGTAAATTTGACTGTTATTTTTTTATTCTCGAAATTTATGTTTTTTGGTATTATTTCACTTTTTGTTGCATTTTACGCGTTTGGTTGTAGTTTTGATGATTTCAGGTCCATGTTGAAAAGGCCAAAAGACTCAGGTGAACAAAATGGAAATTCCGGGAAGTCGAAGGAGTTTTTGGAAGAGAGACAGTGGTCTGACACGGCCATCCGTGTCACCTGACACGGGCCGTGTCAGGAGGAACCCAAAGAGAAAAAGATAGAGTGATGGAAAGTGGGCTGACACGGGTCCTTAATTGAATTATTATAGAGCTTATATTCTCCTACGCAGTCCTTAAGATCGATATTGGGGATAAAACCCCTAATTTACCTAAAATTAGCAAAAATAGTACACTTGTTGTGGGGGATTGCCAAAATATAAGTGTAATTTTAATTCAATTGAAATTTTGTAGCTCTGCGACCAAAATTTTATTTTTTGTTTTGTTTTTATATAAATTTTTATTATTACTAATAACTGTCTAATTTGTGTATACAGGAAAATCCCTCAGCTGAGTTTCTTTTTGACGTAGAACTAGAAAGATCGTTGCACGCTAGACTTAGAAAAGCTAAACGAGAAAGACTGGCAGTGTTAAGTTCAGAACCGATAATTCCCGAGCAAGAAAAAGAAGTTTCAGTTCATTCTGAGCAATTTGATTCAGACACAAATACTAATATAGAGACACATCCAGAGACTTTTGTTATGGTTGACATTCCACTAGCAGGGAGGCTTCTGCATGACTATGGCGGAGCAAATTCTCCAACGAGACAGTTGACCATAGTGAATTAACTAGTCAACATGGCACACTTTCAATTGCACCCAACAACGATCCGACAGCTTGAAAAGAGACCGTTCACAGGAAAAATGAATGAAGATGCAAACAAACATTTGTAATGGTTTCTTACAATGAGCACCACTTTGAAGATCGAGGGGCATTCTGAAGAGGTAAAGAAGTTACTAATGTTTCCATTTACTTTAGCGGAAGATGTCGAATAGTGGTTTTACTCCTTACCTGCAGGTAGTATCACCACTTGGGAAGAGATGGAGAAGACGTTTCTTAATGAATATTTCCCTGCATATGTTTACATTCGTAAAAGATATGATATCACAAATTTTAAACAGAAGGAGGGAGAATCATTGGGCGATTCTTATAAAAGGTTCAAATGGTTATTGGTTGCATGCCCCACTCATAACATAGATTAATTTTCTGAAGTAGAATAATCCATATTCCAACGCCTACAATCCTGGGAGGAAAAATCATCTGAATTTCTCTTGGAAAGATCAACAAGGGAACTTTCAAAAACAGGGACATGCTCAATACCAGAATCATCCACAACAATAATAATACTCACAACCCCAACAACAGTATCAACAACAGGCACCCAGGAAAGCGGGTTCGGAGATTGCCATTGAAAAAATGGCTGCTCAAAGTTCTCAATTTCAAGAAGAGACAAGAAGAAATCAAAGGAACAACACTGCTTCCATTAAAAATCTTGAAGTACAAATGATCTAGATAGCACAACAAATAACAAACTCATCAGCACAAAGCGTTCTACCTAGTGCGACTTGAAAAATCCAAAAGATTATAATAATGTTAGCACTGTGACAACCAGGAGCAGTAAATCCCTTGAAGTTCCTGAGGAAAAGTCTGAAAATGAAGATCAACTGCTTGAAGTAGATTTGGAGATCAAGGAAAATGTAATTGTTAATGAAAAATTAGTTGGACCTAAACCGGTAGTGAAAGAGAAAATCATTGAATCAAAACCAGTCGTGAAGCTCTCATTACCAACAAGAAACAAGAAAAAGGGGCGGCATGAGAAAAAATTTGAAAAATTCTTAGAGTTGTTCAAGAAACTTGAAATCAACATTCCTTTCTTAGAGGAACTTGAGCAGATGCCTACCTATGCCAAGTTCATGAAAGACATCATCTTAAATAAGTGAATCATTGATATTGACCCTATTATTCTAATAAAAAATTATAGTGCTATTTTGCAGGATATGAAGATTCCGGTGAAGAAGAAAGATCGAGGTTTCGTTACCATGCCATGCACCATTGGGGATATGTCATTCAAAAGAGCTCTTATTGATTTGGGAGCAAGTGTTAGTCTCACGCCTTTATCCAACTACAAGAAATTGGGGATAGGAGCAGTGCAGGATATTAGGATGACACTTCAATTTGCTGATCATTCTGTGAAGAGACCTTATGGGGTCGTTGAGGATGTTCTTGTGAAGATTGACAAATTTGTGTTATCGGTGGATTTTATGATTTTAGAGATGCCAGAAGATGAGGAGATTCCTCTAATTCTAGGGAGACCCTTTTTTGAAACGGGAAGGTGTTGATTGACATAGAGGAGGGTACCATGACATTGAAAGTCTATGATGAGGAATTGAAAATTGATATTCGAAACACTATGAAATACAAAGATGATGTTGGTACTAGTCATACAAAAGAAGTGATCGATCAAGTGATTTCTCATGAGAATCCTCCGAATAGACCACAGTTACGGTTGGAAAGAGTGTTGAGTTTGTCCATTTTTAAAAGTGATAACAAGGTTGACGACAAAGAATCAGAAGTGTTAGCCATGATGGAAGCACAACCTCAGTGGAAAGGATCTAGACCACACAGGTGGGAGGACCTAAGGTAACCTCAATTATCGGAAGAGAATAAAGAGACTAAAAAGGGGACAGGGTTGAAACAATTACATGAGAATCTCAAATATGTCTTCCTCGACAAGGAAGGAAAATGCCCAGCTATCATAAATTCAAGCCTCAAGAGTGCCCAGGAGGACAAACTCATTCAAGTCCTAAAAAAATACAAAAATGCTATTGGATGGGCAATCGAGGATTTGAAAGGTATTAGCCCTACGGTTTGAATGCATAAGATTCTCATGGAAGATGGTTATAAACCAGTTGCCCAACCACAAAGAAAACTTAACCCAACCATGAAAAAGTGGTTAAAAAGGAAGTGGTGAAGTTGTTAGATGCGGGTCTTATCTATCCTATATCTGATAGCTCATGGGTGAGTCCGATGCATGTGGTACCCAAGAAAGGGGGAACCATCGTCATTAGAAATGAAAAGAAAGAGCTAATTCCTACAAGGACGGTTACCGGTTGGCGCAAGTGTATCGATTACAGGACGTCGATCTTGCAACAAGGAAAGACCATTTTCCTTTACCATTCATCGATCAAATGTTGGAAAGGTTGGTTGGTCAAAATTATTATTGCTTCCTAGATGGTTACTTGAGGTATAATCAGATTATTGTGGCTCTTGAAGACCAAGAGAAGACATCATTCACATGCCCCTATGGTATTTTTGTATATAGGAGGATGCCATTTGGGTTGTGTAATGCACCAGCCACGTTTCAAAGATGCATGACATCCATTTTTGCTGACATGCTAGAAAAGCATATGGAAATGTTCATTGACGATTTTTCTGTTTTTGGTTCTTCTTTTGATCATTGATTGACTAACATGTCTCTTGTTTTAAAAAGATTCTAGCAGACCAAGTTGATTCTTAACTGGAAGAAGTGCCCCTTCATGGTGCGCGAAGGTATCGTGTTGGGTCACAAAATTTCCCACAAGGGAGTAGAAGTGGACCAATCTAAGGTCGAAGTGATATCCAAGATTCCTCCTCCAGTGAATGAAAAACGTATAAGAAGTTTCTTAGGCCATGCGGGGTTTTACTGTAGGTTTATCAGAGATTTTTCTAAGATTGCCAAACAATTGTTTATACTGACCATGTTGCTTTGATGTATTTATTTTCTAAACAAGATTCTAAGTCGAGACATCTAAGATGGATCTTGCTTCTTCATGAGTTTGACGTGGAAATTCAAGACAAAAGAGGGTGAGAAAACACAGTTGCTGATCATTTTTCTCGAATGTCGCCGATTAAAGAGATGGAAGACAAGAGAATAATAAAGGATGAGTTTGTTGATGAACACATCCTCATTGTTATTGGTATCCCTTAGTTGGCAGATTATGCAAACTATTTGGTAGGTGGTGTAATCCCTGAGGATTTTGATTCTAACAAAAAAAAAAATTTTTTTGCATGATTGTAGGTTCTACTTATGACATGATCCATTCTTGTACAAGAGAGGCGTAAATGGATTGTTCAGAAGGTGTATTTCAGAGGAGGAACAGAGGGGTGTTCTTAGATCTTGTCATGACTCAGACTATGGAGGACACTTTAGTGGTGATAGGACCGCAGAAAAAGTCCTCCAGTCAGGGTTATACTGGCCTACTCTGTTCAAGGATGCCCAGAACATGGTTAAGGAATACGATCGATGTTAGAGAACAGGTAATATTTCCAATAGGAATCAGATGCCATAAAACACAATGTTGGAAGTTGAATTATTTGATGTTTAGGGAATAAACTTTATGGGCCCGTTCCCTCCATCATTCAGGAAGACTTACATTTTAGTAGCAGTCGATTATGTGTCCAGATGGGTAGAAGCGATGGCCTTGCCGACCAATGATGCAAAAGTGGTTGTGAAGTTTCTGAAAGCAAACATCTTTTCAAGGTTTGGGGTACCGAGAGCTCTAATAAGTGATGAGGGGACTCATTTTTTAAATCATCTCATGGAAAAGCTACATAAAAAGTACAATGTGAGACACAAAATCGTCACTCCTTACCATCCTCAAACCAGTGGCCAAGTGGAAGTTTCAAATCGGCAACTAAAGCAAATCCTTGAGAAAACAGTAAGCTCATCTCGCAAGGATTAGGCAACTAAGTTGGATGATGCACTGTGGGCGTACAGGACAGCGTTCAAAACACCTATAGGTATGTCTCCATATCAACTAGTTTATGGAAAGGCGTGTCTCTTGCCTCTAGAGCTTGAACAGTAGGCTTTGTGGGCATCGAAATTCCTTAATTTGGATCTTTCTAAAGCAGGAGGTTTCTGAATCCTTCAATTCCATGAGTTACAAGAATTTCAGAATCAAGCTTACGAGAATGCCAAAATATATAAAGATCAAACAAAAAAATGGCATGATCGAAGGATCTAAACGAAAGAATTTTGGGAAGGACAATCTGTCCTTTTATTTAATTCTAGGTTAATGTTGTTTCTTGGAAAGTTGAGGTCTAGTTGGTCCGGACCGTTTATGGTTAACAAAGTGTTTCAACATGGAGCGATCGAATTAAAAAATCAAGCCAATGGGGACACTTTTAATGTGAACTGTCAAAGGTTAAAGCCTTATTACCATGAACAAGAGATTGGACAGATTGATGACGTTCGTCTTACTGGATAAGATGGACGACCCTCGAGCCATGCGACGTTAAACAAAGCACTTCGTGGGAGGTAACCCACGTGTTTTATCTATAACCATTTTGTTTTTACTGTTTTTTAGGATTTATTTAGGTTTGCACAGAGTCCCTCACGGGAGAGCGAAGACACCCCAATAAAGGAGACGTTTAAGCAGACATAAGCATAATAGAGTGTACTTGAGAAAAAACAGAGAAAACATGAAAAATTGGAAAAAATATGGAAAAAGTAGGGGCCTGATACAACCACCCGTGTCACCGGACACGACCCGTGTCTGAATGGTCATAACTAATAAAAAATAATGGAAGAATGGGATTTCCAGTAGGCTGATACGGCCCGTGTCAACTTTACTAGGACAAGAGGATTACTTGGTGCGTGGAACCTGGAGGCAGAGCCCTGACATGGCCGCCCGTGTCAGCTGACACGGCCCATGTCAGGCATGTGTAGACCCTTATTTTGAATTTTCTCTTTCATTTATGGTGGACCCCACACGATCTCACACCATATTATCATCCAATTAACCTCATTTAACCCTTAAAATCATATTTACACTATCTCTTACCTACCTTTCATATTCTACATTCCTATTCTCCATTCTTCATTCAAAAAATATCATAACCACCACAACCAAAAGCTCCAATCTTCCATCTTTCCTTTCGCCCAAACCCTAGTCTGTCTTCACAAAAAGTGTCCTATTTTCTACCCTCTACCACTTTCTGTAAGCTTTTTCTGCTAACCCCATATTTCGTTTTTCTCTGTATTTTTGTTTTTGTTGCACGTACACGAAAATGCCTCCAAGGAGACTGGTAAAAGGAAAGCAACCGGTGGCAGAACCATCAAGGTAAGAAAAAGGGCCATTCGGACGCCAAATGTGAATGATATCATCTATGACAACCCGGAGCATAAGAAGCGTTACTCATACCATGTAAAGCATAAGATTACGCCGACAAGGTATATCTGTAACAAAACTTTATCTGAGTTATGTTTAAGTGTTGAAATCGACAGGATGTTCCATGTATTAGGAATGCTTAAGTTTATGCATTTAGAAGCTCCCACTTTTGAACGTATAACTTTAGACTTTTTGAGCACTATTGAATTTCATTTGAAAAAAAAGTGGACAGGTACAATGAAGTACTACCATGGTACGATGAACTTCCGCTTGTTTAACACCGATCACGAACTCACTATCGAGGAGTTAGGAGGCATCCTCCGACTCATATTATATGGACCCGGAGCTGTTCCAAGAGAGTTTGATGCTAAGGCATTTTGGACGGCTATAAGAGGAAAAACAGAATATATCGCAAAAGGTGCAAAAGCCTCCGAGATCCAAAATACGTGCTTCAAATATGCTCAGAAAGGTTTAGCATACACTTTGTTTGGAAGAGGAGATAGCACAGGGGTAGCTACACAGAGAGAGCTATTTTTCCTATATGTTATAGACAACACAGAAATGGTGAGTGTAGCTACCTTTACAACAGATTATTTAGGCAGAGTAGGGAGGGCAACCCAAGAGGGCGTCTCTATTGGAGGGATGATTACTCAAATAGTTGAACATTTTGGCTATGACTCTGTCGCTCTGAATGATCCACCAGTGGCAAGTAAGAATAGATTGGATATGGTTGCCCTAGTCCAACAGGGTATGATTTCTGTCACCCCCATTTATTATGCTATTATGAGTTTAAACAGGTTTGTCATTGTTCTCCCTGACCCTGCCAGAGTAAGTATTTCTGACCAGAATAATTGGATTTATGAGAGTGTCATCCAAGATGAGGACGAGTACAATGTTGAAAATGTTTTTGCAGGTGAACAGGATGAGGAGGATGTTCAAGAACATGAGAAGTTTGTTCCTTCCCCTGAGATACTCACCTATACAAGTGGTAGATCATCATCCACGACTGAGGACCAATGGACATGGGTACGAAACGAGATCGGGTACCTCTGTGCAGAGCAAACCCGACAGGGTGAGGAGTAAGTTCGCCAAGGGGTGGTCATGGATGAGATGCAATTCCTTCATCCGCAACGAGGCTCTAAGTTAACTAAAATGGACAACATCTTAAAACTCCAAAAAGATCATCGATGGCATCCACGGCTAAACCTGGTCATCTGCATGTTACCCACGTGGAGGCAACATTCAAACAGGCAGGATGAGTAAAATGGTTCATAATAATCAATATAGGAATTCAATACATATAAAATGGCTTCATTTTCATATTCAACATCATCATAATCATCAAGGAACATCAAATGTCATAATATCATAATTTACACCAAATTATCTCATAAATGCAAATGCAACAAGACTCATGCATGTGGTACCAATCATCATAGCTCGATGGACACTGGGCCATCAAACCTCCATAGATCCCCATCAATAGGATCGATTCTACTCGAGAGCCGGAGCACATTAAAATACTTCACATCCGCACAATGGGACTGAAGCCAAAGAAATCAAGGTCCTGAACCGAAGTCTGGATGCACATGAATGCATGATGCACACATCAATAATCATCCTCAGAATAACATCATAGGTGCATCATCATTCATCAAAATCATCATCATACATCATGTCATCATAGAATCATCAAAACTCATGGAACCATCATCATAACACATCATCATCACATCATAGGAATCATCATATAATCATGTACTAATCAAATAGAAATCACAGTCATACTCATATTAATTCGTCAAAGAAATCACAACATCAAAACATCAAAGCATCACTGCACAAAAATCAGAATTCGCGAAACTCTGCTACGTTTGCTAGCAAGTTCGCTGTGCGAGTCTGGGGCGAGTTTCTTCGTTGTGCGAACACGCGATTACAGCAAAACGCTGTTACACATCAGAACCTAAAATCAACCTAAAGGTCCAACGATTTTCTTCCCCAATGTCCCCCAAAACATCCCTAAATCATTCCTAAGGTATTACAGCAATAAAGGCACAAAATCTACGACTTATTAGGCTAATTCTGTATCATATTCACGCTCTAATTCCCATAATTTCCTTACAATTACCCCATGGTCATTAGAGTTTCTTACTATCTAATTACCCTACAGGGTTGAAACCTCCACAACAGATTTTGGCCACAGAGGCCTAATTTCCTTTATCTCAAAATCAGTCTCAAACCCTTTAAACCCTTAAATCGACTTTAAACACATTGAAATCACATATTGAAAACAATGAAGGCAATACTCCCCATACCTTAATTGCCGACTCTAAGCCTTCTCCTTGATTCTCAGAAACCTTGCGAAGCTTTTTCCTCGATCCCTTTCCTCAGAGCTCTGGCCTCTGTTTCTTCCCTTTTCACCGTCTAACAAGAATGAATCCTAATTCCCTAAAAATCCCTTTTTGTTAAACCTATCTTTGGGCTTATAAATTGGGCTTTTCCAATATTACCGTCACTAACTCCTCCTTAATTGCCCAATTTGCCCTTTGTTAACTTATATTTATTTAAATTAATAATAATACTAATATATTCATATTATATACTATTATTTAAATAAATAACTCAAAATCCATAATTCTTAATATTTCACACCAACCACCGAAAATTACCAAAAATACAAATATTCATATTTAAATAAATTAAATAAATATTCCAATAAATTTGGGGTGTTACAACTCTCCCCCACTCAAAAGAATTTTCGCCCTCGAAAATTACCTCAAGGAAATAGAGTTGGATACGACTCCCTCATCTGATCTTCTCGCTCCCAAGTCCAAATTTCTCCAGTTGGTCCTCCCCAAACTACCTTCACCAAGGCAATCCCTTTACCTCGCAGTTGCTTCACTTCTCGTTCATCAATCAGAACTGGCAATGCCTCAACAGTCAAGTCATCTCTCACTTGTATATCATCCATCTGAATCACATGCGATGGATCTAGAATGTACTTCCTCAACAGAGACTCATTAAACACATCATGCAAAATCGCAAGTGACGGCGATAAAGCAATTCGATATGCTACTTCCCCCAACCTCTGTGAAATCTAATACGGACCAACAAAACATGATGTGAGCTTTCGGAACTTCAAAGCACGACCAACACCAGTTACCGACATAACTCTCAAAAACATGTGATGTCCCTCTTGGAATTCAAGTGTTTTCCTCCTCTTATCATGGTAACTCTTCTGACGACTCTGCGACGCTTTCATCTTTTCTTGGATCATCTTGATCTTTTTAGTTGTCTCTTACACAATATCAGGTCCGAGTACAACACTCTCGCCTGACTCATACCAACACAAAGAAGTCCTACACCTCCTACCATACAAAGCCTCATACGGTGCCATTCCGATACTAGAATGGTAACTATTATTATAGGTAAACTCAATCAGTGGCAAAAGACAATCCCATGATCCACCTCGATCCAACACACAAGCTCTCAGGAAATCCTCTAACGACTGGATAATTCTCTCTGTCTATTCATCCGTCTGCGGATGATAGGCAGAACTCAACCTCAACTTAGTACCTAAAGTTGTCTGCAAAGTCTCCCAGAACCTCGATGTAAATCTCGGATCTCTATCAGACACAATACTTGAAGGAATACCATGCAGTTTCATAATCTGATCAATATATAATTCGAAAAGCTTCTGAAACGAATAATAGATCCTCATTGGTATAAAATGAGTCGATTTGGCCAATCTATCAACAATCACCCAAATCAAATCATATCCCTTCAAAGTCTTCGGTAAACCTGCCACAAAATCCATAGAAATGCTATCCCACTTCCATTCTGGAATTTTCAACGGTTGTATCAGACCTGACGGTCTCTGAAGTTCAATTTTCGACTTCTGACAAGTCAAACAAGCATACACAAACTCTGCAATTTCCTTCTTCATACCCAGCCACCAAAACAAATTCTTCAAATTTTGATACATCTTTGTGGCACCAAGATGAATACTTAACCCGCTTCTGTGACCTTCCTCAAGAATGTTCTTCTTGATTTCTAGCACATCGGGAACACACACTCTATCTCGAAACCTCATCAAACCATTCTCATCGATCCGAAAATCACCCACGTTACCTTGATTAGTTAACGTGAGACAATCCACCAAACTCAAATCATATTTTTGACCTTTTCTGATTTGTTGGAGAATAACACTAGTCAACTTCAGCATACCCAACTTCACACTGTTAGGAGTCTCTTCACAAACCAAACTCATATCTCAGAATTTCTCAATCAGTCCTAACTCTCGAACCATAAGCATCGACATATGTAAGGACATCCTACTTAATGCATCAGCCACGACATTAGCCTTACCAGGATGGTAACTCAATTCAAAATCATAATTTTTCAGAAGTTCAAGCCATCTTCTTGCCTCATGTTTAGCTCTTTCTAATCAAACAAATACTCCAGGCTCTTGTGATCACTGAACATTTCAAACCTAGACCCAAAAAGATAATGTCTCCAAACTTTCAACACAAACACCACTAGGGCCAACTCTAAGTAATGCGTAGGATAATTCCTTTCATGAACTTTCAGTTGCCTGGAAGCATAAGCAACGACCTGACCATTCTGCATCAGTACACCACCAAGACCCATCTTTGATGCATCACAATACACTATAAAAGACTCACTCGAATTTGGCAAAATCAACACTGGCGCTGTCGTCAACTTCTTCTTGAGTTCTACAAAAGTCTTCTCACAAGCAACATCGCACACATAAGCCTGACCCTTTCGAGTCAACTGAGTCAATGAAGTTCCAACTTTGGTAAGCCTTCTATGAATCTGCGATAATAACCAGCCAATCCAAGGAAACTTCAAATCTCAGTAGCAGATTTTGGAGTCTCCCACTGTAACACAGCATCAACTTTTGACGGATCAACAACAATTCCTCCACTAGAAATCACATGGCCAAGGAAACTCACTTCCTTAAACCAAAACTCACACTTGGACAACTTGGCATAAAGTTTCTTGTCCTTCAAAACCTGCAATACCACTCTCAAATGTTGCGTATGCTCTTCCTCGGACTTAGAATATATCAAGATATCGTCAATGAACACTACCATAAACTGATCCAAATAAGGATGAAAAATCCTATTCATATACTCCATGAATACACCGGGTGCATTAGATACACCAAACGACATTACAGTATATTCATAGTGTCCATACCTTGTCCTGAAAGCTGTCTTCAGAATATCATCAGGCTTGACGCGAATCTGATGATAACCAGACCTCAAATCAATCTTGCTAAACACATAATCACCCACCAATTGATCCATCAAATCATCAATCCTCGGAAGCACCCCACGGATAAACACTCGGTCTAATAAATTGCCGATAATCCATACACAATCTCATGCTACCATATTTCTTCTTCACCAACAACACAGGAGCACCCCACGGAGAAACACTCGGTCTAATAAACTTCTTCTCAAGCAGCTCTTCCAATTGTTTCTTCAATTCCCCTAACTCAGATGTAGACATCCGATAAGGAGCCATCAACACAAGACTAATGCATGATATCACATCAACAGTAAACTCTACCTCACGCTCAGAAGGTAAGTCACTCACGTCGTCTGGAAATACTTCTAGAAATTCCCGAACAACTGGTAGCTTCACGCTCACCGCTTCACAATCAACTTGAAGTGATGCAAACAATGCAAACATATAAGCCTCCTCTTCTAAGAGTTCTTCTACTTGCTTGGCAGATACAAACATCAGCTCCCCATAATCCCCAAACTCTGGGAACCTCGCAGTCTTGCTGTAGCAATCGATATGAACATAGTTGTACTCCAACCAGTTCATTCCAAGAATAACATCGATTTGATGCAAAGGTAGACAAACTAAGTCCATCACAAAATTCTTATCATAAATAGTCAAAGGGCAACTCAAACAGACTAACGTAGTAGTCATAGAACCATTAGTCGGGGTATCAATAACCATACTCCCAACCATAGAAGATAATTTCAAATTCAACCTCTTAGCACATTCAAGCGAAATAAACGAATGAGTAGCACCAGTATCAATAATAGAAATCAATTCAACATCGTTAATAAAGCAAGTACCTCTGATCAAGTTATCTATCTTGGGTTCTTCTGCACCACTCAAAGCAAACACTCTGCCATTCATCTGAGAAGCAGTAGTAGTCTTCTTCGGCTGTTGGCATTGGGTACTGATATGACCCTTCTCTTCACAGTTGAAGCAAGTCGGAGCTTCATCTTTATAGTCAGTAACTCTCTGACCTATCTTGCCACAATGATGACATCTCAGCACCCTACAAACCTCAGTATGGTGACCTTGCTCGCCACACTTATAACACTTGTCTGGAGCAGTAGCCGCTCCCCTACTTGACTTTTTCCCATCTGAAGCCTTCTGCTTCCTTTTATCACCAGAATTCACATACAGTTTCCCTCTATACTAACCTTTATCTTTCTTCTCACTCAGCTTCTTGTAGTGAGTAGATCGAGCTCGGTTATCCTCATCATAAATTCTACTCTTGTCCACCAGTTCCGCAAACCGGTGAATCTGCTGGTACCCAATTCCTTGCTTAATCTCTGGTCTCAATCCATTCTCAAACTTGAGACACTTTGACATCTTTGCGTCAGCACGATTGTAATGCGGACAAAACTTCACTAAAGCCTCAAACTTTGCCGCATACTCAGCCACAGTCATATTCCCTTGCTTCAGTTCAAGGAATTCCACCTCTTTCTTGCCCCGAACATCTTCAGGAAAATGCTTCCTCAAAAATTCTTCCTTAAACACAATCCAAGTTATTGCAACGCCAACACCTCCCAATCTCTGACGGGTGTTATCCCACCAGTCCTCAGCTTCATCTGCTAGCATATGCCTACTAAACTGCACCTGCTGAGCATCAGTGCATGCCATAACTCAGAAAATCTTCTCAATCACTCTCAGACACTTCTGCACACCACCATGATCATGGGTGCCCACAAAATTCGGTGGATTGTTCCTTTGGAACTTCCCCAAAGCACGAAACTCGTCTGGAGGTCCACCATTCTGGGCCATCACTCCGGCAAGCGATTCCAGCGCATCAGCAATAACACGATCATTTCTTCCAGCCATCTGTAACCACCAACAGGGTTAGAAGAAACAACTCATCCAATAGTGTTCTCAGACTATTGACTGACAGGGGACTAATGTCACACCCTCATTTTCACCTTTAACCTTTCATACCCTACATTCGTCATACCATACATTGTTATAGCGCATATCGAGCATGTGGGTTTACAGGTTAAGGTTTAGGTCGGTTCATTTGTTTTCTATTTCAAACAAGATAAATTGCTGATCATGGGCTATATGGAAGAAAAGTTTCATCATCTAAGGTTTGGATCTAAGTTGGAAATTATACTCATGTAGATTTCTTCAGGGAGAAGTTACTTGAAAAATATTAGGACATTCAAGATCAATATTCCTAATATATATGAAGTGCAATGCCTAATTCAAGGTTTCTTCCTCCAACTTTGTTTCAAATTCTTGATCAAGGGGAAGTTCAAATTTGCAAAGCATGAGTCAAGATCACAAATGCGTAATTCAAGACCTCATCCATTTCAAATAATGGTATAAGGGAAATTCATCATTCAAAGTTCAAGATTCATGAATTCAAGACTAGAATATTACAAAGAGAAATTTCATGACATTACAAGAATGCCATTTGTTATAAAATCTCCAAGTAATGTTTAGAAATTAATCTATTTCTAATCTTGATTCAAGTCTCTAATCAAATTCATGCAATGGTACCCTTCATGCCCCAACAAGTTTACATGTTCCACATTGTGCCCACAAACATCCAAGGAAAATAATTAGGAGTTAACTCAACATTGGAACATGTCAAGGTCAAGACTATGTTTGCTTAGCCATGGGTAATTTTAATGTGATCCAAAACAGCCCCATGCAAGAAGTGACAATTTGCATTATATCACAAAACCATTACATGTCACAAGACCAAGGAAATGAACCCACAATGATGCATCTAGATGTTAAATATCAGAATTTTCAAAATGCTGTCAAAGGGTAGTAGCATGGACCACAAGGACAGACCAAGAGCAAGTGAATAAAGGAGAGCAATGCAAAAGGGCAGCAAAATCCATCAATAGTGCAGCAGAAAAAACAGCAATGCAAAAAAAGTAGCAAAAGCTAAAAAGCAACATGCTAGAAATGGAAAGAAAAAGGGTGTACCACGAAAGTGGCATTGGACATTTCTAAGTAAAAAAATCTGATGTTTTGGGAGAAGAGAAAACCCTAGTGGGTTGAGATAAGAAGAGGAGAGGGGCTGCAAAGAAAGAGATTCATCATTCACTACACATTGAGAAAGAGATAGAGAGAGCAAGAAGAAACCCTAAAAACCAGAAAATAGAGAGGAAGAAAAACCAGAAAATAGAGAGCAAGAAAACCAGTAAAAATCAAGAGAGTCACATAGAAACACAAGACGACCATTGAGAAGCAGAACCATCCAAGACATAGAATGGAGAGTGAAGAAAACACCCAACAAAAATCAGTGAAGGTCTTGCAAGAAAGAGAACAAACTCTTTGGTATCCATTTCTTCAAACCTTTCCCTCTTTATATCTTGCATTTGCCTTTTGTTTTCTTCTTTTGAATGTTGTTGTGCTGAGTATATTGTATAAGGTCCTAAGAGGAACCAAAGAACCTCTGTAAGAACCATAAAAGCAAAGAATAACAAAGGAAAAAGTTCATTTTTTTACCCAGCAGGGCTGACACGGGCCGTGTCAGCTCGCTGTTTGATTTTTCTTTGCGCGCTCCCCCCAGGTGTGCTGACACGGGCGGTCGTGTCAGCCCGCTGTTTACCTCAAAAAACATTTTTTTCTGGGCACTTTTTGACACGAGCCGTATCGTATGACATGGGCGGCCGTGTCAGCCCGCTGTTTTGCCTCAAAACTCATTTTTGTATGCACTTTTTGACATGGGCCGTGTCATCCAACATGGCCAGCCGTGTCAGGCCCCCTGTTTTCACTTTTTTTTTTTTTGCTATTTTTACCTTAAAAAATTTTTTTTCAAGGAGTTCGCACGGCAAACTCCCATTTTTTTGTGTTTTTGCCTTGTTCAAGACGTCTAACCCTATGTGATTGTATAGCCATTTGTATGTGGATATTGTTGGTCATTTATGACCTTTGTTGCCAAAAACCATTTTCAAAAATAAACTCTCGATTTTATCGAGCCATTTTCAATCTTGTAAGTCGATTGCCTTGTGCATCGCCATCGGCCTTGTTCGTATCGCTTCAAATATTTCCACAAACAATAAAACCCTTGACCCAACATCAAGTGGCATTTCTCTCATAAAAAATCTAAAAAACAATAAATATACGATTGGGGTTATACACCATAAACTTTAAAGTGGTGTAGAAGGAATGAGAATGGAACCCTCATACACTCGTTCTGAATGTTTTGAATACAAGGCGCTCGACTTGGTTATTCGAAACATTCATCTCTATCCAAAGTTATTTTTGTGTAATCCTAATTAAGAACAATTTCTTTTCAAAAACCTAAAAATAACGTCAACTCATCAAACTACTTTTCGCCTTAGGGCATCAATCCAAAAACCCTTGTTTTCAAGGTATAAAATCAACCAACAAACAACTATTTCACAAGCCTCCGAACTACGGAGCTCTGATTCTTCACTTCTTTTAAGTGAGGATACGTAGGTACAAGGGTCACAATCCTTGGCGAGCATTAAAATATAAAACCAACCCCTCCTTTATTTTAAGCAAGCACACTTTTAATAAAAACACCCATTCACGCTAAACTACCTAGAAGGTTCCCATCGAATACGATGGATGCGAGGGGGTGCTAACACCTTCCCCTTGCATAATCGACTCCCGAACCCTAAGACTTGGTTGCGATGACCATGCTCTTTTCCCAAAGGTTTTATCGCTATTTCCCTTTCCCTCCTTAGGATAAATAAAATCCGGTGACGACTCTGTGTCATTTTTCCAGTAGCGACAACTAACATCATAAAAACTTGGTCGGACGGACCGGCCTGCTCTTATACCACTAATGTAACACCATTTTCTACCCCACAAATTAAAAGGCAAATATTCACATATATCAGAGAAAAATATTAAACTCAATAAAAATCACCTCAAAGGGCGTACATTTTCCAATAAATCAAAAATAGGTCAAGGCTCCGTAAACAACAGGTTTTCCCAAAAGATATCAAAATTTGCTCAAAAGGCAGCGGAACTCAAAAAGGCATAATCCAAGTTTCCCTTGTACAGAAACATAATCAAAATAACAAAAATCAAATAAAACATGGTTTAACTCAAAGACCCCAACCCGATGTTACACTATCAGAGTAAGACCCTATAAGTTAACCAAAATGGCCAAAAACTCAAAACTCCAAAAAGATCCTCGTCGGCATCCACGGCTAAACCTGGTCATCTGCACGTTACCCACGTGGAGGCAACATTCAAATAGGCAGGGTGAGTAAAACGGTTCATAATAATCAATATAGGAATTCATTATATAAAATTATATCATTTTCATATTCAACACCATCATAATCATCAAGGAACATCAAAGGTTATAATATCATAATTTACACCAAATTATCTCATAAATGCAAATGCAACAAGACTCATGCATGTGGTACCAATCATCACATCTCGATGGAGACTGGGCCATCAATCCTCCATAGATCCCCATCAATGGGATCGATTATACTCGAGAACCGGAGCACATCAAAATAATTCACATCCGCACAATGGGATTGAAGCCAAAGAAATCAAGGTCTTGAACCGAAGTCCAGATGCACATGAATGCATGATGCACACATCAATAATCATCCTCATAATAACATCATAGGTGCATCATCATTCATCAAAATCATCATCATACATCATGTCATCATATAATCATCAAAACTCATGGAACCATCATCATAACTCATCATCATCACATCATAGTAATCATCATATAATCATGTACTAATCACATAGAAATCACAGTCATACTCACATTAATTCGTCAAAGAAATCAAAACATCAAAACATCAAAGCATCACTGCACAAAAATCAGAATTCGCGAAACTCTGCTATGTTTGCTAGCAAGTTCGTTGTACGAGTCTGGGGCGAGTTTCTTCGCTGTGCGAACACGCGATTACAGCAAAATGCTGTTACGCATCAGAACCTAAAATCAACCCAAAGGTCCAACGATTTTCTTCCCCAATGTCCCCCAAAACATCCCTAAATCATTTCTAAGGTATTACAGCGATAAAGGCACAAAATCTACGACTTATTAGGCCAATCCCGTATCATATTCACGCTCTAATTCCCATAATTTCCTTACAATTACCCCACGGTCATTAGAGTTTCTCACTATCTAATTACCTTACAGGGTTGAAACCTCAACAATAGATTTTGGCCACGAAGGCCTAATTTCCTTCATCTCAAAATCAGCCTCAAACCTTTTAAACCCTTAAATTGGTTTTAAGCACATTAAAATCACATGTTGAAAACAACGAAGGCAATACTCCCCATATCTTAATTGTCGACTCTAAGTCTTCTCCTTGATTCTCAGAAACCTTGCAAAGATTTTTCCTCAATCCTCTTCCTCAGAGCTCTGGCCTCTGTTTCTTCCCTTTTTACCGTCTAACAAGAATGAATCCTAATTCCCTCAAAAATCGCTTTTGTTAAACCTAACTTTGGACTTATAAATTGGGCATTTCCAATATTACCCTCACTAACTCCTCCTTAATTGCCCAATTTTCCCTTAGTTAACTTATATTTATTTAAATTAATAATAATTCTAATATATTCATATTATATACTATTATTTAAATAAATAACTCAAAATCCATAATTCTCACTATTTCACACCAACCACCAAAAATCACCAAAAATACGAATATTCATATTTAAATAAATTAAATAAATATTCCAATAAATTTGGGGTGTTACACGTGTCACCTGACACGGCCCGTGTAAGCAAGTCTAAGGCACAATTTCTTTGCATCTGATATCTAGGGGGCCAACACGGCCGCCCGTGTCACCTGACACAACCTGTGTTGGCTTGGTCGTGTTAGATCCATATTTTCTTGTTTTTTGTGACCTTTGTGATTCTTAAGGGTAATTTGTGTATTTCTTTACTACTGTGTTGGCCCTAGGAATATTTAAGACACACTTTGAGAAGGAAAATTGGACTTTTTGATGACGGAGAAATATTACGATCAAGATTGGAACGATCTAGAGAAGTGGGGAATGGAGATTTTCATGAGCCTTCGCAATTGAAGATCAAAGTAACCACTATTCTTTTAATGTTTAATATGATTTTTATTGTAATTTCTCTGATTATTATGAGTAGCTAAACCCTCCAATGCTAGGGGGTGTCCCTAAATTGCTTCTGTAATGATATTGTTCTTATTATTTGAATGACATAAGTGCTTATTTCTATAATCAAGTTTTATCGTTAAATGTTCTTACTACTTTTTCAATCGGACAAATTGAATTAGATTTACGGTTAACCTTAGGTTGTACAAACCTTCGTTAACGCTTTTGAACGATAATGCTTCAGTAGATATTACCTAGGACTAGGAATACCCTATTGCACTTGGAACGCTGTTGATATTATTTGTAACGCTTGATTTCAAACTAATTATCTACGGACATAGTCATTAGGTTATGTAATTAATAGGTTTTCTCATAAAGGATTTAGGAGTAAACAATTTATAGTCAAGAACTTGATAATTTGAGTTATGTCTTTGAAATAAGGATTGATATTGTTACAAGAAAATTCATACACTATCCCTAGTATGCTCTCATATCTGTCAAAACCCTATTCTATCCTTTTTCCATATTTTTATTATTGTAAATTTTAATTTTAAAATAAATTTCCAAACCCTCAATTACTGGGGATAAAACCCATATTTTAACAACAATCGACAAAAGAGTACACTTACTATTTTTTCGATCAATACTACAGCAAGGTTGGATAACCTGACTCCTAATAATCTCTGTTATTGGTTTGTCTTGATCACTTCAACTGTCATTCCGTGAATGACTATATCCACTTTGTTTTGATCAATTAGTCACCCCACTGTATGTTTTATCAATAAACTTTGATTTCAAAGCTTGCATGAATGTTAAATTGAAATTGCCAATTTTTAATGAACAATATCATTTGCAAGACAACTCAATATCAAAGGAATCCCAACAAATACAGCCAGCTAGGGAAATTGACTTGGTAAAGGAAGTTCAGCCTGGGGCAACCAATTTGAAGGAGTTGTTAATAAACCATTCCAGGGTTTGTTAAATCAAAGGGCAGAACCCTTCAAAGTTCAGAATATTGGGGAAAACCGTTTTGAGGTCATCTTATGGCAAGTTATTCCCCCAACTCCTCTCAAGGAAAAAACTCCATCAACCAGCTAGCAGAGGCAAGTTTGTTTCCCAGTTGTTACTCCCAAAGTTCGAGGACCTTGTTGTATAAATACAGTTAATTTGGGGCAATCGAATCGAGATTCGGTAAATCTCTCGAAGACCAGTTAATCAGAAGCAATCAGGTCGAGATTAGACAAATCTCTCGAAGATCAGTTAGTCTGGGGCATCTGTCGTGGTGAAAATTGGATATCAAGCTATTGATTAGCTTGAATCTAAATTCATTACAACCGGTCTTTTATTTGTCCAAAGGAAGGGAAAAAGATCGAATTAACCACAATGCAATGCAAATGCAAAAGCTAGAGAGTTATAGGTTCGGGGGTTGGTTAAACTTAGGGAAGGTGCTAGCATCCTAAGTTTCTGTAATACTCTACAGGAACCTCTTGTTTTATGTTGTTTATTTCTAAGGTTTATCTGCTTAAGGGATAAAAACCTAATGGTTTAATTCTAAGTTTACTCGCCAAGACGTTGCATCTTGTGCCTACATATCCTGAAGGGAATGGAATCAAAGTAATTGTAGTTCCCCTAAAGGGTTTGAGGAGTTCTTTGACTATGGTCAAAGTTCCTATGGGATAAGGTAGTTGATTGAATGGTTTTAGGAGAAAAGATGAGTTGTCATTTTAAGGGAGATTACTTAATTTAACCGCCACAACTTTGTAGGAAAATAGTTTTTGCATCGTCTTAAGAGAAGGGCTCAAGTAATCGGATTGTCAACAAGTACGCCTCTATCTCTCTTAAGCAGAAAAGTCCCTACATATTGATTGAATTGTTATGGGGTGGAAGTTTTATCTCGCTTAAGATGATTAACATCTTATTCTCTAACATGTTTGAATAATGTTTGATTGAGTTGATTTGTTTTTATCTAAGTTGTAAAATAAAAGACAAAGGTCCTCTTATGGGTAGGATTTATCTTAAAAGATCGACTTGAATGGGGTCAAGGATCAACGGGGATTATGATGCAAATGATATGCATACGCGCAATTTTTACGTTACGCGCAGGTTCTTCCTTTAGACGTTATACAATGCGATAAAATAAATTGCGGGAAGGTAAAAGACGATAAATATAAACGGCGGATAAAGTAAAAGCATACACAAACGCATGAAAGCGCTAAGGCAAGTGTGAGAATTGTGCATATGTGAGTGGGATCCATGCGGGAACGTAAGCGTGCACGATTGAATAATTTACGATGTTGATCATTAGAGGGAGGTCGAATTGATTTTAAGGAAAATCATATTTTTGGTGAAATTATATTAGATTGGATGAATTGATTTTATGAGAAATTAAATTAGACCCTTTTTAATTAGATTATAGATTAGATGAATTATATTTTTAATGAATTTAAATGGGCTATAAATTAATTGGTTTGATAGAAAATAATATCAATTGGGTAAAGATTATTAAATAAATGGGTTTTGGTTAGAAAAGTTTTATTATCAAGAACATGAATAATAGATATTAAGTTGGTGAAATAATAAAAAGAAATTGTGAATAAATTGTTATTAGATTAATTAAAGAAGATTTATTTGCTAAAAAGGAATTTAATTTAATAAAATAGATAGATTATTTAGAAAAAGGTTGAATTAAATAAAATTAGGTTTAATAGCTTATTTTGAATAAAAACTAATCATTAAGATTTTTTTAAAAAAAGGTTTATTAATTAAATTAGTAATTAAGCTAATGATTAAGTTAATTAAAAGTAGTTAAAGGTTTTCTTATGGGTTAATTAAAAAATAAGGTTAATGATTATTTGATAGATGGCTGATTAAAGGATGGTTAGTGGGGTGAGAGGATTGAGCGTAGCGCAGGTACATGGGACTTATCGTGGGCGGCAATGCGGATCGTTGGATCGTGATTAAGTGGTGATAAGTATCTGTGATGTGAGGGTGCATCGTGTGTGTGTGTGTGTGTGCACATACATGTGATCATATTACATTAAAATAGATACAAAAAACTAAAAAAAATAGACAAAACCCTTATCCCCCCCCCCAAATCCCTCTCCGTCTTTCGACGCCATCACCGATATGTCCCTCTTCTCTCCTTCCCTCGCCATTGTTTCTTCTTCACTTTATTTGCATTGTCTCCCTCCCATTGTTTATCCTTTACTTCAAACATGAAATACAAACCAACAAATCAAAAGTTTCAATATTTTCGACGCAAACAGAAAGGTTACCGCGAACTGTGGGCGACGGAGGTTTGAGGTGGTTATGATGATGATTCATGGGTTTGAAGACTCGCGGCGGTTCATGGTGGTGGGTGAGGTTGTTGTCCGCGATAGAGGATTTCCGGCGATGGTGCGGGGTTTTGAAGGAAACTTCGAGGATAGTGGTTGAAGACAGAAGCGGAAGTTCGCGGCGGAGCTTAAAAGATAGGTTCTTTTACGATCTAGGTTTTCGATTTGAGATTTCCTTGAACTTTCTGTGATTGCAATTTTTTTGTGAATGTTTAATGTTGTATTTTCCGTCCCCTCTCCTTCATCTCAAAACCTCTCTTTATAGGCTGCTTCCAATCAATATGGCTTTGAATGAATTTCCGGTTTTGGTCGAACATGTTTATCCGAATTTGGGAAATGGTTTATGACTTTGCCGACACTGTTTTGGAAAGTTTCAATTGTTGTTTGATCGTGTAATTGTTGTGAAGACAAAGCCTGCTGCTTCCCGTTTTCAGACGCGTGATAATGATTTGAACATGCTTTCATTTCGTCACTATTTGGATTCTTCTAACTTCATCGTGGTTTGGCTAATATCTGGTTTTCAAAGAACTAATATCTGGTTCTTCTATTATGCAGGTGTAGGGAATACACTCAAAGGTAACTACGGGTCGACGTCGTCAAGATCCGGGCGTATTTGAGGCTAATACAGAAACGAACTTCACTTGAAATGTAATGGAACTGACGAACTTAATCCCGAAAGCCTCACTGCCTGTTTTATGTTCAATAGCATGATGCAATTTCGAACTCTTCTGACCCTTGTTTGTTTGTGGCAGGCTTTGAGTTGATGTGGGCGTGGAGTAGCCTCTTACAACAAGTTAAAATGACATACCGGATTGTGGCGCCGTCAAGTTCTGCCCTACGGTTCTTGTCTTTGATGGCTTAGTACATGTTGAAATGGGTTCCCATCTATCGATCAACATATGCTGCGGCGCCATCGTTGATGTTCCGTTCGATCTCGGCTCTGTTTGTGAAGAAGCTCCTGGTTTATTTCGTAACTTTCTCGGCACCCATAATTGTTTCCCAGGTTTAGAAAACTGTTGCATCCCATTCACGAGGCTTCTTCTGTTTACAGCAGTGGGATTTACTTGCTTAATATAAGCCTTCTAAAGCATCTTGTGCTAATGGTGGCAGTCACGGGCAGACTCAAATTAGGCCGACAAACGGTATGCAACTACGATGATACTTCTTCGTTTCTTTAAGGGCTTACCATGTGGTCACAAAGCCTCACTCTTATACTTCAAATTTTGCAGCTTAAATGATACTGCTTAGAAGATGGTGGAGGTAACATTCTGGGACAGCTTCCAAATCGGGATGCATATCCGAGGTCGTCTACTCAAAAATCATCCTTTCAAAATCTCCACTGAAATTCCAAGGGTGGACCGACGGATGAGCAACTTTGGATCTCTTGAAGTTCTTTATGATTTATTGTACAGACTCCTTTATATTGTAAATGTTCAAGTTATGAAGCTTAGAATTGTTGAACGCTGAAGCAATGGAAATAAAACAATTCTCGTATTTGCTTCGTGGTGAACTTTTTAGATCTTGGACTAAATTTTAGTTTGCAAGTATTGGCCTCTTGCATGCATGTTTTTGTATTCACAGGGAACTATTCAATGAAACTCTTTGTTATATTAATATTGTAACCCTAAAGAAAGATCACCATGTATTAAGTCAAGTTCTTTGATGTAAGCTCTATTACGCGAATCATTTCTTTTCAAAATTTGTTCAAACATAAGCGCATAATGAAATTGATAATGGAGACTTAGTTGGAAAAAAAATGAAAATTGGCTTGTTGTTTTTTCAATGTTGAATAGCCCTTGAATATTGTAATGGCATCTTGAACTTGATATGAACTTTTATCATGAGAATGATTCTTAACATATGAAGTTTGAATAAATAACCTGGGCTTGAACTTTATACTATGCTCTTGGACACGAAGTCAAAGGGAATCTCTTGGTACTTGTAATTGAGTTCTTGGATGATGGATTCTTAACTCTGGCATATTGTGCAAAACTCATGAATGGAAAAGGAAAAAAAACCACTTGAATTGATGACTTGATTAGCACTTGAATTTGGATGTAGGAGTTGAAGCTTTTATTAAATAAAAAAGAAAACCTCATAATCAAACTGAATCAGGCTCAAGTGATCATATTTTGAAGTGTTAGTCTTGTAAGAATGAGTGTCACCTGCACAAATTGGTTAGCAGTAATAAACACGCACAAAAGTAAAAAGATAACATATAAAAAACGCACAAAGAGGAGGGATCTAAAGGTCAAAAATTAGGGTGTGACAGATGCCCCTATTTAAGTTAATTCTATTCGGAGATATGAAGATTGAATCTTCGTCTCAACGAGATAGGAGGGACTTAAATACAAACATTGCATGAATTTTTGGCCCTAAGAAGCCACCGAGTGCATATGATATGCAGTGATATGAAAATGCAAGACAGGGGGTCCTGTGGAGACATGATGCCACAGGGGAGAAAAGATACACGACATCTGGAGAACAGACTCAACGACGCGAAACTACACGAGGAAAGACGACAACCAACATTGGGGAATCTCCAAAATAAAGGTAAGACATAATAATACCACCAAGAGTACAGTAGCTTGAACAATGGCGAGAAATCTGAAAGTGAAGGATAAACTGCTACCCACACGTAGTAGCCTAAGTAAAAGTATCTGGTAAAAAAAAGGATGGTATATTACCTACTACCAAAAGTATGATAGCCTAAGCCGAAGGTAATAACCCAAGGACGTCGAGATCACCTACTACCAAACATGGCAGCCTAAGCCCCAGGTGAACACAACAAAGGAAAGACGACCTACTACCAAACAAGGCAGCCTAAGCCAAGGCCTCTGACCAAAAAAAGGATGGTATATTACCTACTACCAAAAGTATGATAGCCTAAGCTGAAGGTAATAATCCAATGATGTCGAGATCACCTACTACCAAACATGGCAGCCTAAGCCCCAAGTGAACACAACAAAGGAAAGACGACCTACTACCAAACAAGGTAGCCTAAGCCAAGGCCTCTGACCAAAAAGGATGGTATATTACCTACTACCAAAAGTATGATAGCCTAAGCCGAAGGTAATAACCCAAAGATGTCGAGATCACCTACTACCCAACATGGCAGCCTAAGCCCCAGGTGAACACAACAAAGGAAAGACGACCTACTACCAAACAAGGTAGCCTAAGCCAAGGCATCTGACCAAAAAAGGATGGTATATTACCTACTACCAAAAGTATGATAGCCTAAGCCGAAGGTAATAACCCAAAGATGTCGAGATCACCTACTACCCAACATGGTAGCCTAAGCCCCAGGTGAACACAACAAAGGAAAGACGACCTACTACCAAACAAGGTAGCCTAAGCCCAGGCCTCTGACCAGAATAAAAAAGGTGTACTGGAGATTGTAAAGTTTCAACAGGGATCTCCGGAAGAGATGTAGTTCGGTTGATTAGCAAAAATATGTCTTCTCAAATAAAGAGAGACCAGTTGTAATGAACTCATCAAACTTCTCGGAAGAGATGCCATTCGAGGAGTATATTCCTGAGGAGTATCTTCTTTGTTGTAGTTATAAAATATGTCTGAAACTCTTTAGATTCTCAAATACAGAGAAAGTATCTGTAAAGTCTTCGACCAACGTCTCTGATAGATTTCCAAAGAGATGCAATTTGTTAGGTTGATAATCTTGATAAAATCACTGGGGAGGGGCAAATTGTCTTGTGGAGACTGCCCTTTATCGTTTTGAATAAGATTTTGATCAGAACGAGTTGCTCAAATAAAGAGGTTGCTTGCAATCTGGATGCAAACCGTCGGGGAAATCTGATAATATCGTTGGAGAAAAATCCATCTTGAATAGTTATCTTCATAAAGACCCTTCCTGGGGAGCCAAGTGCAAATTAAATGCACACTTAATCCATATTCAAAAGTTGGAGATGTCCACAATGTGATTGCCACGGACTGGAGTTCACTTTGGAAAATAACCGAAGAGAAACTGTCAAGCAGGACCCGACCACTGAGGTATGAACTCAGATGGGATGTACTAAAACAACCGCCTTCCACGAGGATCGAGCTTCGCGGGGAAGTGGAAGTATTGCGCTTTTTCTGCCTAAGGCTGACAACTCTACTTGGA
The DNA here is from genome assembly GCA_963859935.3 of Lathyrus sativus. Taxonomy (NCBI): domain Eukaryota; kingdom Viridiplantae; phylum Streptophyta; class Magnoliopsida; order Fabales; family Fabaceae; genus Lathyrus; species Lathyrus sativus. The sequence goes on from OZ012737.1 coordinate 234,048,431, forward strand.
AGGAAGAGACACACCCGGTAACTCGGGGATATACACGGCCAAAGTGACAAAACAAACAAACACAAAGATGCAAAATGCATATGTCATGCTATCTATCTATATGCTATGCGTATGCTTTTGCTGACAAAACGAATGAACAGAGGCAACCGGGGATGAAATAAACATCCCAAAACAAACATCCGACCAATCTTCGAAGATAGAAGCATCACTGAGGATACGTGGAGAACTAAATAAGGGATCTTAGTCCTGCTTCAGGGATTCAAAAATCTCTCTTGGGGGATAGTGAACATTCCACTTGGGGATATAATATCTTAATAAAATTGACATATTTGCCAGGATGAAACAAAGCTATCATGTTGAAGATGAGAACAAAGATCTACTGGAAATGAATCCATCTCATAATTGTAGAAACTTCACGCATAAAATAAATATCCATTCAATGGGGAAACCTGAGTTAACAAAACTGTTGAATATGTTGGAGTCGAAACTTCGTGGGGATGAAATAAACATCCGCTCTGCTGGGGAAAATCGGCGTTGTAAGAAGATCTATTAAGGGGTCAAATAACATCCAACTTCATTGGAAATGTGAAGTTTGTGAAGGTTCACTTGATTTTTTTTTTCGTTGAAAAGATCCATCGGAGGGTTGTGATGAAATTCTATATTGATGAGCTGCGTAATGGTAATCGCCCTTCTGAACAAAAAGTATTGTAAAATAATATCAATTCTCGAATGCCCCAAGTCACATGGTTCATAAGAAAAAGTTATTCTCAAGAGGATTTTATAGAAAACATGGCGTCTGAAATGCTTTGATGTCTTCAAACTCTTTTAGAGATTTGTCGAATCTCGACGTAACTGCCCCTAATTGACGGTATAGCTGAGTCTTCAAACTTGTGTTCTAGGTGAAGTCAAACTTGTGTAGAACAAACCACTTCGAGACATTCTTGCCCCAGGTTATCAAAATTCTCAATCTTCATCTTTGATGTCTATATATAATCTTTCTAAGATATCAAGCGAAATTAGCAAGTCGAAAATGTTAATTTCGAAACCGTTAATGCAACACGCATGTTTCCCTTGAAGCATTTGAAAAGAGATATCACAATAATTTGTGACCGAAATCACTAGTTATAGATTTATTTTATAAAGCCAAACATCAAATTGAGCATAGCTCACAGGAGTCAGGAAACGATGTCTCATCGAGTATGCTTTCGAACTAAACTTTACTTCAATTAGGACTTTGAGGGTTGTATCTAGGCTTAGCTTATGATTTGTAAAGCAGAGGAATAAAGGGTTAGAGTATATTTGTGCCCACTCATTTTTGAAAGATACTCATTTTTTGATACCCTGCCCCAAGTTAAAAACGAGGTTTTGATTTGGTAGAGAAAAAAACAGATCCTTCATCCAAGTTCAAAGGAGTTTAAATATTTCTGGTGTTTAGGAGGTTGAAACGATGCCTTACATCATCAGTAGGGTTTTTTTATTCAAAAGCATACAACAAGAGCTCATGTGTTTTACTTCGTCATCCTCCTTCTAATTATTCACCAAGGTGAGAAAAAATTGGGTAGATTTGGAATTATAAATCATGAAAAAAATTTAAGAGTGAATACAAATGGATTTCTTCAAGACAAACATCTATTGCATTACTTATTAAAAATAACAAGTTCTCACATGCCAATTATGCTTTTAATCAAAGTAATAAAAAAAGTACATATAAGCAAACAAAATAAATAGCTGATGAGCCCTTCTTAACGGATTTTAAAGGTATTCATGAGTCTTCATATTCATCAGTATAATGATGTTCCATTTAAGACCGGGCTTCCTCCTTTGAAAGTTAGCACTCCATCGTCTATCATTTCTTGAACTTTCTCTTGGAAAACTTTGCATTCTTCAATCAAATGCCCCAACATTCCATCATGAAATTCACAACTGGCGTTCGAGTTGAACCACGGTGGGTGAGACTTCCTGATTCTAGACTTTCTGGGTGTCATCACCGAGTTTCTAGCAAAATAAAACCATAGCTGACGGTAAGTCATTGGGATAAGATCAAACCAGCGAGTTTCTTCTTTCAGAGTACCCAGAGGTATCTTCTGATTACGAAACCGTCTTCGAACTCGTCGATTCTGATGTTGATATAGAGAGGTCAACCTCTGCTTATGAGGTAGTCGCTATTTGCGTTGAGCAGGCATTGCATACCGGTGTTGAGAGTAAGATACTGGAACTATAAATTCTATGAAAGATCCAAATTCATTCTTACTATCTGGAGCTATATCCAAATTGTAGTTGTATTGTTTCATAAAAGCAACGACTAAGTCTTCCCAAGACTGAACATGGTTACTCTGTAGCTTCATATACCATATTAAGGATGCCCCACATAAACTTTCTTGAAAGCAGTGAATCATCAGTTTGTTGTTGTCAATGTAAGCAGTCATCTTTCGACAAAACATTGTGAAATGGTATCTTGGACAACTAATACCCTTGTATACTTCAAAAACAGGAATTCTAAACTTTAGAGGAATAATTACACCTGGAACTAGACATAGGTTATAAGCATTAAGATTAGATGTATCAGCTTCTTTCATCATCTTCAACTGTTCTTCAAGATCACGAAATCCTTTCTCAATTACTGTAATTCTAGGATCGTCTGGCTTCATCTCAGTATGAACATTCGGAGGATTCAATATATACTACGGAAACTGGGAAACTCTTTCATCAACTTGATTAACCAGGTTATCTTGCAAAGGCTGAGGTTGCGTAGGAACATTCACTTGTTGAACCCTGTCATCAGAGGGAAGATCAAACATCGAATTAGTCCTTATTCTGAAACCAGTCATGGAATCCATATCCTTTGTTCTTTGTACTATCCTTTAGCAATTACTTCGAGCTTGGTCAGATGGTTGAGATGTCGGCTGGCAAGACAAGGACAGAAAGGCGGAATGAGCCACAGTAGAGAAGAGACACATGCACATGTAAGATGCTAAATGAAGGATGATATGCAAAAAAATGCAGAATGCAGATGCAAGAACTTCATGGAATTCCAATATTTATAAACATTGTGTAGAAAAGAAAAAAAAAAACGTTTATTAATTTAAAATGGATTACAAATAATTATTCTTTAAAGGGTCCCAAATAAATAGCTAAATAAAAGTTAATAAAAGTCCTAAGGAAGTTTCGAATTCTGCTGCTTGAGCTGCTCTTCCAACTGGGTCTTCTCGCGGGTGAGATTGTCCACAATTATCTTCCAAAGAGTACATTGAGGGTCGGAGGAAAATAAATCCTCCAGAGATTTCCTCTTCTTGTAAGGAAGTAATTATTCATCCTTCGACTGTAGTTGTTTCTGTAGTTCAGCAATCTGTTTCTGAAGTTCAGCATTCTGTTTCTGAAGTTCAACATCCTGTTTCTGAAGTTCAGCATTCTCTGAACTGCAACAACCACTTGATACTTGTTTTTCCATGCTTTTGACTCATGTTGCGACTTCCTCAAAGCGACCTCCAACTTCTCAGCTTCAGACATAAAGATGTGAACAGGTTCTCTTCTTTGAGGTATGGGATCCTGACGAGGATAGGGCATCCTCAGCTTGATGGCTCTGTTTCTGACCCACTGAAGATATGGTTCCAAAGACACGCAGTTAGGCTTTCCCAAGCTATCTCTACTTTTCTTATGCAAATACCCTCACACAGCCACAATCTTTTCTTGATGTTCTTTGTTATTCTTGAAGAAAAAGCTCTCCACATGGACACTCTTAGGTGGTTCCTTCAACGGATATCCCAATTGTCGACGAGCTAAAACAGGGTTATAACTGATCCCTCCATCAAAGCCAAGCAAGGGTATGTTAGCAAAATCTCTGCAGTTATCAATGATTAGAATCCCATCGTACTCACGGCTATACCAATCAATTTCTGAATTAGTTAGAGCCTTAATCCTTTCTGACCAGCGCCCGCTATTGATGCCAAAATGAAACATACTTAGGCAAGCGTGAAATAAACCACTTGTATAATAAGGGCACACATAACGTAATCATCCCTCCACCATAGAAGTTTCGGAGATGCACAGAATGGTAGGTGTTAGCCAATAAAGTCGACACCAGGTTTTTCTTCATGAAGATCTTGATGGCATTGAGGTCGACGAACCCTTCAAAACTTGGGAATAGAAACACTCCATAAACAAGTAGGACAAAGATTGTTTCAAACGGAACCCTGTTCGTGTAATCAACATAATATCGGGCTTTTCTGATTAAGAAATCTTTAGTCAGACCAAAAGTCCCACCTTTGGTAACCATGTTTTCCTTGATGTCAGATACTTTCAGATAGAGGGTCTTAGCAATGTCTTGCTCCTTAGGGTTTCCTTCCAAGAAAGGGAAAGGAGACTCTTCCAAGATAGGTAGACCAACTAAATAAGAGTATTCTTTTAGGGTAGGCAATAACTGATATTTTGGGAAGGTAAAACAATGATAAACCGGGTCATAAAATTGTAGCAAGGCAGAAAGAAGTTTCTCGTTCACTTCACGACTTAATAAAGGTAGTAGATTCCCATATTTGCTCTTGAATCTTTCTTGGTCTTCAATAAAAGTTCCTAACTTCCTTAGGTCATCCAATTTGAGACTCTTAAAAGTATATTTCAAAGTGTTTCTTCTATTGGAATCCATAGTGTCCTACAATGTTCATAAACGATGGTGAATTCCATGAAGTCCATGGCAGTATGATGCTTTATGAATGCAACGAACACAAGTAAGCACATAAGGACACAAAGATAAACAAGAAGGTCCTAGGTTTGCAACGAGCATGGAGCCAAAGGGTATACCCATTCCCAAAGGACGTGGACTAAAGGTGGATTGTACCTGCAGAACAAGATTCTAAGAAAGTTCCCAAAGTCATTAGTCCACCTTTCGGATATTATCAATTTTCCGACTGACTCGGTGGTTAATAATATTCTCAAGAGAACCTCTTTTGAGTGTAGCATCACGCAACAACTATTTTGGGACTACTCCCTCATAGTCCTCGCACTACATCCTAATAAAGGCCAAAGTGGGGTTAAAGGTAACTACGGTCCTCAATATCATAGGCTCCAAGGTCGAAAATAGTGAGTGTTTTCACGACTGACTCGTTCAACAGTACCATTTCGAGAGGGCCTCAACTGAGCGATGATTCTCGAGTCAACTTGATCGGGACTCACTCCCTATAAGCCTCATCAAATATCTCACCATCCTATCATAATTGCTCTAAAGTCCAGGTGTAGGACTTTGTCTCACCACTCAAGGATATCAACCCAAAAGTAATAGAATACAAATAAACAGATAATCACATATAACAATAAACAAGTTAGGGAAACCCACTGAAGGGATCCCCAGTGAAGTCACCATTTCTGTCGCGGTGAAAATTGGATACCAAGCTATTGATTAGCTTGAATCTAAATTCATTACAACCGGTCTTTTATTTGTCCAAAGGAAGGGAAAAAGATCGAATTACCCACAATGCAATGCAAATGCAAAAGCTAGAGAGTTATAGGTTCGGGGGTTGGTTAAACTTAGGGAAGGTGCTAGCATCCTAAGTTTCTGTAGTACTCTACAGGAACCTCTTGTTTTATGTTGTTTATTGCTAAGGGTTATATGCTTAAGGGATAAAAACCTAATGGTATAATTCTAAGTTTACTTGCCAAGACGTCGCATCTTGTGCCTACATATCCTGACGGGAATGGAATCAGAGTAATTGTAGTTACCCTAAAGGGTTTGAGGAGTTCTTTGACTATGGTCAAAGTTCCTATGGGATAAGGTAGTTGATTGAATGGTTTTAGGAGAAACGACGAGTTGTCATTTTAAGGGAGATTACTTAATTTAACCGCCACAACTTCGTAGGAAAATAGTCTTTGCATCATTTTAAGAGAAGGGCTCAAGTACTCGGATTGTCAACAAGTACGCCTCTATCTCTCTTAAGAAGAAAACTCCCTACATATTGATTGAATTTTTATGAGGTAGAAGTTTTATCTCGCTTAAGATAATTAACATCTTATTCTCTAACATGTTTGAATAATGTTTGATTGATTTGATTTGTTTTTATCTAAGTTGTAAAATAAAAGACAAAGGTCCTCCTATGGGTATGATCTATCTTAAAAGATCGACTTGAAAGGGATCAAGGATCAACGGGGATTATGATGCAAATGATATGCATACGCGCAAGTTTTAAGTTACGCGTAGGTTCTTCCTTTGGACGTTGTTGCACCCCAAATTTTGACCCCTTAGATTCTCATTATCATGTTAGCAACATACTCATAAATTATCTAACCCTAACCCAGTGCAAGTTTGTCTTTGTCAAGTTACAGATAAATCAGGGTTGTGTACAGTCAAATCGAAGCTTCAGGATTTGTGCTCAATCCAAGTTTTAGACTAATTCAATCATGAAACAAGATCAAGGGTATCATATAATGACAATTGAGAATCCAATTTGAGGTTATTACCCCAGAATCAAGAACAGTGCATTTCAGGGTACCCGATTAGGGTTTTTGACCGGGAAAAGTCAACTGTAGTTTGACTTTGATGTTGGAAGGTGTTTTAATGGTGAGATTATGATCCATGAAGTTCATATAGCTTAATAAAGTTCATTAAAGAAGTCTCAAAGTCTCAAGAGGTCCAGAGTGTCAACAGACGACTCGGTAGTCACCGGTCGGTCATACGGTTGACCAAAAAGCCAACTCTTCAAATTTAAGGAATTGGACTTCAAAGTTTGAATCAAAAATGTTCCTTATGTCATATTGCAATTTCCTATCAATTTTCATGACCATTGGATCAAGGATGAAGGAGTAATCGAAAAATCGGAAAATTAGGGTTTTGAAAGGGGCTAAACCATAACTCCTTAACCACACATCCAAATGAAGTGGTTCAAAGCTAATTTGAAAGCTCTTGACAAATCCTAAAAAAGTCCCTAAGTGGTCCATGATCAGGAAATGCATAGATTTGGAGTTAGGATCAAATTCATTTCAAGAAGGGAAAAAGACTTAGAGAAATTTCACTTTTAAGTTCATTTTTTAGCAACTTTGAGAGACTTTTTGGCCAAGTTCCTTTGGGAAATTGAAACTCATGAAACATGAATGTTTTAGAGCTATTTGAGGGCTTTCTAAAGAGTACTAGAACATCTCAAAAGGATTTGTGAGCTGAAAGTTATGGTTATGGCAAGTTGGTGGTTTCATACTTAAAGTCCCACATTGACAAATGTTCAAAAATCATTCTTTCCTCAAATCTGACCAATCTCAGCTTGTGAAACTTATTTTATCTGATGTATAGAGGGTTTTTAGCATGAAAGAACAAAAGAAATGCAGAAAGTATGAAAATAGCCAAACTTGCAAGTGGCTTGCAAGTTGCCTTGCAACTTGCACTTAAAGTGAACATGGCAAGCATGAGGTGGAAAAGCAATCCTGAACCAGCCACAAGCCTACACCTTCTAGCATGCATTTAGCCCTTTCAAACTCATAATTTTTCTTGACTATTGAGCTTACCTATCTGCCAAGAAAACCCCTTTGTGGAGGTTTGATTCAAAAAGCAAACCTTTCCTTTCTATGAAGGAAATCTTCAAATCTGCCCATACCATTCCTTTGCCTATAAATAGAGGACATCTACACCTAATTCATCATCAGAAATCTCTCCAAAAACCAGAGAAACACAAAGCAATCATTTTTTCCACTCTTTGATTCATTTTCACCAAAATCACAAAATCACAAAACCATGAAAAATCTGTCTTGACAATCCAGCTGCCAAAACCATTTCTCCACACTCAAACTCACCAACAATCATCCCCACAATCCATAAATATGATATAGAAGGTGTTCCAACCATTGAACCACTCAAAAACCTCATTCTCCAAAAAGTCAACTTCCATACCAAGTTACTTTGACCAAAAGACACAAAATCAGTCAAAACTTGTTCTAGACATTTCCTTGATGTTCTAATCACTCAAACACCTCACATATATCATTTCTCAACTATCTAAAGCATTGAGGATCATTGGTGGAGTTTATTTCTCCAACTGTCACAACATTTGCACATTGCTTCAAAAGGAAGAAAACTCTCAAAGCAAGGAGGTGATTGAAGTTCTCTGGTTTTCTTGGTGTTTTCACTTGTTCAAGACTGTCAACAAGAGGTATGTGACTTTGAAACTCCCTCCCATACTTTACTTTACCATATCTTGAAAGTTTGAGGTCATATCTTGAAATTACACTCATGCTGCCCCAAAACAGTCTTGCATAAGCAGTCCATGTGTCAAAGTTTGCATTGATGAAAGTTTGCTTGTTTCCTTGGTCTAAACACACTTATCTTCATGTTTAGAATATGTGTAGATGTCCTGCCTAACTTATTCCCATCTGTTTTGACATTTCACCTCTAAAATGCATATTTCTAGACAAATAGCCATGAGATACCCCAAAATTGGTTATGTACACAATGTAACTAATTCCTAAGTGTGGACATCCTTATTTGCATATATATGATGTGTGTATGTGATTCATTTACCAAAGCAATGTTTTAAACAAGAACTGAACATCATCATGCATCATATTCATGATAAGTTGCAACTTGAAAACCATTTCTCATGACAGTCCTCTCTTAGCTTCAAATTGTGTTTTAATTCACTCAATATCATGTATGTGTGGTGTGTATATGGTTATGTCAGTTTGAAAATGTTTGGATTGGAATTTGAGCATCTTCATGCATTTCACAACAAATTTGCAACTTGAGCACCTTATTTTCACAACAGTAGGCTTTTAACCTGAATTTGTGTTGGAAATTGTTCATTGGCATATTTATGGTGTGTGTGGATAGTTGTTTTGATATGAGATTGGTTGGAACTTGAGTTTCATTTCAAAATGCATTTTAACAAAAAATAGCATCACCATACCAGTTTGGTCTTTTAGAGATTATTAATCAATTTTGGAAATACAATCACTTCATATAGATGATATATGACATGTGTGTATGTTGCATTTGACCTGAGCATGCTTGAACCTGATTTTGAAAACCCTACTGCATTGCAAAATACCAAGTAGCAGCTTGCTCTTCATTTTTTACCTCAGCTTATTTTGAAATCAATTTCATGCTTGAAAATGTTTGTTAACATGTATGAAAAGAGTGTACATAGTCTACTTGATCAAAATGTGCATATAAACTGATTTGAGTTTTCTCATGCTTCACCAAAACATCAAAAATGCAATTTGAAAGTCATTTTCCATGCTAACTAGTTTGAAACCATTCCCCTTGCTGGAACTCATTTGCCTACATATATAGAGATGTGTATGTGATTTATTTGCCAATATCATGCTTGGAACTGAAATTGAATATCCTACTGCACTCCACAAACACCAATTTGCAGTTTGCATATCACTTATCACCACAGACTACTTTGAACTGATTCTTTTACTTAGTCATCCTTAAAGACATATGTTTGATGTGTGTAGGTGACTGATTTGCCAAAATTATGCATTGAACCTGAACTGCATTTTTCATATTGCTTTAAAGTGTCATTTTTGCAACTTACATATCATTTGTCATCTCAGACTGTTTTGATGCAAAGCTTTGGTTTATACTCACTCATTGACATATTTGTAGTATGTATGAATGGTTGTCTTGGTTTAAAAATGGCTAGAACTAGATCTACACATCATCATGCATCTCACAAACACATGTTTGCAACTTGACAGTTCATTTTTATTACAGTTTGCTTTTCACTCAATCTAGGTGCCAGGATCATTCATTATCATTTGTATGGTGTGTGTACATGATTACATTGGTTGAAAACTGGTTGTAACATGAGTTTCATCTCAAAATGCATTCCAAAACTCCAAAAATACAAGTGCTATCGGGTTTTAAAATAGAGGAAGAATTTCAAAAAACTAAAAGTGTCATCTTGTTCCTCATGAAAAAATACTCAAGTTACACTAAAAGTTTGTGAAAAAACATCAAGAATTGAGGAAGTTATGGCTAAAATGCAAATCCAAGTTTGTTCATGTTTTTGTGCCCAGCCTGGTTTTGAAACATCCCATATATATTTATGGGGTGGCTTTCATCAATGGATGTATAGCCACCCCAGTGGTAATTGCCTTGTCACCTACGCGCCTTGTACCTTGCATACCTGGGTTCGACCCCTGAGGAGGGCAACCTTTTTACCAATTTTTGTTATTTTTCATCCCAATTTCAAAAATTCATATCTCTCTCAATTTTAATCATTTTTCACCCATTCTTTTTGCATTTTTTTCATCTTGGTGTTTACTTTCATGCCATATTTTTTATTTTCATGTTTGCCTAAATTTTAGTGCCTTTTGACTATGTGCAAGTTAGGTACATTTTGTGATCGTTTTCGCGTCTGCAGATGAATTTTCTTTTGATATGCTTGTGATTGTTTGTGATACTTGCTTGCATTCATACCCTTAGATGTTAGTTAACATGCTAGTACTTTTATTTGGTTGTTACCATGTTCATTTTACCTCATCTGTTGAATTTCCTTAAGCTCGATTTGTCGTCACACTTTTTGCTTACTCATCTGCTTTGATTGTTATCATTGTATCTTTGTTTTTACAATAAACATGTTTATTAAATGGTTGTCACCATGCTTTTATCTTCATCATATTGTTACTTTGCTTAATGTTTTCTTTCCCCAAGTGATGAAGCTTGTTAACTCTCATCCAAGGTGCCTCTCCTGTCCCTCTCCAAAAGAAAAGGTCTTTCCAAATAACCCTTATGTTATGGATAACTCATCCACCCATTCCCTTGACTTCATCAAGTCACTTTAACCTTAGTTTTGAAACCATTAGACTTTGCTTTAAGTATAAAAAACCCACCTGTACTAGGAGTGTTCTTCAACTAGAACCCTAGGATAGAGTTTGTCAACTCTATGTGAGAATCATCGTCATGATTTCTTACTTTCCCTTTTGAGTGTTACAATCTAGATTAGGGAGTTTTGTCAAACTCCACACAAACATTGTCATGTTTGTTCCCCCTTGAACCTTGATCATAATCAAGTGTTCTTTATCCCTTGTGAGGTGAACTACGATTGCTCTGATTCTATCCTAGTTAGGATACGTAGGCAGAAGATGCGATGTCTTTGCGAGCAAACTTAGAAAACCATCTAGGTCTTTACCTATCCCTGGTCCATGTCCCAATCCATAGTTCATATTCACAAACTTAGTAAGCAGTCAAACAAAAGGTTCCTGTAGAGTACTACAGATGCTTAGGGTGCTAGCACCTTCCCTAGGTATAACCAACCCCCGATCCCCGAATCTCTTAAGCATTGTCGTTACATCGCGAAAAAGGTTTTTCTTTCTTTAGACCTTTCCTTTGGATAAAATAAAGTTTGGTTGTAAAAGAATTAAGATTCAAGTTAATTTAATAGGTTGATATCCAATTTTCACCGCAACAGAAATGACAACTTCACTGGGGATTCACAAATTGCTTTGAGGGTTTTGCCTATCTTGTTTGAATACTTGCTATATTTGTGAATACTTGTAAATATGTATATATGTGCCCTCTTGGATCTGGGGAACTTTGAGTGGTAAGACAACACTACACCCGTGTTTGAGCGTACTTATGATAGGATGGAGGTATATTCAAGAAGGCTTATAAGGAGTTGATTCCCGACCAAGCTGACTTGAGAAAACCACCGCTCAGTAGAGGCCCTTCTGAGAGTTAGTATTGTTGATCGAGTATTCGTGAAAACAATGCTACTTTCTTCATGGAAGTCCGTGATACTGAGGACCTTTAGATTACCTTTTCCCCACTTTGGCTTTATTAGGATGTAGTGCGATGACTATAAGGGAGTAATTCTGAAATAGTTGATACGCGATACTACACTTGGACGAGACTCTCTCGAGAATATTATCGACCACCAAGTATTTGGGAAATTGATAATATCCAAAAGATGGGTTGAGGACTCTAGGAACCTTTTTAGAACCTTGTTCTACAGTTTTTGAAAGCCCTAGTACATACTTTTGGGATGGGTAGACCTTGGCTCCATGCTCATGTTCTCCAAACCTAAACCTTCACCTGTTTACCCATGTGTATATGTGAATATGTGCTTACCTGTGTTTGTGCATTCATGCATTCATGAACATCATATCATAAAAGTTTCATGGAACTCAGACTTTTGTTTGTGAACATCAAGGTTGTTATGAACAGTAAAAGAAAAACTTTGAAGTACACTTACAAGAGTTTTAACTTGGATGACCTAAAGAGGTTAGGTACCTTGGTGACAGATCCAGAGGGATTCAAAAATATATGGGAAACTTTTGTTATTGTTGAAGATAAAGGTGGATAATGGACTCCTCTCCATGCTTCTCCAGTTCTATGGTCCAGTCTATCATCGTTTCACTTTTCCGACTATCAACTAATACCCACTAAAGGAAAACTCTTATTTGGTTGGATTGCTCATTCTTGACGAATCTCCTTTTCCAATCATAGGGGAAAGACCGCATGGAGAAAGATATTGTTAAGGCTACACGTTTGGGAGTCGCTTTGAGCAAAGCACAGCAAACTGAGAAGCATGGGAGCACAAGCATCAAGTGGTTGTCGAAAAAATGCAGAATTTCAGAAACAACTACGGTTGAAGAATAAAGAAGTTCTCTCTTGTAAGAAGAGAAAAGTATCAGATGATTTATCTTCACTTAGTCCTTGGTTGACTCCGTAGAAGCTAGTTGTGGAGAAGATTATCCTCGAGAAAGCCCAGATGGAAAAGGAGATTGAGAAGCTCAACTCGAAGCTGTCCAGAGAACCTCTTTAGGACTTTTTGTTAGCTTTTATTTAGCTCTCTATTTAAGACTCTCGTAAGAAGTACTGACATGTTGCAATTCAAATGGATGTTTAATGAAAGAAATTTTTGGTTTATCTTGATGTTTGTAAATATTTTGAGTTCCATGAAACTTTTTGAATTGCATGAGCATGTTGTCACATTTGCATTTCTCAGCCTTGAGTTTCATGTTCCTTTTCCTGTCTCTAGAGGGATACCTAGCACGCATCCTGGACCAATGGAAACGATGAAAGAGATTTTGAAAGGGCAAGAGGCCTTGAAGGAGGAAATCAGGGTCCTCAAAGATCAGATGAATTGGGTTTTGGAGACTTTGCAGAATTCGATGAAAAATGAAGGGTATTCTCCCACTATTGCGCCTAGAGAGGTCGTAAGTCCATCACTTTCGGTGACTCTCTCAGCTCAAGGACCTCCTGAGCTTCAACGGTCAGACCATCGTCAACCAGCAGTTGGGCCTGCGCCAAAACGTCATCCTTGTCAGGTGGTTACCAAAAGAGCATCTCAGCATTCATTGGTTGTTTCCCCTCAAGGTTCTCAAAGCCAGAACATGAATAAAAAGAGTCTTGTCAAGAGGAACAAGGCATGCTACAAGACAGTTCCTGTGCCGCTAAGTAAGCTCTATCCGCTACTAATTCAGAATTCGTTGGTGACTCCACGAGCTCTTAACCTTGTGCCAGGACCATGGCATAATGCCAACTTGACTTGTGAGTTTCACAAAGGGGCTGAAGGACATGAACTAGACACTTGTTTGGCGTTAGGATTTGTGGTGCAAGAGCTAGTCTATGACAAAAAACTGATATTTGAAGAAGATCACCTAGAATTTGAATGCAAGTACCATACTGGAACAATGGGGCATTTGGTGGAAGAGTGCAAAGGTTTTGGGTTGAAGGTGCAAAGCTTGTTGGAGCTGTTAAAACCTCAAGAAGGTAAACCAGGTATCAGTGTCTCAACTCTCGAAGCAAAAGACAAAGGACCTATAAGGCCTCTCAAGGTTCTATACCACAAGGAGCAAGTAATCAGTGATAGAGGGGTTCCCCCGTTTGGGCCTAGAAACTGAAGTTGTTAAGTCAATTCTCCTAAGCTGGCTGTATTCTGTTTGTATCAGTATTTTCAGTTGTATTCCCCTTGTTGTTTAATTTGAATTGCTTGTAAGCTGTTGTTCATTTTGAATTGGCAATATTAATGAAATGTTTGTGCATCTTTTGATTAAGTCCATTTGTTTCACTCTTTATTTTTCCTTTCATTGTTATGAAATACAAAAATCAAAAAATTTCTTTACTAAACTGTTGTTTAAAGTAAAGATTAGGGAGGATGATGAGAACTATATCCATAACTGCTGTTGATATGCTTTCAATTTAACTTTGCCGATGATGTAAGGCATTGTTTCAAATCCCTAAATACCGGAGAAATAAGGAAGATAATCCCTCGTTCCGTTCGAGCCTAGAAGTAGGAGTTTTCTTTCTCTACAAAAACAAACCTTAAATCTCAAACCTGGGGCGGGTAGTTCCCAGTTAACTCGGAGATATATGCATATAAGACACTTTAAAAGTGGTGCATTCAGGTTTTCCTTCGCACACAACAAACAAGTGTCGAAGTTCAAAAGATGATGATGGTCCGTCGTAGCCATTAAACTAGGTAGTCACCTCCTTTCTCAAAAAAGAAAAAGAAGAAGAAGAAAAAAGGAAAATTAAAAAGCCCGCTAAAGTCAAAAACCTATGAAGGGGACTTAGGCAAAAATGGGGCATCCCGCTTACTGTATATCCAAAAGAAAACAGTTCAGGCAAAAAGTAAGGGATAATAAAAAGAGGAAACCTTTAAAACTTTCACTTTGAAATCCTCAACTAACAAAAAGCTATCAAATACTGTAAGGGAGCTATGACTACCCTAGATTTGTGAATCATCACCAACTATCATCAGTTCAATTCTTAAAGCCTATGGGAACCTGAATGTATAGTTTGAGTTAACCGAGCGTAGAATTGAAGTTCATCATGGAGAATGGGTGGGACAAATAACCTTGAGCCTTTATCCTTTGTTTCATGAGTCGTGAGCCAAACCATGTTACAACCCTTAAAAGACCTAATTGAGGTAAGTTTGTTTTGAAAGCATATTACAGCAAGGTTGGATAACCTGACTCCTAAATGATCTTTGATGTTTGTGTATGTTCATCACTTTATCCATCATCCGTAAAATGATTGGATTGCTTTTACTTTGATCGTTTGATCACTCCGCCGCGTGTGTTTCATCAAAATGTGTTCAAAATATTGCATGAATTTTACATTGAAAATTGCCAATTTTTAATGAACAATTTGTTTGCCAGACAATCCAATGTCAAAAGGAATCCCAACAAATGTTGTCAGCTAGGGAATTGGATTTGATAAAGGAAGATCGACCTGGGGCAACTAATTCGAAGGATTGGTTAATCATTTGTCACAACGTTCAGCTAATCAAAGCCGACCAAGTCGAGATTAGATTAATCTCTCAAAGACCGTTGAACTGGGGCAGTTACGTCGAGGTTCGTAAACCTCTCCAAGAGTTTGAAGAGATTGGGGCATCTTGTATGTCAATTCTTCTGTAAAACCCTCTTGGTGATTTCTTCTTGCAGACCATGTGTTCTGGGGAACATCGTTTGGGGTCTTATAAGCAAATTTGCTTCTTAGCTCTTTTCAAGGCCAGCTACTCTAGACCAACTAATCAGAAGCAATCAAGTCAAGATGAGATTAATCTCTCGAAGGCAGTTGAACTGGGGCAGTTATGTCGAGATTCATGAATCTCTCCAAGAGTTTGAAGATATTAAGGCATCTTGGTATGTCAATTCTTCTGTAAAATCCTCTTGATGATTCCTTCTTGTGGACCATGTAATCTGGGGAAGAAAGTTGGAAGACTGTTTGTCGCAAGATCCGTTGCTCACTTGCAGAGGTTGGTTATACTATCGAGGGGAAGAAGTATTTGGTTCTCATGATACCCTTTAGTCAGCTCTCCAATTAAGTTGATACTCCAGTTGATCTTGGAAATTCCTTTGGTGATTTTTCCTTCGACAAAGAATTCGAGCTCATGATGGCAATCCGAGTGCAGTCATGATGTTGTGAATTACTCTCTCTCAGAGAAGGTTACAACTTTGAAATGGAATTGTCAATCTTTATGATCATCCCTAGTGATGGTCCATCTGGTAAAGTTGGCTAGGTATCCGTGTCGAGATGTTTATTTCATCTCCTGTTTTGTTTTGTCTGTTTTGTCAGCATAAACACAAGCATGGCTTAAAGCATACGCATAGCATCCATGCATTTTTTTGCTATCTCTGGTTATTACCTATTACGGGTTCACTTTGGTGTTTTTCACCAAATGATTGGGTTTGTCTCTTCTCTCCAATAGAGTTGTCAGCCTTTAGGCATAAAATGCCCGCCAATTCTAATTTCCCCACCGAGTTCAATCCTCGTGGATGATGTTTGTTTCAGTTATCTTTCCCACGCCTGGATAAGATAAATTCCCATTTGAGTTCAACCCTCAATGGTTGGAGTCTTGTTTGACCGTTTCTTTCTAGCTCTTTCCTAGATTGAACTTTGATCCCTGGGAAGGGGCTTTCAAATCTATGTTGGGTGTACACTTATCGCGTGCTGTACCCCTAGGAAGAATCTTTTATAGATCCTATTCGAAGAAAAATCCTTCTCCAGTAGTGTTGTGGTAACGACCTCTCTTTGGATTTTATGCTTAAATGGCATATCCTTGAGGAGTTGAGGAATTTTTGTTGGTTATTTCTCCTTGTTTGAGAAAATTTGGCTTGTAAAGAAATTGTCCCACATCTTTTGGTGAGGTCCCCAGTAAGTCCAATGGTAACTGGCAGCCTTTCTTTTAAAGTCCAGTCTTAACTGGAAGCTTTTCTTTTAAAGTACAGTCTTAACTGGCAGCTTTTTTTTTAAAGTCCAGTCATAACTGGCAGCTTTTCTTTTAAAGTCCAGTCATAACTGGCAGCTTTTCTTTTAAAGTCCAGTCATAACTGGCGGCTTTCCTCTTAAAATCCAGTCATAACTGGCAACTTTTCTTTTAAAGTCCAGTCATAACTGGCAGCTTTTCTTTTAAAGTCCAGTCATAACTGGCGGCTTTCCTCTTAAAGTCCAGTCATAACTGGCAGCTTTCCTTTTAAAGTCCAGTCATAACTGGCAGCTTTTCTTTTAAAGTCCAATCATAACTGACAGCTTTCCTTTTAATGTCCAGTCATAATTGGCAGCTTTTCTTTTAAAGTCCAGTCATAACTGGCAACCTTTCTTTTAAAAGTCCAGTCATAACTGGCATCATTTGAAATCCAATCGTTATTGGTATCTTTTGGTTTGGTCGTTACCAACCTCCCCAGTTGAAGCCTAGTAACTTGCTAACATTCTCATAACCACATGTGCTGGTATACCCTGATTTGGTCGTCACCATGTTTTCTTTCAAAGTCCAGTCGTAACTGGCATTACTTGAAATCCAATCGTCATTGGTACCCGGACTTGGTCGTTACCAATCCAATAGTTACTGGCATTGCTTGAAATTTGGTCATCACCAATTTCCCCAGTCGAAATCTTATGTGTTACCGATTGGATTTGAGAAATCTCATTTTGTCATTATCTCAGGTTGGTCGTTACCATCACCTCCAGGAAGTCTAGCGGTTACTAGCACTATTTCGAATCATTTGTTAAAACTGGGTGACATCATTATTCCCAGTGAAACCTTTTTCCCCAGACAAGTCTCGGAGATCTAGTCGTCACTAGTATCCCTAGTATGTTTTGTCCTTGTTTCTAGTCCATTCCTGAAGATCCCGTTTGAACTCTTCACTATAGGAAGTTCCTCATCTGATCATCCCCAGTGAGGATCATGTCTCGAGTTCTTCACTTCCCCAGTATAAAATCGCTTTTTTTTCCCGGTGGAAATCTATCCCTCCCCCCAGTGGAGTGTTTTCTCTTCCCCAGTGAGATTGTCATCTTCATTGGAATTCTTGTGTCCTCATATGAAATTTTCCTCTCAGTTATCACTAGTCATGTTTGAACTATTGATTGTTATATCTCAGTTTTCCCCAGTATCGAGTCCAAAGCCTGGTCCCCATGAGTAGTTACTCGTTGTTTTGTTTTTTCTGTCCTCTGCATACGTCTTGCTTCCAAGCATCATAAAGCATCATTTAGAATTCATGGCATATCATGACCTGTCCTTTTGCATATCATCGGATCTAAGGGACAAAATTTTTGGTTTTCTATATTTAAATACCTTTCACTGCGATTCTACGAGGATTGTCATCTCTCAGTTCCATCTAGTGAAGATATTTAAATAGGGGCAACTGTTGCACCCCAAATTTTGACCCCTTAGATTCTCATTATCATGTTAGGAGCATACTCATAAATTATCTAACCCTAACCCAGTGCAAGTTTGTCTTTGTCAAGTTACAGATAAATCAGGGTTGTGTACAGTCAAATCGAAGCTAAAGGATTTATGCTCAATCCAAGTTTTAGACTAATTCAATCATGAAACAAGATCAAGGGTATCATATAATGACAATTGAGAATCCAATTTGAGGTTATTACCCCAGAATCAAGAACAGTGCATTTCAGGGTACCCGATTAGGGTTTTTGACCGGTAAAAGTCAACTGTAGTTTGACTTTGATGTTGGAAGGTGTTTTAATGGTGAGATTATGATCCATGAAGTTCATATAGCTTAATAAAGTTCATTAAAGAAGTCTCAAAGTCTCAGGAGGTCCAGAGTGTCAACAGACGACTCGGTAGTCACCAATCGGTCATACGGTTCACCAAAAAGCCAACTCTTCAAATTTAAGGAATTGGACTTCAAAGTGTGAATCAAAAATGTTCCTTATATCATATTGCACTTGCATATCAATTTTCATGACCATTGGATCAAGAATTAAGGAGTAATCGAAAAATCGGGAAATTAGGGTTTTGAAAGGGGCTAAACCATAACTTCTTAACCACACATCCAAATGAAGTGGTTCAAAGCTCATTTGAAAGCTCTTGACAAATCCTACAAAAGTCCCTAAGTGGTCCATGATCAGGAAATGCATAGATTTGGAGTTAGGATCAAATTCATTTCAAGAAGGGAAAAAGACTTAGAGAAATTTCACTTTTAAGTTCATTTTTTAGCAACTTTGAGAGACTTTTTGGCCAAGTTCCTTTGGGAAATTGAAACTCATGAAACATGAATGTTTTATAGCTATTTGAGGGCTTTCTAAAGAGTACTAGAACATCTCAAAAGGATTTGTGAGCTGAAAGTTATGGTTATGGCAAGTTGGTGGTTTCATACTTAAAGTCCCACATTGACAAATGTTCAAAAATCATTCTTTCCTCAAATCTGACCAATTTCAGCTTGTGAAACTTATTTTATCTGATGTATAGAGGGTTTGTAGCATGAAAGAACAAAAGAAATGCAGAAAGTATGAAAATAGCCAAACTTGCAAGTTGCCTTGCAACTTGCACTTAAAGTGAACATGGCAAGCATGAGGTGGAAAAGTAATCCTGAACCAGCCACAAGCCTACACCTTCTAGCCTGCATTTAGCCCTTTCAAACTCATCATTTTTCTTGACTATTGAGCTTACCTATCTACCAAGAAAACCCCTTTGTGGAGGTTTGATTCAAAAAGCAAACCTTGCCTTCCTATGAAGGAAATCTTCAAATCTGCCTATACCATTCCTTTGCCTATAAATAGAGGACATCTGCACCTCATTCATCATCAAAAATCTCTCCAAAAACCAGAGAAACACAAAGCTCTCATTTTTTCCACTCTTTGATTCATTTTCACCAAAATCACAAAACCATGAAAAATCTGTCTTGACAGTCCAGCCGCCAAAACCATTTCTCCACACTCAAACTCACCAACAATCATCCCCACAATCCATAAATATGATATAGAAGGTGTTCCAACCATTGAACCACTCAAAAACCTCATTCTCCAAAAAGTCAACTTCCATACCAAGTTACTTTGACCAAAAGCCACAAAATCAGTCAAAACTTGTTCTAGACATTTCCTTGATGTTCTAATCACTCAAACACCTCACATATATAATTTCTCAACTGTCCAAGGCATTGAGGATCATTGGTGGAGTTTATTTCTCCAACTGTCACAACATTTGCACATTGCTTCAAAAGGAAGAAAACTCTCAAAGCAAGGAGGTGATTGAAGTTCTCTGGTTTTCTTGGTGTTTTCACTTGTTCAAGACTGTCAACAAGAGGTATGTGACTTTGAAACTCCCTCCCATACTTTACTTTACCATATCTTGAAAGTTTGAGGTCATATCTTGAAATTACACTCATGCTGCCCCAAAACAGTCTTGCATAAGCAGTCCATGTGTCAAAGTTTGCATTGATGAAAGTTTGCTTGTTTCCTTGGTCTAAACACACTTATCTTCATGTTTAGAATATATGTAGATGTCTTGCCTAACTTATTCCCATCTGTTTTGACATTTCACCTCTAAAATGCATATTTCTAGACAAATAGCCATGAGATACCCCAAAATTGGTTATGTACACAATGTAAATAATTCCTAAGTGTGGACATCCTTATTTCCATATATATGATGTGTGTATGTGATTCATTTACCAAAGCAATGCTTTAAACAAGAACTGAACATCATCATGCATCATATTCATGATAAGTTGCAACTTGAAAACCATTTCTCATGACAGTCCTCTCTTAGCTTCAAATTGTGTTTTAATTCACTCAATATCATGTATGTGTGGTGTGTATATGGTTATGTCAGTTTGAAAATGTTTGGATTGAAATTTGAGCATCTTCATGCATTTCATAACAAATTTGCACCTTGAGCACCTTGTTTTCACAACAGTAGGCTTTTAACCTGAATTTGTGTTGGAAATTGTTCAATGGCATATTTATGGTGTGTGTGGATAGTTGTTTTGATATTGGATTGGTTGGAACTTGAGTTTCATTTCAAAATGCATTTTAACAAAAAATAGCATCACCATACCAGTTTGGTCTTTTAGAGATTATTAATCAATTTTGGAAATACAATCACTTCATATAGATGATATATGACATTTGTGTATGTTGCATTTGACCTGAGCATGCTTGAACCTGATTTTGAAAACCCTACTGCATTGCAAAATACCAAGTAGCAGCTTGCTCTTCATTTTTTACCTCAGCTTATTTTGAAATCAATTTCATGCTTGAAAATGTTTGTTAACATGTATGAAAAGAGTGTACATAGTCTACTTGATCAAAATGTGCATATAAACTGATTTGAGTTTTCTCATGCTTCACCAAAACATCAAAAATGCAATTTGAAAGTCATTTTCCATGCTAACTAGTTTGAAACCATTCCCCTTGCTGGAACTCATTTGCCTACATATATGAGAGATGTGTATGTGATTTATTGGCCAATATCATGCTTGGAACTGAAATTGAATATCCTACTGCACTCCACAAACACCAATTTGCAGTTTACATATCACTTATCACCACAGACTACTTTGAACTGATTCTTTTACTTAGTCATCCTTAAAGACATATGTTTGATGTGTGTAGGTGACTGATTTGCCAAAATTATGCATTGAACCTGAACTGCATTTTTCATATTGCTTCAAAGTGTCATTTTTGCAACTTACATATCATTTGTCATCTCAGACTGTTTTGATGCAAAGCGTTGGTTTAGACTCACTCATTGACATATTTGTAGTATGTATGAATGGTTGTCTTGGTTTAAAAATGGCTAGAACTGGATCTACACATCATCATGCATCTCACAAACACATGTTTGCAACTTGACAGTTAATTTTTATTACAGTTTGCTTTTAACTCAATCTAGGTGCTAGGATCATTCATTATCATTTGTATGGTGTGTGTACATGATTACATTGGTTGAAAATTGGCTGTAACATGAGTTTCAAATCAAAATGCATTCCAAAACTCCAAAAATGCAAATGCTATCGGGTTTTAAAATAGATGAAGAATTTCAAAAAACTAAAAGTGTCATCTTGTTCCTCATGAAAAAATACTCAAGTTACACTAAAATTTTGTGAAAAAAACATCAAGAATTGAGGAAGTTATGGCTAAAATGCAAATCCAAGTTTGTTCATGTTTTTGTGCCCAGCCTGGTTTTGAAACATCCCATATATATTTATGGGGTGGCTTTCATCAATGGATGTATAGCCACCCCAGTGGTAATTCCCTTGTCACCTGCGCGCCTTGTACCTTGCATACCTGGGTTCGACCCCTGAGGAGGGCAACCATTTTACCAATTTTTGTTATTTTTCATCCCAATTTCAAAAATTCATATCTCTCTCAATTTTAATCATTTTTCACCCATTCTTTTTGAATTTTGTTCACCTTGATGTCTACTTTCATGCCACATTTTTTATTTTCATGTTTGCCTAAATTTTCATGCCTTTTGACTATGTGCAAGTTAGGTACATTTTGTGATCGCTTTCGCGTCTGCAGATGAATTTTCTTTTG
Organism: Lathyrus sativus; assembly: GCA_963859935.3. Taxonomy (NCBI): domain Eukaryota; kingdom Viridiplantae; phylum Streptophyta; class Magnoliopsida; order Fabales; family Fabaceae; genus Lathyrus; species Lathyrus sativus. The sequence goes on from OZ012737.1 coordinate 234,070,638, forward strand.
ATATGCTTGTGATTGTTTGTGATACTTGCTTGCATTCATACCCTTAGATGTTAGTTAACATGCTAGGATTTTTATTTGGTTGTTACCATGTTCATTTTACCTCATCTGTTGAATTTCCTTAAGCTCGATTTGTCGTCACACTTCTTGCTTACTCATCTGCTTTGATTGTCATCATTGTATCTTTGTTTTTACAATAAACATGTTTATTCAATGGTTGTCACCATGCTTGTATCTTCATCATATTGTTACTTTGCTTAATGTTTTCTTTCCCCAACTGATGAAGCTTGTTAACTCTCATCTGAGTTACCTCTCCTTCTCCTCTCCAAAAGAAAAGGTCTTTCCAAATAACCTTGATGTTTTGGATAACTCATCCACCCATTCCCCTTACTTCATCAAGTCACTTTAACCTTAGTTTTGAAACTATTAGACTTTGCTTTAAGTCTAAAAAACCCACCTGTACTAGGAGTGTTCTTTAACTAGAACCTTAGGATAGAGTTTGTCAACTCTATGTGAGAATCATCGTCATGGTTTCTTACTTTCCCTTTTGAGTGTTACAATCTAGATTAGGGAGTTTTGTCAAACTCCACACAAACATTGTCATGTTTGTTCCCCCTTGAACCTTGATCATAATCAAGTGTTCTTTATCCCTTGTGAGGTGAACTACGATTGCTCTGATTCTATCCTAGTTAGGATACGTAGGCAGAAGATGCGATGTCATTGCGAGCAAACTTAGAAAACCATCTAGGTCTTTACCTATCCCTGGTCCATGTCCCAATCCATAGTTCATATTCACAAAATTAGCAAGCAGTCAAACAAAAGGTTCTTGTAGAGTACTACAGATGCTTAGGGTGCTAACACCTTCCCTAGGTATAACCAACCCCCGATCCCCGAATCTCTTAAGCGTTGTCGTTACATCGCGAAAAAGGTTTTTATTTCTTTAGACCTTTCCTTTGGATAAAATAAAGTTCGGTTGTAAAAGAATTAAGATTCAAGTTAATTTAATAGCTTGATATCCAATTTTCACCGCAACAGACGTTATGCAATGCGATAAAATAAATTGCGGAAAGGTAAAAGACAATAAATATAAACGGAGGATAAAGTAATAGCATACACAAATGCATGAAAGCGCTAAGAAAAGTGTGAGAATTATGCATATGTGAGTGGGATCCATGCGGGAACGTAAGCGTGCACGATTGATTAATTTACGATGTTGATCATTAGAGGGAGGTCGAATTGAATTTTGGGAAAATCATATTTTTGGTGAAATTATATTAGATTGGATGAATTGATTTTATGAGAAATTAAATTAGACCATTTTTAATTAGATTATAGATTAGATGAATTATATTTTTAATGAATTTAAATGGGCTATAAACTAAATTGGTTTGATAGAAAATAATTTCAATTGGGTAAAGATTATTAAATAAATTAGTTTTGGTAGAAAAATTTTATTATCAAGAACATGAATAATAGATATTAAGTTGGTGAAATAGTAAAAAGAAAGGGTGAATAAATTCTTATTAGATTAATTAAAGAAGATTTATTTGATAAAAACAAAGTTAATTCAATAAAATAGATAGATTATTTAGAAAAGGTTGAATTAAATAAAATTAGGTTTAATAGCTTATTTTGAATAAAAACTGATTATTAAGATTTAAAAAAAAAGGTTTATTAATTAAATTAGTAATTAAGCTCATGATTAAGTTAATTAAAAGCAGTTAAAGATTTTCTTATGGGTTAATTAAACAATCAGGTTAATGATTAATTGAAAGGTGGCGGATTAAAGGATGGTTAGTGGGGCGAGAGGATTGGGCGTAGCGCAGGTACATGGGACTTATCGTGGGCGGAAATGCAGATCGTTGGATCGTGATTAAGTGGTGATGAGTGTCTGTGACGTGAGTGTGCATCGTGTGTGTGTGTGTGTGTGTGTGTGTGTGTGTGTGTGTGTATGTGCACATACATGTGATTATATTATATTAAAATAGATACAAAAAACTAATAAAAAAAACAGACAAAACCCTTATCCCCCCCCCAAATCCCTCTCCGTCTTCCGATGCCGTCGTCGATCTGTCCCTCTTCTCTCCTTCCCTCGCCATTGTTTCTTCTTCACTTTATTTGCATCGTCCCCTTCCCATTGTTTCTCCTTTACTTCAAACCTAAAATACGAACCAACAAATTAAAAGTTTCAATAATTTCGACGCAAACAGAAAGGTTACCACGAACTGTGGGCGACGGAGGTTTGAGGTGGTTATGATGATGATTCGTGGGTTTGAAGACTCGCGTCGGTTGATGGTGGTGGGTGAGGTTGTTGTCCGTGATATAGATTTTCCGGCGATGGTGCGGGGTTTTGAAGGAAACCTCGACGATAGTGGTTGAAGACGGAAGTTCGCGGCGGAGCTTAAAAGATAAGTTCTTTTACGTTCTAGGTTTTCGATTTGGGATTTCCTTAAAGGTTCTATGATTGCGATTTTTTTGTGAATGTTGAATGTCGTATTTTCCGTCCCCTCTCCTTCATCTCAAAACCTCTCTTTATAGGTTGCTTCCAATCAATATGGCTTTGAATGAATTTCCGGATTTGGTCGAACATGTTTATCCGAATTTGGGAAATGGTTTATGACTTTGCCGACACTGTTTTGGAAAGTTTCAATTATTGTCTGATCGTGTAATTGTTGTGAAGACAAAGCCTGCTGCTTCCCGTTTTCAGACGCGTGATAATGATTTGAACATGCTTTCATTTCTTCACTATTTGGATTCTGCTAACTTCATTGCGGTTTGGCTAATATCTGGTTTTCAAAGAACTAATATCTGGTTCTTCTATTATACAGGTGTAGGGCATACACTCAAAGGTAACTATGGGTCGACGTCGTCAAGATTCGGGCGTATTTGAGGCTAATACGGAAACGAACTTCACTTGAAACATAATGGAACTGACGAACTTAATCCCGAAAGCCTCACTGCCTATTTTATGTTCAATAGCAAGATGCGATTTCGAACTCTTTTGACCCTTGTTTGTTTGTGGCAGGCTTTGAGTTGATGTGGGCGTGGAGTAGCCTCTTATAACAAGTTGAAATGACAAACCGGATTGTGGCGCCGTCAAGTTTTGTCCTGCGGTTCTTGTCTTTGATGGCTTAGTACATGTTGAACAGGGTTGCCATCTATCGATCAACGTGAGCTGCGGCGCCATCGTTGATGTTTCGTTCGGTCTCGGCTCTGTTTATGAAGAAGCTCCCGGTTTATTTCGTAACTTTCTCGGCACCCTTAATTGTTTCCCAGGTTTACACAACTGTTGCATCCCATTCACGAGGCTTCTTCTGTTTACAGCAGTGGGATTTACTTGCTTAATATAATCCTTCTAAAGCGTCGTGTGCTAATGGTGGCAGTCACGGGCAGAATCAAATTAGGCCGACAAACAGTATGCTACTGCGATGATACTTCTTCGTTTCTTTAAGGGCTTACCATGTGGTCACAAAGCCTCACTCTTATACTTCAAATTTTGCAGCTTAAATGATACTGCTTAGAAGATGGTGGAGGTAACATTCTGGGACGGCTTCCAAATCGGGATGCATATCCGAGGTCGTCTACTCAAAAATCATCCTTTCGAAATCTCCACTGAAATGCCAAGGGTGGACCGGCGGATGGGCAACTTTGGATCTCTTGAAGTTCTTTATGATTTATTGTACGGACTCCTTGATATTGTAAATGTTCAAGTTATGAAGCTTAGAACTGTTGAACGCTGAAGCAATGGAAATAAAATAATTCTCGTATTTGCTTCGTGGTGAACTTTTTAGATCTTGGACTAAATTTTAGTTTGCAAGTCTTGGCCTCTTGCATCCATGTTTTCGTATTCACAGGGAACTATTCAATGAAATTCTTTGTGATATTAATATTGTAACCCCCAAAGAAAGATCACCATGTATTAAGTCAAGTTCTTTGATGTAAGCTCTGTTACGCAAATCATTTCTTTTCAAAACTTGTTCAAACATAAGCGCATAATGAAATTGATAATGGAGACTTGGTTGGAAAAAAACGGAAATTGGCTTGTTGATTTTTTCAATGTTGATGAGCCCTTGAATATTGTAATGGCATCTTGAACTTGAGATGAACTTTTATCATGAGAATGATTCTTAACATATGAAGTTTTAATAAATAACCTGGGCTTGCACTTTATACTTTGCTCTTGGACACGTAGTCAAAGGGAATCTCTTGGTACTTGTAATTGAGTTCTTGGATGATAGATTCTTAACTCTGGCATATTGTGCAAAAATCATGAATGGAAAAGTAAAAAAAAAACCACTTGAATTGATGACTTGATTAGCACTTGAATTTGGATGTAGGAGTTGAAGCTTTTATTGAATAAAAAGAAAACCTTATAATCAAACTGAATCAGGCTCAACTGATCATATTTTGAAGTGTTAGTCTTGTGAGAATGAGTGTCACCTGCACAAATTGGCTAGCAGTAATAAACACACACAAAAGTAAAAAGATAACATATAAAAAACGCACAAAGAGGTGGGATATAAAGGTCAAAAATTAGGGTGTGACAACATCTCCTTTACAAATCGACCAGTCTGAAGAACAAGTCTGAGGGCTTTGTTGTGTAAATGCTTTTAATTTGGGGCAATTACATCGAGATTTGTGAATCTCTCCAAGAGTTTGAAAACATTGAGACATCTTGTATGCCAATTCTTCTGTAACATCCTCTTGATGGCTTCTTCTCACAAACCATATAATCTAGGGCAGGTGAGACTTGAAGATGTTTATTATGCAATTAGAGTGCATAACTGCATTGTTCTTATGACATCTTTTACCAGATCTCCAGTAAGTTGTTACTTTAGTTGATCTTGGCAATCTCCCATGGATCTTTCTCTTCAAACAAGGAAATTAGGCTCGTGATGGCAATCCCTCGGGTGAAATCATGATGTTATACCCCGAGTGGAATACTCTTTTCCCTAGAGAAGGTTGAAAGCCTAAAGTAAAAATGTTGATTTTTACATGTTCATCTCTAGTGATGTTCCAATCTGGTGATGTTGGATGGTTATCCTTGTCGATATTTTTATTTCATCTCCAATATTATTTCCTTTTGTCTGTTTTGTCAACATAAGCATAAGCATGACATACATACGTTCATACATATGCGTAGCATCTAAGCATTTTTGCTACCATTCTGATGTTTATCTGTTTTATTTACTTTAGCGTTTATTACCCAAGTGGATTGGTTTGTCTCTTCTCTCCAATAGAGTTGTCGTACTTAGGCATAAAGTGCCCATACTTTCTAAATTCCCCACAGAGTTTGATTCTCGTGGATGATGGTTGCTTCAGTTATCTTTTCCACGTTTGGATAAGATAAATCCCCATTCGAGTTCATTCCTCAATGGGTAGAGTCTTATTTGACTGTTTCTTTCTAGCTTGTTCCTAGATTGAACTTTGGTCCCTAGCAAGTGTTGCTTTTTAACTTGATTAGGTCGCTAAACCTAGGCATTTATTTTGCATTGTGTCTCGCATAAATAATCTTTTACAGATCTCTATTGAAGACATAATTTATTCTCCAGCAGGGTTGTTATAACATCTCCTTGGAATTTATACCCAATAACAAATGGCAGTCTCCTTGAGAAGTTTGTTTTGTCATTGATATTTATATGATGATAAGGGCAGTCTTTCCCGAGACGCTTATTCGTCCTTGGGTTCCTTCGAATTTTGCAGTAACAAGAGGCAATCTCTTTGGGAAGCTTGTTATCTACGGTGATAAGTGGTAGCCTCCCCCAAGAAGCTTATCTGACTTGGTGTTATTTAACCTTTTGCAATTACAATTGGTACTCCCCTGAAAGTCTGTCAGAAGAATTTTGTCGGAGACCTTACAAACGGTTTCTCTTTATTTGAGTTACCCTTTCTACAAGGATTTTATTGCAAGAGATGATTCCTCGGCAAATCCTCTATCGAGTTTACTTCTATCAAATGGCATCTCTTTGAGAAAGTTGATGAAGACTCTGTTGGTTTTTCTCTTTATTTGAGAAAATTTGCTCATAAAGCAGCCAGCCAGCATCTCTTTTCTGAGATCCCCAATAAAGCCCAGTTGTAACTGACATCTTTGTTAAGATCTTTGGTTGTCACAAAATTCTTCCTCAAACCCAGTTGTAACTAGCACTTCTGTTGAGATCGTTGGTCGTTGCCAATTTCTTGCCTAAAATCCAGTTGTCACTGGCATTTTATTAAAGTTTTCTTTCTTATCTATATTCCCTTGAAGCCTAGTCGTCACTATCATCGTTGATTTTGAGTCTAATCGTTATTATCATTGTTGAATCTGGTCGTTACCATATCTTCGAAGTCTAGTCGTCACTAGTAGTCTCCGGCGAAACTTCAATTGTTATTGGCACTCATCACAAATCCAATCGTTATTGCTATTGTTTGTCTGATTGTCACCAGTCTCCCCTTTGAAGTTTAGTTGTTACTGGCTCCCTATTGGTTTTGCTTGTCTGGTCATCACTAGGTTCTCTTGTGAAGTCTAGTTGTCACTAGTGTTCCTTTTGATTTTGTTTGTCTAGTTGTTACCAGTTCTCCCATGAAGTTTAGTTGTTACTAAGACCGCTGTCTGAAAGTCCAATTGTCATTGGCATATTCGAGTTTGTTGTTATCACTTTCTGTTCATCTGGTTGTTACCAATATCTTTGTGAAGTTCAGTGGTTACTGGCATTGTTTGAAAGTCCAGTGGTTACTGACATTGTTTAAAATCCAATGGTTATTGGTATTTAAAGTCCAATGGTTATTTACATTATTTAAAGTCCGATGGTTACTGGCATTGTTTGAAAGTCCAGTGGTAACTGACATTGTTTAAATTCCAATGGTTATTGGTATTCAAAGTCCAGTAGTTACTGGCATTCTTTAAAATCCAATGGTTATTGGTATCCAAAGTCCAGTGGTTACTGACATTCTCTGAAATCCAATGGTTATTGGCATCTAAAGTCCAGTAGTTACTGGAATTCTTTAAAATCCAATGGTTATTGGTATCCAAAGTCCAGTGGTTACTGACATTCTCTGAAATCCAATGGTTATTGGTATCTAAAACCCAGTGGTTACTGTCATTATTTAATGTCTACTGGTTACTTGAATTGTTTGAAATTCCAGTGGTAACTAGCATTGTTTAAAATCTAATGGTTACTGACATTATTTGAAATCCACTCATTATTGGTATTATTAATCTGGTCATCACCAGACTCTTCTCAAAGTCCAGTGGTTACTGGCATTGTTGAAAGTCCAGTGGTTACTGGCATTGTTAAAATCCAATGGTTATTGGTATCTAAAGTCCAGTGGTTATTGGAATTGTTTGAAAATCCAGTGGTTACTAGCATTGTTGAAAGTCCAGTGGTTACCGGCATTGTTGAAAGTCCAGTGGTTACTGTCATTGTTTGAAAGTCTAGTGGTTTTTGGCATCGTCTAATATCCAATGGTTATTGGTATCTAAAGTCCATTGGTTATTGGCACTCTTATCCAATTTTGTTTGGTATCGAAAATTTGGTTGTCATCAACATCCCCTTAGAAGTCCAGTAGGTACTGGCATCGACTTGTCGGAAACCGTTTGTTACCCTTGCTTGTGGTCTAAGTCAAATTCATTTGGTACTTATAGATTTTTTAATTACTCGGTTATTCCTGACGTTTCCTGAAGATCCCGTTTAAACTCTTCATTTTGAGGAATTTCCAGAAATTTGGATGTTTATTCCCTTGAGAAAACTCCAATGTGTGTTTGATCTCTTGTCAGAAGATCATTTCTCAGTTTCTTTGACCTCTTGTTAGAAGGTCATTTTCTGGTGTGTGATCTCTTGTTAGAAGATCATTTCTTGTTTTGTATGATCCTTTTATCAGCAGAGCAATACTTTTCTTGACTTGGTCCCCAGTGGAGATCATTTCTCTTTCTGGTTTTATCCCAGTAAAGATCTTGTCTGCTTGTCTTTTCAGAGTGTCAGTCAGTCATTGCTTGAACTTGTTGATCCATCACTCTTGATGTTCCCCAGTGGAGACCATCTCTTGGTTCAACCTCCAATGAGGATACATTCCTTCTAAGGTGTCACATGGTCATGCTCAGACTTGCTGCTCAATCACTTTAGATTCCCCCAGCTTGTTTCAGCTTCCCTAGTTTTGTTTTCTTTCCCTAGTTAGTTGTTACTCATTGTGTCAACTCTATCTCTATTTGCTTTCATCTTCATCTGTATTTTGTATTTATCATTCCATCATTTTCATCATGTAGAGTTCATGGCTTGTCAGCATTATAGTTTGGTTTTCTTTTGTCCATAGCATAGCATGTCATTGCATCTAAGGGCAAATTGTTTGGTTATCTATATTTAAATACCTTTCACCATGATTTCATGAGGATTAAGATCACTCATGTCATCTGGTGAAGATATTTAAATAGGGGCAACTATCATACCCCAAATTTTACCCTCAGATCCTCTGATCATTTTCGTATCATTTTAAGTCAGTTGTTTCTACATTTACAGTTTTTAGTCCTTTAATCAATAATCATGTGTTTGTTCCGTTTAATTTTTGTCACCTAATATCATCTTGATTTTTGTCTGTTTTTGTTCCATAGATTTCTTATCTCATTTTTTAATTTAATTTGTCAGACATATTTTTTATATTTAATCTTATTTTAGAGTTCTTAGAACTTTATGTTTGTTTTAATTTAGAAATTTTATTTATTTTCAATTCCATTTCATTTTAATATATTTTTCTTTCAAATTATTTATGTTTATCAAATTAATACAAACTCAAAATTATTTTTGTTAATGTATTTTTCCTTTCAAATTGTTTCTTTTATTTTATAAAATTTAAAATCCAACATTTAAATTAATACATTGAAGCCCAAGTTCTTTTCTTCTTTTATTTTATTATTATGTCATTATTATTATTAATTTTTATTATTTTTTATTATTAGTATTATTTATTATTATTATTATATTATTATTATTATTATTATTATATGATTATTGTTGTTATTATTATTATATTTTTATTATTTCATTATTGTTATCATTATTATTAAAAGTCCACATTACAGCACAAGCCAAACAAATATAATTCAAAGTTATAAGACAAAGGTCCCAATTCAAGGTGGAAAAGCCAAACTGGTTACATTTAGATACTAGATGCAGAATTGCGAAATGCACAGGTCACTACACATTGCCTCAGCCAAAACCGTACCATAAACTTTGACCAAAAGAAAACCAACGTTTTTATTAAAGGAAAAATCCCTGCAGCATCATAACCATGCGCAACCTTGCATGTACCTGCCAAAGCCATTGACCAAGAACAACATGCACCCTGCGCATAAATATCCAAAAACCTGTATCAATGACAAAACACCAGCATCAACACTAACCTACGAATTTCGTCAAAATAGGATAACACTACCTGCCAACCTGAAAGTGCCACAACCGACATTTCGAAAAAGGAAGTTGTTTGAATTCAAAAGGAGCAAAAGAAAAAACTGACCTTTAATACAAAAAAACTCTCTTTTCATTTCAAACACCATAGAATCTCCCCTCATCAACCTTCTCCTTCCCCATCTTTTCCTCTTCTGCCTCACCCAGTAACAACCTTCGCAAGTCAAAAAAGTAAACCTCCATCAGTCTCCATCAGCCTAGTGAACAAACTTTCAATCATCTACACTTCTGAAACTAAATCATCACCATCGTCACCTCTAACATCAATATCTTCACATCTCCATGACCCACAACCACAACGCCCTCGGTTCCCCCCTTTCGACCATAAATTGAAACAAACTTGTGAGCATCATCACCAGAACAGAACGCATACGGAGGAGATCTCGACAGAGGGAGTCGCACGCGGAGGGAGGAAAGGGTTAGAGGAGATTGGGAAACATATTTTGAAATAGTTTAGTTTATGTTTCTTCTTTTTTTCTGCTGAACCAAATCAACCATACCTTGTTGTTTAGATTTTTATAGTTATTAATTTTATGAGGAAAACCGGGTTCGGGTCAAGAGGAACCCGACCTGGGTGAATTTTGGAACAACCCAATTCCATTTTCTTGGGCTACTACATTTCTGTCTGACCCATCACATCACACCTTATGTTTCTTTTATTATTTAGTTAACTTTTGTTTAAAACTTTACTAATCTTAATTAATATTTTGGTTATATTTGTATCAAAATTCTTGTTAACATTTTTTTAGTTTATAACTTTTTGTTAAAAATATTTTTCTTAATAATCCTAGTTAGTGTTTTGTTAAATAATCCAACTTTTTTTCTTTAGAAAATAATCTTTTAACTTTTATTTTTTTTAGAAAATATATTTAATTTTTATTTTGGAAATATCTTTTTTAGAAATGTCCTTTATTTTTGTTTTAGATTTATATATTATTAGGTTTAGTTAGTAAACAAATAGAAAAATTCAAAAAACTACTTTTTCATTTAACTTTGGGAACTAATTCTTTGAATCTTGGATATTTAGAATTTATTTTCGATCATTTAAATTTTTAATTTCTATAAATTTCTTTGACTACTAACTTGTGACTTCTTTCCTTAATAATACTTGTAAATATTTCTTGATGAAGTTTGGTGGATGTTTTCCTTGTTTCTATCGTGATTTTGATGCTTATTTTGATGATCTCTTCTACTCCGGTTCCAAAGGAAATGATCACTTTCGTTGACTGCCATGTCATAGTTAGGATAGACTTGTCCACCTTTCCCTCGAGACTTCGTTAGAGTCTTATCGTTTTAACCTAGCCTTAAGATTGGAGTCACCGCACTCCATGTAAGTGTCATGGTGATGAACACTTACTTTCCTCGTTTAGCATAGCCTTAGGTTTGGAGTCGTCGTACTCCATGTAAGTGTCATGGTTATGAACACTTACTTTCCTTCTAGAACCTTGACCATAATCAAGAGTTCCTCACCCCTAGTTAGGCGAACTACAGAGGCTCTGATTCCTCATTCCTAGTCAGGATACGTAGGCACAAGATGCAACGTCATGGCTAGCCCACTAACAACTAACCACTAACTCCCTTATCCATCGCCGTCGTGTGACTGAGACTAGCTTACCTTTACCTTTATCCTACCCTTAGAATTGAAGTCGTCGTGCTCCATGTAAGTATCATGGTAATGAACACTTACTTTCCTTGTTTAGCATAGCCTTAGGTTTGGAGTCGCCGCACTCCATGTAAGTGTCATGGTTATGAACACTTACTTCCCCCTTGGAACCTTGACCATAGTCAAGAGTTCCTCACCCCTAGTTAGGTGAACTACGAATGCGCTGATTCCATTCTAGTCAGGATACGTAGGCACGAGATACAATGTCTTGGTGAACATACTTTGTATATACCCTAGGTCTTTACCTAGGCACATTTCCCATAGCAAGCAAACTTTAGCATAACACAAATACAAATAAGAGGTTCCTGTAGAGTACTACAGATACTTAGGATGCTAGCACCTTCCCTAGGTATAACCAACCCCTGAACCTTAGATCTTTTAGCTTTGTTGTTACATAGTGCACTTAGGCTTTTCTTCGATATTTACCCTTTCCTTTGGATAAATCAAAGCTCGATGGTGAATTTTATGATTTGTGATTCAAGTTAACTAATAGCTTGATATCTGATTCTCACCGCAATATATTGATAATCTAAATCTCTCTCCTAAACTCCCTATTACATCTATCCATGTTGTTCATAGTACAAGAATTGCCCCAATTGTACACATACCCAGTGATACAGTCTCTACTAATCTTACAGCCAACCAGTTCAATGTTACACCTTCTAGTCAAGGTTCCCTACATACACATTGTCCTGAGGATAATGCCCAACTCAGTACCTCTGAAACTTCCTATCACCCAATAGATAATAACTCCAATTTTGAACACAACGTAGCTAGTTACCCTGAGGGTAACCAAGGCACTGACATAATGACTGACCCACATCTTTTATGTACAACTTCTATTTCTCCCTCTCCTCAAATCCATTCCAACACTCAAGACTTAAGCACTTCTTTTTAGTCTAATGAGCTAACTTTCTCTTTCTGCATTTCTTTATCTGCATCTTCTAACTCTCCTTCAACACATTCGAGTCAACCACCTGCACCTCTTCTTCAAAACAACCATTCCATGCTCACTAGAGCTAAGACAGACAACTCCAAACCCAAAACATTCATTTCTCACACTAAGACTAAACCCATAAGTGTTAAACATGCTTTGTCTATTCCTGAATGGTCAAAAGCCTTGAAAGCATAATTTAATTCTCTCCAAGCCAACAACACCTGGACTCTTACTACCCTTCCTTCGATAGAACAGTAGTAGGGTGTAGATGGATTTTCAAAGTTAAAAAAAAAACTTTGATGGAAGTCTGCTCAAACACAAAGCTAGACTTGTTGCAAAAGGGTACCACTAAGAACAATGCTTTAACTATACAAAGAAATTTTCCCCTGTTGTTAAACCTACCACTATTAGAGTGGTTCTAACTCTAGCTATCGCATATAAGTGGGATATTCAACAGATTGACATAAACAATGCCTTTCTCAATGGCATTCTCCATGATGAAGTCTACATGACTCAGCCACCTGGTTTTGTGAACAAAGATAAAACCTTGGTTTGTAAGCTCAAAAAAGCCATTATAGACTCAAAAAAGCCCCAAGGACTTGGTAGGAGAAACTAACTCAAGCCCCCATTTACTTTGGCTTTTCTACATCTGAATGTGATAATTCTCTCTTTTTTTACTGCAAGCAACACACATCTATGTATGATTTAGTCTATATTGATGATATTTTAGTCACTGTGTCCAGTTCTTCTCTTGTCCATGATTTGATCAACAAACTGCACAGTACATTTGCCCTGAAAAAGTTGGGCAGACCTAGTTACTTTCTAGGTATTTAAGTTAAGTTCTACAGAAATGGTTCACTTATCCTTACACGGTCCAAGTATATCAAAGACTTACTAGCAAGCGCAAAAATGATCCAATGCAAATGGAGTTCCAACTCCTATGCTAAGCACCTGTAAGTTGAGTAAGCATGGTTCCAATTTATTTTCTAATGCACATCTGTACAGGTCTTTTGTTGGTGTGTTACAATATGTAACATTAACTAGGCCAGACGTTTCCTTCAGTGTCAATAAGGCATGTCATTTCATGGCCTATCCTCTTAAGACACATTAATCAGCTGTTAGGCGGTTATTATGATACCTAAGTCGTACTAGTAACTATGGCCTTCTCTTATCGCCCTCTATCTCTGCACCAAATTTCTCTCTTCGTGCCTATAGTGTCTCAGATTAGACAAGTGATTAGGCTGACCGAAGGTCCACATCTGGTTCATGCCTTTATTTTGAGCCCAATCTTGTTTCATGGAGCTCCAAAAAGCAGCCTTAAGTAGCACGCTCCAATACTGAGGCAAAATACCGCGCCCTTGCACATTCAACTTCGGAGCTATTGTGGTTAGAATCATTACTCTCAGAATTTAATATCTCCTTTCACACTCCTACTCTCTTATGTGACAATTTAAGTGTTGTTGTGTTATCTCATAACCGGTGTTACATGCTTGAATAAAACACATCGAGCTAGATATTCATTTTGTTCGAGAACGTGTTGTTGCAAAACAGTTATCCATCCAGCATGTTCCTCAAAATATTTCCTTCAAACAATGGTCTTCCTAAATTTTTTTCATCCACACTTTTGATTCCTAGTGCAACTTTGCGACAGATTTCAAAACTTAACGATTGAATTAGTGATGGTTTTAACGACATTATTACTTTACGACTGAATTAACGACAATTTTAATGACGATTTTAGTATTAGGGACCAAAACAGTGAATACAAAATTTTAGAAGAACCATTTTTTATGAGAAATATTTGAAAGAACTAAAAACAAAATTTAAGACATTTAAGAGGATTATAAACATATTTAACCCTAAAAATGTATTTAAAATGTTAAATGTAATTCATAGTGTGTCGAAACAGTTTGTTTTGATGAGATTTGATATGATTTAGATTAGATTTGATTTTGAATATTTTGGGCCTTTTATGTTTTGGACTTTTATAAACCTAAAACTATAAATAGGTGCCTTGCTTTGTAATCAAATAGAACAGATTTCACAGTTGCAGAGTTTAGCAAGTGAAAGTTCAATAGTAATCAGAAATCCCACAGTTTGTGGGTAACACAATTTTCTCCAAATATTTCTTCTCTCATTCTTCTCTTTCTTGCTGTTTGTTTGTTATTCTTCTTCTCTTTTGTTGTTCTTGATAACTCTTTACTTGTTATCACCATTACTATCATATTATGGGTTTGTTCATCAATCTTGAGATCAAGATTGAAGGGAATTCTTCATAGGGTGTGAGGTGAATTTCTAACATCTGGTATCTAGAGCTCCGATTGAGAGATTCAAGGAAGGAAGATAGTGATGGCGATGAACTATCTGAACGACAAATTTCCGGCGACCCTGCCAATTCTCAAGAAAGACAATCATGAGAATTGGTGCAAGCAGATTACGGTAATTTTCTGTTATCAAGATCTTTAGGATCTTGTGAAGGACGGAGTAACATCGCTTGGGGAGAACGCAACGGAGGCGGAAAAGGCTGCGCACAAAGAATTGAAGAAGGATTATAAAGCACTCTTTATAATTCATCAGTGTGTTGATCCTGATAAATTTGAAAAGGTTAGTGATGTTGATTTAGCAAAAGAAGCATGGGAGATTCTTGAAAAGTCATTTGGAGGTGCAGAGAAGGTGAAAGAGGTGAGGTTACAAACTCACAAGAGAACCTATGAGTTGCTTCTGATGGAAGACAACGAAAGCATTACAGATTTCTTTACCAGAGTTACAAAGTTGGTGAATCAAATCAAAGTATGTGGAGAAGCGCTGACGACGAAAGCAGTTGCCTCAAAGATTTTGAGATTGTTGGCTCTAAAATTCGACCACGTGGTAGTTTCTATAGAAGAGTCGAAAGATCTGTCAGTGTTGACGAAGGAAGTGCTTCAAGGGACTCTTGAGTCTCATGAACAGAGGATGGCGGAGAGAGCTGTAGGAAAATCGAAAGATATGGCTTTGCAGGCGCAGTCAGAAAAGGAAAGAAAAGGCAAAGGTAGCTGGAATGGCCACAAAGGAGGAAAACAGTCAAATCAGAAGAAACCTTGGAACCAAGGCAACCAAAGAGGTGGTGCTGCAGGTAAAGTAAGAGGTGGTGGTAGAAAGACAGACAAAATCCATATTCAATGTTTCAATTGCCAGAAGTATGGTCATTATGTTAGTGATTGTGCAGAAAGGAAGAGAAATCAAGGGACTGATGCAAAGCTGGTGAAACATGAAGAAGAAGAAACGTTGCTAATGGTCACAACAAAAGATGAAGAAATATTCCAAGATCAGTGGTACTTGGACTCAGGATGCTCATCACACATAACTGGAAGGAAAGATTGGTTTGTCAACATGAAGCCCTCGTTGAAGAACACAGTGAAGTTTGCAAATGACAACACTCTAGTAGCTGAAGGTGTTGGTGATGTTATGATTATGAGGAAAGATGGAAAAGGGTCAACAATTTCCAATGTGTTGTACATATCAGGCATGAAGAGTAATTTGCTCAGTATATAGCAGCTTGTCGAAAACAACTACAAAATAGTTGTCGAAGACAAGATGATGAGAGTTCTCGACGCAGGTGATAGATTAATCTTGAAGGCTCCAATGTCTCAGAATAGGACCTTCAAGATTGAACTCAATGTGATGGAGCACAAGTGTCTAGCAACTACAGCCAGCAGAGATGAGTGGTTATGGCATTTTCGACTAGGTCATCTCAACTTGAATGACATCAGAGAACTAAAGAGAAGAAATATGGTTTCAGGATTACCAGAAATCGACATTCCAAGGGAAGTCTGTGAGGAGTGTGTTCAGTCAAAACAACACAAGAATAGCTTCAGCAAGGATGCAGGAAGGAAGTCGAAGGTAATACTTGAAGTCATATACTCTTATGTATGCGGTCCAATTCAGGTGTATTCGATTGGTGGCAATAGATACTTTTTCACGTTTATAGATGATTACAGTCGAAAGTTGTGGACTTACCTCATCAAGAAGAAAAGTGATGTGATTGAGGTATTTTCCATATTCAAGTCCATGGTCGAAAGACAGAGTGGTCGAAAGCTAAAAATTCTGAGGACTGATGGTGGTGAAGAGTATGTGTCTAAAGAGTTCGATACACTATGTGTAAAAGAAGGGATTGTGCATGAGGTGGTGCCACCCTACACTCCACAGCAAAATGGGATTACAAAACGCAAGAACAGAACCATCATGAATATGGTAAGAAGTATGTTGAATGGGAAGCATCTACCCAAAGAATTATGGGGAGAAGCAGTTTCGACAGCAACATATATATTGAAGAGATGCTCGACGAAGAAGCTTGAAGGAATCACACCAGAAGAATGTTGGTCTGGTGTCAAGCCTAGTCTCAGTCACTTAAAGGTGTTTGGATCTATAGCACATAGACATGTGCCATATCAGTTGAGAAGGAAGCTTGATGATAAGTCGAATCAGATGATCTTGATAGGATATCATTCGACAGGAGGTTACAAGTTGTTCAACCCAATGAATAAGCAGGTAGTGATCAGCAAGGACGTGATCATAGATGAGCTTAAAGAATGGGATTGGACTGAGAATTCCAAGAAGGATTCAGTGAGAATCTCTTGTGAAGAACCAGCCACTGAAGTCGAAATAGAAGTTTGACAGGAAACAGTTGCAGATGAAGCAGGTTCAAGCAGACATCGACGAACAAGACGCATGCCTGCAAGGTTGCAAGAATGTGTAATTACATCAGATGATGTAGTCGATGAAGAGGGTGAGCTGGTACATTATGCTTTCTACGCAGATGTCGAACCAGTCAATGCAGCTGAGGCATTGAAAGATTCGAAGTGGGTGAAAGCAATGACTGAAGAGTTGGAGTCCATCGAAGTCAATGATACCTGGTCACTTGTCGAATTGCCACAAGGCAAGAAGGCAATTGATGTGAAGTGGGTTTACAAGGTGAAGGTAAATT
This sequence comes from Lathyrus sativus, assembly GCA_963859935.3. Classification (NCBI taxonomy): domain Eukaryota; kingdom Viridiplantae; phylum Streptophyta; class Magnoliopsida; order Fabales; family Fabaceae; genus Lathyrus; species Lathyrus sativus. The sequence goes on from OZ012737.1 coordinate 234,087,632, forward strand.
CTAATGGAGAAGTAACTCAACACAAGGCGAGACTTGTGGCGAAAGGATTTCTTCAGAAGGAAGAAATCGACTTCGATGAAGTATTCACACCTGTTGCTAGAATCGAAACAATCAGGTTGGTTGTTGGTCTAGCAAATATGAACAACTGGCACACATGTCAGATGGACGTGAAATGTGCATTCCTTAATGGCCCCTTAGACGAAGAAGTTTATGTTGGACAACCAGCTGGGTCTGTGAAACAAGGCGAAGAAAGAAAGATGTACAGGCTTCATAAAGCCCTGTATGGACTTAAGCAAGCTCCAAGAGCTTGGAATAAGAAAATCGACAGCTTCTTAAGGGAGAAGGAATTTGTGAAGTGTACAACTGAGCATGGAGTATATGTAAGAAGAAGCAATGGCGAATTGCTTATACTATGTCTCTATGTTGATGATTTGTTAATAGCATGGAGATCGAAGATTTCAAACATGACCTGAGTAAGGAGTTTGAAATGTCAGACTTGGGAAATCTCTCATATTTTCTTGGCATCGAATTCTACAAGACAAGTAGAGGTTTGATGATGCATCAAAGAAGATATGCAGGCGAAATACTCAAGAGATTTGAGATGCAAGATTGCAACCAAACTTCGACTCCAGCTGAGCCCAAATTGCAATTGTCGAAGGATTCAAAGGAAGATGAAGTTGGAACACTGCAGAACTGAGAATCAGATTGCAGATATCATGACGAATGGAGTGCAGGTCGAAGCCTTCAGAAGACTAAGAGTCATGATGAATGTAGACAGTTTAGACACAATGAATTAGGTGGTGTGCTAAATGTAATTCATAATGTGTCGAAACAGTTTGTTTTGACACAGATTTGTTTTGATGAAATTTGATATGATTTAGATTAGATTTGATTTTGAATATTTTGGGCCGTTTATGTTTTGGACTTTTGTAAACCTAAAACTATAAATAGGTGTCTTGCTTTGTAATCAAATAGAACAGATTTCATAGTTGCAGAGTTTAGCAAGTGAAAGTTCAATAGTAATCAGAAATTCCACAGTTTGTGGGTAACACAATTTTCTCCAAATATTTCTTCTCTCATTCTTCTCTTTATTTTTGTTTGTTTGTTATTCTTCTTCTCTTTTGCTATTCTTGATAACTCTTTACTTGTTATCACCATTACTATCATATTGTAGGTTTGTTCATCAATCTATTTTTCAGAATATGAGGTGAATTTCCAACATAAAATACATTGATATTTTAAAAAATCAATTTAAAATCTAATCCATAAACAATTTTATAAAAGAGAAAATTCAAACACATTTGTAATTTTAATTTAAATTTGTTTGAATTTGAATACCATGTAGAAGCTAACATTGTGACAATCACCATTAAATTTTAATTTAAAACACTCAACTTCTAACACGCGTGATAAATTCAAAGGCTAACTGGTCCATTGACATTGACATTGACATTAAATTGAATAATCCACATTAATGTGGTCCACTATAACACATGAAAAAAAAGTCAAGGATTTATCCATGCTTTATGATTAGGTAAACAATACATAGACAAAATATTTTAGTTATCAATTTATTGCATATTTATTACAGCTGCTCATATTTATTTTATGTGAATAATGCGCATGCCTTAGGTACAGTTGTGCAGCCGCACCAACATACTAACTTCTTCACCAAATCATTCTTCTAACCGAACCTTCTTTTAGCACTGATTATTTCCTTTGTTTTTGCTGTAAATCACAAAATACCAGTGTTTGTTAGATTCATCAACATTGTAAAATGAAAGTAGTAATGGTAATCAATTTACATAGAAAGCTAAGTATGCTAAGTATGAAATATAGCTCAGTTGCTACAAGAGCTTCACTATATGAAGGAAAAAAATGTCATTTAGATATTCAAATCCACTCTCCCTCACTCTTTTCTCCTTATTCCCTCACTGACTTGAATATTAAATTGCTAATCTTGTAGGCCGGTCTCTCTCCACCGCACCAGAAACACTGACTTGAATATTAAATTGCTAATCTTGTAGGCCGGTCTCTCTCCACCACACCAGAAACACAAGTCTTAAAACATTACCTCACTATTTTATCAATCATTTCTAATTCTAAACCAAACACTTAACTTAGTAAGTAAAGTTAACCAAAGTATTCATACACGATCACATTCAAAACCGAACATAATTATATAGTTGATCAATGTCAAAGAGATTGGACAAAATTTTATGTTAGTTGTCAGGATTTGGGACTTAACAATGCTAACATAGGCAGGACTTGGGACATAACAATGCTAACACAGGCAGGATTTCAAAACAGAACATAATTGGGATAGCAATTAATTTCATATGATAAAAGTATACAAACACACAATCACATTCAAAACAGATCACAATCAAATTCAGTGTTCAGTGGATACCTCGCAGAGAGCTTAATGAATTCCATGGTGTTGCCGTTCACCCAGAATGCTATGCAATGAAACATTTGAACAAAAGCTAACAACTTTGTGAAACCTATTCATCAATGATGGCAATTGAGGCACCCTCCTCCAATAACACTCACTATTCTCACCACCACGACGACCACCGCGAATCTCGCAAACACAAGCCGGGTACATCCTATGATAATCCTCATTGAAAACATATATAAGATCCCCCAACCCAACACACTTCAAGCTAGCAAACCTATCCTCCTCATCACCATCAAACAAACTACAAAGCAAATCAGGAGGCATAACAGAAATCTCACAAATCTCCATACTCATCTCATCAACCTCCCACAAAGTGAAGCTATACCCACTTGGAGAATTACAAACCCCAGCCAAAACAAGACTTTCCCTACAAGAAATCAAGAAAGAAAACACAACCCCAGAAGGCCTAACAACCCTAACATCACCCCAAACACGAAGTTCCAAATCAAAGGAAGAAACAAAACATGAATAAATCCCGAAAACATAGAATCTCCCTTTGAACAAAGCCGAGGAAAGTGAAGAGGACGAGTTTCCAGATCTGAAATCCGCAGGAAGAGGATGAGCTAAATCCCAAGAACCCAAAAGAGGGTCATAGATTTCAACATCCAAACGATCCTCTATATCAACAAGATTACCAATGAACCTAACACCACCAACAACAATAAACTTCACGGAAGACCCATCATTGAAAACACCCAAAAGAGGATTGATCCGAGGGAAATGGAGAGGTGGAGTAGAAAACCAAACAAGAGGATGAAGAATAGGAGTGTAAACAAAGTTAGGAGCAGTGATGAAGAAGAAAGATGAAGTACCAATGAAGGAAGTGTTGTTGGGGTAATGAAGAGGCTGTTGAGGTGTAGGAAGAAGGAACCAAGAGTTAGAAGAAGGGTCAAAGGCAAAAGATTGATTGTTTTTGGAAGAGATGTTGTGGATACCATGGAGGAAAAACCAAGGTTTGTGTTGATGTTTGTGGAGTGAAGAAAAGGTAGATGATGAGATTATTGTGTGCCATAGTTTGCAAACGGTTGAAGCTTGGATCAAAGATGGGATTGGGAGATGAGATAGGATAGATTCTATGAGGTCTAAGCTGAGATTTGTGATTTCTGTCATCACAAGAATTTCTCAAAATGGATGTGGGAGTGTTGTGGAGAGTAGATAGATGGTGTAAGAGAAGATAGCATAGAAGAACACGACACTTAGAGCACCTCCAATGGTGCAACCCATTTTTGGGTTCTTTGTGGGACCCACTCTTTTAAAGCAATTCATTTAATTTTTACTCCAATGGTGCAACTTCAAAGAACTCATATTGGGTCCCACCACTTTATTTAAAATATATTATTTATATTAAATTTATTTTATTTAAAATTATAATTTAAATATTTAAATTTTAATTAATATAAATACAAATTAAACATAAAATTAAAGTTAAACATAAAATTGAAAATAATAATTAAAATTAAATTTAAATACATGTCACATAATTAAAAACAATAAAAATAAATAACATCACATAATTAAAAACAATAAAAATAAATAACATCACATAAACAAATGTAATTTGAAATAAAAAGATGAAAATTTGGCCTAAACAAATGTAATTTGAAATAAAAAGATGAAAATTTGAAATAAAATGATAATGAGAAGAAATTGTTGGAAAAAAAATTAAATATTTATGAATAAAATGATGAAATTGTGAGAGAGAAATTTGAAATTAAAGAGCAAATAAAAAGGAGAGCAAATAGGAATAAAAAGGAGAGAAAATAGGAATGATATAAATTTTTTCCAACAAACCTATATTTATAATAAATAAAAAAGTTAAAAAAATAAAATAAAGCTAAATGATAATTTTAATAATAAACCAAATGAAGAACCGTTGCTTATGTTTGTAACGTTCTACAGCTGGAATAACATTTTGTTGACATTTTCAATGCCAAGCTGGCAAACCAATTTGAAAAATCACCGTTGGAGTTGGTCTTAGGATTGAGAGATGAGGAAAACTTTCCTCACACGTAGATTGTTGGTTGGGTAGAGGTGAATCATGTGTGTCGGTTGTTTGTCTTTTTTATTTTTTTTATTTTTTTTTATGATAGTGTTTGCTGCAAAATGTGGTTGAATTAGAAGTGGGTTTGAAAAGTTTGGAAAATTTGGTTAAAACAATTATTGGGTGGCGTCCTAAGTAAAGTACATAACTAATTGTGTGGTTTATGGTCAACCATAACTTAGCAATATTTTATGTTGTAATGTACTACTCTGGAGTTGTTCATACAAAATATTCTTAGTTTAAAACGGCAAGTAGTTAAATTTAAAATCAACTTAATTCCTTTGGACCAATAAGATTTTTTCAAGTCCGCGTAGATTCATAAAAGTTGTGGGACTCTGTGAATCAGTTAAAATTGAGTATGACTATTACCTAATTATTCTTCTAAGGGGCTTCTTTCTTGGCAGAATCTCAAAGGCATCGACCTTTTCATCTAACTTCTTGTCGGTGCTGTCTAACTTTTTGTAAGGGTCATCCTTCTCCTTTTGCACCTTTTTTAACTTGTTAACTGAACGTTGCGCCTCGTCAAGATCATTTTTTGTCCAAGTCACTGATTTTTTAGTATGTATAAGCTTTTTCGTTAAAGTATCCAACTTCATCCCAAGTCTCACCACATAAGTGTCTAAATGGTCATATGCGTCAAACATTAACTACTCAAAAAGAGACTTTTAGCAGACGAGCCTCCACCAATTTAGATATTTTATTGGCTCCTAAGTGCCTCATCATTTTCTAGTTATTAGAAAAATGGTGTGGAAATTGATATGCTCGTGAACTAAAGTGATGGCGTAAAAATCTCTGCTCCAAAGAGATGACATAACCTTGCTCCTTGAAGGAGCTGATGAAGAAGTTTTGTGGAACAAATCTCCCTTAAGATTGATGGATTTTTCAACATCCACGTCTATGGAATCTTTGTCCCTAGTGACCTTGTGATTCTTAGCCTAGTCTAGAGAAGGATTCACCTCGCCTTCCCCCCGACTTGACAACAATCTGAAGCGTGACGGTGATTATAGTTTCCTTTTCCACCATTTTCCTTTTGCCTCGGGTTATCAAACTCACATGACTTTTCTTAGGGCCATTAGACCATGCCTCGCCTTATTCAACTCTTTTCTTCACATGAAGATCGCTTTTCTTTAGCAATAGTCATGGGTCCATCCTCTCTACAAAAAGAGAAAGAAAAAGTAAAATAAAATAATCACACCAAACATCACATTTAAATATGTATAATACTTAACTCAAATAATCATCAATCTTCGTATCTCCATCAGCACTTTAGTCATATTCCATGACGATTGCGCTCATGATGTAGAACTATTCCAATAGCTCGACGACCTTTCTTTACGTCTTGCTTAAGATTTCATGACTTGAACGATTTATTTGCATCAAGTTGTCTTCCCAATGCAAAAGAATTTGGTGCTCATCGGTCTTCTCAAAGAAAACCACGGAGAGTTCACCTTTCCATGTACCCTCATAAATCTATATTTCTAATTTATATATTTAGATGAATTTGAGGTGACAAAACACTCTAAGTTAGCATGCCTATGGATACCCAACTACCTTTGTCTACATTTCTAGTACCATAGAATGAAAAAAAAGGTTCCTACTATTAACATGATCTCTAAATGCTTAGATATGATCTCAAAGCCTCTAATGAAAGCTCAGTCGTTCAGTTGTATTTGAGAGGGGAGTCATTGATGGTTATAAGGACCTCATCTCAAATAAATAGAGCAAAATTCTTACCCCTGAATCATATATTATAGGGAGATGAACATGGAAGAACTCACCCTTTGATCCAAGAGGTGCCGCCATGTTAACCCTTTCATCTTCGGTGCAGAAATCCAATATGACATCTCTTTTATCACCAATTGTAAACAGATCCAAGATTTTATGAAACAATGCCATAATATCCTCAGTAAGGTTAAGGACTTTTAAATCTTATACACCCTTACATTTTTCATTACTAGCCTCCATTGACAATCATTTGTGTCCTAGGAAAGAATAGGGAAAAATATGGTCATTATCATTATCACTGTTTCTTGTTAAATTTGGTAAAGAAATACAAGTTTCGACTAATACTTAAGGGATAAAACTCAAAAATTCCCAGACATATTTGTGTGCCTATTACTCGTGAAAATCATAACATTGTAAAAAATATTTGAAATGTTGGTTCTGATTACTTGTAAAATAAGGAAAATGTTCAGAGAACAAAAGTGCTGATATTAAAGTGAAGAAAAGACTTTGAAAGAAAAGGCTTTGAAGTCAAAAGACAAAATGCAGGAAAAGAAAAGGGTTGAACTTAAAGTGAAAGTAATGTAAATTGGCAAGAAAAGTAAGGGAAGTCGAAAAGACTTTAATGCATAAAAGGACTTAAGATAAAAATACTAGAAATATATAAAATGGTGGAACGCATACGTACATCTTTCCTTCACTCGTTTCTCAAGACGCATACACTTTGAGTTTACAGAAATGTGTGTACAACTGCGAACCCTTTACAAAATGAACCTAATGGTCCTTATATACTACTCTATGTAAACTGTCTAAGAGTGGCAGGTCACTCCCATGGTGACATGTCCCATATCCATGTAGCAATTTCCCTTAAAGTTCCCCCACATTCCTCTAACTAACCATCGGTGTTGACACAATTCCTGCCTTGTGATATCATTTGAATTTCTAAACTGCTCTTCTAGGCGCCAAGAACTGAAAATCCTCGTTGAGGCCTTCAACATCGACCATGTTAAGATAGCATGCTCCATCGTATTGTCCATTGTAGTGATGAACTCCACATGTAGCATCCAAGTCAACATTGTTTCCATTATAGTGATGGGCTCCACATGTGGTGACCGAGTCAACATTACTTTCATTGTAGTGATGAAATTCAACCTTAACCAACATAACATAGTATTCAATTTCACTAAGTCTCTAAGTTCCTCATCACATATTTCGGCCTTGCCACCTTCGACCAGTATCACCTTATGTGATCTCCGACCTTGAGTTATATTGATCATGCAGACTCACTTTATTTTGACCTTCCACGTGGCGTCTTTATGGATATTCTCATGAGTTCTTTCCATTTATAGCCATGTTGAAGAATCTAGTTTAACAAATTGCCCCCAAAAGGCCATGTTTCGATTTGTATCAACAAGAGGCACGTGGCCTTTTTTATCTCAATTTTTCAACGTCGTTTCACTTTTGCTGACGTCATCATCATTTCTCTTTTACGGTGTGTTGTCATTTTCCATGAGATTCAATCAGAATCTCATCATCACTCCTACTTCCTAGGAAGACGTGGATTTTCATGTTTCCATAATTGCTTCCACTCTCCATTAATGCAGTGCTTCGAAAACCCACAAAAACCCTTCAATTATTCCCACGCGGATGCTAGTTGTCTGATCCAACATATGCACTGAAGCCTATAAATACTCTTTTTCAGCTCATTTTTCCTTTCCTCTAATTTGTCTTCTTGTTCTCTTTCTTTTTGCACGGAGCTCCAAAACCCTCTTTTCACCATTTTCTATAGAAAAACTCTCTTTTTTCACCATGTCTACTAGCCAAGGGTCTTCTAAGTTTGTTACTGGGAATAATTATCTTGCTTTCATCATTCCTCCTAATGAGTGTGAAGAATCAAAGGATTATATACCTGAGCACTCCTTTGAGAATAACAAAATTGCTATTTGGCAAAAACAAATGATGAACCATTATTCCCTAGATGACAAACTGTATGCTTTCTCAGGGCCTTATCCACCAAGAGGTCACAAGCTATAAAGACTTCTAACCTTTTCCCAGGTTACCTATTCACCATGTCGTCTTCCTTTGAGCAACGTCCTTTTAACCTGTCTTTCATGGTTAAACCTAACCATGTGTTTCGATCTGCTCTGCCAACTCTAACCAAAGAGTATTTGGTGTGGCTCAACAAGGTTCAAATCAAGAAGAAGAATCACCTAGAGAAAGTGGGTATCTACAACATGGTCAATCTGTCTAGAACTGGCCCCAAATACAATCCATGCATGTTGCTGGCTTCAATATTCTTTTGGGAAGGATCGACCAATACCTTTCATCTTCCCTGTGGCATGCTGACACCAACCTTGTTCGACGTCGCCTCCATTACAGGTTTAAATCCTATTGGCTCTATTTGTTATCCAACTTTGGCAACCCAACACGAGTTCACCATTGATCGTCCCACCTACAAGAATTTCATCTTCGACAACTATGACATTGTTAACGAAGACGTTTCCGACCAAAAACACATAGATTTCTAGTCATTTAGCTCTCTTACTATGTTTTATGTTCCAACTCTTTACAGGTGGCTAAGAAGTTCGTCCCATTGGCCATCCAGCTTCATGAAGGGCGTAATATTTCCCTAAGCAAGCTTCTCTTGGCCAACCTCTTCCACAAACTTAAATTCCTCCCTGAAAATACTAAGAGTAAGTCTTTCTTAGTTTCATGTCTCTTCTGGCTCTTACAATTGTGGTTGAATGCCACTTTTGAGCCAAAGTTTCACATTACTGATTCCCAGGCCTTAATGAAGGAGACTGAGAAAAGAGTCATCGAAGGCACTAGGCTAGCCTTTCTCACTCCCTAAGAAAGCCCCACGTCAAACGTCCTCATCAAGTACATCAACCTCTTCCTTGAGACCAAGGTCTTCAACGCAACTATGAATCCTTTTATAGACCGCCTGGTTGGTCCAACTTGGCTCCAAAACAAGTTTCTTGACTCCTCCCCTTCGAATGGTGTTATATCGAATGCGGTTTGGGCCGCTTTTTTGACTCCTACAATTCTATCGTCCAGAGTTGAAGTTGTCGCTCCTGGCTACAACTTTACCAGTTACCGGCCTAACTTGGTGGCTAAACAATTTAGCTGCAGCCAATTTTAAACCTCATTCCTCTATGTTTGGGAAGCAGATATTTGCTAGTCGGAGCACAAGTACGACCATGAGGAATTCAAAGAGTGTACTCAATTTTCTCGCAACCAAGTTTTAGAACTCCCTACCTTCCAACTTCATCAAACGTTTAATATAACTTCTGAATTCCACAACTGGTGGATGGAGAACCATTTCTTGCAAGGATTTTTTATGCTCTTTCTGACATGCCCAAAATACATGATCAACATGGTATGTTACTCCAAATATCATTTTCAACTTTCTTTCATCTCTTTTCTTACTCTTTGATTTTCAAATGAATCTGAACCTCCAACTGATTATCATATCGAGAACCCTTCTGACTTAAGAGAGACTAGGCATCCAAAAGAACCTAAGAAGATACTTTCCACTCTTATACTCTCCTTCATCTTTATGCCAATTCTCATACTTTTTCTTCTTCTAGATCCGAAAATGAGACCATGAATCTCCAACCTCCAAGACCAATAATAAGATGAATATTACTACTGCCACGAAGACCATTACCACCACCAAGGCCGCTACTACCCCTAGTCAAGTTTTTTCGTTAAATCCTCCTTTTAATTATTAATCTTCTTTGGCATCCTACTTATTCAACCTTTCTTTTAGGCTACTCTAGAACTTATCCTAGTTTGGGTCGAGGAAGAAAGCTCAGAGGGCTCTGAAAAACCTCTTATTTTTTCAAGGTCGAGGCTGAAAGGTTCTCCGTAGCTTGCCATTAGCCACAAGAACAAACCCAATAAGTCTACATCCAAGAAGGACACTATCACAACCTCTGCAGGTCCTTCGACCAAAACTTCAAAAACTATTTCAAATAAAAAGGGAGAAACAAGAAAGGAATCTACCTAGAACCTAACGCCTCTAGTTAACAAAACCACTACCCAACCTCAAAATAATCCAGTCGAGAGAGCTAATGATCCCAAGGTATGCGCCAACATCCTTTGTAAGTTGTCTGTTCTTTGCCTTTCAACTTTGACACCTTTTTTTCCTCTTTTAGGAAACTAATGAAGTAACTCACTATCAAGAAGTGACTCCCACGGGTATCCCTCGAACCACTCCTTATGCTTCAGTTTCACACATACATTGTTCAAATTTTCTTGATTCTAGCATTTCAACCATCCAAACAGTCTCTCAACCAGCGACAAAGCAATAACTTCCACTGCACCACCTCTACCTAACGTCATAGTTGACGTCAAATCAAATCTAGTCAATGACATGGAAGAGGTGGAAAACAATGTTGTGTCTGTGCATGACAACATCATCCCAGATGATTTTCAACTTGACAAACCCACAGGCGATGATAAAGATCAAGCAGTTCCCCATATTGAGATTGCCTCTATTTAGCAACAAATCCAAACAGGTTTCCCATAACCCTTTCCAACTTAATATGATGTGCATAACTCCATGTTGAATACCTCTCTTAGTCAAGCAGAAATCTTAGCCCTTAAGAGGAAAAATCCAACTGAGGCCCTTAAGAGACTGCAGAAGTTGTGCAGGCTGTCGATGGATTCCAAGTTAGCTCAATCCTCATACTCCTCACTGGATGACACTAGCGATGATGCCATTAATATTCTCGTTCAACAACTGAAAGCTAACATCTTTAATGTTGACCTTCTTGCGACTATCGAAGAAGATGCCAACCTTGGAAACGACATCAAGAAACTGCTAGCTAAACTCAACAAACAGCGGGTGTCCTATGTATTGCTCAAATTTATCTTTAAGTTGAATCCTTCTTCAATCAAGTATTCAAAGACGTTGATCTTAAGTGATCAACCACCTATAAAATTCAAGGTGTGAAGGATTCCATTGTAGCAGCTTGGGAAGCAAGTGATACATCTGATCAAAAGGTTGATCGACTCGAAGCCTAACTCCAAGAATTCAAAGACAAGACTGCTTCGATTGATGAAAAGATTGCTCAGTGTCGTGCCAAGATGTTGGAACTCACCAAAGAAATCGATGGCTTGGAGAAAGAGAAGGTTAAATTGGCCTCAGGACAGTCACTCCCTACAAAGGAAATGATTGACGCTAAATCCACTAAAGGAGTCGAGCACGCTGAAATTGCGTCAATCTAGGAATTAAGATTTATCCTCTGGAAGAACTTCTTGATCGCCTTCATACTAGGCTCGACCTCTCTAAGACCAAGTTGGAAGAATTCAAAGCATAATGTCTTGTATGATTTGTATTTATGTTGATCTCTTTGTTATCCTTTGTGCTTTTGTAATGATTATGCCTTCTATTTTATAATGACTATGCCATTTTGGTATCTTTAATACCATTGTGGCAATTTTGTTTCGTTCAACACATTATTCTTTCTCGATTCGAATTTCTTGTAGCATAGGCCTCTACCATTTAAGGTACTTACCATTTACTCTTAGAATTCGTTCGTTCATGGCTAACTCTTCAATTTCGTAAGTGTTGTTTGAAAATACTTGAAGTATTCGAAATGGCCCCTCTCAATTTAGGGACCACATACCTAGGTTTCGATCTCTCTGATCCATAGGCAAGATAACTTTCCAAATGTAATTTCCACTTGAAAATGCCTTGGACTTAACCTTTTAATTATAAGCTTTGGCAACTCATTCTTTTTGTTTAATTAACATATTCAACGCTACCAAGTGTTCTTCATCCAAATCAATCATCTCATCTAAAATCATCCCCCAATATTGGTGTGATGGAATTTCATGTTGACGTTGAACCCAGACTGATTGCAAATAAAGGTCCAGAGGTAAAACAACTTCATGCCCATAAGTTAATCAAAATGGCATTGTGGTTGTTGCCTCTTTAAAAGATGTTCGACAAGCTCGTAAGACTTGGTCTACGTTTGATTCCAATTTTTTGGCTTCTTCTCGACATGTTTCTTGATCAAGCTGATAATAGTTTTGTTAGCAGTGCCACAACCCAAAATTTGACCTCCCTTTTTTACCTTTTTGCATAAGCATCTGCACTCACATCCCCCGCACGCGCATCAATATTTTTATCTGTGAATTCATTGCATATATATATTCAAAAACTTCCACAGAAACTCGATGATATAATCATACCTCCACAGAGCAATCACAACATCAATATATATAAAACATAAGGATTTCTATGCCTATTTGTGAAAGTAAGGGGGTCGAAGCACGGAACCACGACCATAGCACCTTGTTTCAAGCCAAAAAAGTGCAACTTTGCCTATGTTAATTGATTAACACAATATGGTTAATCAATTACACCTGCTTTGTTTGCAGCATCCACTTCTCTTCTCCTTTGGTCTACATCATTATAGAATCTTATGGAAGGTTCTAGACATGTGATTACATCAGAAAATATTAACTACATTTTCTACACTACCTCACTATCATTAATGCTCACCATGCACCCTCATTTCCAAGTGTCGTGGTGAGAATCAGAGACAATATCTATTGAGTTAGCTAGGTTACACAAATCTTAAGATATCACCACCGATCTTTAATTTATCCAAGGGAAGGGGAAAATAAAGAATTACCCAAAAACATGCAATGCAAATCAAAGTAATAAAGAGAATATAAGGTTCAGGGGTTGGTTATACTAAGGGAAGGTACTAACACCCTAAGCATCTATAGTATCCTATAGGAACCTCTTATTGTATCGTGTTATTTGTTAAGTTGTTTGCTAATTGTGATTGATTGGGGAGATGAGAAGATAAATTTTTTTATTGTTTTTGTGATTGGTATGACACAAAGTCTTGTGCCTACGTACCAATAAAGGATCAAAATCTCGTAGTTCGGGGTATAAATTGAAAGGGTTTGTTATGATAGATTTTATTGAAGAAGAGACAAGTTGTCATCTTAAGGAGAATACTCAACTTAAACCACCACAAACATATGAAAGAGGGATATTTGCTTCACATTGAGAAAGTGGCTCCAACTTGGATATGTAATAAAAAATTATGACACATATCTCTCTCAAGTGGAGAAGAATCAATCATCTTTCTCACAATGTTATGGGGTAGGATATTTATATCTCAACTCGAGATGACTAATGTCTAATCTATTTTGAAAAGGTTTTAAATTGAAAAGCCAAGGTGGCAAAAAGGTTTGAATTAAAGTTGGTGTCTTTTAGTCTTTGTGAAAGAGTCTGAATAGGCTTAAGATGTCTTGAAGCATTTGTTAAAAGAGTTTAAAACATCAATGACCTAAAGTCAAGGCTTTTATTGAAATTAGTTTTGAGTTTTGAAAGAGGGAAAAACCTAATTGAATTTTCTAAGCTATAAATAATCCTAAGGGGAACTTCCTAAGGGATATCAAGTTCTAGGATTACAAATTAAGGAATATATGTACAAGAATGTAAACATGAATAATGCAAATGACAATGAAGTCAACAATAAGCCCCTCCATTGGATTTAGGCACCATGGTAAACAAATATGAACAACCACTAAACCAAAGAGGTAAACATGAAAGCATGGATCAACAAATATGTACAAAGAATCATGGATACACTTATTTACAAGAAAAGTTTTAAGAAAAACAAGTTTGAGAACCAAGGCATGATTTGAAGTACACATGGTATAACAACATTATTCACAACACAAAAGCATTCATAAATATAAGGACACAAGATCAATGGCATGGTTGTAAAATTTTAGGCCAAGGAAAACAAGTTCAATACATGAATAAATTTGGAAGAAGCATGAACAAAAACCAATCATTTAAGATATTCAAATAAGACAAAGATGGTCATTTATAACAAGCATGTTATCATCAACACATGGATAAAGTTAACAATTTTTAGGTCAAAAGGATTAACAAGAATCAACTACACAAAACCCTAATCAAAAGGCATGAACATTAACATAGGTTTTAGGTTATCAACACCAAACATGATACTTCTAAAAAAAGGAGAAATATAATCAAGTATGAACAAGAATGTTTAAACATGGAAAAATTGAAGATAACATCAACACAAGTCCACAAATAAATGCAAGAAAGGATGAGAAACATTGTTAGGGTTTTTGTATTTAAAAGAAATGATTAATAAACATATATTTTGATTTTTTTAATAAATATGCTAAATAAAATAAAATCAAGACTTTTATAAAATAATTTTGACATTTAAAAATATTAGGTATGATAAAATAAAAGGGAGAAAAAAATAAATGGAAAATCATGGATTAAAAAGAAAATGAAGAAATAAACAAAAGAAACAAGTGATAAAAATTAGGGATGCTGCCAATGGGGTTTGAACCCACGCACCCTCACCCACAAGACAAAACTCTAACCATTGGACCGCATGCATGGTGACAAGATAATGCATGCACAAAATAGTATAATAATTTCAACATGAAAATTCTTAAAAATAAAATAGCAAAAGGTCTGGGGTTGTTCGCCGTAAAAATTGGTGAACAACCGCTGGTCTTACAAATCGAAAAAGATTTGTTTTACTTGCAGAATCAACCACAAAAATCCTAGGACACGTGCTAATTGATCTTAAATAAAGTTTATAAAAATGATGAACACTTTGGCAGAGTTCATGATAAAATAACTTATTTCAAGTGTAAATGGATTTGGGTGAAAAGAAGTAAAATCGAAGTACTGGTAAATAATGAAGACAAGAACTTGCATAAAGAAAGAATAAATTCTTAAGGAAAAAGATTTATTAAATTACATTGAAATGAAAAGATGGTGTTACACCAACGTACATTCTTACAAACTCGTTTCTCTCAACACACGGGTACTAGGAGTATACTGAAGAATTTGTACACAATTGAACACACACCAATCCTAACAATAAGAGTTGCTATTTATACTAATAAAAATAACTGCCATTAACGGCTAGCAAACGAAATTGAGACAAGTGTCGCTCTTCATGCCTTCGAATCCTAGAAGCGCTCCACGTGGCTTCTTTGAGGAATGGATGAGACCGAACATTCCCTCCTTTATTTGAATTCAAACCTTCCTGTCGAAATGCCTTCAGTGACACTTCTATCGAATCGAATCTTCCAACTGCTAAGAAATATCTCTAAGTTCGTAACATAGATTCTCCTGGCGAAAGGATGCCTTCAACTCATATTCCAAAAATATGGCTTTAGTCGAAGTCATTAAATTTCTTCGGAAAATCTATTTCCTACTTTTAATCTCATTCAGGCGTCAAAATTAAGAGCCAACAAATTGCCCCCTAAAAATGTCATTTTTGACATCACTGAAGAAAAAGGCATTTTTTGATAGTGTCATTCGACGCCTCGAACGACTTTTGCATGTTTTTTTATGCCTCTTACTATTCTAAAAACCCATGACGTCATGATCAGCATAGTAGTTTTTAAAAAAACGTCTCATCAAAGCACGCCACAATATCTAGCCATCTTCAAGTTTCCTAGATCCTAGGAAATCGTGTACTAGGCATTAACTACCCACGTTTCATCAAACGGCCCTGATGGGACACGTATCCCACTAATTATCAGCTTTTTAATGCTGACTTGAGGTCCTTTGAATTCCCACGAGCTTATAAATTGCTCCAACTTAACCATTTGACCTTTTACGCTCCCAAAAATATTTAGGCTCTCCTTCTCTCTACACTTTCTAAACTTCCAAAAATACCCAGATTTTCTTCAAACTTTAACAATGGCGTCTTCAACCACCAATGTTAAAGATTCTAAGAAAAGCTACAAATCTAAAAACCCGAAGAAGATTTCCCAACTTCCTCCCTTTGACACACTGTTAGCGCCAATGATGTTGGGAAACTAGCAGTTCATCCTTGAACCACTTGAGGAAGAGAAGAGGAAGATATGTGAATCTCAGGTACTCATTCCCATTACTTTTTCTGGTAAAAGACATGCATTATGTGGTCCTTTACCTTCTCTTAGTTTTGACCATAATAAATCTAGGGACATTTTCCCTTCTTACCATAAATCAAAACCCATAGGCCATACAAACAAAACTAGGATTGAGAAAACTTCTTCTGATGCGATAGTACTGAACAATATAGATTTAAGATATATGAATAATAGTTTTAGAGTTTTTAGAGCAACCCCATCCTTCAAATAATTTTACGATTACATGAATTGGCTAGCGAAAATAGAGAAAGTTAAATCCGAAACTTGGAAAAACCTGGGAATTTATGAGTTGATTATGCTGTCGAAAACAAGTCTTGATTACTGTCAGACCATGTTGGTTTCTTCCTTGTATTTCTGGGATAACACCCACTATACTTTCCATCTCCCTTGTGGGATGATGACTCCTACACTCTTCGATATAACCACTATCATAGGGCTCAAACCCACTGGAATCCCTTATGACCCAGACTTAGAATCTGATGACTCCATAGGTTTTACATCTGCCATAGCCACATATTCTCACTTCATAACACACTACTTCGACAAAACAACTGATGACGTTTTTGATCAAGAACACATAATTTGTTTGACTGTATGGTTGTCCCATTGTGTCTTTTGCTCAAAGTCCCGTCAAGTAGTCAAGAGATACTTAACTATGGCCACTCAACTTCCCAAAGGTCATGATATCTGCCTAAGCGAAATGACTTAGGGAATCTCTATGAGTCTCTAAGTGAATGAGTAGCCCAACTTAAGGATATTACAACTCTTCTGGATATTACAACTCTGGCTATATGCCTCATTCGATGCCAGCCTCCCCAATAAAAATCTAATCAATGAGACTACTGAAGACATCAAGAATTGGAGAGTCAAAGGGACTCGCTTGGTCCAACTCACTCCCAGCGTAGAAGGACAATCCCTTAGACCAACGTTCTTAAGTTATGTCATGATGTTTGACAAACTTCATGAATTCACATCAAACATGGCTTCATTCGCTGCAAGGAAGTATGGTCCGAGTGGTTTACCAGACCCTTCCCAGCCCCAACCAAGGTTCAGGAGGCATAATCTTTGCAGATCTGGGAAGCTTTTCTGATTCCAAGGTTGCTAAGGCTTCGAATGAATCTGTCAAAATCTCAAGTTGCTTTGGTTGCTTACCAACCAAACTTAGTGGCTCGATAGTTTAGGTTGGTCCAAGCTCTTCTCAGATGTCTCTTCAAAAAGAAAGGCGCCCTTATGCTTCATGATGTGAAGTGCACTGAAGAGATGACTTCGACACAACTTTTCCGCTACTCCAATAAGGCTCAACTCATCCCCACTGGTTTTGAGCTGTGTTTCTTTTGCAACCCAGAATTCAACTAATGGGGGTCAACGTATTATGCAGAGGAGTTCTTCGATGCTCCTTCCTTTACTCAGCTTATTAACCAAGTTTTCCTCTTTGGGCAGGAGAAGACCAAGAAAGGTACTTCGACACACATCAAATAAATCCAAGCATTCCAAAAGTACTTTGAAACTATTTATCAACCAGATGATCTTAGTTGAACCGTCTGTGAGGCAGCTATTACACTAAAGGAAAAGTTTTTAAAGAAAATGGAGAATTTACAACTCACTTCATTCATTCCTCCTAGGGAACGATACGCAATGACTTTCAATAAATTTCCTCTCAAATTTCCTCGACTACCAAGTGCTGATTATGAGTGGCCCTTGCCCCTTCATTTCCAGACTAGTTTATTTGTGGGGATTCTATAAAAATCCTTCATCAGCAGTCAAAAGCTCAGCGGGTGGTTGCGACTAAGCATACTCTAGACAGTTTCAAAGGTCCTTTTCATATCGGTGTCGTAGATGTTTGCATCGAATCCGAAATATATGAAGGTGTGGAATGGGAGGTTTTTGAACTAGATTTCTCTTATTCGATTTTTATCATCTTACTTGTTTTATTTTTGCAAAAAAAAATCTCCCAAGCCAAGTAACACATGATCAATCTGCTTAGCTCTGTCGAAGATGAAGTAGCAAAGGAGATCCAGGATGACCTTCAACATCTTGAAAAAGCTCAACAACTTGGGAAAGAGATTGAAGCTCTCTCGACCAATAAAACTCTTTGCAAACGCCACCCGATGTTTCAAAAGTTGAAGTACAAAAAGATGAAAGGCTCCCTTCCATTTTAAAGTTATCTTGTATCTTTTTTCCTTCTTTTGTTAATCATGACTTTTGGCCCTTTGTGGCCTTTTTCTATAACGAATTAAGCCATTTTGGCATATTTATCTACCATATTAGCTTTATCTTTTCGCATGATTATTTTTTAGTTATTTTTATCTCTTGTAGTGCAGGCTTATATTTTTTCAAATATTTTCCATTAACCTTCAAGATTCTTTTATCTTTATCTAACTCTTCAATCTCATATGCGCCATTAGAAAAGACTTGTATAACTTGAAAAGGGCCTTCCCATTTAGGGGACCATTTACCTAAGGCCCTATCCTTTCTATCCATAGGCAAAATTACCTTTTAAACTAATTCTTCTGGCAAAAACATTTTAACCTTAACTTTCTTGTTATAGGATTTCTCTACTCTTTTCTTCTGCCTTCTTAACAATTCCAAGGCATTAAGTCTTTCTTCATCCAAATCAACCAACTCGTCCAACATCATGTTCCAGTAGGATTCTGATGGAATCTCATGGTGCCTTTGGATCCTAGTTGATTGCAAGTAGATTTCCACTGGCAACACTGCATCATGGCCAAACGTTAATTGAAACAGAGTTGCGTTAGTTGATTCTTTGGGAGAAGTTTGACACTCCCAAAGCACTTGATCCAAAGTCTTGTGCCAATTTCTAGGATTCTTCCCCACAAGTTTCTTAATTAGCCTAACCACTATTTTATTTGCTGCTTCGACTTGACCATTAGCCTGAGCATACACTACAACAAAAATGACTTTTGGCAACAACTCAAAACCGCAACCTAAAGTACAATAACCGTAGCCTAAGGCTTTAGGGGACGGTTTATCAGACGTGGAATAAACGGTCGTTGCCTATTCCTTTACAGCGCGGTTTTTTTATTTATAACCACGGATTCAAAACACTGTCGCCTAAAATCATCAAATTCCACGGTTTTAGTTGTAGTTTTAGGCCGCAGTTTTCTAGTGACAACACAAAATAACCGTCTCCAAAACATGAATATACAACGGTTATAAAAAAGCAACAAATGAAAACCGTAGCTAGTTTATAATTTCATTTAAAGAACTGCGCCTAAAACTTAGGAAAAGTCCACGGTTTTTAATAAGCAACCGTTAAAAAGTCCACGATTTTTGCTGGATCTACTAAATTCTTAGTCTTGCTCTTGTGCATTGTTGTTGCACTGTAGTTATGCAAATTTCTATTGAATTGTTTTTGTTATGCAATTTGGGCATCTTGTGAAGATCATTAATTTATAATCGGTTATGAACTTACAATGCCAAGCAATAATCTAAAACATTGCCAATTTTAACACTTTTCTGTCCAGTATCGGTAAAACTCTATATGTATATTTATATTTGTATTAATATTAATACAACAACAAAGGAGAGATAACTCTATATGTATATTTATATTTGAACTTCATTGTATAGTTTGCGATTTTCTTCCAGAACCCTATGATATCCAGAAGCAGACTGAGCTAACCTGTGAATATGCATTCCTGCAAAGAAAAACAACATAAAAGTTATCTAAGATGCATCTTGTAATTCACTAGTACTCTAAGAGAAGGATGAGAACAAAAGCAATGTGATTTGATCACAGATCCATCCTTACCAAGATTGGAAAATCCATCACGAAATTTCATTTGCATGAACTGCATACCAGCTTTTGTCGTGTGAAGAGTAAGCTTTAGCTCCTACAAAATATGCAGAAATATTTAATTAGCAGGGTGAAAAAATTGCAAGAAATAAAATGGCATTCACTATTTCATGTTCTGTACTTGAATGTCTCCTTGCTGTTGGTCAAAAAGCATTTTCTCTTTAAGAGTAACCTTCTGATTTTTATGAATTTTGTTCTCCACCTAATCAATCATAAAATCATTGACTTAAATAAATGAAGCATTTCCAATCTTCAGGTTCTATAGAATATGCTAATCAGAAGGTTCATGTTACCTTTTTATCTGCCACGACAAACTTTGAGGCAGATCCATTTCTTTGAGAAACATGATCTCTTCAATTATCTCTTCAATTATCGGGCTTCATCCTCAAGGTTGCAAAAACCATTAGTCAGGTCCTCGTGTAGCTGAGTAAATTTGGAAACCAATGCTGATTCCCCTTCAGCAGGGTCCTCAAATTTCTGAGACCTGCAATAACAAACCAACATAATAAGACCTACTTTACATGTCAAAATAAGTTATCCAAGGTTGCCCAACAATTACTCACACTAAACGATAGAAGAGATCTTCCAAATGATGCTTAATGAGAGTATAAGTTATCTTCTGACCATCAGTACCAGCTCCCCTCTCTACTGCCTGTACATGTAAGCAAGTCTCATGTTAAAGATCTGTAATTTGAATGCAATTCAGCCATCATACTGAAATCTCTTTTCAGGCAGAAGTAGTAACACTCTGACTGGGCTATGATAAAGAATACAAATAGAAGGGATACATGTACAACCACTGCTTACAACTTACATGCCCACATTTGGATATATTTTTCCTTATTCTAATGTAAGTAACATTATTCAATAAAAAAAATGAAAGTAACATTGTTTGATTCCTTAGACCACCATACCTAATTTGCCAAATTGTAGAAATGAATAATGTTGCGCATCATCCAGACAGACTTGTAGAAGGGACAGAACTTGTCATATCTATTACACACAAAATGTAACAACATAAGAGAGACAACAAATAAAAACACTAACATGAGAAATGTATCAAAGAAGTTAACAATTTACAAGGGCACTTATGGCGTAAAATCTTCTTCAGATGGCTCTGCTGGTAAATCTTTAGCAGCAACAACTCTGATCATTTTTCTCAACCGCCCCTGCTTAGAACTAATTTTCAGAACCATAAGCTTATAACACTCACAAAAATGTAAAGCCAGCTCTCCTACTTCCTTGATGAGCTCCACAACTTTATCCTCTTCACGGACCGCCATCCGCCATCAACAACACTGTCCAAGACTAAAACACACAGTCCACCAACAATACAAAAATGTTTACATTTATTAGACTATTTACCTTCCAAATCTTCATCTGCTTCTCCACTCTCCTCAATTATGTTGCTGATTTCAACCTACAATCATAAAATAACAAAATTTCAACCTACAATAATTTCCCAATCAGTGGATCTTTAGATGCTGCTTTTGCAGGTTCCACAGAAGGATCCTGCACAGATTCCACTGAAGATAAACTGGACAATGGTTGATCCTGCAACAAAATCGGTAGCAGCAGCAAAAAAGAACAAAAATCAACATCAACAATAAACATTTTTCCTTCGCATTTCTCAAATATAAAGGATTCAATTGTAGTCATGCTACTATAGGCTTTTAGCTTAAGCAATCTAAATCATCTGTTTTAGTAAACAAAGGTCAACAACTACATACAATGGACGCCACACTGAATCGCGACACTTTGCAACGGTGACTGCAAGGCTATGTTATCGAAGCATTAATGCATGAATACTAGATTGTATATACATGATCACATTCACAAGATAATGTTGATTACCTGTGAAGCTGAGACTATTGAATAGGGTGATTTGATGCGCTCTTTAGGTGAAAAATTGTCAAAAGATTTCCACCCTCTTATTCCATTTTTCGTCAAGTTAACATCATAACACAAATAATGTAAGAAGCAAATTAGACTTATTTTTTTCTATTACAATATTTACAAACTATTTCAATACCTAACGAGATGGATCATTTCATCATCTTTAATCTCAGCAAGAACCTCATTGTGTTCATCCTTTGAAATTTTGAGTTCACTTATAGGACTAATTATCAAATCTTGCTTTTCCTGGTAAATTACAATAAAAAAAAAGTTATTAATACACATACTATAGTTATTATATATTATATCATATAGATATGTGCATATACCTGATCGATATCATTGGCTTTGTATATGAAAGCACGCAAGACAGAAGTGTATGCCTGCACCTCAGCCCGGTGAATGAAATTATCAATCTCATGTAGAACATCCGAGTTTGTGATGCTTCTTACATCGAACTCAGAATCTGAAATTAATAAGGAAAGGAAAGATTGAAAGAAAGTAAGGAAAACGTAGTTTCATTGTTGCTGATGTTCGCATCTAAACATTATTTTGAGAGAGTAAAGTAATGTACATAACACTCAAAATTAAAGAACAAAGGAGTTATAATAATGCATTACTTACAGGTTCAGACATGAAAGCACAATCTGGATCCTCTACTATAGGTGAAAGTGTGCCATCATAATCAAGAAACATTGCAATCTTCTTATCCTTTGCACAGTCGATGATTTTCTCAAAAGCTTCTAGTGCAGAAGGATATCCTTGCTGGAAAAATGAATCATACGTTAATTATAACAAGCCGTAGAATTATAGACAGAAGTTAATTGAAATATAACATAGAACTATAGGCAGATAATGAATTATACCATCCATAAATTATAATCGTCAATGTCGTAGTCAAATGAAGCAACTTGAGCACTCAAATGTATCGACTTTTTCCTTGGAGGAGAAGATGCTTTCATAGCATCCAACATACCGTTAGATCTAACATAACCAATTTCAGTTTAACACAACATGTAACTAATTCCATTACCAGCCATAACAAAATTTCTTCTAGGAAGAAAAGGAGCAACACATTACACTCCCAATAGTCACAAAGTCATAACTAACGAACTAAGGTAACTGATTTGCAGATGACTAATTTACTTGCCTAACCTATTAAATTGATAGAGCATTTTGTTGCACACCTTGAATTTAACTCTAACAGTTTCATGACACAATTTCTGACACTAAAGTAATTTACCAATGGCTCAATTTTACAAGTTTCACCAAGTTTTATAACAGACCTCAAACTTACAATAACAATGCAACAGTCTTTCCCTAATTACTAACTCATTCACACTTTGCAAAACTAACCAAGAAAAATATAACACTACCTCTAACTTCACATTTAACAAAATATGCAAAAATACTCAGCTCAAACAGTATTCCAAATCGAACTGACTTCGTAACAAAATTTCATCACAATATCATCATAACAGAAACTCAACACCAAAGTTCCAATTCAACAACTTTCAATACATAAACCACATTTCATAGGGTAGCTAACTCAAACCTTAAATCCCTACACAATGCATACATTAGCATTTAATTCAACAGCCCACACATTGATACATTCATCAAAACTCTAACATTCATAATCTGCAAGCCAACTTCAATAGCCGCCAACCTCAAGCTAACATCTGTAGCCCAACCTCAGCTTTTTCCTCTAACAGCCATTAACCTAACAATTTACACAACAACTCATATAACTTCACTTTAACATTCATAACTATCATTAACCATTTTTTATTGAACCTAACTAACTAACCAGTTCCCTAACTAACTTTAACCTAGGATAACTAACTTTAACCTAGGATAACTAACTTCAAATAATCAATTAACTTCCATAACAGAATCTCTCCAAACTCATTTCAAGTCTAACAAAATTTCACTCCATTTCATTCCCTAAAACTAACCCCATTGCGTTGTATAAGTTGTTGGATGCATCCTCATCAGTCTCTCTCTCAGTTTTTCATCCTCTGCATATTTTCAGTCATCACCAAATCCTCTCTCTGCGTTCATTCCCACACTTCCCTTGAATTCTAATTTTGCACAATTCAGAACCACCAACTCAATTCGTTCATCTTCATCACTTCAACGCTTGGATTTCACTCTCACACCCTCTCTGTTGTAAACGAATTACCATGATTAACTTCTTATTCGAGAACTTGCAGCAGTTAGCACAACAATGCAACTCATGCAACAGAACACGCATCATGCAAGCAGAATAAGGGCAACAAAATCATTCATCTCTCAAGACTCTCACTCACAAAGGAAGCAGCAAGAACAATTACACAACACCACTTCAAGCCACAGCAACAACACAACACCAATCATAGAATAATCAACAATTCAGAACCTACAGGCTAAAGAGATTGGAGAAGAAGAAGAAAGAATTGGAGAGAAGAAGGAGCAATCGATTCATACTTACCTGAGTGGAGCTTGTCCTTCATTCATCCTCATCAACCCCTACAAGACCAGATAACTTCTCATCCTCGTAAGTAGGATTTCTTCGTTCTTCTTCCATTTTCCTTGATTCAAGTTGCAGTCTTGTAGTTTTGAACCTGAGGAATTAAATCCCTAACATTGTAGGTTTTGATTACTCCTTTGAACCTGAACATCTCATTACTTGGCTATCGTCAACCAATTCCACAAGTTGAGGCGTCTTCTTAAGACTGAGATCGGCCAAATGTTTGCGTGAATGAGGGAAGGGAGAAAAGTTAGGGTTTAAACAACCCCCAATTTCAATTTTTAGAACATATTAATTAATTAATAACTTTAGAATTAAAATTAAAATCATATGGCGTTATTGTTCTAGTGGTAGTGAGGTCTTTCTACATAGCAAAGAACTTGGGTTCAAGTCCTGGTTTTTCCATTTTCCTTAAATTAATTTTTCAATCATATTTTCAAGTTTGAGTTAGACCACTTCAAGGACAGGGGTTCGATCCCCACTCTGTACATTTAATTATATGTGAATAATTAACATTAAATTTTAAAAAATAGAAATAAAAAATACCACACTTCAAAAGCGTTGCAAAAAAGGAATAAGCTACGGTTATACTATAACCACATTTTAAAAACCGTAGCATATAATAAATAAGGGACGGTTTTGAAAAAAAAAGCGCTAACACGTAAAAATGCGTAGCCTATGTTACTTATAGGGACGGTTTTACAGTCGTTGTCTATTCCTCCGTTGCCTAAAGTCATTTTTGTTGTAGTGATAATAGGGCGTAGAAGTTAACAATTTGAAACCCATCTCCTTGGAAAATTCTTGCATCTCTCGACCAGTAAAAACTAATCTTTGATCCGTTGTAATGGTTTCTGGGATTCCAAATCTATAAATATTGTTTTTTTTTGATGAATTTGATTACATCTTCTTGGTTGACATTAGGAAAGGTATAGCTTCGATCCATTTTGTAAAATAGTCGATACCTACCAAAATGTACCTTTGATTTTTTAGTGACGTTAGACGAATTTCTCCAACTAAATCCAAAGCCCATCCCCTAAAGAGTCTTGGTTTGACTATGGAATGTAACTCACTCGCAGGAACATGATGTATACCTGCGTGTACTTGGAACACTTGACACCCTTTAACGAATTCGATAGAATCTTTTAGCATGGTGAGCAAATACATGCCTTGTTGAAACAATAGTCATTTCATCTTATGGCCTACCTGGTGCACCCTACATGCCCCACTATGGATAGTCGAAAGGGCTAAATATGCATATTATTCACTAAAGCGTTTAAGTAAAACTCCCTCAAGAGTCTTTTTAAATAACTCATTCCCCAGAAGAACATAACTTAAAGCACGATACCTGATTTTTTGCTCTGTGGATGCTGTAACACCCCAAATTTATTGGAATATTTATTTAATTTATTTAAATATGAATATTCGTATTTTTGGTGATTTTCGATGGTTCGTGTCAATATTGAGAATTATGGATTTTGAGTTATTTATTTATATAATAGTATATAATATGAATATATTGGTATTATTATTAATTTAAATAAATATAAGTGAATTGAGGGTAAAGTGGACTTTTAAGGAGGAGTTAGTGAGGGTGAAATTGGAAAGCCCATTTTAAGGCGCAAAGTTAGGTTTAACAAAAAGGAATTTTGAGGGAATTAGGATTCATTCTTGTTAGACCATGAAAAGAGAAGAAATAGAGGCCAGAGCTCTGAGGTAGAGGATTGAGGCAAAGCTTCGTGAGGTTTCCAAGAGTAAAGGAGAAAGACTTAGAGTCGGCAATTAAGGTATGAGGAGTATTACCTTCATTGTTTTCAATATATGATTCAATGTATTTAAAGCCGATTTAAGGATTTAGGAGGTTTTGAGTTTGAGGAAATTATGTAACAGCCCAAATTTCATTAAATAATTAATTGTAGTAATTAATTGATTTAGTGGGATTTTTGTTAATGTTGGAAATTAATTTTTATTAATTGGAATTAATAGAGAATTGAGAAGGAAATTGGAAGGAAGGAAAATAAAGGAATATATAAGTGAGGAAGAAAAGAAAAGAAAGTTAGAAACATTTGGAGAGAAAGAGGAAAGAAAGAAGAAAGAAGAGAAAGAGAGGAGAAGAAGAGGAAAAGTAGAAATCATAGAGAACCAAAATCAAAGCTCCGATTAATCGAGGTAAGGGTGAGAAATGTTTCTATTTGATCATTGCATGATGTTATGTATGTTGGGTTGGGGTTTTGGTAGAGTTTTCATCACTTTCCAATTAGGGCAAAAGTTGGATAAATCGGTAGATTGATGATTTAATCGGTTGGAACTGAGTAATAACGCCGTAGAATAGTCGGGTAACATGTATTGATGCTATTTGTACTGATTTGGATGTTTGAGGTTTGGTTGATGATGGATTGATGAAGGAGAGGCAGAATAGGGTTCTGTTCTGCGCAGGTTCGCTGGCTCTCGCCAGGCGAGCGAAGGCGAAGCTTCGCCAGGCGAAGCCTAGCGAATGCTGGCGAGTAATTATGATTCAGTCCCAGTGGACTTCGCTGGCGAGTTCGCCAAGCGAAGTTGGATAGCGAAGGTTCGCCCAGCGAAGGTGCTGGCGAATGGTGGCGAATGAAGTCAGTAGCTACTGACTTGGGCTCGCTGGGAAGTCTCGCCAGGCGAAGCCTAGCGAGTGTTCGCTGAGAGAGTTCGCCAAGCGAAGGCCCAGCGAAGGTTCACTGCGGGGTCTCTCCAGGCGAATGTGGGCGAGTTTGACAACATTTTTCTTTTGCTGTGTTGATCATGTGGAGATGGTTTGGTTGTTTCACATAGGTGGATACCTTATGATATGAATATAGATATGATCTATTGTGATAATGTGTGCTGTGGGTAGCCTACGGGCGTGAATCCTAGAATTGTGATTCAAAGGTTAATTGCATCAAGTATAAATACATGTGAACATAATAAGTGATTATGTGTGTATTATTTAATGAATTTGCGAATGCTCGATGTGTATACAATTATGTAATGAGTATGCATGAGAACATTTTGAATATGTGTGCATAACTTATAATTGTATGATCGGTATTGCGATGTGAATACCTTGATGGTTGTGATAATTAGAGATACATGGGAATACAATGAGGAATGTATGTGTATCGTCTAATGAATTGTGAGTGCATATATGTATGCGATTGTTGTGTGAATGCATGGGAACATATGTGATATGTGTGCATTGTTGTTGAATATGATGATGTGTGAAATGAATACATTGATAAATGTTTGATATATGTTGTATGTGCAATCATGATGAAATTCTCGAAGGGGTGAATTATTCGAATGCATGGGATTAAGACGCGGGAACGGTCTTAAGTGCATTTATTGTGATTGGTTGATTGTACATGCATCATTCAGTCAAGAGGCAATGTCTGTTAGTTTCGTGGAAACTAGTGGCTTGTCCCAAACCTAGAAGGGTGGGTTTGAAGCCTAGGGGACGGGCTTGGTAGTTATCGGTCTAGAAGGGTGGACCCGGTTTAGAGTGAAAACCGAAAAAAAGATAACGATAGTCGGTACCGCATAGCATTGAGTTGCATTGAATATGTTGAGTCACATTGCATAATATTGTTGTGGTACAAATGTGCTTGTGAATGATTGTGAAGTCAAGCATGAAGGGATGTGCTTGTGGATGTTCATAATGTTGATATATGTGAACGTGATATGATTATGATTATGAGAATGAAGTGTGGTGAGAAATGTGAATATGTGTTATATGATACCTATATATACGTAATCTTATGCCTTGATTATTATGGTTATATTTCTCACCCTTCTGCTGTTTTATAATGCTCTACGAGGCATTGCAGATTAGGATGTTGGAGTCCCTTTTGTGAAGTATTCTTCATTCTTTTGAGTCTGCTGCTGTGATATGTAACACCGGGTAGTTAGACTAGTATAGTCATTCTTTTGTGATACATTGCGATGTATCAGTTGATGTGATTGTGTAATCTAACTGATATGATGTATTAATTTGGATTAACTTGTGTGTACGTGAATTAATATTTTGAAAATGATTAAATGATTTGATCTTCCGTTTAATTTTGAAATTGTTACATATCTTATGGAGAAAAATGTGAAAGTGTTTTATTGGTGAAATTGTGGCATTCTTCTTTTATACCTTATTATAAAACCTTTTTACTCTGATAATGTTGTATGTGCTTAATTGTTTTATATGCATTTATTTGGGGTATAGAAGGGGGTGTTACAATAGTGGTATCAGAGCAGGTCGGTCCGTTCGGCCAAGTTGTTAGAGTGTTTTTCCCTGTGTGTTATTGATATGCGTGTGATGCATTATCAATATTGGTTGTTCTTACGTAGTTCTGTTGTTGGAATTAGTAAGATGGTTGTAGGAAGGAACGACGAAGCGATTGCGGAGGCATTGACGAGATTGGCGGGGGCAATTGGGCAGAATCCTCCGGCCAATATGAATGTGAGGAATCATGCTGATGATGGATTCCGTGCTTTGGGGAAATTCCAAAAGAATAACCCTCCGGTCTTCAAGGGAACTCATGAACCGGACAAGGCACAAATTTGGTTGAAAGCTGTGGAAAAGAATTTTCGAGTTATGAATTGCTCGGATGCACAGAAGGTGCAGTTTGGGACTCATATGCTCGAAGAAGAAGCTGAAGATTGGTGGGGTAATACTCGCCAAAGATTTGAGGAAGATGATATTGTGATTACGTGGGATTTGTTTAGAGAAACTTTTCTGGAGAAGTATTTTCCAGAGGATGTGCGGGGGAAGAAAGAGATCGAATTTCTTGAGTTGAAGCAAGGTAATTCGACGGTTGCTGAGTATGCGGCGAAATTTGAGGAGTTGATCAAATTTTGTCCTCACTACAATACTGGCAATGCTGAGAGGTCTAAGTGCCTCAAGTTTGTGAACAGTTTGAGACCCGAGATTAGACAAGCTATTGGATATCAGGAAATCAGGCGGTTTTCTGAGTTGGTTAAGAAGAGCAGAATTTATGACGAAGACAGTAGGGCTAGGTCCAGCCACTACAAGAGCCTAAGTGATAAGAAAGGAAAAGGACAATTCAGAGGAAAACCTTACGTAACTCCTGCTGATAAGGGGAAACAAAGGGTTGGTTTCGGTAAGAAACCAAGTGGAGGAGTTTCTACTCCGGTGAGATGTTATAGGTGCGGTGAAGCGGGGCATCGTGCTCCGGAGTGCATAAGTGTTGAGAAGACGTGTTTTAAGTGTGGCAAGCCAGGCCACAAGGCTCTTGGGTGCAGAAGTGGTACGGGTGTGACTTGCTACAATTGTGGTGAGCAAGGACACATTAGTACAAAATGTGATAAGCCGAAGAAGAATCAAGGAAGCGGAAAAGTGTTCGCTCTATCTGGATCTGAGACTGCTAGCGACAATCGCTTGATCAGAGGTACGTGTTTTATTAATGGTATACCTTTGATCGCTATAATTGATACCGGAGCTACGCATTCTTTTATTTCTTTGGATTGTGTTAGAAGGTTAAATCTTGAGTTGTCTGTGATTGGTGGCGGTATGGTTATTGATACTCCTGCTATGGGTTCGGTAACTACACCGTATGTTTGCTTGAATTGCCCGTTGAGTATTTTCGGTAGAGATTTTGGGATCGATTTAGTGTGTCTTCATTTAGATCAACTGGATGTCATTCTTGGAATGAATTGGTTAAAATTCAATCGTGTGTATATTAACTGTTTTGACAAAACGGTTATTTTTCCCGACTCGGATGTTGAAAGGGAATTGTTTATGACGAGGAAACAAGTGAAGGAATCGGTACAAGATGGGGCTAAGGTATTTATGCTTATGGCAACTTTGAGGACTAGTGAAAGTGAAGAGATTGATGCTTTGCCCATTGTTAGAGATTTTCCGGAAGTATTCCCTGAAGAGATAAAGGATTTACCGCCGGAGCGAGAAGTGGAGTTTTCGATAGATTTGATTCCTGGAACTAGTCCGATATCGATGGCTCCATATCGTATGTCGGCCTCGGAGTTAAAAGAGTTGAAGATTCAACTTGAGGATTTGCTTGAAAAGAGGTTTATTCGTCCGAGCGTGTCACCGTGGGGTGCACCGGTGTTGTTGGTTAAGAAGAAAGAGGGTTCTATGAGGCTCTGTGTGGATTACAGACAGTTGAACAAGGTGACTATTAAGAATAAGTATCCACTTCCAAGGATTGATGATCTGATGGATCAGTTGGTTGGTGCAAGCATGTTCAGCAAGATTGATTTGAGATCTGGGTATCATCAGATCCGTGTGAAAGCTGAGGATATTCAGAAGACGGCCTTTCGGACGAGGTATGGACATTATGAGTATTCCGTGATGCCATTTGGTGTGACTAATGCACCGGGTGTATTTATGGAGTACATGAATAGGATTTTCCATCCTTATTTGGATAAGTTTGTGGTGGTGTTTATCGACGACATCTTGGTTTATTCGAAGAGCGAAGGAGAGCATGCCGAGCATCTGAAGATTGTGTTATCTGTGCTGAGAGAGAAGCAGTTGTTCGCAAAGCTTTCTAAGTGTGAATTTTGGTTGAAGGAAGTTAGGTTCCTTGGTCATGTGATTTCTAGTAGTGGTATTGCAGTCGATCCGTCGAAGGTTGAAGCGGTGTCGCAATGGGAGACTCCGAAGTCAGTTTTTGAGATCAGAAGTTTTCTTGGTTTAGCCGGTTATTATCGGAAGTTTATTGAAGGATTTGCTAAGTTATCGTTGCCTTTGACACAATTGACTAGGAAAGGTCAAGCCTTTGTTTGGGACGCCAAGTGTGAAGCGAGTTTTCAAGAACTTAAGCGAAGGTTGACGACAGCTCCTATTTTGATTCTGCCAAATCCAGAAGAACCATTCGTTGTGTATTGTGATGCTTCTTTGATGGGTTTAGGAGGTGTGTTGATGCAGAATAACCAAGTTGTAGCTTATGCTTCGAGGCAACTCAAAGTGCATGAGAAGAATTATCCGACGCATGACTTAGAGTTGGCCGCCGTTGTGTTCGTGTTGAAACTTTGGAGGCATTATTTATTTGGCGCAAGATTTGAAGTGTTTAGTGACCGCAAGAGTTTGAGATATCTTTTTGATCAAAAGGAATTGAATGCAAGACAAAGAAGATGGCTTGAACTTTTGAAGGATTATGATTTTGGCTTGAACTACCATCCGGGTAAAGCGAATGTAGTAGCGGATGCATTGAGTCGGAAATCATTGCATATGTCGGTGTTGATGGTGAAAGAGTTAGAATTGGTTGAGCAATTTCGAGATTTGAGTTTGGTATGTGAGAGAACTTCTTTTGGATTTAAGTTGGGTATGTTAAAGCTTACAAGTGGTATTTTGGATGAAATTCGAGAAGGATAGAAATCGGATTTGAGCTTAGCTGATCGGTTGACCTTAATCAACCAAGGCCAAGGTGGTGATTTTCGGATTGATGAGAATGGTATTATGAGATGTCGGGATCGAGTTTGTGTTCCGAACATGGTTGAGCTTAAGAAGAGCATCCTTGAGGAAGGACATCGTAGCGGATTGAGTATTCATCCGGGTGCTACTAAGATGTATCAGGATTTGAGGAAAGTATTTTGGTGGCCTAGTATGAAGAAGGATATCGCGGAATTTGTATATTCTTGTTTGACTTGCCAGAAGTCAAAGATTGAGCATCAGAAGCCATCGGGTTTGATGAAGCCGTTGTTTATTCCTGAGTGTAAATGGGATAGTATCTCCATGGATTTTGTATCGGGTTTGCCGAGGACGCCGAGTAATTTTGAGGCTATTTGGGTTATCGTGGATAGATTGACTAAATCTGCTCACTTTATTCCTATGCGTATGGATTACCCTTTGGAGAAGTTGGCTAAGTTGTATATTGAGAGGATTGTGTGTCTGCATGGTATTCCGTTAAGTATTGTTTCGGATAGAGATCCGAGGTTCACTTCGAGATTTTGGGAGAGCCTGCAGAGTGTTTTGGGTACTAAGTTGCGTTTGAGTTCAGCGTATCATCCTCAGACTGATGGTCAGACGGAGAGGACGATTCAGTCGCTTGAAGATCTTTTGAGAGCTTATGTATTGGAAAAAGGAGGAGCTTGGGATAGCTACTTGCCTTTGATTGAGTTTACCTACAACAACAATTTCCATTCGAGTATTGGTATGGCACCATTTGAGGCGTTGTATGGTAGGCGGTGTAGGACACCATTGTGTTGGTTTGAGTCCGGAGAGAGTTCGGTTGTTGGACCGGAGTTAGTTCAACAGACCACTGATAAGATCAAGATGATTCAAGAGAAGATGATAATTACTCATAGTCGTCAGAAGAGTTATTATGACAAGAGGAGGAAGGCACTTGAATTTCAAGAGGGAGATCATGTGTTTCTTCGAGTCACTCCGATGACAGGTGTTGGTAGGGCACTGAAGTCGCGCAAGTTGTCGCCGCGTTTCATTGGTCCTTATCAGATTTTGCAAAGGATAGGAGAAGTGGCCTATCGTGTGGCTTTACCACCGTCGCTTGCTAATCTTCATGACGTATTCCATGTATTTCAGTTGAGGAAATACATTGCGGATCCGTCTCATGTAGTCCAAATAGATGATGTGCAGGTGAGAGATAACCCGACTGTTGAGACATCACCTATGCGGATTAAGGATCGGAAATTGAAACAGCTTCGAGGTAAAGAGATTGCTTTAGTGAAGGTCGCTTGGGGAGGACCGGCTGGTGGAAATGTTACTTGGGATCTTGAGAGTCGGATGAAAGAGTCTTATCCAGAGCTGTTTGAATCAGGTAACATTTTCGAGGACGAAAATTCCTAAAGTGGGGGAGAGTTGTAACAGCCCAAATTTCATTAAATAATTAATTGTAGTAATTAATTGATTTAGTGGGATTTTTGTTAATGTTGGAAATTAATTTTTATTAATTGGAATTAATAGAGAATTGAGAAGGAAATTGGAAGGAAGGAAAATAAAGGAATATATAAGTGAGGAAGAAAAGAAAAGAAAGTTAGAAACATTTGGAGAGAAAGAGGAAAGAAAGAAGAAAGAAGAGAAAGAGAGGAGAAGAAGAGGAAAAGTGGAAATCATCAAGAACCAAAATCAAAGCTCCGATTAATCGAGGTAAGGGTGAGAAATGTTTCTATTTGATCATTGCATGATGTTATGTATGTTGGGTTGGGGTTTTGGTAGAGTTTTCATCACTTTCCAATTAGGGCAAAAGTTGGATAAATCGGTAGATTGATGATTTAATCGGTTGGAACTGAGTAATAAAACCGTAGAATAGTCGGGTAACATGTATTGATGCTATTTGTACTGATTTGGATGTTTGAGGTTTGGTTGATGATGGATTGATGAAGGAGAGGCAGAATAGGGTTCTGTTCTGCGCAGGTTCGCTGGCTCTCGCCAGGCGAGCGAAGGCGAAGCTTCGCCAGGCGAAGCCTAGCGAATGCTGGCGAGTAATTATGATTCAGTCCCAGTGGACTTCGTTGGCGAGTTCGCCAAGCGAAGTTGGATAGCGAAGGTTCGCCCAGCGAAGGTGCTGGCGAATGGTGGCGAATGAAGTCAGTAGCTACTGACTTGGGCTCGCTGGGAAGTCTCGCCAGGCGAAGCCTAGCGAGTGTTCGCTGAGAGAGTTCGCCAAGCGAAGGCCCAGCGAAGGTTCGCTGCGGGGTCTCGCCAGGCGAATGTGGGCGAGTTTGACAGCATTTTTCTTTTGCTGTGTTGATCATGTGGAGATGGTTTGGTTGTTTCACATAGGTGGATACCTTATGATATGAATATAGATATGATCTATTGTGATAATGTGTGTTGTGGGTAGCCTACGGGCGTGAATCCTAGAATTGTGATTCAAAGGTTAATTGCATCAAGTATAAATACATGTGAACATAATAAGTGATTATGTGTGTATTATTTAATGAATTTGCGAATGCTCGATGTGTATACAATTATGTAATGAGTATGCATGAGAACATTTTGAATATGTGTGCATAACTTATAATTGTATGATCGGTATTGCGATGTGAATACCTTGATGGTTGTGATAATTAGAGATACATGGGAATACAATGAGGAATGTATGTGTATCGTCTAATGAATTGTGAGTGCATATATGTATGCGATTGTTGTGTGAATGCATGGGAACATATGTGATATGTGTGCATTGTTGTTGAATATGATGATGTGTGAAATGAATACATTGATAAATGTTTGATATATGTTATATGTGCAATCATGATGAAATTCTCGAAGGGGTGAATTATTCGAATTCATGGGATTAAGACGCGGGCACGGTCTTAAGTGCATTTATTGTGATTGGTTGATTGTACATGCATCATTCAGTCAAGAGGCAATGTCTGTTAGTTTCGTGGAAACTAGTGGCTTGTCCCAAACCTAGAAGGGTGGGTTTGAAGCCTAGGGGATGGGCTTGGTAGTTATCGGTCTAGAAGGGTGGACCCGGTTTAGAGTGAAAACCGAAAAAAAGATAACGATAGTCGGTACCGCATAGCATTGAGTTGCATTGAATATGTTGAGTCACATTGCATAATATTGTTGTGGTACAAATGTGCTTCTGAATGATTGTGAAGTCAAGCATGAAGGGATGTGCTTGTGGATGTTCATAATGTTGATATATGTGAACGTGATATGATTATGATTATGAGAATGAAGTGTGGTGAGAAATGTGAATATGTGTTATATGATACCTATATATACGTAATCTTATGCCTTGATTATTATGGTTATATTTCTCACCCTTCTGCTGTTTTATAATGCTCTACGAGGCATTGCAGATTAGGATGCTGGAGTCCCTTTTGTGAAGTATTCTTCATTCTTTTGAGTCTGCTGCTCTGATATGTAACACCGGGTAGTTAGACTAGTATAGTCATTCTTTTGTGATACATTGCGATGTATCAGTTGATGTGATTGTGTAATCTAACTGATATGATGTATTAATTTGGATTAACTTGTGTGTACGTGAATTAATATTTTGAAAACGATTAAATGATTTGATCTTCCGCTTAATTTTGAAATTGTTACATATCTTATGGAGAAAAATGTGAAAGTGTTTTATTGGTGAAATTGTGGCATTCTTCTTTTATACCTTATTATAAAATCTTTTTACTCTGATAATGTTGTATGTGCTTAATTGTTTTATATGCATTTATTTGGGGTATAGAAGGGGGTGTTACAAATTAGGCCTTCGTGGCCAAATCTGTTTTTGAGGTTGTTTAAGTATGGGGATATTGCCTTCATTATTTTCAATATGTGATTTAATATATTTAAAGTCGATTTAAGGGTTTAGGGATTTTAAGTATTGAATTATTGTTGCCTTTCTGGTGAGTATAATGAGTTTGAGGGAGTTGAACTGATGGTCTGATAGGTTTGAGGTTGATTTGGGAGTAAGGGAAATTAGGCCTTCGTGGCCAAAATCTGTTGTTGAGGTTTTAACTGTATATGGCAATTGATTATGAGAACTCTAATGAATGTGGGAAAATTGTAAGGATTTTATGGGAATTGGAGGCGTAAATATGATACGGGATTGGCCTAATAAGTCGTAGATTTTGTGCCTTTATCGCTGTAATACCTTAGGAATGATTGAGGGATGTTTTTGGGGCATTGGGGAAGGAAATTGTAGGGACTTTTGGGCTGGTTTTGCTACTGGTGCATAACAGCGTTTTGCTGTAATCGCGAGTTCAAACAGCAAATAATCCTTCACACGCCAAACACTCGCCCTAGACTCGCACGACGAACTGTCCAGTGAACGTAGAAGAGTTTCGCGAATTGTGTTCTTGTGCAGTGCTGTCTTGATGCTTTGATGCTGTGATTTTATGGATGAATTACCTTGAGTATGTATGTGATTCATATGTGATTAATACATGATTGTATGATGATTCCTATGAGTAATGATGATGAGTTATGATGTTGATTCCATGAGTTTTTGATGATTATATGATGACATGATTATTATGATGATTTTGATGAATGATGATGCACCTAATGAGTTTATTATGAGGATGATATTGACGTGTGCATCATGCATTCATATGCATTCCGAACTTCAGTCTAGTGTTTGATTCTTGTGGCTTCAGTCCCGTTGTGCGGATGTGAAGTATTTTATTGGGCTCTGGTTCTTGTGTAGAATCGATCTTATTGATGGGGATCTATGGAAGGTTGATGGCTCAATGTCCATCAAACTTTGATGAATTGGTACCACATGCATGAGTCTTGTTGCATTTGCATTTATGTGATAATTTGGTGTAATTTATGATATTATGGCTTTTTGATGTTTTGTTGATGATTATGATGATGTTGAATACGAAAATGACGCTATTTTATATATTGATTCCTATATTGATTATTATGAATCGTTTTACTCACCCTGCCTATTTGAATGTTGCCTCCACGTGGGTAACGTGCAGATGACCAGGTTTAGACGTGGATGCCGTCAAGGAATTTTTTGGAGTTTTTGACTTTTGGTTGACTTAGAGGGTCTTGCTCTGATAGTGAAACATCAGGTTGGGGTCTTTGAGTTAAATCATGTTTTATTGATTATTGTTATTTTGATTACGTTGCTACGCAAGGAAAACTTTGGATTTTTGCCTTTTTGAGTTCCGCCGTCTTTTGAGCAATTTTTGAGTAATTTTGGGAAAACTCGTTGTTTACGGAGCATTGACTTTTATTTGAGTTATTGAGAAATGTACGCCCTTTGAGGTGATTTTTATTGTGTTTAATATTTTACTCTAATAAATGTGATTGATTTGCCACTATAATTGTGGGATAGAAAAGGGTGTCACAGATGCCGTCGGATTTTGAAAATACTCCACTATTGATTTCCTCCAATCTCCATCTGTCAAGCTATCTATTACGAGGATTTCAAAATTTTCTTTATCAGTGTACCCTAGCTTTTTCATTTCCAAATCTGAAGGGGAGAATCTGGCTGACACAACTCTTCCTCTGACTTCGATTGCATTTTGTAATTTTTCTCTCGAGATTTTATACCTTGAAGCAATCTGAGCCAAATCATTGGCCACTTGATTTTACAATTGAGGTATGTGTCGAATACTAACCATTTCGAACCTTTTCAATAATCGATTGACTATTACAAAGTACATAATAAGGTTTTCTTTAACATATTTATACTCTTTTGTGATTTGTTTTATGACTAACTCTGAGTCTCCCATTATTTCGACTCGAGTTGCCCCTAATTCCAATAATATCTTAAGTCCGGCTATTAATGCCTCGTATTCATCCTCATTATTCGAACAAAGACCTTCGCCTTTATACTTAAATTTTGTTGGAATTTTGTCGAGAGAAATGATCAACACTCCTACATCGGTTCCATCTCTATGACTAGAACCATCGAAATATAACTTCCAAGGCTCAAGTTTGAGATAGGTTATGTTATTTTCATTATTGAGATAGGTTATGTCATATTTACCAATTCGACTATGCAAAATTAGTTTGGACAACATATGTTTAATGATATCAAAATGAGATTAAACATAAACATCAACTGGTTTTATACAATGCTTTAACTTTGTATAAGAGAAATACAAGCATAAATACAATTTTTGAACTATGCTATACCTAGTTTCTGCATCATTTAAAACCCTACTAAGGTAGTAAATGACTCTTTCTACGCCATTTTCATCCTTTTGAACCGACATGCTCCCTAAGGTTTAATCAGACGCATATATGTACAACCTCATGCTCCTATTCCTACAAGATGGTGACAAAATTGAAGGATGACTCAAGTAATCCTTGATTTTGTTGAATGCTTCTTGCTGAGGTTGTCCCCATTCAAACCCTTCATTGTTAAGTGATAACGCGAAATCATATATATATAATGATGTACTTTTCTACTAATCGGCGACCGTTTTCACTCCGAATTCGGATATTTCCACACTATTTGCCCAGTATTTTGCAGGTATTCAAAGTCCATGCTCAAATGGAGCAAGATGAAGAAAAGAAGCATTTACAGGTGAAAACCAAGTGAAAATCAGGCCAAAAAGCAGCAAAAATGAGTTCTGCTGATGTGACGACCGTCACAAGGGTGTGACGACTGTCATGCGTGTGACAACCGTCACAGGTCCATGACGACCGTCATGCAGTTAAAATACAGTTTTCTGCACGTGCTGTCAAATTGTGAAAGTGCCAAAGAGAAGTGGTACCACTAACTCCTATATTCTCTGATATCACTCCCACTTCCCGAAGAAATAAACCGTGGAATATCCCATCTATAAAAGGAGGTAGCTGGTACCAGAAAAGGGGAGCCGCATTGAAGAGACGAAGTGCTGCCAATTTACCTTCAGAGCAATTATTCAAATTCCCATTTTTCTTATCGTTGTTTTATTTCCTGTTTCTTTCTTTCCTTGTAATTCTTGTTTTACTCCCCATTTCTATTCTGTACGAGTAATTGGCATAAAGACAAAAATCCTGCCGCCATTTTGGAGGATTTCCCAAAAGCCAAATCGAATTATTTACAGGTTTCTATTTTAATTGTAATTGAATTGTTATTTCCTATTGTAATGAATATTAATATTTTCTGCCATTATTTACGTTCTGTTTATTTATATTCCATGTCTGGCTAAATCTTAAGTAATCGGTATGTAATAAATAATCTGATGGGATTCAATAATTAACCGATGTATATCTACCTTTTCAAAAACTTATTTATGGCTTCAGTTTTAAAATTTGACTTTTCTAAATAAACCTTCGTCGCGACAGCGAGAAATTATTTACAGTAGTTTTGCCACGACAGTGGGAAATTCATAAAGGTACGAACCAACAAGCGACAGCTGAGGCTAAGACCAGATAGTAAAAACTAGGCATTCATTTTAAAAACAGCGACAGCGCTTTAAAAGGAATTGGAAATTAATAGTTTTCAAAAAGTAACTTTAACCCCGAACGGGATAGCGACAGCATACGTTCCGCCTTAGAGTTGCGACTAGCGTCAACAAACATCGTGAGACAAAGGTCTTTAAACCATCATTTTCTTCTTAAACTATATTTGAAAACCTAAAGACACCGGTGACCTATAGAATTCCTGAAGAAATAACATATTACATACCGATTCAAGCATTCATACCTTAATTCAAAGCTTTAGTTCCTTTAGTTTACGCACTTATTTTGTTATTATTCCCTTAAAACATTACCAACCTAGCTAAACACCGTAACACCCGATAATACTAGTTTGATTACGAGTCCCTGTGGGATCGATATCTATTATTACTACGCGATAGACTGTGCACTTGCAGTTAATTGAGTTAGAGATAGAAAGTCGCGATCATTAAGTCGAAGCAGAGGTGAGAAGGCCTGAGTCTTTCTACTGAGATTCGATATGAATCTCCTCAAGAAGTTAATCTTACATAGCAGTGATTATAAATCCTTCGTTGTCGATGGAGATTTCGCCTCCATTATGAGCTTGGTCTTATTCTGGTTTATTTTGATTCCCTTTTTATGGACCACAAAGCCTAAGAAATCTCCCGCCTGCAAACAGAAAGCACATTTGAGAGGATTCATTTTTAGACCATGTCTTCTCATCCTTTCGAAATATTGTCGAAGATGGTCAATATGACTCTTTCCTGAAACATGCTTAACAACAATATCATCAATGTATATTTGCATAAAAGTCTCTATATAATCATGGAAGATCAAATTCATTGCCCTTTGATATGTTGCCCCAACATTTTTTTAACCAAAAGACATCACTCCCCATTCGTTAGTGCCTAAGGCCCTAAGGCATCGAAAGGTTGTCTTCAAGACATCCTCTTCAGCAATAAAAATTTGATTATATCTCAAATACCCATCAAGCATACTAAGGTATTCATGTCCTACAGCGGAATCAACTAACATTTCTGCCACAGGCATTGAATATTCTTCCTTTGGGGTTGCAACATTTAAATCTCTAAAATCTATGCATACCCTCAAAGAACATTTCTTTTTAATAACAGACACAATATTTTTAACCATTCGACATACCTGGCTGTACGAATGAATTTACACCGGAGAAGCCTTTCGACCTCCTCTTTGATCTTTAAGAGAATTGTCGGTGCAAACCTCCTTGGATTATGATTAATGGGCTTCTTCCCAGGCTTGATTGGAAACTTCAATTTGACAAGATCTCGACTTAAACCAGGCATATCGTTGTAATCCCACGCGAAACAGTCTTTAAACTCCTTCAAAAGTTGGATTACTTCGACCTTGAGTTGTGGGCTGATGTTGGCACTTATGTATGTTGGCCTCTTTGTTGCCCCCTTGCCTAGATCGATTTCTTGAAGTGGATCTTACGCTAGCATCTTGATATTTGCTGCCAATGGATCCTTCTCAAAACCCAAAGGCTCGTCATCATAGATTGCATCGAACCTCTGGCCTTGTTGTTTTTCCTAAACCTTATTAGGAGGTTATGGATCGAAGTCCTTACCAGGACCATCTTTGTGTGATTCTTGGTTGGCTTTGACAGTCATATTTTCCACTTCAGCCTCTAAGGCCGTTTGTAAATTATTTTCGACTATGTAAGCCGAAATCTTTTTTAGCACTTCGAATTCAGTAATCATCATTGAATTCGCTTCCCCAACCTGTTGAGGTTATCCCAGATACACCAAGGTATGGAAGGTTGTCATCTCCTACCACCTCTTTATCCCATCGAAAACCCTGGACGAGATGCAGATACAATGAACAATAAACATCGTCATCTGGGGTGAAAGCAAAATTGGCCGGATTGCATGGAGCAATGTTGGCCAAGTGTTTGTCAAAACTGCGTCGGTCGACATAATCGATTGGGGCCTTAAAATAACCTTGATCAACCTTAATATTTTCGAAAATGTCGTCTGGTCACCATATCATAATTATTTGGCGCATGGAAGATGGAACTACCCTAATTCCATGTATCCACTC
Organism: Lathyrus sativus; assembly: GCA_963859935.3. Taxonomy (NCBI): domain Eukaryota; kingdom Viridiplantae; phylum Streptophyta; class Magnoliopsida; order Fabales; family Fabaceae; genus Lathyrus; species Lathyrus sativus. The sequence goes on from OZ012737.1 coordinate 234,128,887, forward strand.
TCGACTCAACAACAAGTTGTAGTTGGCCTTCATTTTGACGACCATAAAAATAATAGGTCTTGTAACCGTCCCCACCGTCAGACCAACTTGTATGACACCAAGAGTAGTGCCCACCTTTCCCTCATAATTTGAGAGCACCATGTTGTGTGGCTTGGTATCTGTGTTGTACTTGCCAATTCTTCTCAGCATAAAGTGTGGCATTAGATTTACTGTAGCGCTGCAGTCCACCAGAATTTTATTGATCGCGATGTTCTCCACCTTTCCAATAATAAAATGAGGCTTAAGATGATTATTCATCACCTCATCTGGCCGTTTGAAGAATGTCTTCTGCTCTTTGACACAACCATTATTCATCACACAGTAGCACACTGGCTTGTGTGTTGCCATCTCTGCTTTTGTATACATAACCAAATCTTCACTTTAGTTATCTGGTCAAATTCTCTGGGTAGAACCGATACCATGTTTACTATGATATCTAAATAGGCCTCTGAACCAAAGTCAAAATTATCCGTCAGCATTTCATCTTCCTCAATTTCTCGATCATGCTTCTCCTTAGCCTCCTATCACTGGGTAACAAACAACTTTCTCCCCACGGGTAACTTGTCGAAAGGCTTCAGTTCCTCCTCTTTCTCTTTCATGGCAGGCAGGTTGGTGCTAGATTCAGCCTTAGCGTCAACCTCTCTTTGAGCCTTCCTCCTACGCTGTTCCCTTCTCCATTGGGATCGAGACATTAGGTTTTTTCCTTTGTAGTTTTCTGAGATGTAGTCCGTCTTCTCTGAAGCCTAGAACTCCTTATGTTAAGCCATTGATGAGCCCCTGTCGATGTCTAATTTTTTTTCCATTTTTGTTGTCCCTACTGTTTGCCCTCAACTAGCTTCATCCAACTTGCCTTTGAAGCCTTAGTCGTTGGTTTGAATGTAGATGGCTTAACCCCGACACCCTCTGTTTGGTTTCATCTTGCCTGGAAGAGGATTTTATTGGGTCGAAACCTCGTTGCCCATAGGAGGCCCTGTGCTTACGCCTCTCTTTTGCCTTTCTTACGCCCTCTATGTTGCATGCCGCCTTTTTATCAAACACAACACTGCATCTTAGGCATAGCATAACTTCATATTTTTTATTCTGGAACCTGTGAAGAAAGTCTATGAGGCTTTCCTCCTTTTTTGGGTAAGCCACTTTGTTGTATTATTTCTTGTCGACGCTCCTCGTCGACTTCCATGGGGGTTCCCTGTGAGATTTCTACTATGTTGATGTCCATGTTGACATCATCAACAATGTCCATCTTGCAGAATTATACTTGAAGGCTATCAGTGGCCTTGTCTATTCGAATGAAACCATAGCGGTTTCCTTCGTAATCATTATAAGGTTGGAGTCTTCAGTAACTCCTTTGGCGAAGCCATCAGTAACTCCGCTGTCGAAACCATCAATAGTTTCTTAGATGAAGCCTTCAGTAGCTTCACGAACGAATTTTTTCATGAGTTTCTGGTCAAGATCTTCAGTAACCTGGACCAAAACAGCTTTATTAATGAAGTCCTCAGTGACTTCAACCATGTTGACGGAATTTCCGAAACCTTCAGCGACTTTGACCATGTTAACCTCTTTTGGCTTCGTATAGTGAGCGTCAGCAATTTGCAGAGGATCAGCATCAACCTTCATTTGGTTCTTTGGCCTCTCCCCAAATTTGAGCCTTCTCTCCAGGATAGCATTTTGAACAAGATCCTTGAAAAGAAGACATTGAGAGGTTTTATGACCCAAGAAATTATGGTATTTACAAAATCCTCTTTTCTTTCTTTGATCTAAAGGGGGCATTTTAGCACCCGGAGGTACTATCATTTGTCCATCTTTAACTAACAAATCAAAGATTTCGTCACATTTGCAGAGGATCAGCATCAACCTTCATCTGGTTCTTTGGCCTCTCCCCGAATTTGAGCCTTCTCTCCAGGATATCATTTTGAACAAGATCCTTGAAAAGAAGACATTGAGAGGTTTTATGACCCAATAAATTATGGTATTTACAAAATCCTCTTTTCTTTCTTTGATCTAAAGGGGGCATTTTAGCACCCGGAGATACTATCATTTGTCCATCTTTAACTAAAAAAACAAAGATTTCGTCACATTTATGACGTCAAATGTATATATTTTCTTAAGAAACCTGTTAAAAGTATTTTTCGGGAGTGTTTGATCGTATCCACAGAGATTGATGAGAATATTTGATGCTTGCCGTTCAATGGTTTAATGATTTAAGGAGGGGGTTTTTAAATTAGTTTCTATTTTGTAACAAGAGTTTTTAAGAAATAAAACAAAGTAAAATTTGGTTTTAGTTTGATAAAAAGAATGCCAAGATTAGGGTTCACTAATCCGTCATAAACTTATCCAACCAATCAAATATGTGAACTTAGTTTTAACCAACATAATCACGTATCCTCGTAAAAACGTTCATCTCTAAAGAGATTTCGTGAATGTTATTGTTTCGACCGTTAAATGATCTATCTAAATAACACTCTAAACAATAATCATTAAGATCAATACAATGCGAATATCAACTTCCAAATCTATGTCTAGAGTTTGTATAGTTGATAGATTAAGAAATTAGGTCAAGACTTGAAAAGTTCATGTCTAAAGCAATCCAAACCATAAATATAACAAAAAACAACAAATAACTTCATCTATATTGATCACAGCCTTGTTCACATACAAAAGATTAAGAAGAATACATAAAATCAGAACTAGCTACCTTTAACCTTGACAAAAGAGGGGTTTTAGCCACCCATTTCCATGATAGCTTGAGCAACAAGTTTCAAAAGAAGGTTGATCAACATCTGAGTCGAATAATAGAGATTGGATGGGAATCCACCTTCTTTTTGTGAAGATGGCTAAGAGATGATGAAAATCGAGAAACTAGGGTTTTTGTGCTGAAAACTATCTAACAATGAAAAATACAAAGAAAAAGATATTTTGGCAAAAAGTAGTACATGCTATTTATAGACATGCTGCTGAGCTGTCATATTCGCATTGCGAATAATATGTTCGCCTAGCGAACAATCAAAAATGGAAGTTGAAGTGCCAGTGTACAGTGAAAATGCCCCTGAGCTATTTCTACAGGTTCGTTGTACAAAGAATCCTTCGCAGTGTGAAGGCTTCACTGCAAACTTCGCACAATGAATTCTTGTCCAAATACTTACTGCCTCAAGTCTGGGGGTGTTTGCTAGGCACTCACTTCTTCTTCGCTCCAGCAAACTCTTTGCTATCTCCTTCGCACAGCGAACTTAGGCTCCTTTTCTTTCTGTATAAACAGTACCATGCTCTTCAAGGCCTTCACTGGTAAGTTCGCTGTGCGAACTTGTTGATGTATTTTTGGGTAGATTAGCTAGCAAGCTCGCTGTGCGAACTTGTTGATGTTTTCATGCTGACTTGGTTTCCTTGTCACAATTCTTCTGTCTTATTTTTCATGTTATCATGCCTAATTCCTACACAATAGCACACAAATCAAACCAACCAAGACATTTTCACACAATGAAGCATATCATCAAAAACAAGAATGATTCAATTCAATTTATCTACAAAAAGAGTGAAAGATGCCAACATTTGATAGATCAAATAAGAAAAGTTTGGCATCTAACAACTCTCCCCAACTAGATCTTTGTTTTCCCTCAAGCAAAGTATGCCTCTCGTTTCAAACAAGAGGATTAGCTCAAGATTAAGATTCTCCCAAGAACAGATAAAATGGCTTAAACACAAGGAATGCATCCAAGCACTGGTTTCAAATGTTGAGAATCAAATGATGCATAAGAACTAAAATCTTAAAGCAAATACCAAGTCATGCATCAATCAACAACTGTGTTTTTCTTGAATGAATCACCATATCTCTCCTCTTTGAATAAGGATTGAAGAAATTACGCGTTTGCAACTGCGGGGACAATTTCACTCATCTAACAAACAATGCAAATATCAATCCAATTCATACAATATCTAACAATCAAAAGTGAAAATATGGAAGCAAGAAGATCACTAAGGTCTTTAAGGTTGTAGCTTGGTCTGGTTCACAAACAAGGGACATTTCTAAGGCCATTGAAACGAAATTGCTGACGCAAAAGAGACATTCACTGTACATATTATTTACACATCCCAACTTCATTCCATTTGTTTCTCAATTGTAAACCTTCCCAACTCATATTTCACAACTTATTATTTCACTATTTTTCTTTTCCATGCAATCATTCTTTTTCTTTTCTTCCTTTTTTTTCTTCTTTTTTTTCATATTCACACAATTTTTTTTCAATGCTTGCTTGAATTTTTCAAAAGTTGTAGCAACCTACCATTCTTGTTTTACATTCTCCCCAACTTGACTTTTACTCAACCCTCAAGTGAATGCTCTTGGCTTTTTATTGCAAAGAGGACAATTAAAAACAAAGTTCAAGGGTTCAAGAATTTTTTTTTTAGAATCTCACAAAATTCAGAATGAGATTCACATTGTTTAGGCTCAAAGGGGGTTAACGAATGCTCTCTACTCACAAGTAAGTTATATTTTGGATGTGGTTGTGCTCAATAAAAACAAGTGCCTTGATCATTTCTACTACTTCCACATATTCACAATAATAACAAGATAAAGCATGCATTAAACGAATCAATAAAGTTTTTTCGAAATCCAGCATTTAGTACACAATGGAGGCTTTCTCACAATTTGTGGTTTTTTGTCCTAAGTGAAACATTCATTCAACAAGTTGCTAAAAGAACAATTTTCATTTACATAAAGATTTAAGTTCTTAAGCATTCTAAAATTCTAAAAAAATGTAACTGTGTATCTTGACATTATTCGCTTGCTTAATACTATCATCGCCATCCAAACTTGGATGAATCTTCATTGGATACTTCTTTTCAGAGAGCAACCAATCTAGAAGTTCAATTAAAGCCCAACAGCATGAGAAACATTAAAAACCACTTCAAAAACAATATTTTTAACAAAAAAACTGATTGACATTAATAATACTCAATAAAAATGTGCTTAGGTGTAAAAATACCTCAAAGTAGTACATGAACAATATCTGAAACAAAGTACAATAATAATAGAAAAAGAAATTATCTAAGCATAAAAATACTTCACTTTGAAGACCAAAGGAAATTGCTCACGATCATGCCCACAAAATAGAAATAATACAAAATCAGTCCTCATCGGACTCTGTGCCCTCCACACTCTCTGAACTTTCCTCCGAACCAGAATCATCATCATCATCAACATCATCACCATCTCCTACCTCAACACTTCCAACATAAGGGTCAGAAGCACCCACCCCTCTCCAAATGTAGGCCTGACCTCAGGCTAACTCGCATGCGCTATGAACTGCTCCCTAGTCATCATGTTACGCTCAACAAAGGGATCTCGGCACTGCAACTGGAGTACCTGCATAAAATCATGAATGTCAATCATGGCGCGCTGAGTAGCCTCCATCCAATCCCAATTATAGTTGCAGACAGACTGCTGAAACGGATCAAAATTCTAAGTGAATGCAACCCCAGGGCTCTCAGTAGCTCCAGCATCCGAAGTAACTGTAGCAGATGAACTTCCTTTTGCACCTTTTGGCCGGAAATACTTGTCCACATAACAATCATCAATAGCAGCCAAGATCATCACTTGTCTACATGAAGGTAGCTTCACCCTCGCATGGACACATAAAGCCATGATGAGACAAGGAAAAGCGAGGGAACAATTCACTCTCGCCCCCGCTCTCAACCACATATCTCATTTCATCTGTGATGATCCTAGCCACATCAATTTGAACGTTAGTAAGAATGCAGTGAACCAAATGTGCCACTAGGATTGGCACAATAGAAGTATGTGATTTTGGTTTTATGTTAGTCGAAACCAAAAACAACACCAACTTTGGTAAGGGTTTCATATCCTCCTGTGGTAACACCTTGGAACCCCATATGGGTTCAATTCCATTGTTTTTCCTTCCATAAATAAAGCCTCATAAATTAAATTGGTATCCCTATGAAGCCTTAGGTCTCGATGATATTCATCTATCTCATCTTCACCTAGGTTCAGTGCCTTCCGAGTATTCTGTTGATGGTGTCTCGATCAAAGCTTACCTCTCTGCCCAACACCCTTGTAGTCCATGTGAACGGCTCATCATCATTAGGAAGAACATTGGTATAAAACTCCCTTACCACTTCCGTATTGTAGCTATCTGTCGGTGTTACCAACACATCCCACCTTTTACTATGAATAATTCTAGTGATTGTTCGGTAGGATCCTTCCGGATTAATGAGGAATCTTTTTTCCGAAAAATATTTCTTTTCTCCAAAGCCACATAACGCGCGGCCTGCTTTGGTCCTACGAATCGTTCGTTGTCATACTAAATCGGTTAGGGACGTGAGGTATTTCCAACTTTTCCCTTTTGTGATGCAATTGCCCTAGACACCGTCTGCGCAAACAACAGAGGAGAAGAAAAAACAGCAACCAACATAAACAGAGTAGTCTAAAATAATAAACAAGAAGGTGAACAAGGTCTCCTTTATCATAAAAAAAACTAAAATCTGTCATGTTCGTTGAACACTTCGCTGTGCGAAGGCCTGGCGAAAACTCGCCCCAGGTTCGCACTGCGAAGACGCTAGCGAAGGCTGCGAAAATTGAAATTCCAGCCCTATTTTGTTCCTCAACCAAGATACTTCACTAATTAGTATAAATGTTAGGGAAATCATGATGTAGGTAACACTAGGAATGACTAACAATCACATACAACATAATTTTTGAGCAAAATTAAACCTACTCTAATCAACCAATTTGGCATGTTTTCTCAAACTAGCACAATCTTACATGATATAAATGATAGAAGATGTACAAACCTGAATTTTTGCTGATTGAAGGAAGTCTCTGAAAAATTTAGGGTTTCAATTTGAATTGCTCAAGTTTTATCATGAAAATGCAATGAGATATGGAGTGGAGTGGCAAGTGAGAAGTGGGAAAATACTTAAAACATATTCAGAATCAAAAGAGATAATGGGCCCACATGGGTGGCCCAATACTTTTAAAATAAAATACTGATGTGGCATACCTGTTTCGCATTGCTCGCACTACGAGCTTCCTAGCGAACCTGTTCGCTCAACTGTTCGCACTGCGAAGAAGCTAGCGAACATGACAGGTTTTGTTTTGAAAATTTGTCTTGCTTTTTCTCCTCAAATTCCTACCACATCTTGCATAAATAAACCTAACTACAAGCAATAAAATAAGAAATACTTACAATGTTGGGGTGCCTCCCAAGAAGTGCTTTGTTTAACGTCGTTGGAGCTCGATGGTCCAATGCAATCATGGATCGCAAAAGGGCACATAGGTGGTGTCCCGCTCAAAATCACCATCCAAGTAAATCTTCAATCTTTGGCTGTTTATTATCCAACTCGCTTTGGTCTTCATATCCTCGATAGTGATTGCTCCATAGCTCATACTGTTGCGAATCCGAAACAGACCCGACCACTTAGACTTTAGCTTCCCTGGAAACAATCTCAACCTAGAGTTGAAAAGTAACACCATTTGTCCTTCCTCAAACTTCTTAGCCACAATCTTCTTGTCATGATAATTCTTCACCCGGTCTTTGTAAATTTTGTTGGATTCATACGCTTGTAGGCGCATTTCCTCCAACTCATGAAGTTGGCTTTTTCTTTTGTCGCCACTCAAGTTTTGATCAAAATTTAGCAACTTTAATGCCTAAAAGGCTTTGTGATCCAACTCAACTGGTAGGTGACCGTTTTTTCCGTAGACCATTTTGAAAGGGGTGAGACCAATCGGAGCCTTGAAAGTCGTCCGATAGGCCCACAAAGCATCGTCATGCTTTCTTGACCAATCCTTCCTAGAGGTGGACACCGTTTTTTCCAACTTTTTTTAATTTCTCGGTTTGATACTTCGGCCTGTCCGTTAGCTTGTGGATGGTATGGTGTTGCAACTTTGTGCCTCACACCATACTGCTCCAAAGCTTTTGCTAACTGAGTGTTACAAAAGTGGGATCCTCCGTCACTTACTAACATCTCGGAGTACCAATTGAGAAAAGATATTTTTTTTCAAAATTTTATCACGGTTTTCCCGTCTGCCTTAGCTCTTGCTATAGCTTCAACCCACTTTGAGACGTAGTCAACCGCAACTAGTATGTATTCATTTCCAAAAGACGGTGGAAATGGACCAACGAAATCAATGCCCCAACAATCGAAAACCTCGACTTCTAAAATGTTTTGGAAAGGCATTTCATTCCGTTGAGATATTCCACCAATCCTCTAACATTTATCACAACTTTTGGTGTGCACATTGTTGCACCCCAAAATTTTCCCAACATTTCTTTACCTAGCTTATGTTTCATTTCATTCACATTAGCATTATCATTTGCATTTCATTGACATGTATGCAGGAGATCAAGAGGTATGATTACCAATCAAGAGATATACAAGACAGTGAGGCTAGCTTAGAAGGTTATTCAGATGTTCAAGGGTTGATATCCTTGTCAGAGAAGTTAAAAGATCCTCAGAGAGAGTGATTGAAGCCAAGAGGGTGTGTCTCCTAACTTTAGAGTTGTGGGAAGTCATCAGATGATTCTGAAGCCATGAAGTTAGACTTGAGGTCTTGAGAGAGCTCATGAGAAGTGTTGAAGATCACTTTGAGGCCTAGACAAGTCATTGTGCAAGAATAAGAAGCCTCAGCCATGATTGTGCAGCTAGGGTTTGACTGGGTCAACCCTAACTCAACTGAGGATTTGAAGGAGGTTGAGACCTAATTCAAGAGCCATGTGATCATGGATTGATACATTGAGATGTTATAAGGATGATTCCAAGGTTAACTCATCATGATTGAAGAGTTTGAGAAGTTTCAGGCTAGGGTTTCTAAGACTTGACAGTGTAAAATCCCCTAGTTTGACCCCTGACTTCAAGACTATTTAACTCAAGATATGATCTTCATCTCATCTTGACCCCAACATGATTGTTGTAGAGCATGAATCTTGGAGTGAAGAGCGAATCAAGATCAATTGAGGATTTCATCACCTTCATCAAGCATCTTGGAGTGAATATGCACTTTCTTGGAGGCTGAAGAGTGCAAGAATTGCTTCTGTTGAGAGCCAAAACACAGGTTGGTGAACTTTACGATTGTGCTTAGTTTAGGCAGTTTTAGATAGAAATTCATAGGTGGTTAAGATCCTGGTGATGTGTAGTTGGATTTAGGATGATCAATTGCATGATTAGAGACGATTTAGGTTGGACACCATTTTCGGTTGAGATTGGGATTTTGAGATTCGTGCATTTTTAGAGTGAACAAATGATATGGTTAGATTGCTGGTGAAATTCTGGACCAGATTCATGTAGGGATCGTGGTGAATGGTGGTCTGTAGAGGAAGTTAGGGTTGTGCAGGGTGACCGGAAATGTCACCGTTGGTGGCCATGGCTGCGCGCGAATGTTGTAGAAGTTTAAATGAGGAAGATGGAATCTTCACCATCCATTTGTGTGGAAACGTTGACTAAGTCCTTCATCCAAGCGTGTACGTTGAGCCACGCGTACTCCCCCCTCAACGCATCGTTTCGCTTATTAGAATTTCAGGCTTTGTTGGCTACGCTATATGGACCAAGCACGCATCGGTTCGAATCCTGGCGTGTATTCTTTTTTCTTTCATTACAATTTTTGAGGTGAACATGAATGAATTCAAGGCGTTGGGCTTAGTGAATCTCTTGCTATCCTCACCCCCATCTCCAGGCCCAATGAGATTTTCAATGTGATTTGGTTACTCAACACACCCCCCTGGTTATTTTTGGTGACTGAGTTGATGCTCAGATGGGCCTTGGCGCCTTATTGCTGTGCGCACCCCCATTGTGCTGGGCCCAGGCGTTTTGAACTAACTCTAGTTGCTGACGGCACCCTCCTTTCATCTCCTTGTTAATTTTGTTTATTATTTTTGTGCATTTCATACTAGTTTGATTTTAATCCATTAAAAATAGGAAAATTAGTCAATAAATCCTGAGATTTTTCCCCCTGATTCATGAATGAGTTTAGAAATTTTAGGAACACAAAAATCATGATTAGAATTTATTTTCATTTTATTTTATTTTTTCACATTTTATTTGACAATAAAATTGTGTTGTTTGCCTCTTCTATTTGGTGAATTTTTTTTGAACATTTTGTATGGACTTTATGCTTGATTTTTGGCTTGTGATTAGGTTAGATATGTATGCTCCCCTCAGATGTTTCTCACATTTTTGTGATGAAGTTAGGTGCTGTTTTAGGACTAGAACTTTAGGAGCTCCCTTTTAGGGTTTAGTTGTGATACCTTGAGGTTTAGGATTTGATTGGAGGACTTAGAAAATGATTTAGGTCCTAATTTTTTGACTATAGGTTATTAGTAAATGCATGTTCCCATAGAAAAATAATCAGATTTTTAGAATGTGTTTTGGTATTTTTGATAGAATATTCTAGTTGGTTGTTCATTTGGTGTTTCAATGTTGATGATTGATGTGGAATGGACTCAAAGTTGGGCTTCCTTGCATAGTGGGCTTTTGGATCTCATTGGAAGATATCATGGACTTGATGAAGCTTGTGTGAAGTGGCTGGTGGAGCTTGGATTGGAATTTTTCCTTCCTTTTTGTTAGCTTTGTGTAGCTTAGGAAAATAGGGCTTTAGGAGAGAGCTTTAGAAATAGATATTTCTTCAAATAATGGTTGGTTTTGTTCCTATTCCATTCTCATCCTATGATTCAAAGTACTCATGTTAAAGTCTCATCTCTCCTTTGGAGGGATGTGTGACATTTACAATGAGTAGAACTCTTGAGGATGCCTTTCTCTGATGACTGGTTGAGTGTCAGACAGGATTCCTTTGCTTTACTGTCTGCTTCCCATTATCAAACAATCATCTTATTGATTCTCTTCATTCTTGGTGGAGCCTATTGAAGATTGAAGCTTGAAGATGGAGTACCTTTCATTCTCTTGAAGATGATGGACTTGAAGAACAGTTACAGACTGTGGACTGAACTGCTGCCAGAAGATTGCTTTGCTGTGAAGCTGTGGGAGCTATTGATTTGCTTTCTAGACTGTCTGTTTTCTTTTTGTGCAACTGTATTGATGTGACTTGATTGGTGTGATTCATTTAGATTAGGTCATGTAGTTGAATAAGCCTAAGAGCATCTTAAGGGTTGAGCTTCTCCCCTTGCTTGTATTGCATTAGAGGTTGAGTTTCTCCCTCTGCTTGTATTTTTACTGTATGGCTTTGCTTGCTGGTATTCGGTAGAGCTCTACTCCCTTGCCTGTGTGGTTTGTGATTTGCTTGATGGAATTTTATTTTCCTTTATGATTGAAGTTATTCATACTTGGCTTGAGGTTGAGACGATCTTGTCGAGGATGATGCCACACACATATTTCCTCCCTCACTTGCATTGCATGCATTTTACAGTCGTTTACTGTTTACTATTTAAGCTGATGCTTTATCTGTTCCTGTTTATCATTGACATGATCCCTTAGGAATCTCTCTTCCTTTGATAAGGAAGTGATGATTAGAACTTTAGGTTGAAACCTATGCATGATAACTTCTAGGAGTTCCCTGTTTCAAACCTCAACCATAGGATGAATCCTTGGCATGACAACATTAGGACTTGATAGTCTCCCCTTAGTTGAGCCCTTTCTTCTCTTCTCATCTCAAACAACAGTAAAAAACGTAATAAAGGCAAGTTAGTATAAGCGCGATACGAGCCTTAAGCTACTTGGGTAATGATAATTGAGCGGCCTCCTCTCAATCGTCTAGAATGTTTAGTATACGTCCTTTGGACGATATGTGACGCATTTGTTCCCAGGTCATAGTCTCTAGTGCTGTACAAACTACAGACCACTAAAAAACAGTTCTTTCGTAAAAGGGTTACTCGAAAAAACAGATGAATCTGACTCCCCATAATCCGTCTTATCACGAACTACGTAAGCTCTGATCTCTCAAGCCTGTTGAGAGTACGTAGGCACAATACTAACGTATTGGCGAGCCACCTTCCCCCATCACCCGTAGTTAGGCGAACTATGTAACGCCCCATATTGCTTTCAGGATTACCGACTGACCCCACAAACCAACACGGGTCTTTTCAGCATGCTTTGTCCTCAATCACACGCTTTCCAGGAAACTTCCCAGAAGGTCACCCATCCAGAATTGCTCCAAGTCAAGCACGCTTAACTGTGGAGTTCTTATGAACGGGCTACCGAAAACAAGATGCATCTTGTTGGTATAGGTAGTACCAATTAATCCTTATAAGCCTTCATTCAACCATGCAGTCCCATACCTGCATAGCCTCAGGATCTCTCTCATTCGGATGTGAATTCGGTTTTCCCCTAGAAACTGCTAGAAGTGTCTCATTGTCATGCCTCATGACACCGACAACCACTCCCTCGCCCACGGGTGTTACATGTAACCACCGTCCTCTTTCACCTCAGGTGTTACATGCCCATCAGCTTCCGCTTGGTTCGTCCCCGAACCACATCGTACTGGGAGAGGTATGGCTCTGATACCATTTATAACACCCCATATTGCTTTCAGGATTACCGACTGACCCCACAAACCAACACGGGTCTTTTCAGCATGCTTTGTCCTCAATCACACGCTTTCCAGGAAACTTCCCAGAAGGTCACCCATCCAGAATTGCTCCAAGTCAAGCACGCTTAACTGTGGAGTTCTTATGAACGGGCTACCGAAAACAAGATGCATCTTCTTTTCGGTAGCCCGTTCATAAGAACTCCACAGTTAAGCGTGCTTGACTTGGAGAAATTTAAGGATGGGTGACCTTCTGGGAAGTTTCCCAGAAAGCATGTGAGTGAGGAAAAAGCATGCTGAAAAGACCCGTGTTGGTTTGTGGGGTCAGTCGGTAATCCTGAAAGCAATATGGGACGTTGCAAACTACGTAGACTCTGATTTCTCATTCTCTGATGAGAATACGTAGGCATAAAGTGCGACACTTTGCCGAGTCATTTTCTTTTCTTTTCATACCGGCCTTGATAGGTAGATAGATAAAACAAACCCTTCAGATAAACACAACAAGCATGGATCCCATCGAGTACGATGGACGTGAGGGGTGCTAATACTTTCCCCTTGCGTAACCGACTCCCGAACCCAGACAATGGTTGTGATGACCTTGTCTTATACCTTTTTCGTCAGGTTTTTTTGATCGTTTCCTTTCCCGTTCCGAGGGATAAATAACGAAAGGTGGCGACTCTTCTGTTTTGCCGGCACCTTATTTTCGCAGTAGCGACACACATGCGCATCTTTGAACAAGGACGTCCAATAAATGCCCGATTGGAGGACTTTCGCGGCCGTTCTTGTGTCGTTAAAATGACCTCTATACGGAGAGTTGTGACAATGCCAAAGGATGTCTTTGTCTTCCTCACGAGACACACATCTCCTTAAAATGTTGTCGGCACCAAGTTTGAACAAATGAGGCTCATCCCACACAAAGTACTTGGCGTCAAATAAATTTTTTTTCTCTGGTTACTAGTTAGACCTTCCGACATTAATCTGGCAGCTTTGTGGTTATCCATGTAGGCAAACCAAGGTCTAACTTTCACCACATACAACTTTTCATCAGGGAACTCTTCCCTCACCTCCTGCTCATGTTTCGTGACTTCATCATTCACAAGATGGGACAAGTGATCCACTACCAAATTCTCGAATCCTTTTTTATCACGAATTTCCAAATCAAATTCTTGCAATAAAAGGATCCAACGAATTAGCCTTTGCTTTGAATCCGACTTAGTTAGCAGATACTTGATTGCCGCATGGTCAGTGTACACCACAACTTTGGACCCGATCAAATAAGACCTAAATTTTTCTAATGCATAAACTATTGCAAGTAAATCTTTCTCAGTTGTTGCATAGTTTATTTGAGCATCATTAAGAACTTTGCTCGCATAGTGTATAGCATGAAAATATTTGGTTTTTCTTTGGCCCAACACCGTGCCAACCGCATAATTACTCGCATCGCACATGAGTTCAAAATCATTTTTCCAGTTTGGTGCGATGATTATGGGTGAGGTGATTAGGCTTTGTTTTAGAGAATCAAAAGTTGTCATACAAGACTTATAAAAAATAAAAGACTTATCTTTGTTGAGCAAGTTGCTCAATGGCTTCGCGATCTTTACAAAGTCTTTGATGAATCTTCGTTAGAATCCTGCATGACCCAGAAAGCTTCGGATTCCCTTCATGTTTAGAGGTGGTGGCAGCTTCTCAATAACTTCCACTTTAGCCCTATCAACTTCAAGTCCCTTCGAAGAAACTTTGTGCCCAAGCACAATTCCTTCCGTAACCATAAAGTTACATTTTTCCCAATTAACCACTAAATTAGTCTCCACACACCTCTCCAGAATAACATCTAAAATTTTCAGACAAAGGTCAAATGATGGACTGAAAACTGAGAAGTCATCCATAAACACCTCGATAGTCTTTTCGATTAAGTCCGAGAATATAGCTTGCATACACCTTTGAAAAGTCGTCGATGTATTACACAAGCCAAACGACATCCTCCTATAAGCAAAGATTTCGAAAGGACAAGTGAAAGCTATTTTTTCATGATCCTCCGGATTGACAATGATTTGATTATACCCCGAGTATCCATCTAAAAAACAATAATACTCTTGACCGGAGAGCCTCTCGAGCATTCGATCCATGAAAGGAAGAGGGAAGTGATCTTTTCTTGTAGCTTGATTGAGCCTACGGTAGTCGATACACATCCTCCACCCCATTACAGTTTTTGTTGGAATCAACTCATTCTTCTCATTACGGATAACCGTCATTCCACCTTTCTTCGACACCACTTGAACCGGACTAACCCACGGACTATCGGAAATAGGATAAATCATTCTGACATCCAACATTTTGACAACTTCTTTCCTCACCACTTCTTTCATGGTAGGGCTCAATCTTCTTTGTGGTTGAGCTACCGGTTTGAAATCTTCCTCCATGAATATTTGGTGCATACAATAGGATGTACTTATACCTTTCAAGTCGGAAAGAGTCCAACCCATTGCCTCTTGGTTTTTCTTCAAAACACCAATTAATTTTGTCTCTTCCTCCATGGTTAGCTCCGAACTTATAATCACCGACTTGTTTTTTCTCTTCATCAAGAAAGACATACTTAAGATGAGATGGCAATAATTTCGACTCAAGTTTAACTTCTTCATTGTTTTCTTTTTTCAAAATTTCCACCATTTCTTTCAAACGTTCTAACTATCGAACCCTATCGGCCAACTGGGCCATACCCCTCAGGTTTTGAGTATCTAATTTCTTCCTGATGGAATAATCTAGGCCCCCAACCGCCATTTTGACTAACTCATGTTTTGGAACTTGTGTGCAACACCTTGCCTTGAGAAGTCGAAACCTATTCAAATAATCGTCTATTGGCTCAGTAAAATTTCGTTTTATACTAGCCAATTCCTTCAAACTAATCCTTGTTTATCCCATGTAGAACTGCTCATGGAACAAACGTTCTAACTGGGTCCAGTTATAAATCAAATTTGGAGGCAAGGTTATGAACCAAGTGAAAGCGTTCTTTGTAAGAGAACTTGGAAAATATTTTACCCTAAGGTTCTCATCATTTGAAATGTCTCCTGCTTCTATAAAATACCTAGCCACATGTGAAGGTGAGAAAACACTTAGAAAGAGGGGGGGGGGGTTGAATAAGGGTTTTGAAAATATTATGGAAATAAAAACACAATGATTTTTATCCTGGTTCGTTAAACTCAAGTAATCCAGTCCACCCTATCAAGAGTGATTTGCCTTTCTCCACAAGGACTTAATCCACTATAATCAAACAGATTACAATGTTAACCACTAAGAACAACTGTCTTAGTCTTCTCAAGAACTACTGACCACAACTTGGTCTTCTCAAGGAACTTTTACAATCAAATGTAAACTAAATAAGTGTTTAAAATGCTTCTATGAAATCTATATCACAACTGTGATTTTTACACTTAAGATTAAGAACGTATGAAATTATTCAACAAAGAAATATAATTTGTATGAGAGCTTTGAGAGAGTTTTCAATAGTTTTGTCAATTTTCGTCAAAATACGTCCATGTTCGTCAACTATAGAAAGTTGTTGAAGGCTTGCTTTTATAGACAAAGAAGTCCAAGATGTTGCAAGCTTGAAGACCGTGTACTACAAAGTAGCTGTGGCCTTTTGTCTTCACATGACTTGACCTTTCCTAGAAGTAGAACGTTCAGAGAAATCCTTTTTGCCTGGGTTCTTGTGTCTAGCATAAAAGAGGAAAGAGACGTTTAGAATATGCCAACGGATATATATTTGAATAATCTTCTTCAACAAGCTTCTATTTCACAGCATTCAACATCAGAGCCTTGAGTGATCAGAGTCTTGATGTTATCCGAGTTTGTTGTATCAGAGTGTTGCAACAAGTGTGCTTCAGCGTGAATAACAATTAGAGCAGAGTTTGGAGATCAGATCCTCAGTACTTGCAGCGAACAATACTATCAGAGTCTTCTGAAAAACAATGCTTGAAACTCTTCATACAAAGTCTTCAGTTACGCTTCAGATGCTTCAGATGCTTCTGCTTCAGATTCTTCTGTAGGCAGCGCTCAGAGTCTTCTGTAGGCAGCGTTCAGAGTCTTCTAACGAGATGCTTCTGACGCTCAGAGCCTTGCGTAGTTCAATGTTCAGATTCATTTTTGCTTTCAGAAGAATATTAAATTTAATATCTGCAACAAAAATAATTGAACAAATTTAGAGTATATAATTTCTTAATACAAAATTTCATTAGTGTTATCATCAAAACATAGAGATATAACTGTCATACCCCAAATTTTGACCCCTTAGATTTTCATCATCATTTTAGGATCATACTCATTTGATTATCTAACCTTAACTCGTTTCAAGTTTGTCTTTGTTAAGATACAGGAATCAGGGTTCCATATAGCCGAAATCGAGGTTTCGAGGGTTAATCAGTCAATGTTTTGGATTGGTTCTCCTTGAGATAGGTCTCCACATCATCAAATATATTCCATTGGATCAAGCATGAATCCAATTTGAGGTTGTCACCCAGGAATCAAGGACAGTGCAGTTCAGGGTACCCGATTAGGGTTTTCGAGCAAGAAAAGTCAACTGTGGTTTGACTTTTGATTTAAAAAGTGTTACAATGGTGGGATCATGGTCCATAAAGTTCATATGGCTTGGTAAATTCTATTCAAGAAGTTTCAAGGCTTCAAAGGACCCGGAGCATCAACAATCGACTCGGTAGCCACCGATCGATAGTTCGGTTGACCGAAAAGTCAACTCTTCACTCATAAGGAATTTGACATCAAGATGTGAATCAAAATTGTTCCTAATGGCATATTGCACCTACCCATAAAATTTCATGACCATTGGATCAAGGGTTGAGGAGTAATCACAAAAGTCAGGAATTAGGGTTTTGAAAGGGGCAAGACCATAACTCCTTAACCACACATCCAATTGAGTTGGTTCAAAGCTCATTAGAAAGCTCTTGACAAGTCCTACAAAAGTCCCAAAGTGGTCCATGATCAGAAAATGCATAGATTTGGAGTTATGACCAAATTCATTACAAGAGGGAAAAGTAACAGAAAAAATTCACTTTTAGGCTTGTTTTTCAACAACTTTGAGAGGTTTTTTGGCCAAGTTCCTTTGGGAATCTGAAACTCATGAAAACATGAAAGTTGTAGAGCTACATGAGGGCTTTCCAAAATTTAGTAGAACTCCTCCATAGCCCTTAAGAGCTGAGAGTTATGAATTTAACAAGATGAGGTTTTAACACTTGAGTCCCACATTGTCAATTTTCCACAAGCTCATCCAATGACCACTTGAGCTATTCTCAGCCCTTGGATCTTATTTCTACCTGATATTTAGAGGATTTGGAGAAGAGAAATGCAGAAAATGCAGAAGTTTAGTGAGACTTGCAACTTGGAGGCAAGTGGGAGTATTTTATTCATATAAAGGGAGAAAAGAGAAACTTTTGGCACACTTGCAGCAAACAACCCCCTATTCCCTAGCCACTCTAATCACCATTATGTCATACATTTCCACTTGAACAATGCATCAGTTGAGCCAAGGATCTGATTTTGCAGCTGTACCAAACCTCAAGCCAAGGGTTACCTTTTCAAAATCCCTCCAAAAGTGCCAAGTTACAAACCTGTCCTCATCCTTCATTTTTCTATAAATAGAGGCTCCCTCTATGCCATTTACACCAGAGCACTCTTAGAACCAAGAGAAAACCACAACTCTCACTCCTTTTTTGTTTACCTCATTTTCAAAATTCCAAGTTTCACCAAAATCTGTCTTAGGCATTTGGCTTCCCAAATCCATTTCCACACATTCCAAACCACCAAAAACCATCTACACAATCCATAAATGATGTGTAGAAGGTGTTCATACTCTTAAACCACTCAAAAATACCATTCTCCCAAAAGTCAACCTTCAAACCAAATACTCAAAATCTGCCAAACCTCTGTCCAGACTTGTTTTCATCATTCTTACCATCCATACACCTTCAAAATATGATGCCTCAACTGTCCATAAAATAAAGCAACCTCATCCTCATTTATTTTGAGATTTGTCACAAGTTCTTCATATTTCCTCCAAGTGCAAGAAAGTTGTTTTCATCAAAACAAGTTGGACAGCTGCTGAAGTTTTCTCAAGGTTTTCCATATTGCAACAAGCTTGTGTGGAGGTCTACAAAAGGCTAGTGGTCACTACCCTTTCATTTTGTCATGAACATGATTGATGTGCTTAGTGTGTATTGTGTCTAAATGAAAAATGTAATCTATGAGCAAATCTGCCAGTTTGTGTTGTGCCAACTATTTTGAGCATGTAATTGCCTTAGATATGCCTTTGCCTTGATATGACTATGTCTTGTGGATGTTGAGTTAATTTCTGTCATGAGCTATTGTTAGATTGTTATCATGAGTCACATTTGTTTTATGTTGGTTCTGCTACAAAACAGTTTTGGAGGTATCAGTACAACCTCACTTAACCTTGACCTTTTGTTGACAATTTTGGATTAGATTCCCAATATATGCTATTCATGTTGTGTTTGAGTTCTTGAAACTAGGTTTGATTTGGAACTGTAACTTTCTGTTTATGTTTTCAATCTAAATGTACAATTTGCAACTGATATGCCATTCTCAAATCCAATGCCTTGTTGATGTATCTCCATGTGAAAATTGTGCATATGCCATGATTGTAATATGTGCCTATCTATTTTTACACTTGCCTGCCAATGTTTCATGCTTTGATCTCTTGGTGCATCTCACCTAATCATGTCATGTCTGCCCTTAAGGCATTATGCTAGTTTGTTTTGTTAATGAGGTTGAAATGACTCATGAAAGGTGTTGAAATATACCTAAACCTTTGAGGATCACCATTGTTTTTCCAACGTTTGTGCATGTGGTTGATCTTGGAGGAGATCATTTGTGAAGCTGTGATTGGAATCCATCAAAAACACTGATTGGAATACCAAGAGCTGATTGCCCTATTGCTATTGACTCCTCAGTGTTGTTCTTAATGTTGCCTTAGACTTGCATTTTCTTATTAGAAGTATGTTCTGGTTTTGACAAATCTGTTAGGGGTGTTTAATTTGGTTATGCTTAAGAATTTGTTTTGGTCCTGCCTGGAGTTATGTCTGGTTTGAGTTTGCTAAACTCTAACTGTCAAGGCAAGATCCTAAGGCACTTGTGGCTTTTGTTTGTGGCTGCTCAGCTATGGCTATCTGTTTCTGTGTCAGGCAAGCTTGCCTTGGTTGTGCATTATGTTTGGCTAGGCATAGTGATTCATTCATGACTGTTTGAAACAATAAGACTCTACCAGCATGTTCATTTTGTGTTCTTTGCAGCATTATGCAGATGTGTAGTAGTTGGCATTTCTCATGTTCATTCTTGTGTGCTTTGTATCATTATGTAAATAAGTAGTATTTAGCATTTCACATGTTCATTTCATGTCCTTATATCAGTATGCAGATGTGTTTTGTTTAAAGATTAACATGGTTATGATTGGCATGTCTTTCATTTCTGCATCAGCATTGTTAAATTGTTGTGGCTCTGAGAAAGCCTTGTTGAGTGCATCATTTCATTGTAACTGTCAACATGTTTATTTGGTTTGTTTCTGTTAACATGATTCAGAGCTGTTGAAGCCTCTTTTTTCTGATGGTATGTGTTTTATTCATGATTTGTTGGCTGCCAAGCCACTTTGAAGTCTGTTAGCCTCTAATTATCAAGTCTCATTTTCAAAACATAAGAAGCTATCCCTATTTGTATGTGTGCATTCAGTAGCTGTTACAAATTATGGCTTAAGAAGCATTGCTGTTATGAACTGTTGTTTTAATATTGGTTAGGCACAAGCTTGTTTCAAACTACTTCCACAAAGTTGCAATTGAATGGTCATTTCATGATTCAGTTTAGATTAGAGTTTGTTTCTTTGAGCATAATCATGAGTAGCATATTTGAAACATGTGTGTGGCTTTCCTTGAGTTTGTTCATGTCTGTTTTGATTCATAACTTCCAAAGTGAATTTACAAAGCATTTCTTGCAACTTACATGCCATTTTTGGTTTGGAACTGTTTTTGTTTGATCTAGGCATCTAGGATCATTAGATAACATGTTCATAAGATGTGCACACTTCCACTTGATCATGATCCCTCTTATTTTGAACCATGGCCATCATCATGCATTTTCAAAGGCATTTTATGCAACTTACATGTCTTTTTTTGATTAAACTTGCTTTAGTATGATTTGTGCATCAAGAATCATTGGTTTATATGTTTATGAGTTGTGCATGCCCTTACCTGCTCACATGTCTTGCTGTTTTGAGGTGTGACATTCAAATTGCATTTTCAAAGCTTCACACTACCATGTACACACCAGTTTAAGAATAGAGCTATCTTTGCATAATTTTGGCATCTAAAATCCT
Organism: Lathyrus sativus; assembly: GCA_963859935.3. NCBI lineage: Eukaryota > Viridiplantae > Streptophyta > Magnoliopsida > Fabales > Fabaceae > Lathyrus > Lathyrus sativus. The sequence continues at coordinate 234,149,793 of OZ012737.1, forward strand.
TAAATGATGTATTTGGGAGGGGTTCATATTTTCATTTGATCAAAATCTCTGCTGTCATGAGTTGTATCCACCATTATGCATTCATAAGTTTCAAATTGCATGTTCATGCGAATTTCAAAATATATGCATTTTCTGAGGAAATTAACATTACCATTGTGATCCTTATGAAATTTCATGTGAAATGAACCTAAACTTTGTTCAATTTGGTTGAGTATTGATGAAGTTATGATGTTGTCGTATCCATGTTCTTGCTTGCTTCTCATGTGTGTTGCCTTGCCCAGATTTCTTGAGCCTTGTTAGGTATTTAAATTTTAGGGGTGGCGAAATACATGGATGTATCGCCACCCCAGTGGTTAAACTCTCACCTTATCATGTGCCTTTCACCTACCTGTCTTGGGTTCGATCCACATTGGGATCAACCCTTTTTGCTATTTTTTTTCACTTTGCCAGATTTTCATTATTTTCTCTTTCATTTCCATTTTATTCTCAAACGCGCTCACTAGCACAGATGGTTTGATTTTGAATTGTTATTTAAAGGGTGGTGGGTTCAACACCCACCAGGCGCCCCTTTCTTTTTTTATCACTAATTTTCCTTGTTGTATTTTTAATTGTTTAAATCTTGTAAAAATCGTAACTTCTTCGTTTCTTATTATTTTTAATCGTTTCTTTTTGCATTGGTCTCGTATTTGTATATATTTCCATGTGGTGCATTAATATTCTAGGATTCTCATTTTGTGAAAACAACTTTGCATTAAAAACGTTCATGTTTCCTTTTAAGGTTTGTTTACCCTCCTAATCATTTCAAGGCTTTTTGATTCATTTCTCCCCGTTTGTTGTTGTAATGTGAGCTCTACGTTTGTCAAACCCTTGATGTAATTACTTGTTGCTTGTAATCATGATGTTTGATTAATTTTGATCTCCATGTAATATCTCCATGATGTTGAGTTATTTGCATTGGTCGTTACCTTCGTCTTTGTCAAGATTTTGCTTAAGTCTTTATCTTTCATTGAGTCTTGTAAGAACTCATTTTTGCTTGCCTATTGTCATACGCTTGCATGCTTTGGTTGTAACCATCCCTCCTATTTGACGTACTTGCTTGTTGTAACGTGCTTGTATATGCTTGGTTGTAACCATGTTTTTTGTACTCATCCTGTTTGATGGTTTTTGCTTTGTTAAGTTTAGTTTCCCCAAGTGATGGAACTCTTTAGTTCTCATCCAAGTTGCTTCCCCTTCTCTCCTTCCAAAGGAAAGTCTCTCTGTTGACCTTTGGGTCATAGATAGCTCATCTCCTTCCCTCGACTTCGTTAAGTCATTTACACTTAGTTAAGTTAGAACCTGTCCTTTAGACCTTGCTTATGTCTACAAAGCCACCCCTTGTTAGGAGTGCTCTTTCAATTAGGACTTAGGATAAAGTTTGTTAACTCTATGTAAGAATCATTGTCATGATTACTTACTTCCCTTTCTTAATGTTCAACTTAGATCTAGAGAGTTTCCTTAAACTCTACACAAGCATTGTAGTGTTTGTTCCCCTTTGAACCTTGATCATAATCAAGAGTTCTTCAAACCTAGTGAGGTGAACTACGATTGCTCTGATTCTATCCTAGTTAGGATACGTAGGCAGAAGATGCGATGTCTTTGCGAGCAAGCTTAGTGTATATATCCTTAGGTTTTAACCTACACCTTTTACCCAATCCGTAGTAAACACTTAGCAAACTTAGCATACCAACAAACAAAAGGTTCCTGTAGAGTACTACAGATGTTTAGGATGTGAAATACCTACCCTATGCATAACCAACCTCCGATCCCCGAATCTCTCAGCGTTGTTGTTACATCGCGCAAAAGGTTCTTTCTCTCTTTAGACCTTTCCTTTGGATAAATTAAAGTCCGGTTGTGAATTCTAAGATTAAAGATTCAAGTTAATTCAATAGCTTGATATCACGATTCTCACCGCAATAGAAATGGCAACTTCACTGGGGATGCATTAAACTTGAGGGTTTAGCCTATTTTGTTTGATTGAATGCTATGAATATTTGCTTAACATGTATATATTTGTTTGATTTGTTGGATATTGGGACTTTTGAGTGGTGAGACGGTCCTATACCCGAACTTGAGTACAATTATGATAGGATGGTGGTATATTCAAGGAGGCTTATAGGGAGTTGATTCCCGACCAAGCTAACTTGAGAAACCACCGCTCAGTGTAGGCCCTCTTGAGAGTTTAGTATTGTTGATCGAGTATTCGTGAAAACAATGCTACTTTTGACGAAGGAGCCCGTGACATTGTGGACTTTTAGAGTACATTCTACCCCACTTTGGCCTTACTAGGACGTAGTGCGATGGCTATAAGGAAGTATTTCCGAAATAGTTGATACGCGATACTACACTTGGATGAGACTCTCTTGAGAATATTATCGATTACCAAGTAATTTGGGAAGTTGATAATATCCGAAAGATGGATTGATGACTCTAGGAACCATTTAGAACCCTGCTCTACAGGTTTGAAATCCCTAGTACACACCTTTTGGGGATGGGTAGACCTTGGATCCACGCTCGTCCTTTAAACCCAGGCTTGTGTTTTTGTGCATATGTGTGATCTTTGCATTTACCTGTGCTTGTGCATTCTTGCATTCATAAACATCATATCATAAAGTTTCATGGAACTCATTCTTTTTGTTTGTAAACATCAGAGGTCGCTATGGATGGTGAAAGAAAGAAAACATTGAAGTACACTTACAAAGGTTTTAAACTAGATGACCTAAGGAGGTTGGGTACCTTGGTGACAGATCCAGAGGGTTTCCAGAGTAGGTATGGGAAGCTGTTGTTACTATTGAAGATAAAAATGGATAGTGGACTTCTTTCTACGTTTCTTCAGTTTTATGATCCGCTCTACCACTGTTTCACTTTCCCCGATTATCAGCTAATGCCCACACTAGAAGAATACTCTCAGTTGGTTGGTTTGCCAATTCTTGAAGAGTCTCCTTTTCTGATCACGGAGAAGGACCCTAAGGAACAAGATATTGCCAAAGCTACACGTTTGGTATTGGTTGATATTCAAAAGAACATGATTACTAAAGGAGGAGTTTTTGGGTTGAGTGCAGAATTTTTGGTTGAAAAGGCTCAGTACTACGCAGATCATTTGAGCATGGATGCGTTCGAGGCTATCCTTGCCTTGCTCATTTATGGTATCTTTCTGTTCCCCAGCTTTGAGAATTTTGTAGACCTCAATGCCATTAAGATCTTCTTGAAGAAAAACCCTGTACCTACTCTGCTAGCAGACGCGTATCATTCTGTTCATCTTAGAAATTTCCACAAGGGAGGGATGATCACTTGCTGTGCTCCTTTACTGTACAAGTGGTTTATTTCACACTTGCCTAAAGCTAACGTTTTTTGGGATCCGAAGAAGGGGTGGTGGTCACAGAAGATTATGGCTCTCACGCACTCTGATATTGATTGGTACAATCGTGAATATGATGGGATAATGATCATTGACAGCTGTGGAAATTTTGGTAATGTACCTCTTCTTGGTGCCAATGGAGGAACCAATTACAACCCAGTCCTTACTCGTCGACAGTTGGGATATCCTTTGAAAGACAAGCCCAACAATGTTCATGTGGAAAATATTTTCTTTAAGGAAGAGAGTAATAGTCAGAAGCAGAAAGAGAAGATTCTAAAAGCCTGAAAGCATTTGCACAAAAAGGGAAAGAAAGACCTGGGAAAACCCAATTGGGTCTCTTTGGAACCTTATCTCCAATGGGTTCGAAAGAGAGCCATTGAGTTGAAGATGCCCTATTCTCGACAAGAACCCATAGCTCAAAAACAGGAGCACCCCTTGATCTTCATGTCTGAGGAGGAGAAGCTAAGGATTGCCTTGAGCAAGGCACGAAAAACTGAAGACGCTTGGAAGCACAAGTACCAAGTGGTTGTTGAAGAGAATGCAGAGCTCCAGAAGCAATTAGAGAATGAAGAAGTACTCTCCTGCAAGAAGAGAAAGGCGCAAGAAGATTTATTTTTCTTCTAGTCCTCAGTCGACCCCGTGGAAGTTGATCGTGGATAAGCTCATCCTTGAGAAAGCCCAGATGGAAAAGGAGATTGAGAAGCTCAACTTGAGGCTATTAGGAGAACCTTCTTAGGACTTTTGTTAGCTCTTGTAAGATGTACTAAAAATTTTGTAATTCAATGAAATAAAGTCTACGACGTTTTTGATGTTTACAGAATCTGAGTTCCATGATACTTTGCGCATTTGGATTCATATTTATTAATCATTCAAGGAACTAAAGATTGTTTTGCAGATATTATAGGATGGATTTTGGGAAGAAGGCAGAGATTGTGTTCCGAAGCCCAAATTTGGAGAACCTGAAGAAAATGGGAAGTTTAGTAGAAGACCCTGAGGCGTTCAAAGAGAAGTATGGGAATATGTTGTCTTTGCTAGAAATTCAAGTGGATGAAGAGATGTTGTCAGCGCTCGTGCAGTTTTATGATTTGACCTATCATTGTTTCACATTTCCAGATTATCAGTTGCTGCCAACCTTGGAAGAATATTCTGCTCTGATAGGATTAGACGTCACTCCTAGACCATTTTCTAGAAGAGAAGGGACTCCTAACGAAAGAGTAATTGCAGAAGCCGCACATTTGGAGGTGAATGAAGTACAATCTCATATGACTGCTAAGGAGGGCTATATGGATTCCCAACTATGTTCCTGTATGAAAAAGCTCAATGTTATGCCAAGTCGAAGAAGTCTGAAGCATTTGAGGCCATTCTGGTTTTGCTAATTTACGGACTTTTCATGTTTCCGACTGCTGATGATTTTGTGGACGCGAATGCAATCAACCTCTTCTTAATCAAGAATCCTGTACCCACTTTGTTGGCTGATGTGTATTTTTCCATCCACCGCAGGAACCGTCATGGAGTTGGACAGATTGAGTGTTGCACCGTTCTCCTATACAAGTGGTTTATTTCGCACTTGCCAAGGCTTCCAGCATTCTGGGATATGCAGAATGGACTTTCATGGACAGAGAGGTTGTTGTTACTCAAACATTCAGATATTAAGTGGTATGACCCTATGTATGGGGGGATTACCATGATACAGAGCTATGGGGATTTCCCGAATGTACCTCTTATCAGTGTTGACGGTTGCATTAGCTATAATCCTATTTTAGCTCGTCGCCAGTTGGAACACCCGATGGAGAATGAACCAGACCCAACCCTTTTGAGAAGTTTCTACATTGAAGAAGGGAAGGATCCAGCCTACAAGGCTCGGACTGTGTATGCTTGGCGTCACATCCACACAAGAGGGGTAACTGCTTTGGATTACCCTGACACTGCTGTTTCAGAATCTTACTTATCATGGGTGAAAGAAGTAGCATTGAAGATGTTCTATACCCGTTTTGAGCCTGACTCAACAAAACTTACTCTCATGGAAGAATTGAAAGCGGCTTTGGCAAAAGCTGAAAAAGAAGGGAAAGCTTGGAGAGATAAATATTTCAAGGTCATGCAAGAGAAGGAAGAGCTTCAAGAGTTGGTCCATCAAGGTGGGAAGAAGAGTCAACCAGAATACGAAGGACCCTCCAGCGAGAAGATCTAGGATCTTTTTGTTTCCTGTATTTTATCATGTATCTGTATTGAAGACTTGTTGTTTCAATTTCGAATTGTTGTTGTAAAACTCTCAGTTATTAATCTATGAAGACTTTGAATTTGCTTTATTTCCCCATTGTTATAATTTTTGCAAATATTTCTTTGGATTCCTTGGATGATTAATTTTGCATTTTGCATCTGCACTCATAGCATGTCATGTGCATTTCCTGTGATGTGTCTCATCTCGCTGTCTTATCTCCAGAATCATACTGAATCCTCGCCATCAATACAACACACGAGCCCAAGCTCGTCAAAGAATGGAAGAACACAATTTGGCTCTGGATAGGGTTGACAACGAACTTGAAGATTTACGAGGAAGCGTAGGAAGAATCATGGAAGTCTTACAAGTCATCAATGCAAAAATGGACACTCAGGCCACTGTAGTTTCTGAAATCACTAATGTAGTTGTGGAGCCGATCCCAACGGAAGTCACTATTGCAAGTATTCCACCATATGGGTTCATACCAGGTTTTGTACCTCCGCCACCAGTCAGTCAACAATCAGTTCCTCTGGGGGCAGAGATTCCCCGAGCTGTTCCGACTTATACTCCAGCCTCTGTACAAACTCAAGTGCGCCCTATTTTTCACAGCCATCCACAAGTGTTTGAAGTTCCTGATGGGTCTGAAGAAGGAAGTGGACGACATGAGAAATTGAAGGAGAGTGTGGAAACTATAGGGAGGAAGGTTAGAGCAATGGAAGGGAATGATATCTTTGGTACTGATGCCAGAGATATGTGTTTAGTGTCTGGATTGATAATTCCTCCAAAATTCAAAATCCCCAACTTTGATCAGTACACCGGTGCTACTTGTCCTCGGACGCATTTGATCATGTATTACCGAAGAATGGCTGCACATGTAGAAGATGATAAGCTGATGATCCATTGTTTCCAGGATAGCTTGAAAGGAGCCCCTGCCAAGTGGTATTTGAGCCTAGATCAATCTCGCATTCACAGTTTCCAAGACTTAGTCGATGCTTTCATAAAGCATTACAAATACAATATAGATTTGGCCCCTGACAGAAGACAGTTGTTGAGTATGACACAAAAGAGTTCTGAATCATTCAAAGAGTATGCACAAAAATGGAGGGAGACTGCCTCTCAGGTGGGACCTCTTGTAAATGAGAAAGAGTTGATAGATTGGTTTGTGGATACGGTAAGACCAGAATTTTATGAGAAGATGATTAGCAGTGTAACGTCAAGTTTCTCTGATATAGTGGCTGTGGGGGTGAGAGTGGAATTGGGATTGAAGAATGGTAAAATGAATAGTAGTTCCAGTGGTTCCAACAACAACAATGTTAAGAAGTTCAGTGGTAATTTTCATAAAAAGAAGGAGGGAGAAACAAACGCCATAACAGTGGGGAAAAGAAATCAGACTTGGAAGCAGCCTTACCAACGATATCAGCGACCTCCACAAGGTTATGTTCAACAGCCTCCACAAGGTTATGTTCAGCAGCCTCCACAAGGCTATGTTCAGCAACCTCAGCAAAATCTGACACAACAACTGATGTATCCAGTGCAGTATGCTCAACAACCATATGTGGCGGCTATAACGCCTGCTTTCAATCACCCTGTGCCAAGTTATCAGACAGTGCAACCAGCACCCATGTATCAACCAGTTCAACAACAAGGGTATCAACGAGCGCCCAACGCTCCACCCTATCAGCAATATCAGCAGCCTAGGGCTCAAGCACCAAGGCAGAATTACCAAAATCGAAGACCAGCAACGAGGCCTCCATTTCCTCAGATACCAATGACTTATACAGAGTTGTACCCGACTTTGGTGCAACAAGGGCTGGTAACAACACGACCATTGAATACACCTTCAGACACTTCATCACCTCATTACAATCCAAATGCTCATTGTGCCTTTCATGAAGGTGCTGCCGGCCATGACTTAGAGGGGTGTCTTGCCTTGAAACATATTGTCAGGGAGCTCATAGAGAAGAAGATTTTTTCTTTTGATGATGTACCGCCTAATGTTAAAAGTAACCCATTGCCAAATCATGGAGGAGTTAATGCTATAGAAGAGGCTTCAGATGAAAGGTTATTTTGTGATGTGTCAGAAATCAAGACTCTGTTGAGAGCACTTCATGAGAAACTGTTGAAAGCAGGACTGATTAAAGATACTCATAGTGACTGTGAAGAGTGTTCTGTTAATCCTAAAGGGTGTGGTGTGGTACACAAAGATGTGCAAAGTTTGATTGATGATGGATTATTGCAAGTAGGTATCAAGGTAAAGAAGGAGGAGGTTTCAGTGGTTGAGCCTGTTTTCAATCTACCAAGGAAAAGCGAGAAAGTCCCTGTGTTCAATATGATCAGCAAAAATGTGAAGCCTGTTTTTGGCAAATCTGCTATTCATCCGCCTCGACCAATTGTTATCCAGAAGCCGAGATGTTTTCTTTCGAGAATACAAAGGTAGTCCTGTGGAAGTATGATATGGTTGTGTTAGACCAAAGATCTGGGAAGATTATTCAGAATGAGGAAGTGAAGGATGACCAGGTTGATGTGACAAATATTGCAGGAGCGAGCAAGATGACCCGTAGTGGTCGAATATATCAACCCAAGATAACAGTGGTTGCTCCAAAAGAGGTTACCCCTGCCGTGACGACCAAAGACAAAGAAGTTCCCATCACAGAAGGAGATGCTGAAGAGTTCTTAAGGATTATCCGAAAAAGTGATTACAAGGTTGTTGATCAGCTCCATCAAACCCCCTAAAAAATATCAATTTTGTCTCTCCTGATGAATTCCCCGGCCCACAGAGAGGCACTACAAAAGGTGTTAATGCAAGCACATGTGACGAAGGATATAACCCCTGGCCAATTTGATTCGGTGATAGCCAATATTACAGCCTGCAATACTCTAAGTTTCAGTGATGAAGAGTTGCCAAGGGGAGGACGTAGTCATAACCGTGCTTTGCACGTATCTATCAAATGTCAAGAGGACACGTTGGCGCGAGTTTTGGTTGATATTGGATCTTCGTTGAATGTATTGCCTAAAAGGTCGCTCGCAAAGTTAGCATATGCAGGGGCAGAGATGAAGCCGACGTCATTAATTGTGAAGGCTTTTGATGGTTCAAGAAGAACGGTTGTTGGGGAAGTGGAATTGCCAATTATGATAGGCCCTCACGTGTTCGATATCACATTTCAGGTAATGGACATTAACCCGGCTTATAGTTGTTTGTTGGGACGACCTTGGATTCACGCAGCAGGGGCAGTAACTTCCACTTTGCATCAAAGGATGAAATTTGTTGTAAATGACAAACTGGTAATTGTGCATGCGAAGAGGACTTGATGGTGAGTAATTTATCGTCATTCAGGTATATTGAGGCAGATGAGGATGCGTTGGAAACTTCTTTCCAAGCGTTTGAAATAGCTAATGCAGTAATGATAGAAAACACAGTGGCAAAGAGTGGTCCATCTTTTGCATCCGCCTAGAGCATTAAGTCTACATTGGAAGAGGGTACTCCTGCAGGTTGGAGAGATGTTATTGAAGTGAAAGCAAGACTGGGTCGCCAAGGGTTGGGTTACAAACCAACTCATGTCGAAGCATCAACACACGCCGAAGGACGTCCGAAGACTATCCAAGAGGTGTTCATCAGTGGAGGATTCCAAGTCAATGCCGTGGGAGAAGATTTTGAAGACGAGGATATTGAACATTTGGTATATCATTGTGAAGCTGCTTTAGACAATTGGGAGGCTGTTGAGATTCCCGTGATCTTTCCTGTGTCGAAGTAATTTGTTTGTTTTTCTTTACTTGTTGTTGTTTTTTATCTTTAAACCTCCATAGCCATGCCCAAGGCTATAGGATGTATTTTGTAAGGGCCCCGTACTTTCAAGAATATTATGATTAATGAGCTATTTTGTTAAATCCTTCGTTGTTTGTTTCCTTAATTGTTTATGTTTCCATGTTTAAAAAGAAGATGTCAATTTTCTAAAAAATCATCAAAACATTTTTCTTGATTGCTGCATTTGTCCTTGTGTGTTTTAATAAATTAAGCCATTCCAACATGCAGTGATACCCCAAAACCCATTGAATCCATTGACTTTGCTTTCCCTCCTGACTTTGACTCACCAATATACCAAGCCCAAGATGAGAACGAAGATTTTGAGATCCCTGATGAACTGGCAAAAATGGCATGTTACGAGCACCCCGAGTTTCAACCTCATAAAGAGCAGGTAGATGTTATTAATCTTGGCACCGAAGAAGACAAGAAAGAGGTCAAGATTGGGGCAACACTTGGGGCATGAAGTCAAGCAGCAATTGGTGAAGCTTTTTAAAGGGTATGTGGATGTATTCGCTTGGTCATATCAGGATATGCCAGGTTTAGACACAAACATAGTGGTCCACAAGTTACCGCTCCGACCCGAATGCATGCCAGTCAAACCAAAGCTCCGAAGAACTAGACTCGATATGGCTCTTAAGATTCGAGACAAAGTGAAGAAGCAGATTGATGCAGGTTTCTTGGCAGTATCCAAGTACCCCCGAATGGGTGGCTAATATTGTACCTGTGCCGAAGAAAGATGGGAAGGTCAGAATGTGTATGGATTATAGGGATCTGAACAAGGCCAGTCCAAAGGACGATTTCCCTTTGCCGCATATTAATACATTGGTGGATAATACGGCTCTCTTTGCGGTTTTCTCGTTTATGGATGGTTTCTCCGGATACAACCAAATCAAAATGGATCCAGATGATATGGAAAAAACCACTTTCATTACTCCTTGGGGAACTTACTGTTATAAAGTCATGCCTTTCAGTTTGAGGAATGCTGGTGCCACTTATCAAAGAGCCATGGTGACTTTATTTCATGACATGATGCATAAGGAGATAGAAGTGTATGTTGATGATATGATCGCCAAATCTCAGAGTGAGGAAGACCATTTGAATCATCTGTTGAAGTTGTTCGAGAGACTCATAAAGTTTCAGTTGAGACTAAACCCAGCCAAGTGTACTTTTGGAGTGAGATCTGGGAAATTACTTGCTTTCATTGTTAGCCACCGAGGAATTGAGGTAGATCCAAGTAAAGTTCGAGCCATTCAAGATATGTCGGCTCCACAAACTGAGAAACAAGTCAGAGGTTTCCTTGGAAGATTGAACTATATATCCAGATTTATTTCTAATATGACTCTTACTTGCGAGTCCATTTTCAAATTGTTAGAAAGGAACAGACAGTTGTTTGGAATTCAGATTGCCAACAAGCTTTTGATAAGATTAAGGGCTATCTTCAAGAGCCTCCGATCATAATACCTCTTGTTCTGGGAAGACCTCTTTTCATGTATTTAACGGTACTCGAGAATTCAATGGGTTGCATGTTGGCTCAGCAGGATGAGTCCGGACGAAAGGAACATGCCATATATTATTTGATCAAGAAGTTCACCGACTGTGAAAGCCGATATTCACTTTTGTAGAAAACTTGTTGTGCTTTGGCATGGGCTGCTAGACGTTTGAGGCAGTACATGATTTGTCATACTACTTTATTGATTTCAAAAATGGACCCGATAAAGTATATCTTTGAGAAGCCCGCTCAGACAGGAAGGCTCGCCCGTTGGCATATGTTGTTATCAGAATATGACATCCAGTATGTGGCCCAGAAGTCAATCAATGGCAGTGTTTTATCAGATTATCTCGCAGATCAGCCAGTCGAAGATTATGAGTCCCTCAAGTTTGATTTTCCAGACGAAGACATTATGTTGGTAAAGGATTATGAAGAGCCAGGTGTTGCACCCTAAAATTTGCCCAACCTTATTCCTTGGGTTTATGTTTTAATATCATTAGCATTTGCATATAGAGTCATGTACATAGACTAATCATCTGCATAGCATAAGCATAGCAAGTCATACAACAGGGGACCAATCATTATTTTCATCTCTAGAAGCCTATCAAGAGGCTATTATCCCAATTCAATCTCATTCAAGTCATCAGGAAAGAATTTGAAAGCAAAGAGTTCAGCAGATCAAGCCTTGAGTCCATCTCCTAGCTGAGGGTATCTGAGGGTCAACAAGAGGGTTGTGAGCTGTGAATTGAAGGCATGGAGAGTATCTAGACATTATGAGAGACTTAGAAAGTCATTTGGAGAAGGAGACAAGTCATTGATGAGAGCACAAGAGCTATAACTGAAGGCAGTCAACTAGGGTTTCATCTGGGTCAACCCTAGGTCAACCTTAGGTCAATTGACTGATTTAAGGGGCATTCAAGTCTAGTGGAGAGATGTGGGGTTCATCATTGGACATATAAAGAAGGATATGGAGATATGCCAAGGAGAATTCAAGAGAAATCAAGGAGAAGAGGAGTTTCTAAATTAGGGTTTCTGTGTAAAATCCCCTAGTTTAAGTCAAATTTCCAAGCAAGATAAGTCAAGATGCTAGCTTCAAATGGATCCTTGGCCAACATGAAACTTGTAGAGGATCTCAAGACCTTTAATTTGAGTGGTGGAAGACATCAAGGAGATTTATAGAACTCAAGTTATGGTCCTTGCAAGTTACAGGTCATCTGAGGTATCTGAAATTTTGTCTGTGAAAGTGACTTGACTTCCAAGCAATTTTTACCCCTCAAGGAGATTTCAAATGAATTCTTGGTCAACATAAGAGTTGTTCCTCATTGTCTTAGCTTTCTATAATGGTATAGTATGCCTTCATATGATGTGTGGAACTCAACTTATGGTCTTGGCAAGCAAAGGGTATTTTGGGCATTTGTGAATTACAGGTCATTTTAACCTATGTCCAAAACTCATACAAGGAGGTCTCAAATGGAAAAACTTACAACATCAAACTTGCTCCAAATGAAATTTTGAGTCTAGAAAGAAGGTCACAAATTGTTGGAAAAGCTCATAACATGAAGTTGCATGATTGGTCCAAATTTGAACTAAAATGGCTTATAATTTGAATAAAGTCAAAGTGGAAAATGGTTTGGGAGATTTATAAGTCCAAATGGAGACTTCCAATATATGATTTTGAATGGAAAAGACATTCTAAAGACAATGGTTCAAGCACTTTTTTGAGTTTAGTGGAAGATTTCAAAGTTATCCTTGGTTACTTGCATTTTAAGAAACATAGCCAAAATGAATCAAAGTTGGAAGGCAAGGGAATGTGTAAGAGGGATCTAGAAGTTACCATTGAACACTATATATTCATGAAATGAAGATTGATCAAGGGTTGGACTCATTTTTCACCAAGAATTGCCCAAATTCTCTCATTCTTTCTCATTGCATTTTCACTCCAAATTCTCAAATTCTTCACCAATCACCATCAAAATCAATTTCATCATACTGATTCATCATCATAGATCAGAATTCTACCAAGAACAAAGTGTGATCAATCCAATTTCGTGCACTTCCATCAAGAACACACAAATTGCAATTTCCATTGAACAGCAAGATCCAAGCCAAGTTTCATCCAAATATTGCAAACAGAATCAAGTATATCAAGAATGGATCAAGATTGAAGCATACAAGAGCCTGGATCCACGTGATTACTCAGCCTCCATTAAAGCTTGCTCAAGGTGCAAATCTTTCTAACTTACTCAATCTAGGGAGATTTAGGTAGTTTTACTAGTATATTCATGGTCCATGATGTTAGGAGGTTAGTTTAGATGAATTTGAGGCTGAATAGAGACAATTCACAGCAGGTGCACCAAACTGTTAGGACCTAGAACTCGTGGCTTAGTGCATTAGAATCTTAGGTTGTTAGCGCAGGATAATCACCATTAGTCATAGATTAGATTAGGATAAGTTTGATTGAGAATTATTGTGATGCATCTCAGTGTATTTTCATGGAGCCAGAAATTGGTGCGCTCAGGTTTATTGATTGGCTGAGTTTTAATACAATCAAAGACCATAGGCTTGTAGAGGGAGAGATTTAGAGTAAGTTTCATGTTCATATCGTGGCGTTTCGTGGCCTGGAGAGAGAGAACTGAGAGCTTGAAGTTGGCTCGTGCATGGTGGCCATGGAGGGAAACCCTAGCTCTTATAGATTCAAGGAGGAAGACGAAATCGTGTCCATCCATTTTGTGCAAGACTTTTGACTTGAGGAGCCATCGTGTGGCTGGAATTCAAGCTGAGTTTTGGAGGGAGAGTGGTGCCCTAAACGCACCGTTTCATTAATTGAAACGGGCGGGCCTGAGTGAGTTTTGATATCCCCACCCCCAATGCCAAGCCCAATTCCAATCTGAACGTGAATCCTATGCTATTTTCACCCCCAGCTTGTTTTTTTTTTTTTTTGTTTTCTCTAAGGCTGACTTCGTTCTGGGCTTAGTAAACCTGCTATGCGCACCCCACCACTGCTTGGCCCATCCTAATTTTAACTGAGCGCGTTTGCTTATTGAACCCCCCTGGCTATTTCTCTATTCTTTTTTATTATTTTCTTTTCATGTTTTTTCATTCATTTTAAAAATTCATAATAAATAGATAAAAATTCATTTTTAATCCATTCTTTTTACACCATTTTCATTAGAATGTGTAGAAAATTGTCATTAAATAAAATTGCATTTTTATTTTTATTTCATATTTTTTCCATATTTTCTAAATAAATGTCATTTTAAGTATCTTCATTTCATGCATGATTTTAGTGATTTTTGTTCTATTAAATGCTTTCATATTTTTTGTTCATTCTTTTTAGGTTGTTTAGATTAGATATTGAACTTGTAGAAACAATTTAGTTCCCATTTATAGGAATTAATTTTAGGTGATTAATGTAGGCTTAAACAACATGAACAAATTAGGGTTTTTAGGTGATGACTTAGGAGAATCAATTCATTTCCCTTAGGACTTAGGATTTAACTAGATTAGTTATGGGACTATAGGGGCTATGGGTAGTTATCAGATCCCTTAGAAAAAGTCAGGATTCCCCTACTGCTATTAATACTCTGTGTATGTCTGATTGACTGGTGTGGTGTGCCCTTTGGGGATTATTGCTTGCTTGTTTGGGTATTGGGTTTGTCTAGGGACCTGGGGAAGCTGAAGACTTGAGGAGATGAAGACCATTGGAGATCCAAAGATTGAAGATCAACTGCCAGAGTTGAAGAGAAGATTCTTGCTAGCAGCTGCTGAGGAGACTAGGGTTTAGGAGCTAGGCAGAGCTCTAGATTAGAAAGCTTGTTTCTCAAACATGGATTGCCTTGTCTGCATCCATTCTTCTCTGTGATTCAGAGTCTCTCTAAGACACTCACCCCCTTCCTTTGGAAGGCTTGGTGATAGTGTCTAAGAGATAGAACTCTTGAGAGAAAATGTCTTTTATGTTAGAAGCAGTCTGTTCACCACCTTTGGTAGTCAACTGATTGCTTAACACCCAATTCACTCTTGTGACTAATCCCTCATCCTGGAGGTTTGAACTTGAAGAAAAGCCATTGTAGATAGAAGACTGATGATCAAAGCCCTTGCCTGAAGGCCATGAAGATGGAGATTGATGCTTGTTGAAGCCTGTAGCTGATTGGAGATTACTTGAAGCCAGATGTTGATTCAGAGCTGCTGATGCTGTTTCTTTTTCTTGTTGTATTTCATTTGCTGATGTATTGATTGGTTTTCCTGACTGTATTGTTTGCTGTTTACCCTGCTGGGTTGAAAGTGAAGCCTGTTCACTTTTGCCTATTGTTTTCCAGGTTCGAGGTTGAGTGGGACTCCCTTGCCTCGCTTGTGTTGTTGCATCCATGCATTTTACCGCTTTATTATATCTGTTATTGTTTCTGTTTCTGCCTATCCCGTAGGATCTCTGTTTCTCTCTGTGCAAGAGAGGAGCATGATAGACACTAGGTCTTAACCCATGCATGATAACATTAGGTTAGTTTGTTTCCCTTCGCAACCGTAGGTTAGAGTTCTGTCTCTTTCTTTCTCAAAACAAACAGAAAAACACATAAAGACTTCAAACACAATAAAAGACACTTCTTTCGTAAAAGAATGTGAACTCATCAAAACGTCATTTTTGTCCGCTTGGGCTGCTAATCAGAAAAACCTTTTTCAGAAGGAATAAAATCAACCAAGACAAGCTTGTGTCGTACGTGGCCCGAACTACGTTTGCTCTGATCTTTCATGCTGTATGAAAGTACGTAGGCATAGGATGCGATATCCTAGCGAGCAACCTTCCCCTCCTTTCCCGTAGGTAGGCGAACTACGTTGACTCTGATTTCTCGTTCCAGACGGGAATACGTAGGCATAAAGTGCGATACTTTGCCGAGTCATTTTATTTTCATTCTCTTTTCTTTTTAACCCCAGACCTATAGAGTAGATAGAATAACAATCCATACCCGAAAACAAGCGTGGATCCCGTCGAGTACGACGGACGTGAGGGGTGCTAATACCTTCCCCTTGCGTAACCGACTCCCGAATCCAGGTTTTGGTTGCGACGACCATACCTTTCCCGTGTTGTGCGAGGTTTACTCTGAGTGTTTCCTTTCCCTCCCGTGGGATAAATAACGCACGGTGGCGACTCTTCTGTTCAGCCGGCGCCGATTTTCGCAGTAGCGACAGCTGGCGACTCTGCTGGGGATCCAACGTCCCCTGGCTGCTGAGGACTGCGATAGTTCTTATGCATTTGGGATCCAACGTCCCTTAAGAGAGTCAATCCTAGCGCTTGTTTTCCCGTCGAGGATTTTGTATGGATTTATATTTCTGACCTTGTATTTTCAGCTTTATATATTGATTATTGTTGCTGTATCTGGGGTGTGACGGGTGTTCTGATATTGAGAGATAAGCCGGACCTGGGCTTGAGTGCACCTAGAATTAGAGTAGAAATTAGTGGGCGCCCGCTTGCTTTGCTTGCTTTGGTGTCCCATGAAATCTACACTCAGACGAGGTTCCTCTGGTTGGCCTCCTGCCCCTTCCTTTGGTTGGCGTGGGTTGCTGGTTAGTTGGACTGTCGACTCTGGGGACCGATCATTTGGAAGTTGGCTAAGTGAGGCCTCTTCAGGAATTGATGATGCCACTCCTTCTGGGAATCGTATCATCAACCCTGAAAGTCTGTGACGCCGACGACCGCATAGGATGCCGTACCTTGTGCCAGTTATAGGGCCACCCACCTGTGAGGGGATTTGGGGTTATGCAGGTAACCAGACCTTCAGACTACCGGTTTGTTCTCGATCAGAGATCCTGGTTATTTATGGAGAGTTATGAGGTCTGTCAGAGACCATTTGGAGATGTGTTCTGAGGTCTGTCAGAGACCAGTAGGAGAGTTCTGAGGTCTGTCAGAGACCAATTGGAGATATGATTTGAGGTCTATCAGAGATCAGGTGGAGTTATGGTTTGAGGTCTGTCAGAGACCAGTGTTGGAGTTTTATTTTAGGTCTATCTGAGACCAGGGTTTGAGGATTTCTGGATGGTCTATCTGAGACCTTTCTTGATTGGGTTCAGGCTATTCAGCTACAGCTTTGGTCCCTGTTGCATGTTACTTGCATTGCATTGCCTGCATATCCATTACCATTTGCATTTCACTAATGTGTGTCTGTGCTGCAGGTGCATTTGCATTTCCCTAGTTCTAGTGCCCAGACTTCTGAGTGTTTGATCATGACTAGCTTAAGGAGAACAGTTGCTTACAAATTGCCTACGCCTGATATTGTTCCTTTACTGGGGTTGATCTCTCTTGCTGATGAGGGTGTTCGTAGGAGTTTCCGGACGAGCTATGGTAGATTATTGAGATTAGTGTGCAAACCTACAGAGGTAGAGTTAGATGGGCTGTATGCTTTGATGCAATTCTACGACCCTGCTTTGATGCAATTCTACGTTCTCTTACTTTATTATGGGACCAACCCTGGAGGAATACGCTGAGTATGTTGAGCTGCCCGTGCAGAATCAGGTTCCATTCATTCATTATGGCGCCAAACCCAAGCCGGAGGAATTGGCAAAAGCCTTGCATGTTGATGCTTCTGAACTTGTGACTACTATTTCCCGTGGAATTCCAGGCTTCTCACTTCAGTTCTTAGTTGGTAAAGCCCAGGAGTACGCTAAGAGCGGGTGTTGGATTGCTTTCAATGCTGTGTTGGCCTTGTGCATTTATGGCATAGTACTGTTCCCCAATATACCGGATTTTGTGGACTTCGACGCCTTCTACTTGTTTGCTGCTGGTAATCCTGTACCTACCTTACTCGGAGATCTCTACCACTCACTGCATTACAAGAATGAGAAGGGAAGAGGGAAGAATGTTCATCTGTGTGTACCCTTGTTGAGTAGGTGGTTTGAGAGTCACCTTCCTAAGAGAAGATATGTTGCAGAGACTACAGTTCCCGCTGGTTGGCCAGAGCGCCTGATGAAACTATCGTCGGAAGATATGGAGTGGTTTGATCGAGACCTGTTGGGATCTGAGCTCATCTTCAGTTGTTCTGGGTACCCTAATGTGCCGTTGATAGGAAGAAAAGGGTGTATCAATTACAACCCTTCTCTATTCATTCGCCAGTTCGGATATGCACTGAAGAATCCACCTCGGGAGGAAGAAGTACAGGAATCTCTGTACTTCACAGGGGATTTGAAGGGGGAGTTGCTAGCCAAGCTGCAGCATGCCTGGACACGTATTAACCGCAAAGGGAAGCCACTGTTAGGTAAGAACGATTGCCAGGCCTATGCACCTTATAGAGTTTGGATTCAGGAGAGAGCAAGTCAGTTGCGGATGCCATTCCCAGATGTACCAATTCTTGTTCCCGTTCCGGTAGCAGAGCCGACTACTGTTCCTAGAGAAGTCTATGAACAAGTTGTGAAGGAAAAAGAAGCCTTGATGAAGAGCAACGAAGGGTTAGAGCAAGAGTTAGCCCAGGCACGCAGCGAGAAAAACAAGGCCGTATATGCTTTCCAACAGCAGATCGAGCTAGTAAACAGACTAGGGGCTGAGTTGACTGAGGAGAAGAAAAAGCGCGAACGTCTGGGGCAAGAGTTCAGAAGCTCCCATGACATGCTAGAAGCCAAAAAGAAAGCGCTCGACGCAGCACACCGAGAGATATCTTCTTGCAATAAGACTTGGAATGCTACACTCACTAACAACAAGAAGAGGGAAGATAAGCTGAAGCAGCAAATTTCCGACCTCGAAGAAAAATTGAAGTCTAGCATCAAGAAGTGTGAGGAAGAAGTGATGACCCGGTATAGTGTCCAGCATGCACTGAACAAGGCAATCAAATCCAGAGATGAAGCAGTGTCTCAGAAGCGAAAGTTAGAAGATTGCTTCGGAGAAGCAACCTGGGAAGAAACTGCTGAAGACGTACGCCGTGTCCTTAAGAGGAGAAACCAGCTTGTTGAAGGGCTGCTTGATCGACCAAGCCATCCGGAGACCAAGAAGTTGATAGAGGAGTACCAGACTTTTGGGAGGATTTGATCATTTCATGTAGTGACTTGTATGCTTTATTTGCATAGTGCTGACCATCACCAGGATTGTTGGTTGAGGTCATGCCTTCTTTGTATTCTCAGCGATATTGTACCCTGGGCTTATTGATTTTCCCTGCAATATATGAGGCTTTCTATGATTCAGCTCCGATATTCCTATTGTCAACACTGTCACTGCACTGGCACCTTCACACTAGAACTGGGGGAATGAATCACCCTAATGCACAGACACATTGCATTGCATTCATATTCATATTGCATTACAGGTAATCTTTGGATGGTGTCTTATTTCCTGCTCTGTATCAGGTACTTAACAGGATTGCAGATCAGCATCCGCACCGCTATTCTACACGCTCCAACTGTCGGAAAATCATGGACCAAATGCAGAACGAGATGCAGGATGTGCGCGAGAAGCTCGCCCTCTTCATGCAGACCATGGAAGCTATAGCAAAAGGGCAGGAGAATTTGCAGGCCATGGTCCAGCCTCTGTTGGCTCGCAACGCTGGTCATGGTAATGAAGATCATCAGTCTGTCCGGGTTGATACTGCTCATGGAGACGGCACTCCCACGCCAGTGGCTCCGCCCGTAGTCAATATACCTGCTGCTAATGTCAACAACGCTACCGCTGCTGTGAATGGTAACGTCGGAGTGGGGAATGAGACTGCTGTCCATAATGCTGGGCTGGGTGATGTCAATTTGGGAGATAATCTAGGAGGCAATGGCTTTGTCAATACTGGGTTCGGATTCAACGATCAGGGATTCGATAACACTGGGAAGTATGGCTTTAATGCTCAAGGCTTTGGGCAAGATGGTTATGGTATGGTCAATCAGGGTTACGGAGGCTTTGGAAACGGAAACGGTACTGGATTTATGGCTTTTGGTCCTGCTGGAGGTGTTCAAGGGTACGGCAACAGAGGCCGGGGTCCGGGAATGAATCAGATCAGAGCTGGACGTAATAATGCGTACGATGGGTACGGGGCTGGAAACGGTCTGTGGCAAGAAGATCAGCAGGAGGACGCCTTCTCCGGAGGAGGTTTTGAAGGGCCGATGGATGATTCCCAAAAGATTAGAATGCTGGAAGAGCAGATGAAGGGAGTCTTAAATCAGAGTGCTGTGGGATTGGACATGGCAACCATGGGCTTGGTACCTGGCTTGAGGGTGCCAATTAAATTCAAAGCGCCTGCGTTCGACAAGTATAAAGGAGACACATGTCCGAAAGTGCATGTACGAGCTTATTACAGAAAGATGTCTGCATACTCCACTGATGAAAGAATGCTAATGCATTTCTTTCAGGATAGTCTATCGGGCCCTTCCCTAGAGTGGTACATGGGGTTGGAGCCAACTGATATCAAGACATGGAAGCAATTGGCGGAGGCATTTGTAGCCCATTACAAGTATAATAGCGACCTGGCACCCAATCGGGTCCAGTTGGCCGGGCTGTCGCAGAAGAAGGGGGAGAGTTTTAAAGAATACGCGCAAAGGTGGCGCGATATGGCTGCCAGGGTCCGTCCTCCGGTTGAAGATAAGGAAATGAATGATATGTTTGTTGGCACATTCACCGGTCTGTTTCATGATATGCTGTTTCATACGTCTCTGGCCAGTTTTTCAGACCTGATTCTGATGGGGGAAAAGATTGAACGTAATATTAAGCAAGGAAAGTTCCAGGTCGAGGAATCAACCGCATCTGGCAGTAATAGGAAAGCTTATGGTGGGCGCCGTCAGGGCGAAGCCAGCGCAGTATTTGGAGGCCGAGGCCGAGGCCGAGGCAGGGGACGAGGTCAATATCGTCAGCCGCAGCAGGTGTCGAGTGTTACTATCCCATATCAACAACAACCACTCCAGCAACAACAACCGGTTCAGCAACAGCCAATGCCGCAGCAGCAGCAGCCTTAGCAGGGGGCACAGCAAGCTCATCGAAGATTCCAGGGTAGTAAACCGAGAAGAGTGTTTGAGAAGCCTCCCTCTACCTATGCTGATTTATTGCAGACATTGTTAGGATTGAATCTGGTAGAGAAAAGAACTCTGGCGCCGATAACGGGAGCTCCCCCGTTCGGCTACGATGCAAACAGGCACTGTGAGTTTCATTCTGGGGCCCCGGGCCACGATATAGAAGGTTGCCATGCTTTTAAGCATGTTGTGCAGGATCTCTTAGACAACAAGACTATCAATTTCGGAACGGCAGGTCCAAATATAGTCCAGAAACCCATGCCCAATCATGGGGCAAACGCCGTTCTAACCGAGGAAGGGTTGAATCTGATTATGAATGTGGAAGATTTGAAGACGCCGCTGAGCGAGATAAAGAGCCGACTGTTGCAAGGAGGTGTTTACCCAGGATGTAACGAGTATTGCTTAGACTGTTGGACCCTAGCTGGGGGGTGTGAGGATTTGAAGAAAGGCATTCAGGCTTTAATTGATGAGGGCATATTGCAGTTTGATCGAGCGGCAACTGATGAGCCTGCAGGGGCAGTAGTGGATAATCGGAGTGATGTGGCCACAGTGACGATTCCTCGGAAGACGATCACTATTGCAGCACCAGCTCAACGACCACCGATTACCATAACTAAGGCCGGGCCAATCCCGTACGAGAACACGAAAGCAGTCCCATGGTCATATGGGTTAGAGGTGTATTGTGACGGGATAAAGATTGATGTTAACAAGCAGCCAGTGGAGATTGTGGATAATGTTGTTGGCTCAGGAGGCATGACAAGGAGTGGCAGGATCTTTATATCTCCTGAAGTGGAGGCTGAAAGACTAGCGAAAGGAAAAGGGAAAGTGGTTGAAAATGGTCCGGTACAAGCAAATGAAAAAGAAGCGGCATCGAAGGATGTAGAAGAGTTCATGCGCTTGATTCGAAAAAGTGATTATAAGATTGTGGAGCATCTGCAGCAGACACCGTCCAAAATATCTATCTTATCATTGCTGTTGTGTTCGGAAGCTCACAGAAATGCTTTGCTGAAAGTCCTGGACACTTCTTTTGTACCCCAGGATGTCTCTGTAAATCAGCTAGAAGGAGTATTGGCACATGTGAATGCGGGCCACAGTCTGGGTTTTACCGATTTTGACTTGACTCCGAAAGGGAGAGATCATAATATGGCATTACACGTATCGGTTGAGTGTAGGGGATCAGTAATGTCGCACGTATTGGTTGACACCGGATCATCTTTGAATGTGCTGCCCAAGAAGGCGATGATGAAGCTGGATGTTCGAGGAATTTTGTGTACACCCAGTGATTTGGTAGTCAGAGCATTTGACGGCACGCGGAGAACAGTCTTCGGATCGATTACCTTGCCTCTGCAAGTGGGGCCGGAAGTGTTTGCAACTGAGTTTTATATCATGGATATACAACCTGCGTATAGCTGCTTGCTTGGAAGACCCTGGATTCATGGGGCAGGGGCCGTCACGTCTACCCTGCATCAGAAGTTAAAATATATGGTCGGAGACAGTGTAGTCACCGTGTGCGGAGAAGAAGACATCCTGGTCAGCCATCTATCTTCATTTAAATATGTGGAAGTCGACGGGGAGATCCACGAGACACCATGCCAGGCATTCGAAGGTTTGCGCATCAAGGACAAGGGTCCCGGGCCGAGCAAAGTGCCAGAGATAGCTGTCTCATCGTATAAAGAAGCTCAAGCTCTAGTGGAAGCAGGAGAAGCCAAGGGCTGGGGCAAAGTGCTGGACATTCCTGTGAAAATGGACCGGTTCGGACTGGGGTACCAACCGTCGTCATCAACTCCTTCCGTGGGGGCCCCCCGTTTCAGAAAGTCAATCACCATCTCTGCCAGTGGAGTATGTCATGAAACTATCAATGCTGCTTCAGAGTCTGATGAAGGAGACAGCGACTGTGATATGGATGCCTGGATTCAGCCAAGCACGCCAGGACAAGGACTGTGCAACTGGTCTATTCAGGAGCTTGTTCCTGTGACTTTTAAACAGTAATGCTTTGCTTTATTAATTGTTGAATAATCTGATGTCTTGCCCGGGGCATCAGGATTTGCTTAGGGCTGTGTTGTTATAAACATTGCGTGTTAATCATTAAATAAATGGCGTTTTTTCATGTGCAAATACCGTAATCCCTGTCTTTCCTGTTTTGTATTTTTCAATAAAATGGCAATGTGGTTATTCGCTTTATACGCATTTTGAAGCACTTAACCATTCCTTTTGCAGGATAACATTTTCAGATGACATCCTTGAATCACCTATGACTCGTCCCGACTTCGAGCACCCGGTATTCCAGGCCGAAGAAGAGGTTGTCGAAGATAGCGACGTTCCCGAAGAGCTGTCTCGGTTAGTAAAGCAAGAGGAAAGAGCCATTCTGCCTCACGACGAGGTCATCGAAATTATCAATTTGGGGTCGGAAGGGGTTGAGAAAAATATTCGTATCGGAGCCGCACTGCAGAGTGATATCAAGCGAAGACTGGTTGAAATGCTCCGAGAGTATAATGATGTATTCGCTTGGTCCTATGAGGATATGCCAGGGCTCGATACAGATATGGTTGTGCATCGCCTGCCACTGAAAGAAGATTGCCCGCCGGTCAAACAAAAACTTCGCAGAACTCGACCAGATATGGCAATGAAGATCAAAGAGGAGGTGCAGAAACAGTGGGACGCTGGTTTCCTGGCTGTGACGAAGTATCCTTCATGGGTCGCCAACATCGTACCAGTGCCAAAGAAAGATGGCAAGGTTCGAATGTGCGTGGATTATAGAGATTTGAATAAAGCAAGCCCAAAAGACGATTTTCCGCTTCCTCATATTGACGTGTTAGTTGATAATACTGCTCAATACTCTGTATTCTCCTTCATGGATGGCTTTTCAGGCTATAATCAGATTAAAATGGCGCCAGAGGATATGGAGAAGACTACTTTCATAACGCCTTGGGGAACATTTTGTTACAAAGTGATGCCCTTTGGTTTGAAAAATGCTGGGGCAACATATCAGCGTGCGATGACGACTCTTTTCCATGACATGATGCATAAAGAGATCGAAGTTTATGTTGACGATATGATTGCCAAATCCCAGACGGAGGAAGAGCATCTGGTGAATCTGTTGAAGTTGTTTAAAAGACTTAGGAAGTTCAGGCTGAGGCTGAACCCTAACAAATGCACCTTCGGGGTGAGATCGGGTAAGCTGCTGGGGTTTATCGTAAGCGAAAGAGGAATAGAGGTCGATCCTGCTAAAATAAAAGCGATTCAAGAAATGCCGACGCCTAAAACAGAGAAAGAGGTGCGCGGGTTCTTAGGGAGATTGAATTACATTGCCCGGTTCATATCTCACCTAACGGCCACGTGTGAACCATTATTCAAGCTGTTGAAGAAAGATCAAGCTGTAACGTGGAACGAAAATTGTCAAAAGGCGTTCGATAAAATAAAGAAGTATTTGCAGGAGCCTCCTATTTTGATACCCCCAGTGGCAGGGAGACCCTTGATAATGTATTTGACGGTTCTTGAGGGAAGCATGGGTTGTGTTCTCGGTCAACACGACGAGACGGGGAGAAAAGAGCATGCGATCTATTACTTGAGTAAGAAATTTACAGACTGTGAATCTCGATACTCAATGCTGGAGAAAACTTGTTGCGCGCTAGCCTGGGCCGCCAAACGTTTGAGGCAGTACATGCTGAATCATACAACCATGCTCATCTCGAAGATGGATCCTATCAAATATGTATTCGAAAAGCAGGCGTTGTCAGGTAGAATTGCCCGTTGGCAGATGGTCTTGACTGAATATGATATCCAATACGTCTCGCAAAAGGCTATAAAGGGGAGTGTGCTGTCTGAGTACCTGGCGGAGCAGCCTATTGAAGAGTACCAATCGATGAGGTTTGATTTTCCTGACGAGGATATCATGTACCTAAAGATGAAAGATTGTGAAGAACCATTGCCAGACGAGGGACCAGAGTTGGGGTCCAAGTGGAAGATGATATTTGACGGAGCTGTGAATGCTTACGGTAGCGGAATAGGGGCAATTATCACTACGCCGCACGGGTCGCACATCCCGTTTACTGCCCGATTGACCTTTGCCGTTACCAACAATGAGGCCGAATACGAAGCTTGTATAATGGGGCTTGAAGAAGCCATTGATTTGCGAATCAAACATCTAGACGTATACGGAGACTCAGCTCTGGTGGTGAATCAGATCAAAGGGGAATGGGAGACACGACAGCCTAATTTGATACATTACATGAATTATGCAAGGAGATTGTTGCCTTTCTTCGACAAAGTTGAATTGCATCACGTACCGCGGGCAGAAAATCAAATGGCTGACGCCCTGGCCACTTTGTCTTCCATGTACAAGGTCAACTTCTGGAACGAAGCTCCCCAAATCACTATCTCTCGGTTGGACAGGCCAGCTTATGTATTTGCTATTGATGAAGCATCTGATGACAAACCGTGGTATTTTGATATCCTTAATTTCCTGAAGAATAAAGAGTATCCGGCTGGGGCATCCAGTCAAGATCAGAAGACTCTCAGGAGATTAGCGAGTAATTTCTACTTGAACCCGGATGGCGTCTTGTACAGAAGAAACCACGATTTGGTGTTGTTGTGTTGTGTAGACGAGAAAGAGGCAAAGCTTCTGATGGAGGAAATTCACGAAGGTGCCTTTGGTACGCATGCTGGTGGGCATGCTATGACGAGAAAGCTGCTGAGGGCAGGTTACTTTTGGCTGACGATGGAAACTGATTGTTTCAAGTTCGCGAGGAAGTGCCACAAGTGCCAAATCTATGCTGACAAGATACATGTGCCTCCAAGTCCTTTAAATGTGATGTCATCTCCATGGCCATTCTCGATGTGGGGAATCGATATGATTGGAAAGATCGAGCCGGCGGCTTCTAACGGGCATCGGTTCATCCTAGTAGCAATCGATTATTTCACCAAGTGGGTGGAAGCGGCGTCTTACGCGAATGTAACGAAGCAAGTGGTGGCCAGATTCATCAAGAGAGATATCATTTGCCGATATGGGATTCCCGAGCGGATAATCACGGATAATGGTTCAAATCTGAACAACAAAATGATGAAGGAGCTCTGTCAGAATTTCAAGATCGAACATCACAACTCCTCCCCTTACCGACCCAAGATGAATGGTGCTGTCGAAGCGGCCAATAAGAATATAAAGAAGATCGTCCAGAAAATGGTGGTGACCTATAAGGATTGGCATGAAATGCTACCTTTTGCTTTGCACGGTTATCGTACGACGGTACGCACATCAACCGGGGCAACTCCGTTCTCGTTGGTATACGGAATGGAAGCGGTATTACCATTGGAAGTTGAGATCCCTTCTCTGAGGGTATTGCGAGACGTTCAGCTGGACGAGGCAGAATGGGTAACGAATAGATTGAATCAATTGAGTTTGATGGATGAGAAGAGGCTAGCTTCTCTAGCATACGGTAGTTTGTACCAAAGACGAATGAAGAAAGCGTACGACAAGAAGATACTTCCGCGAAGCTTTCAGACGGGCGACCTTGTGCTGAAAAGGATTCTCCCGCCGCAAGCAGATCACAGGGGCAAGTGGACCCCCAACTACGAAGGGCCATACGTTGTCAGTAAGGTCTTTTCAGGAGGAGCTTTATTGTTGACCACCATGGACGGAGAAGACTTTGCGTCACCTGTGAATTCGGACGCAGTTAAAAAATACTTTGCTTAAAATAGACCCGCTGGACAGAAAAAGAGAGTCCAGGCAAAAATGGGGCATCCCGGCGAACCAAAAACAGAATGAAAGGTTCGGGCAAAAGTTAGGGATAAAATTGAAAAAATGTACACCCGCGAAGTTGAAAACCTACACTGGGCGGCTTCGGCAAAAAAGGGTATCCCGGTGAACTGAAAACCCGTAAAGGGCGGTTCACGCAAAAGTTAGGGATTTGAAAAGCAAATGACTGCGGTCCGAATTCAATGAGCATCAATGCGGGAGAATATATTTGAGGAGCCAGTTATCAGATACAATCTCTTTAGAAGTGGGGATACCGGGAAAGCATTAGAGTCGGACGAGTCATGGGAGGATCAGTTCGTGGTGTTCATCTGCATCCCGTTGCCGACATGTGTACAAAATTTAATTTGTCACAATATTCATGCTTCTTGTGCATACTTATGTATTTGCTTTGCGTAGCTTCCTCTTTTCAGGAGTTACATTCCGTGTATAAAACTCCGCCCATTCAGGGGCCCAATCAATGGAAATATGTTATTCAGTACTTGATGCTGGTTCTTTACTGTTTTGTGCATAATAAAACGCCAAAGTTTAGTGAAGCTAGCATGAGTATAACATCGCTGGCCCTTGCC
This sequence comes from Lathyrus sativus, assembly GCA_963859935.3. NCBI lineage: Eukaryota > Viridiplantae > Streptophyta > Magnoliopsida > Fabales > Fabaceae > Lathyrus > Lathyrus sativus. The sequence goes on from OZ012737.1 coordinate 234,176,974, forward strand.
AACAATTGTTAAAGCTTTGAATTAACTGAGTGTAACGTCACTAACCTGAATTGATTTGATTGCATATGCTTGTCGTGTCTTGTTTGTGTTGTTGCAGGTTTCGTAACCATACGAGGAAGATGATCAAAAGATTGCGATAACGAAAGACTTGACCCCCACATAGATCATGCATGTTCTTCCTGAAGAAGGAGAGAATTCCCCAGCTAGCCGTAGCTTATCCAAAGGACGTGCTCCAGAAAAGTTATTCGTCCTCAGCAGAGTTTGGCGATTCTAAGATCATAAGGCTGTATTCAGACAGGTTCATCTTTCCCCGCAGGGTCATGCACTCTCCCCCAGCGGAGTCAGTTAATTTTCCCCAAGAGAATCATCCCATCCCCAGCGGAATTCTCTTTGCAAGTGTTTTCATTCCTCCCAGTGGAACTCGAAGATCAAGACTCTCCCCCAGCAGAGTTGGTGGTGGGTCCTGTCATTTATTTTGTCAGGGATACTGTGTAATATCAGTTCACCCTCCAGCAGAAGTCCGATCGTACTATGCACATCTGCTATTCCCCAGCAAGGTTGTTTTCCCCAGCAGGGGGGTTACTTCAACAGGGTGCTCAGTTTGAGTTCCTAATTTCCCAGCAGGGTCGACTTCCAGCATTTATTTTGCTAGAATAATTCTGTAGCATCTGGCTATCCCCGGCGGAGTCGGCATTATCTTTCCAGCATTTATTTTGCTGAAACAGTTTCTGTACTCTAGCAGTTCAGGTGGAGAGAACTCTTGCTCAAATGAATTACCAAACATTCAAGATCTCAGCATGAGATATCCATCCAATGTCAGTTTCGGCTGTATTCCCCACAGAGTTGCCAGGATAAGTTTCTCTTTGTTCCCAAGCAGAATTAGTTGTCATCAGGGGTTCCATGAATCAGAATTTCAGAGGCCACCGTCGGTTATCAGAGCAGGCGTCCGATAGTTTGGTTTCCAGACATCCCCAGTGGAGTCCGTCTCAAAGTCGCTGTCATGTCAGTGCTAAGAAGTTTGTGGGTGGAGGATCATTGGAGAACTAAGTCCTGACGTGGACAATTTATTGACGGGATTTCTTCAGAAGTGGGCGTCCTAACGTGGACAGGTTTATTTCCCTGGATTGGTGAGGTGTGTTAGTCCCAACGTGGGCAGATTCGGTTTCTCGAAATTAGTGGAATGGGAGGTCATGACGTTGACAAAAGTAATTACCCTTTGTGTTGGTGTCCTGACGCGGACAGATCAGACAAGGGTGTGAGTCCTTACGTGGGCAAGTCTTATTTCCTCAGCGGGTCGAAGACGCATGAGTCCTAACATGGACAAATCAAGACGAGATCAGTGTCCTGACGTGGACAAATCAAAGAAATTGTTATTCCTAACGTGGAGAAATGGGTCCTAACGTGGACGATGTAGTCCTTACGCGGACATATCAGAAGAGGATTCCTTACGTGGAAATGATAGCATTCCTGACGTGGAAAAAGGGGAGTCCTCACGTGGACAGATTAAGATGGCATTCCTTACGTGGAAAAATGAGTCCTGACGCGGACAAATCGGTAAGAAGTTGGTATTCCTAACGTGGAAAGATCAGAGTCCTTACGTGGACATACCAAGAGCATCCCTTACGTGGAAGAAAAATGGTTTCCTTACGTGGAAAGACGAGTTTATTCCTTACGAGGAAGGATTGAGTCCTCACGCGGACATATCAAGATTGATCCCTGACGGGGAAAGAAATGGATTATTCCTAACGTGGAAGAGTTTAGTCCTTACGCGGACAGATCAAAGAAGTTATTCCTAATGTGGAAGAAGAAGATTTACTCCTTACGTGGAAAAATTGGGGTCCTTACGTGGATAGATTCAAGAAAAGTTGATTCCTGACGTGGGAGAATGATGTACTCCTTACGTGGAAAGTTGAGTCCTGACGTGGACAGATTCAGCGCCAAGGTTGAATTCCTTACGTGGAAAGATTGGAGTCCTAACGCGGACATGTCAAGTGGTATTGGAGTCCTTACGTGGACAGATTGATATAGTTCTCCTTATGTGGAAAGAAGATTGCTTCCTGACGTGGAAAGATGAAAGGGTTAGTCCTTACGTGGACAGATACAGAAGGAATGATTCCTAACGTGGACAGGTGTTACTCCTAACGTGGAAGAGTGTTATTCCTAACGTGGACGATTCAGTTTATGGAAATGCAGACGAATTATCCCCAGCGGAGTTGCCGAGGTCTTTCTGGGTTAACAGCAAGTGGAGTCCTAACGTGGACAGGTTCTAGTTGAGAGTTCTTCGTATTGATGACAGACAGAGTCCTAACGTGGACAAGCAAGCAATCTGTTATGACAGAATCCTCTTCAGAACGATGAAGACAATCCCCAGCACAGTTGCACGAGATCAGTGGGTTGCTGTAACAGTCAGATTCAGCTGATGAATGTCGTTCCCCAAGCAGGAGCGCAATTTAGTGTTGCGGTTGGCAAATTTCTGGTTTCGCTAGTATTCAACCGTCTCGTACCGCGAATGTCTGAAGGCTCCGGGCTCTTCACTCAATCGGGTCCAAGCCGCTTGAATAGGGGCAGCTGTTGCACCCTAAAATTTGCCCAACCTTATTCCTTGGGTTTATGTTTTAATATCATTAGCATTTGCATATAGAGTCATGTACATAGACTAATCATCTGCATAGCATAAGCATAGCAAGTCATACAACAGGGGACCAATCATTATTTTCATCTCTAGAAGCCTATCAAGAGGCTATTATCCCAATTCAATCTCATTCAAGTCATCAGGAAAGAATTTGAAAGCAAAGAGTTCAGCAGATCAAGCCTTGAGTCCATCTCCTAGCTGAGGGTATCTGAGGGTCAACAAGAGGGTTGTGAGCTGTGAATTGAAGGCATGGAGAGTATCTAGACATTATGAGAGACTTAGAAAGTCATTTGGAGAAGGAGACAAGTCATTGATGAGAGCACAAGAGCTATAACTGAAGGCAGTCAACTAGGGTTTCATCTGGGTCAACCCTAGGTCAACCTTAGGTCAATTGACTGATTTAAGGGGCATTCAAGTCTAGTGGAGAGATGTGGGGTTCATCATTGGACATATAAAGAAGGATATGGAGATATGCCAAGGAGAATTCAAGAGAAATCAAGGAGAAGAGGAGTTTCTAAATTAGGGTTTCTGTGTAAAATCCCCTAGTTTAAGTCAAATTTCCAAGCAAGATAAGTCAAGATGCTAGCTTCAAATGGATCCTTGGCCAACATGAAACTTGTAGAGGATCTCAAGACCTTTAATTTGAGTGGTGGAAGACATCAAGGAGATTTATAGAACTCAAGTTATGGTCCTTGCAAGTTACAGGTCATCTGAGGTATCTGAAATTTTGTCTGTGAAAGTGACTTGACTTCCAAGCAATTTTTACCCCTCAAGGAGATTTCAAATGAATTCTTGGTCAACATAAGAGTTGTTCCTCATTGTCTTAGCTTTCTAGAATGGTATAGTATGCCTTCATATGATGTGTGGAACTCAACTTATGGTCTTGGCAAGCAAAGGGTATTTTGGGCATTTGTGAATTACATGTCATTTTAACCTATGTCCAAAACTCATACAAGGAGGTCTCAAATGGAAAAACTTACAACATCAAACTTGCTCCAAATGACATTTTGAGTCTAGAAAGAAGGTCACAAATTGTTGGAAAAGCTCATAACATGAAGTTGCATGATTGGTCCAAATTTGAACTAAAATGGCTTATAATTTGAATAAAGTCAAAGTGGAAAATGGTTTGGGAGATTTATAAGTCCAAATGGAGACTTCCAATATATGATTTTGAATGGAAAAGACATTCTAAAGACAATGGTTCAAGCACTTTTTTGAGTTTAGTGGAAGATTTCAAAGTTATCCTTGGTTACTTGCATTTTAAGAAACATAGCCAAAATGAATCAAAGTTGGAAGGCAAGGGAATGTGTAAGAGGGATCTAGAAGTTACCATTGAACACTATATATTCATGAAATGAAGATTGATCAAGGGTTGGACTCATTTTTCACCAAGAATTGCCCAAATTCTCTCATTCTTTCTCATTGCATTTTCACTCCAAATTCTCAAATTCTTCACCAATCACCATCAAAATCAATTTCATCATACTGATTCATCATCATAGATCAGAATTCTACCAAGAACAAAGTGTGATCAATCCAATTTCGTGCACTTCCATCAAGAACACACAAATTGCAATTTCCATTGAACAGCAAGATCCAAGCCAAGTTTCATCCAAATATTGCAAACAGAATCAAGTATATCAAGAATGGATCAAGATTGAAGCATACAAGAGCCTGGATCCACGTGATTACTCAGCCTCCATTAAAGCTTGCTCAAGGTGCAAATCTTTCTAACTTACTCAATCTAGGGAGATTTAGGTAGTTTTACTAGTATATTCATGGTCCATGATGTTAGGAGGTTAGTTTAGATGAATTTGAGGCTGAATAGAGACAATTCACAGCAGGTGCACCAAACTGTTAGGACCTAGAACTCGTGGCTTAGTGCATTAGAATCTTAGGTTGTTAGCGCAGGATAATCACCATTAGTCATAGATTAGATTAGGATAAGTTTGATTGAGAATTATTGTGATGCATCTCAGTGTATTTTCATGGAGCCAGAAATTGGTGCGCTCAGGTTTATTGATTGGCTGAGTTTTAATACAATCAAAGACCATAGGCTTGTAGAGGGAGAGATTTAGAGTAAGTTTCATGTTCATATCGTGGCGTTTCGTGGCCTGGAGAGAGAGAACTGAGAGCTTGAAGTTGGCTCGTGCATGGTGGCCATGGAGGGAAACCCTAGCTCTTATAGATTCAAGGAGGAAGACGAAATCGTGTCCATCCATTTTGTGCAAGACTTTTGACTTGAGGAGCCATCGTGTGGCTGGAATTCAAGCTGAGTTTTGGAGGGAGAGTGGTGCCCTAAACGCACCGTTTCATTAATTGAAACGGGCGGGCCTGAGTGAGTTTTGATATCCCCACCCCCAATGCCAAGCCCAATTCCAATCTGAACGTGAATCCTATGCTATTTTCACCCCCAGCTTGTTTTTTTTTTTTTTTTTTGTTTTCTCTAAGGCTGACTTCGTTCTGGGCTTAGTAAACCTGCTATGCGCACCCCACCACTGCTTGGCCCATCCTAATTTTAACTGAGCGCGTTTGCTTATTGAACCCCCCTGGCTATTTCTCTATTCTTTTTTATTATTTTCTTTTCATGTTTTTTCATTCATTTTAAAAATTCATAATAAATAGATAAAAATTCATTTTTAATCCATTCTTTTTACACCATTTTCATTAGAATGTGTAGAAAATTGTCATTAAATAAAATTGCATTTTTATTTTTATTTCATATTTTTTCCATATTTTCTAAATAAATGTCATTTTAAGTATCTTCATTTCATGCATGATTTTAGTGATTTTTGTTCTATTAAATGCTTTCATATTTTTTGTTCATTCTTTTTAGGTTGTTTAGATTAGATATTGAACTTGTAGAAACAATTTAGTTCCCATTTATAGGAATTAATTTTAGGTGATTAATGTAGGCTTAAACAACATGAACAAATTAGGGTTTTTAGGTGATGACTTAGGAGAATCAATTCATTTCCCTTAGGACTTAGGATTTAACTAGATTAGTTATGGGACTATAGGGGCTATGGGTAGTTATCAGATCCCTTAGAAAAAGTCAGGATTCCCCTACTGCTATTAATACTCTGTGTATGTCTGATTGACTGGTGTGGTGTGCCCTTTGGGGATTATTGCTTGCTTGTTTGGGTATTGGGTTTGTCTAGGGACCTGGGGAAGCTGAAGACTTGAGGAGATGAAGACCATTGGAGATCCAAAGATTGAAGATCAACTGCCAGAGTTGAAGAGAAGATTCTTGCTAGCAGCTGCTGAGGAGACTAGGGTTTAGGAGCTAGGCAGAGCTCTAGATTAGAAAGCTTGTTTCTCAAACATGGATTGCCTTGTCTGCATCCATTCTTCTCTGTGATTCAGAGTCTCTCTAAGACACTCACCCCCTTCCTTTGGAAGGCTTGGTGATAGTGTCTAAGAGATAGAACTCTTGAGAGAAAATGTCTTTTATGTTAGAAGCAGTCTGTTCACCACCTTTGGTAGTCAACTGATTGCTTAACACCCAATTCACTCTTGTGACTAATCCCTCATCCTGGAGGTTTGAACTTGAAGAAAAGCCATTGCAGATAGAAGACTGATGATCAAAGCCCTTGCCTGAAGGCCATGAAGATGGAGATTGATGCTTGTTGAAGCCTGTAGCTGATTGGAGATTACTTGAAGCCAGATGTTGATTCAGAGCTGCTGATGCTGTTTCTTTTTCTTGTTGTATTTCATTTGCTGATGTATTGATTGGTTTTCCTGACTGTATTGTTTGCTGTTTACCCTGCTGGGTTGAAAGTGAAGCCTGTTCACTTTTGCCTATTGTTTTCCAGGTTCGAGGTTGAGTGGGACTCCCTTGCCTCGCTTGTGTTGTTGCATCCATGCATTTTACCGCTTTATTATATCTGTTATTGTTTCTGTTTCTGCCTATCCCGTAGGATCTCTGTTTCTCTCTGTGCAAGAGAGGAGCATGATAGACACTAGGTCTTAACCCATGCATGATAACATTAGGTTAGTTTGTTTCCCTTCGCAACCGTAGGTTAGAGTTCTGTCTCTTTCTTTCTCAAAACAAACAGAAAAACACATAAAGACTTCAAACACAATAAAAGACACTTCTTTCGTAAAAGAATGTGAACTCATCAAAACGTCATTTTTGTCCGCTTGGGCTGCTAATCAGAAAAACCTTTTTCAGAAGGAATAAAATCAACCAAGACAAGCTTGTGTCGTACGTGGCCCGAACTACGTTTGCTCTGATCTTTCATGCTGTATGAAAGTACGTAGGCATAGGATGTGATATCCTAGCGAGCAACCTTCCCCTCCTTTCCCGTAGGTAGGCGAACTACGTTGACTCTGATTTCTCGTTCCAGACGGGAATACGTAGGCATAAAGTGCGATACTTTGCCGAGTCATTTTATTTTCATTCTCTTTTCTTTTTAACCCCAGACCTATAGAGTAGATAGAATAACAATCCATACCCGAAAACAAGCGTGGATCCCGTCGAGTACGACGGACGTGAGGGGTGCTAATACCTTCCCCTTGCGTAACCGACTCCCGAATCCAGGTTTTGGTTGCGACGACCATACCTTTCCCGTGTTGTGCGAGGTTTACTCTGAGCGTTTCCTTTCCCTCCCGTGGGATAAATAACGCACGGTGGCGACTCTTCTGTTCAGCCGGCGCCGATTTTCGCAGTAGCGACACCAGGTCCTGATGAAGGTCCCGAGCCAGGTCTTTGGTGGAAAATGATGTTTAATGGTTCCTCAAATTATAGTGGGCACGGCGTGGGCGCCATTCTGATGAATCCAGAAGGTGGTTATACCCCATTTACATCAAGGTTAGACTTTGAATGTACAAACAATATTGCCGAATATGAAGCATGTATTCTTGGACTTGAAGCAACTATTGACTTAAGAATCAAACTTCTCGAAGTAAGTGGAGATTCAGCTTTGGTTATTTATCAAGTTACAGGTGAATGGGAGACTAGACATGAGAATTTGATCCCTTACAGAGCCTACATTATTGAAATGATTGAATACTTTGATGAGATCACTTTCAAGCATGTTCCAAGATCTAAAAATCATATTGCCGATGCTCTAGCCATGTTAGCCTCAATGTGGAAAGTCAGGTATCTCAATGATGCTACTCTCATTCGAATTGAACGTAAGACCGAGCCTGCCTACTGTCAGATGTTGAAGAAGAAGTTGATAACAAGCCATGGTTCCACGAAATAAAGAATTATCTGTTGAAGCAAGAGTATCTGGTTGATGCTACATCACTTGACAAGAAAACCTTGAGAAGATTTGCATCTAAGTTCTTTCTCAGTAATGATGTGCTCTATAAACGAAATCATGACATGGTCCTGCTTAGATGTGTCGACAGACAAGAAGCAGATTTGTTAATGCGAGATATTCATGAAGGAACATTTGGCACTCACGCCAATGGATATGCCATGTCCAAAAAGATTTTGAGGGCTGGATACTATTGGTTGACCTTGGAAACTGACTGTATTCAATATGCCAGGAAATGTCACAAATGCCAAATTTATGCGGACACAATGCATGTGCCTCCAACGTTGTTAAATGTGTTGACATCACCTTGGCCTTTCTCTATGTGGGGCATTGACATGATTGGGGCAATTGAGCCAAAGGCTTCTAACGGACACCGTTTCATTCTGGTCGCTATTGATTACTTCACAAAGTGGGTTGAAGCCGCATCCTACGCCAATGTTACTCGGCAAGTGGTGGCCCGTTTTATCAAAAAGGAGATTATCTGTCGATACGGAATCCCAAGCCGAATCATAACAGATAACGGTACTAATCTGAATAACAAAACCATGAAAGAGTTGTGTGGTGACTTCAAAATTGAACATCACAATTCTTCTCCTTATCATCCCAAGATGAATGGAGCAATCAAATCTGCGAATAAGAACATCAAGAAGATTTTGCAAAAGATGGTGAAAACATATAAGGATTGGCATGAGATGCTGCCATTTGCCTTGCATGGGTATAGGACGTCCGTTCTCACTTCCACAGGGGAAACCCCTTTTTCCTTGGTGTATGGGATGGATGCAGTGCTTCCTATTGAGGTTTAAATACCTTCCTTAAGAGTCATAATGGAAACCGAATTTGAAGAAGCTAAATGGGCGAGGGAAAGATTTGATCAGTTGAACCTTATTGACGAAAAGTGCATGACTGCGGTATGTCACGGCCAGTTATATTAGTAAAGGATCAAGAGAGCCTTTGACAAGAAGGTTCGTATCCGAGAATTCTGAGAAGGGGAGCTTGTACTCAAAAATATCTTGACAGTTCACAAAGATGCACGGGGAAAATGGATGCCCAATTATGATGACCCGTTTGTTGTAAAAACAGTCTTCTTAGGAGGCTCGTTAATTCTCACAACAATGGATGGGGAACAACTTGCACATCCTATGAATTCTGATGTAGTACGAAAATATTACGCCTAAAAGAACCCGATAAGTCGAAAACCCGCAAGGGCGGCTTATGCAATAATGGGTATCCCGCTGGATCATAACCTATGAAGGAGGCCCAGACAAAATTTAGGGATGAGATAAAAAATGATGAGCTCGCTAAGTTGAAAACCCGAAAGGGCGGCTTAGGCAAAAAAGAGCGTCCTGGTGGATTGAAAACCTGAAAGGGAAATCCAGGAAAAAGTTAAGGACAAAGGCGTTTCACTGCATCAGATGGTTTGTCACCTCTGCAGAAGATTTTACAAGAAGTCCATTTCAACCGTTCTTGTCAGAAGCAAGGTTTTGGAAAGTTTTAGTCATTAGGGGTAGATTGTCAGTGGATTCAATGTAACCTTTTTCATGTTGCCATTTTCAATTGTAAAGGTTCCATGGAGTTCTGTCATTGACAAACTTCCATTCTTAAATGAAATCAGTTTTTGGACCATTCTTTTGCAATTTACCATTTTATGTGTTTCCTTTGTTATGCAAAATATCGTTTATCAAATCAGTGATAATTTTGAAAGCACTGGGTTCAAATTTAAAAATAACTTTTGAAGATTAACAAAACATAAAATACTTTGGCTCACGGAAAGATTCGGTGGAAATCATACCTCTCGAAAGTCTTAACGTGGCAGAAGTTTTGATGTGCAATCTCAATACATCTCCCATTGAACGTTAGTTGAATTGATTTGTTAGGCTGCTCATTCGGTCGTGTGTAGTTACCAAGATTGAAGACCCTCTCCTCAGGTTTCTTTATGAGATACGTTCTTGTGATGGTGGACTCATCCTCAGTGGAAACATTCAGAGCCTCTATTTTAAGTTACGTTGTCAATCCTGGCGAGCTTCCTTGAAGCTTTATTTCCCAAGCGAAGTGGGTTTATTTCCCAAAAGAATCTACAGACACCTTTGTTTTGTGAATTCAGTGTGATTCATTGCATCCCCAGTGAGATTGATGTGCTTATCTATCTTCCCCTTGAGTCTCCAGATTCTTCAGTCTCTCGTCAGAGTCAGCTCCTGCATATCATTTATCATTAGCAGTATGGCATATCATGCGCATTTGTCTTTCCTCTATTGGTCTTTGGTTGTTACCTTTTGTCTTGATTGCTTCCTGGTTGTTACCAGTAGTCTCGCTTGTTATTCTTGGGGCATCCTCTGTCCTTTTAAGGTGTTGGTCGTCACCAATTTCTCTACTGTAGTTGTTACTGATTTTGTTTATGGTTTTAGGTCGTCCCTTATATCCCATTTGATTCTAGTCGTTACTAGTACCTTTGGGTGTCCCCATGTTGTTATTGATATCGTTTGCCTAGTCGTCACCAGTCTCTTTCCTTGAAGTCTAGTCGTTACTAGAAATCCGCATTGTTTAAAGTCCAATGGTAATTGGCAGCTCTTTTGAAAGTCCAGTGGTAGCTGGCACTGTTTAAAATCCAATCGTTATTGGTTTCGCTGTTTTGGTCGCCACTATATCCTATGAAAGCCCAGTGGTAACTGACATTGTTTAAAATTCAATCGTTATTGGTATCGTTGCTTTGGTCGTCACCATATCTGCTTAAGTCCAGTGGTTACTGGTTTTGCTTGAAAGCTAATCTTTATTAGTACCGAGAGTTGGTTGTTACCAATTTCCCCAGCCGAAGTCCTGCATTGTATCAATGCAATTCGGAGTTCCCAATTATTTGGTTTGGTCGTCACCGTCACCCCTTGTAAGTCTAGTAGAAACTAGCACCCCTTGAAATTGTTTGTTGTTTTGGTCGTCACCAGTGCTCCCAGCAAAGCGTTGCTTTCCCATTCGAGTCTCGGAGATCTAGTGGATACTAGCATCCCGGTGCGTCTGGTCTTGTTTCTGTTTTTTTCCTGAAGATCCCGTTCGAACTCTTCGTTATAGGAAATTCCTCATCTGATTATCTCCAGTGAGGTTTGTGTCTCTTTTCTTTTGTTTCCCCGGTGGAGACTTTCCTTCTTCCCCAGCGAAGTGTCGTCTCCTTTTCCCCAGTGAAGTTTTGTCTTCTAATCCACTGTCGCGCGCGGATCAAAACGAGTAATTTTGATGAAAACGTAATACAACGACAATTAAACTCGGATATCGTCTCAAGGACTCTTGTTTGTGATTAATCTACCGAAATCAAAATGGGTGGGGGGGTTGGTTTGGTTTCTGATCGATTAAATAAAGAGAATGCAATTAAGCGGTTAAAATAAGTGATTATCAAAATAAGTCAATCTACTGTTTTCGGTTCCGGCGTATCACGGGTTTCTACCTTACCAATTTCCTAAGCGACTTCGATATCTATTCGATTCCTATGTCAATTAACAAGTGCAAAAGACATAAACTAGATTGACAATCCTATATTCTGAATTAAGCAAACAGATTAAGTTTTCGTGAATTAAGCAAACACGAATTATAAACGCGAATTAACGACAAAGCGACGTAACGACGAATAAAAGTTAAGGATGCAATTATACGAATTTAATCAAAATAATTCTATAAACTAACAGATTAAGCAAATGCAATTCATAGAATAGTGTTGAAAGAGAAACGAATTAAATTGATAAAGTATAAACCTCAAAGCGTTGGAACGCGATTACAGCAGAATGACTCTAAGGAATTAGTTCTCCATTCCAATCGTACAAGCTTCAACAATATTATTTTCGTGAATAGTGACTAATGTGAACAGTAACACGAGTTCTCCTTAAAAAGGCAAACAATGGATCCGGTTCAAAACCCAACTGGGTCGAAAATATAACCCAGGCCCAATACATGATCCAACACTAAAATAAAATTCTAATGCTGTAACTTCAAACGAAATTCTGAAATTTTGGACTCCGAATCTGACTTCGACTCCACACGAAAGTCGTAGCTCTCTCTCTTAGCTTTCCAACAATTTTTAGAACGCCTCAAACGGATTTCCGGAACTCCAGTTATGATCGTTTCCGTGCAGACTGCTAAAGCTGAAACATAAAGTGCGAAAATCAAATTAAGCCAAAAATAAAATAAAATATAAAAACAAAACAAAATATAAAAATAATCAAAATAAAGTAAAGAAATTCCTAAGTAAAAATATAGGAGAATATGCATAAATATGCACTGATCAAATTCCCCCAGACTTGAACTTTTGCACTCCGAGCAAAATTAAAATAAAACACATCAAAACAATGAAACTTCAAAACAAAAATGAAACAAAGCATGCAAACTCAAAAGTTATCAGGATACAAGATGCAAAGACACTTCTAAGTCTAAGCTTCAAGACATGGCATTAGTGAGAAATTCAACTGTGACATTCAAAGTAAGTATGAAAAATAGATCACCAAAAAGTACATCAAAAGTATCAAGACCCTCACAAGATAAACTGTTTCCACTCATCTGTCAAGTGTTTAGGTTACTGTTTACACTCAAAGCACAACATGAAAGTAGTACTACCATAAGCTTGAAAAGACTCTAACATTCACCATTGAAATACATTTCACACAAAGATCAAAGGAACTTTTATTATGGTTGTAATTTGGCCAAGGTCAGAGTGAGATATATCCTAAGGGGTACTAAGCTAAAATTCAAAGAGTTAAAAGAGGATTGAAGGAATTGCAGGAGTTGAACTACAAAACATCTCAAAGGGAAATTCTATTGAACAACAAACTCACAACTTATTTCTCTTCTCCTTTTTCCTTTTATTCTTTGTTTTTTTTCCAGAAGGACTAATATTGACAACCTTCTCTATTTTTTCATTTTTCATTCTTTTTTTTTTCTTTTTCTATTTTTTTTCCTACCAACATCATAATAACAATATAAACAAAATGTTCAACCCCAAACAACTCCATACAAGACTCTTCCAACCCCTTGAATAGGGTGATAATATTGTTTTTAACTTTTCGACTTGTAATGAGTTTTAAACACAAAAAAAAAGGATAATAGGCTCAAAGGGGTTTACAAACAAAGGGAAAATATTGTTAAGGTTGGCTTTTTGGCTAACTGGTTAAAAAATAAACAAAATAAACAAAATTGCCTTTATCATGTCAGTGTGCACAAGTAAACAAACAGCTTCAACAAGAGTCAATTCAAGTTCTAGAGACGAACAAACATGAGTGAAATCACACAAGAAAGAAAATGATGCATTTTTTTATGTGTTATCCATTATTAGGCTCAAAGTCTCACAAGGGTTAGTGATCTATCACTAATGATGTACAATTTAGATTTTAGTCAGACATATATACTAAAAATGCATAAAATATATAAATAAATCACATCATACCATAAGTCTTTCGATCAAGATAGAGAGAATATTCACAGATGTAGCAGAATAACCAACAAGAAAACATGCAATTTCATTTTTTTTATTCAATGAAAACAAACAAACAAAAGCAAAAGGTTCCCTCCCCTACACTTAAGACAAACATTGCCCTTAATGAAAAGAACTCAATTATAAAGTAAGAGTGAAAGAAAGGAAAAGGTGCTCCCTGGTCAAGTTGCAGTATAGTTGGGCGCTTTCAAATAAAGCTCCTCTATGCTGACATCTTCAGACACCGAACTCTCATGGAATAACTTCAGACGCTACCCGTTAACCTTGAAGACTTTGTCGGTACCTGCACTTTTTATTTCTACTGCACCATGAGGGAAAACATTAGTAACAACAAAGGGGCCAATCCATTTGGATCGAAGTTTCCCAGCCATAAGCTTAAGGCGGGAGTTAAACAATAAAACCTGTTGACCCACAGAAAATTCCTTCCTAGAAATCATCTTATCATGGAAGTGCTTAGTTTTCTCTTTATAAATCCTAGAGCTTTCATAAGCCTCTAATCTAAGCCCTTCCAACTGTTGCAATTGGAGTTTTCTTTCAATACCTGCTTGTTGCATCTCCAAATTACAACTTTTCACTTCCCAATAAGCACGGTGTTCTATCTCAACAGGAAGATGACATGCCTTACCAAAAACAAGTCTATAAGTAGACATCCCAATGGGTGTCTTGAAAGCTGTTATTTGAGCCCAAAGTGCGTCTTCTAGACGACGGCTCCAGTCCTTCCTGTTTGGCTGCACCATTTTCTCTAAAACCTGTTTGATCTCCCTGTTTGAGATCTCAGCTTGCCCATTAGTTTGTGGGTGATATGCAGTAGAGACTCTGTGCACAACTCCATACTTCCGGAGCAAAGCTTCCATGGCGCGGTTACAAAAATGAGTGCCTTGGTCACTGATGATAGCTCGCGGTATTCCGAACCTGCAAAAGATATTAGACCTGACAAATTCTACAACAACCCTAGAATCATTAGTTCGAGTGGGGATAGCTTCTACCCACTTTGAAACATAATCAACAGCAAGCAAAATATAAAGGAAACCAAATGACACAGGAAAGGGACCCATGAAGTCGATTCCCCATACATCAAATACCTCACAGAAAAGCATAGGTTGCTGAGGTATTTCACTCTTGCGAGTGATGTTTGTACCTGCTATCTGGCACTCTTTACAAGTGCGGGAAGTCTCATAAGCATCTTTAAAAATAGTTGGCCAATAGAAACTTGAGTCAAGCACTTTTCTTGCAGTTCTTTGAGGGCCAAAATATCCTCCGACTTGAGACGCATGAGAGAAATTTAAAATGGATTCAATCTCATAGTCGGGAACACATCTTCTAATCACCTGATCACTACCAAACTTCCAAAGATATGGATCATCCCAAACATAATATTTGGCATCACTTTTTAGTTTATGAATCTGTGATATAGACGCACCTGTAGGAAAAACACCAACAACAAGATAATTAACAATATCAGCAAACCAAGGTGTAATACCATGCAAAACAAAAAGCTGCTCATCAGGAAAGTCATCCTGAATAGGGAAGGGATCTTCATATCTCTCTATCCTGCTCAAATGGTCAGCCACTAAGTTCTCAGCTCCACTTTTGTCTTTAATCTCTACATTAAACTCTTGGGGCAACAACATCCACCGAATCAATCTCGGTTTTGCATCTGGCTTCTTCAACAGGTACTTTAAAGCTGCATGGTCAGTGAAAACAACAACCTTGGAACCTAGCAAATAAGATCTGAATTTATCAAGAGAAAAAACAATAGCTAAAAGTTCTTTTTCAGTGGTAGTGTAATTTGACTGTGCAGAATCTAGAGTCCTAGAAGCATAGTAAATAACATGGGCAGCCTTGTCAACTCTTTATGCAAGGACAACCCCAACAGCATAATTCGAAGCGTCACACATAAGCTCAAAAGGGAGGGTCCAGTCAGGGGGTTGGATTATGGGAGCGGAGGTGAATGCTTTCTTTAAGAAGTCAAACGCCTGTTGCATTTGTCATCGAAGTGGAAAGTAACGTCATTCTTCAACAAGTTTGACAACGGAAGAGCTATCTTGTTGAAATCCTTGATGAAACGCCTGTAAAAACCTGCATGACCAAGAAAAGAACGAATCTCACGAATGCAAGATGGGTAAGGTAGTGTAGAAATCACATCAATCTTAGCAGGGTCAACAAAAATTCCCTTTTCAGAAATTATATGACCAAGAACAATTCCCTGCTCAACCATAAAATGACATTTTTCATAATTTAAAACAAGGTTAGTTTCGATGCATCTTTCTAAAATCAAGCTTAAATTGCTCAGGCATGCATCAAAAGAAGAACCATAAACAGTGAAATCATCCATAAAAACTTCCATGCAATTTTTAATAAAATCCGAAAAAATGCTAATCATGCATCGCTGGAAAGTGCCAGGAGCATTGCAAAGACCAAAAGGCATCCTCCTATAAGCAAAAGTACCAAAGGGACAAGTAAAAGTGGTCTTCTCTTGATCTTCCGGTGCAATATGAATATGAAAGTAACCTGAAAAGCCATCAAGAAAACAATAATGTGATTTACCAGCTAGCCGCTCAAGCATTTGGTCGATGAACGGTAAAGGAAAGTGATCCTTTCTAGTAGCCTGGTTCAGTCTCCTGTAATCGATACAAACTCTCCAGCTATTCTGCACTCTAGTGGGTACAAGTTCATTCTTTTCATTTTTGACAACCGTAAGTCCAAATTTCTTAGGTACAACCTGCACTGGGCTTACACACTTACTGTCAGAGATATGATAAATGATACCTGCTTGCAAAAGTTTGGTTACCTCTTTCTTCACGACATCAAAAATCAAAGGATTAAGCCTCCTTTGGGGCTGCCTTACTGTTTTTGCACCATCCTCAAGTAAAATTTTGTGCATACACATGGAAGGACTAATTCTTGGAAGGTCGGCTAATGTCCACCCGATTGCCTTCTTGTGCTTCTTCAAAACCTGCAAAAGCTTGTTTTCTTGATCGAAATCAAGGTTAGAAGAAATAATAACAGGGAGTTTTTTGTTACTCTCTAAGTAAGCATATTTCAGGTTCTCAGGGAGCTCTTTTAGCTCTAAGGACGGGGGCTGCTCGATGGATGGAGTGTTTGGGGCAGTCGGGATGTCAAAAGCATCAGCTGCAAAAATAGCTTCGTCGGTTACAGCTTCACCTGTAGGAAATATATCAGCCTGCAGGGCAGCATCAATCTCAATGCACACAACACAAAGGTTAGTGTCAGTACAATCAGAACATGAATAAACATCATCAAAACCCGAGAGGGATGGAAAATCAAGTGAAAATAATTCAGAACAAGTGTCCTCAACTAGCTCAGATATCAATCCAATATGAAAAACAGAATGCTCCTCCAATGGATGTTTCATGGCATAAAAAATGTTGAATTTTGCGACAATGTCACCAAACTCCATGGACATGCTTCCATCAACAACATCAATTTTCGTTTTTTCTGTTTTCATGAACGGTCTTCCTAAAATGATGGGAGCTTTGCTGGACTTTGTTTCTCCTTCCATGTCAAGAATGTAAAAATCTGCAGGAAAAATCAAATCGTTAACTTGAACAAGGACATCTTCGATTATGCCGGCAGGGCGAGTGTTGCTCCTGTTCGCCAACTGAATGATTAAACCTGTAGGCTGCAAAGGACCAAGACAAAGATTATTATAAATAGAAGTAGGCATAACATTAATTCTTGCTCCTAAATCAAGCATGCAATCATCAAATTTACTATTCCCGATGATACAAGGAATAGCAAAAGTTCCTGGGTCCTTGCACTTTGGTGGCAAGACCGGAGTAGTGAGGGCTGGAATATTTTCTTTGCCGGTAAATTTTTCAGATGAAGGCTTGGGCTGAATGAAGGAGGAAATATTTCTTCCCAAATTGACTCTCTCACTTCCCTTCATCCTCCTCTTGTTTGTACACAAATCTTTTAGAAACTTCGCATACTTAGGAACCTGCTTAATCACATCAAGAAGCGGAATGTTCACCGCCACTTTTTTGAACACTTCCAAAATCTCTCTCTCTATTTGTCTTCATCCTCAATTTTTTTTTTATTTTTCAGAACTCTATGTGGGAAGGGTGTTGCACCCCAAAATTTGACCAACATTTCTTGTGTTTCATTTCATTCCCATTAGCATTATCATTTGCATTTCATTGACATGTATGCAGGAGATCAAGAGGTATGAGTACCAATCAAGAGCTACACAATACTTTGAAGCTATCCAAGAAGGTTATTCAAGTGTTCAAGGGTAGATACCTTTGTCAGAGAAGTCAAAAGATCCCCAGAGAGAGTGGTTGAAACCAAGAGTGTGTGCCTCCTAACTTGAGAGTTGTGGGAGCTCCTCAAATGATTCTGAAGCTATGAAGATGGACTTGAATCCTTGATAGAGCTTATGAGATGTCTTGAAAGCCATCATGAGGCCTAGACAGGTCATTGTGCAAGATTAAGAAGCCCCAGCCATGAGTGGTGCAGTTAGGGTTTGACTGGGTCAACCCTAGGTCAACTGATGATTTGGACAAGGTTGAGACCTAATCCAAGAGCCATGTGATCATGGATTGATGCATTGAGATGCTATAAGGATGATTCCAAGGTTAACTCATCATGATTGAAGAGTTTGAGAAGTTTCAAGCTAGGGTTTCTAAGGCTTGACAGTGTAAAATCCCCTAGTTTGACCCCTATCTTCAAGGAAGTTTAGCTCAAGATTTGATTGTCATATCATCCTACCCCCAACATGAATGTTGTAGAGCTTGCTCCTAGCTTTAATTTAAGTACTATAAGTCCTTGATAGGATTTGTAGAGCTCAAGTTATGACTTTGACAAGTTACAGGTCATCTGAGGTATATGAATCTGGGGCCTTGAAAGTCACCCAACTTGCATCAAACGTTTGCCCAAGAAGTATGACTCCTATGAACTTTTGGTCAACATCAATGTTGTTCCTTATCTTCTTAGCTTTCTATAGAGTACTAGAAGTCCTTGATAGGATTTGTAGAACTCAAGTTATGGCTTTGATAAGTCAAGGGCATTTTGGTCATTTGGAGATTACAGGTCATTTCAAGCATAAGGCCATAACTCCTATTTCCAAGCTTCATATGGAAAAATCTTCAACATCAAACTTGTTCAAAATGATGTTTTAAGGCTAGTAAGGAGGTCATGAGATGTTGGAAATGCTTGTAGCTCATACTTGTCAAAATGGTCAAAATAAAGGAGGATTTAATGTATTAAAGTGACCTATTTTTGGGAATTTTCAATACATGACCAAAACAATGCAAGTGACCTACCAAATTGAATGGAAAAATTATTTCAGAAACAATGACATTAATACAATTTTGATTTGAGGTCAAATTGAGGGACTTATCATAAGTTACTTGTAATCTAAGTTACACTTGCAAAGCATAAGAGAGATCAATGTACAAGCTATCCAAGCATTCTAACATCTCATACATCTCATCTAAGGGGATTTTCAATTCAGAACCAAGTTTTGCAACAAGGGAAACATGGACTGGTGTGAGTATGGCTTGAAATGAGAAACCATGACATGAGATTTTCAAAATCTCCTTGGATGGTTCCAGAAGGTGCTAGAGGGTTCTGAATCATTCTACATATGATTTAGAAGAGGTCCATGGAAGAGGTTGGTGAGAGTTGAGGGAGGAGAGAGAGTTGGGATTCTAAATTTGTTCATTGCAAATTGAAATCCATTCTTCATTTCTACACCATTTCAATCGATTCTTTCAATTGCAATCTCTTCCTTATGAGTTACTGAGTGATTCCATAGCAAATTGAGAGCAAGAACATGGCTGAATCGTGCATGAGCTTTTGAGTTCCATCTGCTGCAAGTCACTATCGGGTTTGGAGTTGCAAGCATCTTCCATCAATTCTTTTGCAAACAGAAGCTATATCTTGATACAAGGAACGATTTTGGAAGGATTGAAGTGTTGAAGTGGAGATTTGATACTACTGTTATTAAAGGAATCCCAGGTTTGCAACTTTCACCATACACCTTAATTTAAGCATTGTTAAGTTAGATTGTTATGTTAGAATGGTTAGAAACAATTAGGAGATGGATTCTGGAGAATTTGAGGGCATTTGGTTAGGTTCAAGATGATGACACCATTTCAGTTTGGATCAAGAACTTGGTGTATAGTGAGCAATAATATGAGTTCTATAGGGGAAACTGATCAGTGTAATGTGATGAACGCTTTAGACCAAACAATTTCAAGATTAGAGATGATTGATTCTTGGCCAGAATTTTGATCCACGATCGTGTTTAGGGTTAGAGTGAATTTCAATTGAATCTAAGACTAAGGCTGTGTTCAGTGTGGAATTTGGAGTATATTAGTGCTTTAAATCGTGTGTTTCGATGGAGATATGGTGGAGTTTGAATTGAGAAGGATCCATGTTTGAACTTTGGTTCTTCCCTCCATTTCCATGGCTGGAGGTAGGAGACGATATCCTAGCCCTCCGATCCCCATACGACCCGTTGACTGGAGCCAGATCCAAGGGCTATGTTTTAACTTGAGTTTGTGAAAGAAATTCTGAAACTTCAACACCAAACGCTGCGTATCACTTAACTTCAGCATTGGGCTTAAGTGATGAATCACTATCCACACCCCCACTCATGGCCCATTGATGAATTGAACTGGCTTTGGTTACTTAATGCACCGTATCTTTTCCTTTTTCTTTCCTATTTTTGCAATTAATTTCTGATTTAATCGTGGGCCTAGCGTGTTTACTGGTGACACCCCCATTTAGAGCCCATTCGCATATTACACTATCCTAGGTTACTATCTGCACCAACTGTTTTGCATTTTATTTTCATTTTCTCCATTTTTCTTTAAACTTTAGAAAATCATAATTAATTGAAAATTTATCCAATTAAACCCATTCTTCTTGCATATTACTCATGATTGAGTCTGTTATTTTTTAGAGAAAAAATATTTTCATTTCATGTAATTTCTGATTTTATTGGAATTTTATATTTTAATTGATATTAAAATGATTATGTTTGATGCATGTTTTTGTGGATTTTTGTGTGATCTCATGGTGATGATTATGAGCCTAATTTTTTTTGTGTGAGTAGGTTAGACATGTATGATCCCAAAGAATTTTTCTCACATTTTTGTGATGAAAATAAGTTTGCTTTCTAGATTGATATTTAGATGCTTCCTTTTAGGGTTTAGGTTTGATACCTTATAATGTAGAATTTAGTTCTAGGTCTAATTTGATGGTTTGATCTTTGAACTTAATGTGGTAGAGTCATGATTGACCTAGGTTCCCATAGTAATTTTTTTAGGATTTTACAATTGATTTCAGTATTTTAGTTAGGACTAACTTTAGTACAAGGTTTTAGGTGATCCTAATTTACTAATTCAACTAGTTTAACTTCCCTAGTTCCCTTAGATTAGGGTTTGTGCTTGGTTTGCCTTTGGTTGAGATTGAAGACAAGTTGAAGACAAGGTGAGGATGCTTGAAGTTGCTTGGAGCTTTGGATTTGTTGGTGCCTGAAGGTGTCTGATGAAGATTAGGAGATAGGACATAGGGAGAGCCTTGTAGTTAGAATGATTTCTTTCACAAACATGGAAAGCATCTTGTGCTTCCATTCCTCCCCATGACTAAGAGTCCTTCTCAGATATTCACATCCCTCCTTTGGAAGGATGAGTGGCTTTATCTGGGAAGTATAACTTTGAGGGAACCAGTCTCTCATAAGGATGAACCCTTACAGGCTTCCTTTGGTTGACAGTAAGCTGTTTATCATTTCCACTCATCCTGTTAAATCAGTTATCTTCTAGTTTGAGTATCTTGAAAGATGTTGGACTTGAGTTTGAAGATGAGGACTTCACTGAAGAGTGTGGAAAAGGATGATTCCTTGAGCATTGCCATTGCAGCTAAAGCTTGAAGAGCAAGAAAAACAAGTTGATACTTGAGGATCCAATAGAGATTGAATGAAGAGCTGAGGCTTGAGAAAGAATGGAAGGATGAAGTTGACACTTCCAGGTGATTGAAGATTACTCTGAGAAACTGAAGCTTGTAGATGAAGAGAGAAGACCAAGTTGATACTGGTGAAGCAAAGAGAGCTGAAGCTTGAAGACTAAGTTGATACTTATGAAGAGGATTTAATTGAGATTGAGTGAAGAGCTGACGCTTGAAGAATAGAAGATAAGTTGATACTTACACTGATGCATTGAGAGCCTGAAGGAATCAAGTTGATACTTGTAGTTAGGAGTGAAGCCTGAGGGTGAAATTGACTGAAGAGCTGAAGCTTGGAGAAGTGAAGATAAGTTGAAACTTATGTTGAAGGGTGTTGCACCCTAAAATTTGCTCAACTTATTTCACTTGGTTTATGTCTCATAGCTTTAGCATTTGCATATTAGGTCATGTACATAATTAATTCATCTGCATAGCATAGCATGGGCAAGTCATCCAACAAGGGACCAAGTGCCATTCTTATCTCTATGAGCCTATCAAGAGGTTCTTATTCAAATTCAATCTTAGCCAAGTCATCAGAAAGAAATTGAAATCTGAGAAGTCAGTGGATCAAACAGTGGATCTATCTCCTATCTTGAGGGTATTTGAAGATCATCAAAGAAGTTGTGAGCAAGGAATTGAGGTCACGGAGTGCATGTAGACATCATGGAAGACCTAGAGGGTCATTTTGAAAGTGAGACAAGTCATTGATGTGATTACAAGAGTTGCAGTTGAAGACAGTCAACTAGGGTTTCATCTGGGTCCACCCTGGGTCAACCCTAGGTCAAATGCTTGATTGAAGGGCATCAAGGCCTGTTTGAAAGATGTGGGATGCCTCATTTGACATGTAGATATGGATGTGGTGTTGTGCCAAGGAGAAATCAAGAGAAATTAAGAAGAAGAGAGGTTTCTAAATTAGGGTTTCTAGGTAAAATCCCCTAGTTTAGGGTAAACTTCCAAGCAAGATAATTCAAATGCAAGCCTCAAATGGATCCTTGGCCAACATGAAACTTGTAGAGGATCTCAAGACCTTTAATATGAGTGGTGGAAGGCATCAAGAAGATTTATAGAACTCAAGTTATGGTTCTTGCAAGTTACAGGTCATCTGAGGACACTGAAATTTGTCTGTGAAAGTTACTTGACTTCCAAGCAACGTTTACCCCTCAAGGAGCTTTCAAATGGATTTCTGGTCAACATGAAAGTTGTTCCTCATGATCTTAGATTTCTAGAAAGGTATGGTATGCCTTCATATGATTTGTGGAACTCTACTTATGACTTTGGCAAGAAAAGGGCATTTTGGTCATTTGGAAATTATAGGTCATTTTAAGCATATGGCCATATCTCATACTTGCAAGTCTCAAATGGAAAAATGTTCAACATCAAACTTGCTCCAAATGACATTTTGAGTCTAGAAAAGTGATCATAGAAGTTGGGAAATGCATGTAACTTGGGATTGTAAAATTGACCAATTATAAGGTAAAAAGTCCATTTTCAAGTGAATAAAATTGGGAATTTTTAATACAAAGGCAAAACCAAACATGTGACATACCATTTTGAAGGGAAATTGCATTTTGAGATGATTGGCATTATTATATTTTTAATTTTAGGTCAAGAAATGGAGGTTATCTTAAGTTACTTGTAAAAGAAGAAACATATGTCAAATCACAAGGAAACCAAGGTGCAATGCAAGGGATGCTTCATACACTTTCTATTTGTCATGAAAAGAGAAATTAAAGATATTTTGGGCTGTTGTAACATTGCTTTTATGAGCTGATTTTTTCACTTGGCAAATTCATTTTCTCATGCAATGATATGAATAACTTCTCATGGGATCAATCTAGCACATTCCAGAACTTTCCATCCCCATCTATATAAACCCTAAAGCTGATCCAATGCAGGGTTGAACTTCATTTGGCTAGAAAACTCAGAATTGCATTTCATTCTCTCTTTTGCAAATCACACTAAAACTCTCTCAATTCTTCATCATTCTTCAAAGTTCTTGATTCTATCATACTCCATATTCATCATAGATCACATTGCCAGCAAGATCTGAGTGTATTGAAGTCATAATTGTGTGCTGCGAATTTTCACATCAAATTGCAAGAAGAGTTGGTTACAAGAATCCAAGGCATTTGAGCAAAGATTGTTGCAAACAGAACCAAGAACTACACGTGGTGATTGATCCTGGAGCATTGTAGGCTTTGAAGTGGAGATTTCATCCATCTGTTTTCAAATTTCTACCAGGTTAGTGATCCCTTCGAATTAGCTGATTTAGGTAGCATGATGTAGATTTGTTAGGATAAGCATGACCTAGGTGGTTAGATGAACATTTCTGGAGATTTTGATAGGATCTGGTGAAGGTTGATCCATGAACACAATTCCTATTTGGACATAGGACTTAGAGATTAGGCTACTAGAATCTTAAGTAGACGGTGATTCTTGATCAGTGTAATGACATGAAGAGATTAGTGTGCTTAAATCGTGCTTTGGTGATGAAGTTTCTGATCAGTTTTGAGATCCAGATCGTGTTTCATGATGTAGTTGATATCAATAGAAACCATTGCTATAGATGAATTCCTGGATGAATTTGGAGTGGTTTTGTTTTTTACAAGTTTGAATTTGGTGAAGAAATGAAGCTGTATGAGTGTGTTGAAGTCTGGTGCAACAAAGCTCGTTCATGGTGTTCATGGTAGAAACCCTAGGTCCATTGGAGAAGATGAGTGACAAGCGTTGGATCAAAATGACTGTGTTGACTGAGACTCTAATCGTGGGGCTGAGATTCAAAGCTGAGTTTGGAGGGAAGCTAGTAAACGTGAAACGCGCCGTTTCACTTAAGTTCTCAGACGGGCTTAGTGACATTCCTTTTCACACCCCACTTCTCCCAGGCCCACTTGTTTGAACTGTAATTTGTTGCTACTGGCACCGCTGGTTTTCCATTTTATTTTGTTTTAATGAATTGTTTCTATGTTAGTATTGGGCCTAGTCATTTTTGCTACGCACACCCTGGTTTGAGGCCCAACCACATTTTGAACTAAATATAGCTGCTATTCACACCACGCGTTTCTTTTTTTATTTATTTTGTTTTTTGAAACTATTTTTGTTTAGTGCTGGGCCTAGATGGATTTACTATGCGCACCCTGGATGTTTGGCCCAGGTGGATATAGAACTAAGCGCCTCTGCTGCTTGCACCCCCTGGCTTTTATTCCTTTTTTGTTTTAATTCATTTTATTAGCATTTTATAAAATTCATAATAAATCAAAAAATAAGAGTTTTGACATGAGAATTTTTGCAATAGATTAGAATTGACTTGAAGAAAATTAAAAAGAATAAAAAATATTAGTTTAGTATTTTTCCCTATTTTTGCTTTTATTTTACATTTTAATTGTTTTTTAATTGAATTTAGTTGTATATACTTTTTGTAGATTTTATTTTAGGTGACTCCCTTAATCTTTTTAAGTCTTTCTTTTTAGTATAACTAGATATGGATATTAGGCCCCCCTGATTTTTATACCATTTTTTAGGATTTATTTTAGGTAGTTTAGTTAGAAATTATTAGGATAGTCAATTAGGATTGTGAATATAATATAGGAATAACAAAACAATTTTCTTTTTGGGTTTTCTTTAGGACAAAGTAGAAGGTGGGACTATAGGGGTATTATGGGTAAGTGATAGATCCCTTAGAAAATGCTAGGAATTCCCCTATTATATTAATACTATTAGTATATTTTCTGTAATTGATTGATTGTGTGGTGTGCCCTCTCTAGGGTTATTTGTTTGACTGTGTGGGGTATTGGGCCTGCTTGGGGTCTGGGTTTGAGCTGAAGACTTTGCTCATGAAGCCCATTGAAGACAAAGAATGAAGACCAATTTCCAGAGTTGATGAAGAGTATATCTTGCTGGCAGCTATTGAAGAGTATAGGATCTAGGAGCTAGGTAGAGCTCTAGAATAGAAACTTGATTCATAAATATGGAAGGTCTTGTTTGCCTCCATTCTTTCTCTGTGATTCAAAGTCTCTTTTAAATACCCACCTCCTTCCTTTGGAAGGATTAATGAATGTATTTAAAAGATATAACTTTTGAGAGAAAATTGTCTGTATCATGTTAACAGTCAGTAGGCCACCCTTGGTAGGCAACTGACTGCTTAACATCCAATTCATCTTGTTGACTGCTGCTCATCTTGGAGAGTGAGACTTGAAGAAAAGCCCTGACAGATTGAAGATAGAGACCTTGCTTGAAGTCTGTGAAGATGAAGACTGATGCTTGCTTGAAGCCTGTAGATGGTTGAAGATGACTTGAAGACAGATGTTGATGAAGCCTGCTGCTTGCTGTTTATTTTTGCTGTTTATAATTTTTGATGTATTGTTTGAATTTCCCTAACTGTATTGTTTGCCATTAATCGGTTAGGTTGAAAGCGAATTTTGTTTGCTTTTGCCTGTTGTTTTCTAGGTTCGAGGTTGAGTGTGACTCCCTTGCCTCGCTTGTATTGCTGCATTCATGCATTTTACTGTTTTATTGTATCTGTTGTTTCTGTTTCCGTTTATCCCTTAGGATCTCTGTTTCTCTCTATGCAAGAGAGGAACATGATAGCCATTAGGTCTTAACCCATGCATGATAACATTAGGTTAGTTTGATTCCCTTTTCAACCGTAGGTTAGAGTTCCGTCTCTTCTTTCTCAAAATAAACAGAAAAACACAATAAAATTTCAAACCCAATAAAAGACACTTCTTCCGTAAAAGAATGTGAACTCATCAAAACGTCATTTTTGTCCGCTTGGACCAGTAATCGGAAAAACCCTTTTTCAGAAGGAGATAAAAACAATCAAGACAGACTTGTGTCGTGCGTGGCCCGAACTACGTTTGCTCTGATCTTTCATGCTATATGAAAGTACGTAGGCATAGGATGCGATATCCTAGCGAGCAACCTTCCCCTCCTTTCCCGTAGGTAGGCGAACTACGTTGACTCTGATTTCTCGTTCCCGACGGGAATACGTAGGCATAAAGTGCGATACTTTGCCGAGTCATTTTATTTTATTTTAACCTCAGACTTGTAGAGTAGATAGAATAACAATCCGTACTAGAAAACAAGCGTGGATCCCGTCGAGTACGACGGACGTGAGGGGTGCTAATACCTTCCCCTTGCGTAACCGACTCCCGAATCCAGGATTTGGTTGCAATGACCATTCCTTTCCCGTATTTGTGGTAGGTTTACTTCGAGCGTTTCCTTTCCCTCTTTGGGATAAATAACGCACGGTGGCGACTCTTCTGTTCAGCCGGCGCCAATTTTCGCAGTAGCGACAGCTGGCGACTCTGCTGGGGATCCAACGTCCCCTGGCTGCTAAGGACTGCGATAGTTCCTTATGCATTTGGGATCCAACGTCCCTTAAGCGAGTCAATCCTAGCGCTTGTTTTCCCGTCGAGGATTTTGTATGGATTTATGTTTTCTGTATTCAGCACTATATTATTGTTATTATTGCTGTATTGGGGTGTGACGGGTGTTCTATGATTGAGAGATAAGCCGGACCTGGGCTTGAGTGCACTTAGAATTAGAGTAGAAAGTAGTGGGCGCGTGCCGGCTTTGCTTGCATTAGTGTCCCACAAAATCTACACTCGGACGAGGTTCTTCTGGTTGACTTCCTTTTCTACCCTTTGGGTCGAAGGGGTTGTTGGTTAGTTGAATTGTCGACTCCGGGAACCGATCAGTTGGAAGTTGGCTAAGTGAGGCCTCTTCAGGATTTGATGATGCCACTCCTTCTGGGAATCGTATCATCAACCCTGAAAGTCTGTGACGCCGACGACCGCATAGGATGCCATACCATTGTCAGTTACTAGGACACCTACCTGTGAGAGGGTTTGGGGCTATGCAGGTAACTAGACCTTCAGATACCGGTTTGTTTCTTGATTGGAGATTCAGGGTATTTATGGACAGTTGAGGGGTCTATCAGAGACCAGTTGCAGTTATGGTATTGGGTCTATCAGAGACCAGTGTTGGAGCTTTGTATTGGGTCTGTCTAAGACCAGGGTTTGAGGAATTCTGGAGGGTCTATCTGAGACTTATAATGTGGTTCAGGCTTCTCAGCCATGGCACTTGGTCCCTGTTGCATTTATTTGCATTGCATTGTTCGCATAACCATTATCATGTGCATTTCATTAACGTGTGTCTGTGTTGCAGGTGCATTTGCATATTCCCTGATTCTAGTGCCCGGACTTCTGCTTATTGATCATGGCTAGTTTGAGAAAGACAGTTGCATACAAGTTACCTACACCTGACATTACTCCCCTACTTGGTCTGATGTCCCTTGCTGATGAGGAGGTTAAGAGAAGTTTCAGGATGAGTTATGGAAGATTGTTGAGACTGGTCTACAAGCCAACTGCTGTTGAGATGAATGGGCTGTACACCTTGATGCAATTCTACGACCCCGCCTTGAGATGTTTTACATTTGTTGACTTTATTTTGGGGCCTACCATGGAAGAATACGCAGAGTTTATCGAGCTGCCGGTGCAAAATAAGGTTCCTTTCATCCATCGTGACGCTAAGCCCCAGCTGGAGGACTTAGCAAAGGCCTTGCACATGAACGCTTCTGAACTATTAGTGACTTCTTAGCTTGGGGTTCCAGGTTTCTCCCTCGATTTTCTGGTTGGCAAAGCTCAAGAATACGCCATGAGCGGGTGCTGGATAGTCTTTAATGCTATCTTGGCTCTGTGCATCTACGGAATAGTGTTGTTTCCCAATTTACCCAATTTTGTGGACTTGGACGCCTTTCATCTGTTTGCTGCTGGCAACCCTGTACCCACCTTGATTGGAGATCTCTATCATTCATTGCACTACAAAAATGAAAATAGAAGAGGAAAGACTCTTTACTGTTGTGCGCCGCTGTTGAACATGTGGTTTAAGAGCCATCTCCCCCTGAAGGGACCTTTTGTAGATAGTGCAACTACAACTGACTGGCTAGAGCGCCTGATGAGACTATCTTCTGAAGACATTGAGTGGTTTGACCGAGACTTGTTGGGGTCTGAGCTTATTTTTAGTTGCGCTGGGTATCCTAATGTTCCTTTGATAGGAAGAAAAGGGTGCATCAATTACAACCCATCTCTGTTCATTCGCCAGTTTGGATACGCGTTGAAGAACCCACCTAGGGAGGAAGAAGTACAGGAATCTCTGTACTTCACCGGTGATTTGAATGGAGAGTTACTAGCCAAGCTTCAGCACGCCTGGATGCGTATCAACAGAAGAGGGAAACCACTATTGGGGAAGAATGATTGTCAGGCTTATGTATCATACAAAGTTTGGATCCAAGAGAGGGCAAAACAGTTGCTGATGCCATTTCCAGCTGCACCGGTTCATGTTCATGTTCCAGTGGAGGAACCAACCACCGTTACTATGGAGGTCTACGAACAAGTTGTGAAATAGAAGGAAGCCTTGATGAAGATCAATGAAGAGTTAGAAAAGGAACTGGCTCAGATGCGTAGTGAGAAGAACAAGGCTGTGCATTCTTTTCAACAGCAAATTGAATTGGTAAACAGGCTAGGTGCTGAACTGACCGAAGAGAAAAAGAAGCGTGAATGCCTGGGGAAAGAATTCAGAAGCTCTCATGATATGTTGGAGTCCAAAAAGAAAGCACTTGATGCCGCCCACCAGGAAATCTCTTCTTGTAACAAGACGTGGAACGCTACGCTAACAAACAACAAAAAGAGGGAAGACAAATTGAAGCAGCAAATTTCTGAACTTGAAGAACAGTTGAAGGCTAGCACCAAGAAGTATGAAGAGGAGGTGATGGCGAGATATGGTCTCCAGAATACATTGAACAAGGCCATCGAAAGCAAGAAAGAGGCTGTGTCTCAGAAGCGGAAGCTAGAGGATCGCTTCGGAGAAGGAGCATGGGAGGAATCTGCTGGTGATTTACAGCGTGTTCTCAAGCGAAGAGACCTACTTGTTAAGGGTCTGCTTACCCGACCAAGTCATCCAGAGACTAAGAGGCTATTAGAAGAGTACCAGGCATATGGGAGAACTTGACCGTTTCATGTATTAATGTGTATGCTTTATTTGCATTTGTGCTGACCATCACCAGGATTGTTGGTTGAGGTCATGCCTTCTTATTGTACATTCATTGATATTGTATTCTTGGCTTGATGGATTTCTCTGCAATATATGAGGTGTTTTCTATGATTCGGCTCCGATCTTTGTATTGCTGTCACTGTCACCACACTGGCACATTCGCACTAGAATCGGGGAATGATATCCCCTAATGCACAGACACATGTTGCATTGCATTCGCATTCACATTGCATTACAGGTGATTATTGAACTATATCTCATTTCTTGCACCGTACAGGTCTTTTCAGGATTGAAAGTCAACGCCCGCACCGATACTCCACTCGCACCAACTACATAAGATTTATGGATCAGATGCAGAATGAAATGCAGGACATGCGTGAGAAGCTGGCGCTATTCATGCAGACAATGGAGACCATTGTGAAAGGCCAGGAGAACTTGCAAGCTTTGGTGCAGCCTCTGCTGGTGAGAAATGCTGGGCACGGAAACAAAGACCATAATTCTGTGCGAGTTGACACTATTCACGGGGATGGTACTCCCACACCGGTAGCTCCACCTGTGGTGAACATACCTGCTGTCAATGTGAACAACGGCGCGGCCGCCGAGAACGGTAACGCAGGAATCGGTAACGAGACTGTCGTCAACAACGTTGGGTTCGGAGATGTCTATCTGGGTGGTGATAATATGGGAGGTAATGGCTTCGGTAATAATGGATTCGGCTTTAATGACCAGGGGTTTGATCATGCTAGAAAGTACGACTTCAACGCTCAAGGCTTCGGACAGGACGGATTTGGTATTACCAATCAGGGTTATGGCGGATTCGGAAATGGAAATGGTGCTGGGATAATGTCTTTTGGACCTGCAGGAGTCGCTCCGGGGTATGGCAACAGAGGGCGGGGCCCTGTAATGAATCAGACTAGATTTGGCCGTAACAACGGATACGACGGATACGGAAATGGGAACGGTAATTGGCTAGAAGATCAGCAAGAAGATGCTTTCTCCGGTGGAGGTTTCGAAGGTCCTATGGATGACTCTTAGAGAATCAAGATGCTCGAGGAGCAGATGAAGGGGGTCGTGAATCAAAGCGCTGTTGGTTTAGATATGACCACAATGGGTCTGGTGCCTGGTCTGAGGGTACCGCTAAAATTCAAAGCTCCCACATTCGACAAATATAAGGGGGATACCTGTCTAAAGGTGCATGTGCGATCATACTACAGAAGGATGTCGGCGTATTCAAACGATGAGAGGATGCTGATGCATTTCTTTCAAGATAGCTTGTCTGGTCCTTCCCTCGAATGGTACATGGGGTTGGAGCCAACTCAGATAAAGACCTGGAAGCAGCTGGCTGAAGCGTTCGTGGCTCATTATAAGTACAACAGTGACTTGGCACCCAACCGGGTCCAATTGCAGGGGTTGTCCCAGAAGAAGGGCGAGAGCTTCAAAGAGTATGCGCAGAGATGGCGCGACATGGCTGCTCGAGTTCATCCTCCTTTGGATGACAAAGAAATGAATGATATGTTCATAGGAACATTTACCGGTATGTTTTATGATAAGCTGTTTCATACTTCTTTGGGCAGTTTCTCGGACTTAATCCTGATGGGGGAGAAAATTGAAAGCAATATTAAACTGGGAAGATTCCAAGCTGAGGAATCCACTTCAGCTGGCAGTAACAGAAGGGCTTTCGGTGGGCTCCGTCAAGGTGATGCAAGTGCAGTGTTTGGGGGCCGAGGCCGAGGCCGGGGCAGAGGTCGAAACCAGTACAATCAGCCGCAGCAGGTGGCAAGTGTCACCATTCCATGCCAGCAACAACAAATACAACAACAACAACAGCCACAACAGGGGGTACATCCTGCCCAACGCAGAATCCAGGGGGGCAGACCAAGGAGGGTGTTTGAAACGCCTCCTTCAACGTATGCAGAATTGCTACAGACGTTACTGGGTTTGAACTTGGTGGAAAAAAGGACTATGGCGCCAGTAACAGGCACTCCGCCGTATGGCTTTGACGCAAGCAAGCACTGTGAATTCCACTCCGGGGCTCCTGGCCATGACGTAGAGAGTTGCCACGCGTTCAAACATGTGGTACAGGATCTATTGGATAGTAAGGCTATCAATTTTGGACAGGCAGGTCCGAACATAGTACAAAAGCCCATGCCCAATCATGGGGCAAATGCTATTT
Organism: Lathyrus sativus; assembly: GCA_963859935.3. NCBI lineage: Eukaryota > Viridiplantae > Streptophyta > Magnoliopsida > Fabales > Fabaceae > Lathyrus > Lathyrus sativus. Next base: position 234,208,527 of record OZ012737.1, read on the forward strand.
TAACTGAGGAGGGTTTGAACTTGATCATGAACGTTGATGACCTAAAGACACCGTTGTGTGAGATAAAGAGCAGATTATTGAAAGGAGGTGTGTATCCGGGCTGCGACGAGTATTGTTTAGAGTGTTGGACCCAAGCTGGGGGTTGTGCCGAATTGAAGAAGGGTATCCAGACCTTGATAGATGGAGGCACATTGCAATTCGACAGAACGGCAGTTGAAGAACCTGCAGAGTTATTAGCAGACGAGCAAAGTGATGTAGCTACAGTGACAATCCCCCGAAAAACAATAACTATAACAGCGCCAGCCAGGCGACCGCCGATCACTATCACCAAGGCAGAACCAATCCCTTATAAGAGCACTAAGGCTGTACCTTGGACCTATGGGTTGGAAGCGTACTGTGATGGGGTGAAAATTGATATTGGTAAACAGCCAGTTGAAGTTGTAGACAATGTCATCGGTACCGGAGGGATGACGAGAAGTGGGAGAATTTTTAAATCGCCTGAGGTAGAGGCTGAACGACTGGCGAAAGGAAAAGGAAAGGTGAATGAAGATGTCCCTGTGCAGAGGAACGAAAAAGAAACGTCATTGAAGGATGTGGAAGAGTTTATGCGCCTTATTCGTAAGAGTGATTATAAGATTGTTGAGCACCTTCGACAGACGCCATCAAAGATATCCATACTGTCGTTGCTATTATGTTTCGAAGCTCATAGAAATGCATTGTTGAAAGTTCTGGATACTTCCTTCGTACCCCAAGATGTTTCTGTGAATCAGTTGGAGGGGGTGTTGGCACATGTGAACGCAGGCTATAGCTTGGGATTTACAGACTTTGATTTGACCCCGAAGGGGAGAGAGCATAACATGGCGTTGCACGTCTCAGTCGAGTGTAGGGGCTCAGTCATGTCTCATGTACTGGTAGATACCGGATCTTCCTTAAACGTGCTGCCCAAGAAAGCAATGATGAAATTGGACGTCAGGGGAATCCTTTGTACGCCTAGTGACTTGGTGGTCAGGGCATTTGATGGTACGCGAAGAACAGTCTTTGGATCCATAACGTTACCTCTACAGGTGGGGCCGAAGGTTTTCGAAACTGAATTTTACATTATGGACATCCAACCAGCATACAGCTGCCTTCTCGGACGACCCTGGATTCATGGTGCTGGGGCAGTCACATCTACCTTGCACCAAAAGCTGAAGTACATGGTAGGGGACAGTGTGGTCACGGTCTGTGGAGAAGAAGATATATTGGTTAGCCATCTGTCCTCACTCAAGTATGTAGAAGTCGACGGCGAGATTCATGAAACACCATGTCAAGCCTTTGAAGGGTTGCACATCAAAGACAAAGGTCCCGGGCCGAGTAAAGCGTCAGAGGTAGCCGTCTCGTCATACAAGGAAGCTCAGGCTCTAGTGGAGACTGGTGAGGCAAAGGGCTGGGGCAAGATTTTGGATATTCTCGTGAAGATGGATAGATTTGGGCTGGGATATCAACCGTCGTCATCAACACCTGCTGCGGGGGCACCCCGTTTCAAAGGACCAATAACAATCACAGCTAGTGGAGTGTATCACGAGGCCATCAACGCTGTTTCAGATTCTGAAGAAGGAGACAGTGACTGCGACATGGACGCCTGGATTCAGCCGAGCGTGCCAGGACAAGGATTATGCAATTGGTCTATTCAGGAGATTGTTCCTGTGACTCACAAACAGTAATACTTTGTTTTCTTAATTGTTGAACAATCTGGTGTCTTACCCGGGGCATCGTGATTTTGCTTAGGGTTGTGCTGTTATGTACATTGCGTTGTTTAATCATTAAATAAAAGGCGTTTTTTCATGTATGAATATTGTGATCTCTGTTTTTCCTGTTTTTGTGTTTTACAATAAAATGGCAACGTGGTTATTCGCTTTATGCATATTTTGAAGCATTTAACCATTCCTTTTGCAGGATAATATTTTCAGATGACATCATTGAATCGCCTATGACTCATTTCGACTTTGAGCACCCGGTATTTCAGGCCGAAGAGGAGATTGTTGAAGATGGTGACGTTCCAAAAGAATTGTCTTGGTTGGTAAAGCAAGAAGAACGAGTCATTCTGCCTCATGAGGAGGTCATTGAAATTATTAACCTGGGGCCGGAAGGGGTTGAAAAGAACATCCGTATAGGAGCCGCGCTGCAGAGTGACATCAAGCGAAGACTGGTTGAAATGCTCAGAGAGTACAGTGATGTGTTCGCTTGGTCATATGAAGACATGCCTGGGCTGGATACGGATATGGTTGTGCACCGTCTGCCGCTAAAAGAAGAATGCCCGCCGGTTAAGCAGAAGCTTCGCAGAACTAGACCTGATATGGCAGTGAAAATTAAGGAGGAGGTTCAAAAGCAGTGGGATGCTGGTTTCCTGGCTGTTACTAAATATCCCTCATGGGTCGCTAATATTGTACCAGTGCCAAAGAAAGACGGTAAAGTGAGAATGTGTGTAGATTACCGTGATCTGAACAAAGCGAGCCCCAAGGATGATTTTCCGCTTCCTCACATCGATGTGCTGGTTGACAACACTGCCCAATTCTCCGTATTCTCCTTCATGGATGGCTTCTCGGGCTATAATCAGATTAAAATGGCGCCAGAAGACATGGAGAAGACTACTTTCATAACGCCGTGGGGAACATTTTGTTACAAAGTGATGCCCTTCGGATTAAAGAATGCTGGGGCAATGTATCAGCGTGCAATGACGACTCTTTTTCATGATATGATGCATAAGGAGATCGAGGTTTACGTTGATGATATGATTGCCAAATCCCAGACGGAGGAAGAACATTTGGTGAATCTGCTGAAGCTATTCAAAAAGCTTAGGAAGTTCAGGCTGAGACTGAACCCTAACAAGTGCACCTTCGGGGTGAGATCGGGTAAACTGCTGGGGTTTATCGTGAGTGAAAAAGGAATAGAGGTTGATCCTGCAAAAATAAAAGCAATACAAGAGATGCCGACGCCTAAAACAGAAAAAGAGGTGCGCGGGTTTTTAGGGAGGTTGAACTACATCGCTCGGTTCATATCTCACCTAACAGCTACGTGTGAGCCGTTATCCAAGCTGTTGAAAAAAGACCAAGCTGTAACGTGGAATGAAAATTGTCAAAAGGCGTTCGATAAAATAAAACAGTATTTGCAGGAGCCTCCCATTTTGATACCCCCAGTGGCAGGGAGACCCTTGATTATGTATTTGACAGTTCTTGAGGGAAGTATGGGTTGCGTTCTCGGTCAACACGACGAGACAGGAAGAAAAGAGCATGCAATATACTACTTGAGTAAGAAGTTTACCGAATGTGAATCTCGATACTCAATGCTCGAAAAAACTTGTTGCGCGCTAGCCTGGGCCGCCAAGCGTTTGAGGCAATACATGCTGAACCATACAACCATGCTCATCTCGAAGATGGATCCTATCAAATATGTATTCGAAAAGCAGGCATTATCGGGGAGAATTGCCCGTTGGCAGATGGTTTTGACCGAATATGACATCCAATATGTCTCGCAGAAGGCTATAAAGGGGAGTGTATTATCAGAATACTTGGCAGAGCAGCCTATTGAGGACTACCAATCGATGAGGTTTGATTTTCCTGACGAGGATATCATGTACCAAAAGATGAAAGATTGTGAAGAGCCGTTGCCGGACGAAGGACCAGAATTGGGTTCCAAATGGAAGCTGATCTTTGACGGAGCTGTAAACGCCTATGGTAGCGGAATAGGGGCAATCATCACTACTCCACATGGGTCGCACATCCCGTTTACTGCCCGATTGACCTTTCCAGTTACCAATAATGAAGCCGAATACGAAGCTTGTATCATGGGGCTTGAAGAAGCCATTGATTTGCGAATCAAAAATCTGGACGTATACGGAGACTCAGCTCTGGTGGTGAATCAAATAAAAGGAGAATGGGAGACACGTCAGCCTAATTTGATACCGTACATGAATTACGCGAGGAGATTGTTGCCCTTCTTTGACAAGGTTGAGTTGCATCATGTACCGCGAGCAGAAAATCAGATGGCCGACGCTTTGGTCACATTGTCTTCCATGTATAAAGTCAACTTCTGGAATGAGGCTCCCAGAATTGTTATCTCTCGGCTTGACAGACCTGCCTTCGTATTTGCCATTGACGAAGCATCTGATGATAAACCTTGGTATTTTGATATCCTTAATTTCCTGAAAAACAAAGAGTATCCGGCTGGGGCATCCAGTCACGATCAGAAGACTCTCAGGAGATTGGCGGGTAATTTCTATTTGAATCCGGACGGTGTCTTATACAGAAGAAATCACGACTTGGTGCTACTACATTGTGTGGATGAGAAAGAGGCGAAGCTGCTCATGGAGGAAATACATGAGGGTACATTTGGTACACATGCTGGTGGGCATGCTATGACGAGGAAGCTGCTGCGGGCAAGTTATTACTGGCTGACTATGGAAACTGATTGTTTCAAGTTTGCGAAGAGGTGTCATAAGTGACAGGTCTATGCAAATAAGATCCATGTGCCTCCGAGTCCTTTGAATGTAATGTCATCGCCATGGCCATTCTCAATGTGGGGAATCGATATGATTGGAAAGATCAAGCCGACGGCTTCTAACGGACATCGGTTCATTCTGGTAGCAATTGATTACTTTACCAAGTGGGTGGAAGCGGCATCTTATGCAAATGTGACTAAGCAGGTGGTGGCCAGGTTCATCAAGAGAGATATCATTTGTAGATATGGAATCCCCGAGCGGATAATTACCGACAACGGTTCAAACTTGAATAACAAAATGATGAAGGAGCTGTGTCAGAGTTTTAAGATCGAGCATCACAATTCCTCCCCTTATCGACCCAAGATGAATGGCGCTGTTGAAGCGGCCAATAAGAATATAAAGAAGATTGTTCAGAAGATGGTGGTGACCTATAAGGACTGGCATGAGATGCTACCTTTTGCTTTACACGGTTATCGTACGACGGTACGCACATCAACCGGGGCAACCCCGTTCTCGTTGGTATATGGAATGGAAGCAGTGTTACCACTGGAAGTCGAGATTCCTTCCCTAAGAGTATTACGAGATGTCCAACTAGACGAGGCAGAATGGGTGAAAGACAGGTTGAATCAGCTGAGTTTAATTGATGAGAAGAGGCTAACTTCTCTAGCATACGGTCGTTTGTACCAGAGCCGAATGAAGAAAGCATATGATAAGAAGATACATCCTCGGAGCTTTCAGGCGAGCGACCTTGTGCTAAAAAGGATCCTCCCGCCACAGGCAGATCACAGGGGCAAGTGGACCCCCAATTACGAAGGGCCATACGTTGTCAGAAAAGTCTTCTCAGGAGGAGCTTTGTTGTTGTCCACCATGAACGGTGAAGACTTTACGTCGCCTGTGAATTCGGACGCAGTTAAAAAATACTTTGCTTGAAATTGACCCGCTGGACAGAAAAAAGAGAGTCCAGGAAAAAATGGGGCATCCTGGCGAACCAAAAACAGAATGAAAGGTTCGGGCAAAAATTAGGGATAAAATTGAAAAATATACACCCGCGAAGTTGAAAACCTACACTGGGCGGCTTCGGCAAAAAGGGGTATCCCGGTGAACTGAAAACCCGTAAAGGGCGGTTCACGCAAAAGTTAGGGATTTGAAAAGCAAATGACTGCGGTCCGAATTTGATACTGCGGTGCGCATTGGTGCGGGAGAATATACCTGAGGGGTCGATTATCGGATACAATCTCTTCGGAAGTGTGAATACCGGGAAAGCACTAGAGTCGGGCGAGTCATAGGAGGATCAGCTCATGATGTTCGTCTGCATCCCGTTGCCGACATGTGTACAAATTTGATTTGTCATTATATTTATGCTTCTTGTGCATAATTGTATATTTGTTGTGCGTAGCTTCCTCTTTTCAGGAGTTACATCCCGTGTACAAAACTCTGCCCATTTAGGGGCCCAATCAATAAAACATGTTATTCAGTATTTGATGCTGGCTCTTTACTGTTTTGTACATGACAAACACCAAGGTTTAATAAAACTAGCAAGTGTATAACGTCGCTGGCCCTTGCCAATAATTGATAAAACTTTGAATTAACTGAAAATAATATCGCGAACGCTAACCTGAATAGATTTGGTTGCATAGACTTGTCTTGTCTCGTTTGTGGTGTTGCAGGGCTCTTGACCGTATGAAGTGGACGATCAAAAGATTACAGTACTAACCAGAGGCTCGTAACCGAAAGACTCGATCCCCACGCAGGTCGCGCTTATGAGATGCCAATGTTCCTTACTGAAGAAGGATCGAATTCCCCAGCTAGTCGTAGCTTATCCGAGGGACATTCTCCAACAAGGGCGTTTACCCTCAGCATAATTGACGATTCCAAGATCGAAGGCTGTATTCAGACAGTGTGGTGTCCCCCCAAAGGGATCCCCCATCCCGAGCAGAGTGGTTTAGCCTCAGAAGATTAATTTCCAATTTGTGAGCTGTACCCAGACAGTCTACTCTTCCCAGTAGAGATTCCATTCCCAGTAGGGTCGTTTACTCTCCCCCGACGGAGTCAGTTGATTTTTCCCCAAGAGAGTTGTTTCGTCCTCAGAGGAGTTCTCTCTTTTCAGCAAGTGTTTTCTTTCCTCCCAGTGGAACTCAAAAGGATCCCCCATCCCGGCAGAGTTGGTTGTGAGTCCCGACATTTATTTTGTCGAGATACCGTGTGATACCCGTTCACTCTCCGGCAGAAGTCCAATCATGATTGGCGCATTCAGTTATTCCTCAGCGAAGCGGGATTCACTCTTCCAGCATTTATTTTGCTGGAATAAGTCTGTGACACTTGGTTATCCCCAGCGGAGTTGGCGTTGTCCTCAGCATTTATTTTGCTGAAGCAGTTTTCTATATCCCAGCAGTTCGAGCTTGCATCTGCATCGGCATATAGTGTCATATTTGCATCTACCAAATAAAAACGCGTAGCATTTCCATGTCGAATGGAGCATTACGCCATTGTCAAACATATGCATTTTGAAACATAAGCCAGGTTGGTTAACCCGTTTGTTTTCAAGTGTTGTTTCCCTTGCAGGTGGAGGGAGCTCTCGCTCAAATTAATTGCCAAACATTCAAGATATCGGCGTGAGACATTCGATAATAATGTCAATTGTGGCATTGTTCCCCACAAAGTTGCTTGTTTAAGTTTCTCTTACCCCTCCAGCGGAGTATTTCTTCAGGATTGCTGTTATAACAATATCAAAAGAGTTCGTGAATCGATTTTTGGAGGTTGTCTGACAGTGTGAATTCAGAAAATCCCCAGGAGAGTCCTTCTCAGATTTGCTGCCATGTCAGCACTGAAAAATTGGAAGATTAGGCTCATATTGTGTCATCCATATGATTGATGGAGCCAGCTGCTGCAAAGATAGGCAGAAAACCTGTATTCGACAGAGTATTACCCGTAGCAGAGGCGGAGATATTTTCCTGTATTCGACAGAGTATTACCCGTAGCAGAGGCGGAGATATTTTCCTGTATTCGACAGAGTATCTACCCGTAGCAGAGGCGGAGTTATTTTCCTGTATTTGACAGAGTATTACCCGTAGCAGAGGCGGAGATATTTTCTTGTATTCGACAGAGTGTTTACCCGTAGCAGAGGCGGAGTTATTTTCCTGTATTTGGCAGAGTATTTAACCGTAGCAGAGGCGGAGTTATTTTCCTGTATTTGACAGAGTATTACCCGTAGCAGAGGCAGAGATATTTTCTTGTATTCGACAGAGTGTTTACCCGTAGCAGAGGCGGAGATATTTTTCTGTATTCGACAGAGTATTACCCGTAGCAGAGGCGGAGATATTTTCCTGTATTCGACAGAGTGTTTACCCGTAGCAGAGGCGGAGATATTTTCCTGTATTCGACAGAGTATTACCCGTAGCAGAGGCGGAGATATTTTCCTGTATTCGACAGAGTATTACCCGTAGCATAGGCGGAGATATTTTCCTGTATTCGACAGAGTATCTACCCGTAGCAGAGGCGGAGTTATTTTCCTGTATTTGACAGAGTATTACCCGTAGCAGAGGCGGAGATATTTTCTTGTATTCGACAGAGTGTTTAACCGTAGCAGAGGCGGAGTTATTTTCCTGTATTTGGCAGAGTATTTAACCGTAGCAGAGGCGGAGTTATTTTTCTGTATTTGACAGAGTATTACCCGTAGCAGAGGCAGAGATATTTTCTTGTATTCGACAAAGTGTTTACCCGTAGCAGAGGCGGAGTTATTTTCCTGTATTTGGCAGAGTATTTACCCGTAGCAAAGGCGGAGTTATTTTCCTGTATTTGGCAGAGTATCTACCCGTAGCAGAGGCAGAGTTATTTTCCTGTATTTGACGGAGTTATTTCCCGCAGTGGTGGCGGAGTTATTTTCCCGTAGTGGTGGCGGAGTTATTTCCCGTAGTGGTGACAGAGTTATTTCCCGTAGTGGTGGCGGAGTTATTTTCCCGTAGTGGTGACGGAGTTATTTTCCCGTAGTGGTGACGGAGTTATTTTCCCGTAGTGGTGACAGAGTTATTTCCCGCAGTGGTGGCGGAGTTATTTCCTGTAGTAATGACAAAGTAGTACCCGTAGCGATGGCGGTGTTGTTATTTTTCCAGATTATCTTCCCGCAATGGTGGCGGAGTGATGACGGTGTTATTTTTTCTGTAATGGTGACAGAGTGATTTTCCTGTATCGTTGGCAGGGTCATGTTGTGTTGACAGAAGTACTTCTCCCAGTGAAGTCAATAAGTTCATTCCAGTAGTGACAAGATAATGTTGAAATCAGATTTGTAGATAATGTTCCCCAAACAGTTGTGCAGTTAATTTCTGCGGTTGGCAAATTTCCGGGTTCTTAGTATTCAACCGTCTTGTATCTCGAATGTCTGAAGACTCCGGGCGTTTCACCCAGTCGATTCCAAGTCGCTTGAATAGGGGCAGCTGTTGCACCCTAAAATTTGCTCAACTTATTTCACTTGGTTTATGTCTCATAGCTTTAGCATTTGCATATTAGGTCATGTACATAATTAATTCATCTGCATAGCATAGCATGGGCAAGTCATCCAACAAGGGACCAAGTGCCATTATTATCTCTATGAGCCTATCAAGAGGTTCTTATTCAAATTCAATCTTAGCCAAGTCATCAGAAAGAAATTGAAATCTGAGAAGTCAGTGGATCAAGCAGTGGATCTATCTCCTATCTTGAGGGTATTTGAAGATCATCAAAGAAGTTGTGAGCAAGGAATTGAGGTCACGGAGTGCATGTAGACATCATGGAAGACCTAGAGGGTCATTTTGAAAGTGAGACAAGTCATTGATGTGATTACAAGAGTTGCAGTTGAAGACAGTCAACTAGGGTTTCATCTGGGTCCACCCTGGGTCAACCCTAGGTCAAATGCTTGATTGAAGGGCATCAAGGCCTGTTTGAAAGATGTGGGATGCCTCATTTTACATGTAGATATGGATGTGGTGTTTTGCCAAGGAGAAATCAAGAGAAATTAAGAAGAAGAGAGGTTTCTAAATTAGGGTTTCTGGGTAAAATCCCCTAGTTTAGGGTAAACTTCCAAGCAAGATAATTCAAAATGCAAGCCTCAAATGGATCCTTGTCCAACATGAAACTTGTAGAGGATCTCAAGACCTTTAATGGAAGGCATCAATAAGATTTATAGAACTCAAGTTATGGTTCTTGCAAGTTACAGGTCATCTGAGGACACTGAAATTTGTCTGTGAAAGTTACTTGACTTCCAAGCAACTTTTACCCCTCAAGGAGCTTTAAAATGGATTTCTGGCCAACATGAAAGTTGTTTCTCATGATCTTAGATTTCTATAAAGGTATGGTATGCCTTCATATGATTTGTGGAACTCTACTTATGACTTTGGCAAGCAAAGGGCATTTTGGTCATTTGGAAATTATAGGTCATTTCAAGCATATGGCCATATCTCATACTTGCGAGTCTCAAATGGAAAAATGTTCAACATCAAACTTGCTCCAAATGACATTTTGAGTCTAGAAAAGTGATCATAGAAGTTGGGAAATGCATGTAACTTGGGATTGTAAAATTGACCAATTATAAGGTAAAAAGTCCATTTTCAAGTGAATAAAATTGGGAATTTTTAATACAAAGGCAAAACCAAACATGTGACATACCATTTTGAAGGGAAATTGCATTTTGAGATGATTGGCATTATTAGATTTTTAAGTTGAGGTCAAGAAATGGAAGTTATCTTAAGTTACTTGTAAAAGAAGAAACATATGCCAAATCACAAGGAAACCAAGGTGCAATGCAAGGGATGCTTCATACACTTTCTATTTGTCATGAAAAGAGAAATTAAAGATATTTTGGGCTGATGTAACATTGCTTTTATGAGCTGATTTTTTCACTTGGCAAATTCATTTTCTCATGCAATGATATGAATAACTTCTCATGGGATCAATCTAGCACATTCCAGAACTTTCCATCCCCATCTATATAAACCCTAAAGCTGATCCAATGCAGGGTTGAACTTCATTTGGCTAGAAAACTCAGAATTGCATTTCATTCTCTCTTTTGCAAATCACACTAAAACTCTCTCAATTCTTCATCATTCTTCAAAGTTCTTGATTCTACCATACTCCATATTCATCATAGATCACATTGCCAGCAAGATCTGAGTGTATTGAAGTCATAATTGTGTGCTGCGAATTTTCACATCAAATTGCAAGAAGAGTTGGTTACAAGAATCCAAGGCATTTGAGCAAAGATTGTTGCAAACAGAACCAAGAACTACACGTGGTGATTGATCCTGGAGCATTGTAGGCTTTGAAGTGGAGATTTCATCCATCTGTTTTCAAATTTCTACCAGGTTAGTGATCCCTTCGAATTAGCTGATTTAGGTAGCATGATGTAGATTTGTTAGGATAAGCATGACCTAGGTGGTTAGATGAACATTTCTGGAGATTTTGATAGGATCTGGTGAAGGTTGATCCATGAACACAATTCCTATTTGGACATAGGACTTAGAGATTAGGCCACTAGAATCTTAAGTAGACGGTGATTCTTGATCAGTGTAATGACATGAAGAGATTAGTGTGCTTAAATCGTGCTTTGGTGATGATGAAGTTTCTGATCAGTTTTGAGATCCAGATCGTGTTTCATGATGTAGTTGATATCAATAGAAACCATTGCTATAGATGAATTCCTGGACGAATTTGGAGTGGTTTTGTTTTTTACAAGTTTGAATTTGGTGAAGAAATGAAGATGTATGAGTGTGTTGAAGTCTGGTGCAACAAAGCTCGTTCATGGTGTTCATGGTAGAAACCCTAGGTCCATTGGAGAAGATGAGTGACAAGCGTTGGATCAAAATGACTGTGTTGACTGAGACTCTAATCGTGGGGCTGAGATTCAAAGCTGAGTTTGGAGGGAAGCTAGTAAACGTGAAACGCGCCGTTTCACTTAAGTTCTCAGACGGGCTTAGTGACATTCCTTTTCACACCCCACTTCTCCCAGGCCCACTTGTTTGAACTGTAATTTGTTGCTACTGGCACCACTGGTTTTCCATTTTATTTTGTTTTAATGAATTGTTTCTATGTTAGTATTGGGCCTAGTCATTTTTGCTACGCACACCCTGGTTTGAGGCCCAACCACATTTTGAACTAAATATAGCTGCTATTCACACCACGCGTTTCTTTTTTTTTATTTTGTTTTTTGAAACTATTTTTGTTTAGTGCTGGGCCTAGATGGATTTACTATGCGCACCCTGGATGTTTGGCCCAGGTGGATATAGAACTGAGCGCCTCTGCTGCTTGCACCCCCTGGCTTTTATTCCTTTTTTGTTTTAATTTATTTTATTAGCATTTTATAAAATTCATAATAAATCAAAAAATAAGAGTTTTGACATGAGAATTTTTGCAATAGATTAGAATTGACTTGAAGAAAATTAAAAAGAATAAAAAATATTAGTTTAGTATTTTTCTCTATTTTTGCTTTTATTTTACATTTTAATTGTTTTTTAATTGAATTTAGTTGTATATACTTTTTGTAGATTTTATTTTAGGTGACTCCCTTAATCTTTTTAAGTCTTTCTTTTTAGTATAACTAGATATGGATATTAGGTCCCCCCCTGATTTTTATACCATTTTTTAGGATTTATTTTAGGTAGTTTAGTTAGAAATTATTAGGATAGTCAATTAGGATTGTGAATATAATATAGGAATAACAAAACAATTTTCTTTTTGGGTTTTCTTTAGGACAAAGTAGAAGGTGGGACTATAGGGGTATTATGGGTAAGTGATAGATCCCTTAGAAAATGCTAGGAATTCCCCTATTATATTAATACTATTAGTATATTTTCTGTAATTGATTGATTGTGTGGTGTGCCCTCTCTAGGGTTATTTGTTTGACTGTGTGGGGTATTGGGCCTGCTTGGGGTCTGGGTTTGAGCTGAAGACTTTGCTGATGAAGCCCATTGAAGACAAAGAATGAAGACCAATTTCCAGAGTTGATGAAGAGTATATCTTGCTGGCAGCTATTGAAGAGTATAGGATCTAGGAGCTAGGTAGAGCTCTAGAATAGAAACTTGATTCATAAATATGGAAGGTCTTGTTTGCCTCCATTCTTTCTCTGTGATTCAAAGTCTCTTTTAAATACCCACCTCCTTCCTTTGGAAGGATTAGTGAATGTATTTAAAAGATAGAACTTTTGAGAGAAAATTGTCTGTATCATGTTAACAGTCAGTAGGCCACCCTTGGTAGGCAACTGACTGCTTAACATCCAATTCATCTTGTTGACTGCTGCTCATCTTGGAGAGTGAGACTTGAAGAAAAGCCCTGACAGATTGAAGATAGAGACCTTGCTTGAAGGTTGTGAAGATGAAGACTGATGCTTGCTTGAAGCCTGTAGATGGTTGAAGATGACTTGAAGACAGATGTTGATGAAGCCTGCTGCTTGCTGTTTATTTTTGCTGTTTATAATTTTTGATGTATTGTTTGAATTTCCCTGACTGTATTGTTTGCCATTAATCTGTTAGGTTGAAAGCGAATTTTGTTCGCTTTTGCCTGTTGTTTTCTAGGTTCGAGGTTGAGTGTGACTCCCTTGCCTCGCTTGTATTGCTGCATTCATGCATTTTACTGTTTTATTGTATCTGTTGTTTCTGTTTCCGTTTATCCCTTAGGATCTCTGTTTCTCTCTATGCAAGAGAGGAACATGATAGCCATTAGGTCTTAACCCATGCATGATAACATTATGTTAGTTTGATTCCCTTTTCAACCGTAGGTTAGAGTTCCGTCTCTTCTTTCTCAAAATAAACAGAAAAACACAATAAAATTTCAAACCCAATAAAAGACACTTCTTCCGTAAAAGAATGTGAACTCATCAAAACGTCATTTTTGTCCGCTTGGACCAGTAATCGGAAAAACCCTTTTTCAGAAGGAGATAAAAACAATCAAGACAGACTTGTGTCGTGCGTGGCCCGAACTACGTTTGCTCTGATCTTTCATGCTGTATGAAAGTACGTAGGCATAGGATGCGATATCCTAGCGAGCAACCTTCCCCTCCTTTCCCGTAGGTAGGCGAACTACGTTGACTCTGATTTCTCGTTCCCGACGGGAATACGTAGGCATAAAGTGCGATACTTTGCCGAGTCATTTTATTTTCTTTTAACCTCAGACCTGTAGAGTAGATAGAATAACAATCCGTACTAGAAAACAAGCGTGGATCCCGTCGAGTACGACGGACGTGAGGGGTGTTAATACCTTCCCCTTGCGTAACCGACTCCCGAATCCAGGATTTGGTTGCGATGACCATTCCTTTCCCATATTTGCGGTAGGTTTACTTCGAGCGTTTCCTTTCCCTCTTTGGGATAAATAACGCACGGTGGCGACTCTTCTGTTCAGCCGGCGCCGATTTTCGCAGTAGCGACAAAGGGTTGAAACCTGGAGAAGCAAATTGATATTTGTCATGAGAGATGGTAGCCTTGAAGGGTGGCTGAAGTCTGAAGACTGGATTGATGTCAGAAGAGCTGAAGCTTAGAGTTGAGAGAGTTGTTGACCTGCTTTCTTGTCTGTTTTCTTTTCTGTATTGATGTGCCTTGTTTGACTTGCTTGATGCATTAGAATAAGTCCATGATTAGACTGACTTTAATCTAGGAGCATGATTGCACTAGAGGTTGAGTTGCTCCCTCTGCTTGTATTGTTACTGTATGACATTGCTTGCGGGTATTCGGTAGAGCCCTGCTCCCTTGCCCATGTGGTTTATTTTGCTTGATAGCATTTTATTTTCTTCTGTATGATTACAATCTCTTCTATTCTGCTTGACAGCATGTTGTTATCTTTTTATGTCTGATTACTGTTATTCATCCTGGCTTGAGGTTGAGATGAGCTTGTGGAGGTTGCTGCCCCACACACATTTCCTCCCTCACTTGCATTGCATGCATTTTACAGTCGTTATCTGTTTACTGTTTAAGCTGATGCTTTATCTGTTTCTGTTTATCATTGATATGATCCCTTAGGAATCTCACTTCCTTTGATAAGGGAGTGATGATAGAACTTTAGGTTGAGACCTATGCATGATAACTTCTAGGAGTTCCCTGTTTCAAACCTCAACTATAGGATGAATCCTTGGCATGACAGTAGGACTTGATAGTCTCCCCGTAGTTGAGCCTCTCTCTTCTCATCTCAAAACAGCTTAAGATACAGTAATCATGAATGATTTCTTTTGTACGTTACGAGCCTTAAGCTATCTGAGAAAGGATTGTTGAAGAGCTTCTTTCCAACAGTCTGGATGTTTGGTATGGCACCCTTTGGGTGACATGTGACACATTGACTCTCAGGTCACAGTCTTTAGTGCGATTGAAATTGCAAACACAATAAAAAACAGTTCTTCCGTAAAAGATAGAAAACAAACTTCAAACCTTTTTGCCCCGTGGGCCCATAATTCAAAGGAAGCTTTTCTAAAGAAAAGAGTGTCGTTAAACTTCAGCGCCACCGTAAACAGGCTTTGTCCCTAATTACTGGAACTGCTGTTTAACCCTACTCGATAAAACAGATGAATCTGAACCCCCGTAATCCGTAGTACCCCGAACTACGTAAGCTCTGATCTCTCATACCTGTTGAGAGTACGTAGGCACAATACTGATGTATTGGCGAGCCACCTTCCCCGTAACCCGTAGTAGGCCGAACTACGTTGACTCTGATTTCTCATTCTCTGATGAGAATACGTAGGCATAAAGCGCGAAGCTTTGCCGAGTCATTTTCTTTTTAAGCCAGCCTTGATAGGTAGATAGATAAACCAACTCGTCCAGTAAACACAACAAGCGTGGATCCCGTCGAGTACGACGGACGTGAGGGGTGCTAATACCTTCCCCTTGTGTAACCGACTCCCGAACCCAGACAACGGTTGCGATGACCTTGTCTTACCCTTTTCGTCAGGTTTTTCCGATCGTTTCCTTTCCCGTTCTGAGGGATAAATAACGAAAGGTGGCGACTCTTCTGTTTTGCCGGCACCTTATTTTCGCGGAAGCGACAACTGACGACTCTGCTGGGGACTTGATAGTTTCCTGGGGATCCAACGTCCCGAATGCGAGTCAGTTTGGGGATCCGACGTCCCCTGCGAGAGTCAATCCTAGCGCTTGTATGATTACTTGTTGGGTTGTGTTTATTTATCGCATTTTTATTTCCCGCACTTTATTTTCATTATGATATGATTATCTGTGCTGTTGTGGGAGGGGCATTCTGATGAGTGAGAAGCCAGACCCAGGCTTGAGTGAACATAGCATTAGTTGTGGAAATTAGTGGGCGCGTGCTTGCTTGGCAGGCACTAGTGTATCATGAAATCCACGCTCAAACGAGGTTCTCCTGGTTGGCTTCTTTTTCAACCCTTTGGGTTGAGGGGGTTGTTGGTTTGGAGGATTGTCGACTCTGGGGACCGATCATTTGTGATTCAGCCGAGTGAGGCCGCTTCATGAGCTGGTGATGCCACACCTTCAGTGTATCGTATCACCCCTCTTGAATGTCTGTGACGCTGATGAACGCATAGGATGCCGAACTTGAGTCAGTTTAGGTCCATACCTGTGAGCAGGGTTGGGTTTATTGCAGGAAACTTTGACCTTCAGACTACCTGGTTTTCTTGACAATGAATCAGTTCTGTTGGTACCGGAGGTTCTTATCATCAGATATATGATTGTTCTTGACAGAGCGGAGCTTTGGTCCTGTATCAGAGGACCTTATATTCAGAGATGTGTATTTCTTCTTGACAGAGCAGGTCTATGATTGGGATCAGAAGATCTCATCAACAGATGTATGGTTGTTCTTGACAGAGCAGAGTTTTGGTCCTGTATCAGAGGGCCTTATTATCAGATGGTTGTTCTTGACAGAGCAGAGTTTTGGTCATCAGATGTGTGTTCTTGACAGAGCAGATTTCTTGGTCTTGTATCAGAGGTCCTTATTATCAGATGTTCGTTCTTGACAGAGCAGATTTATGGTCCGATACCAGGGTTTTCTTCTTATCAGAGATAGTGGTTGTTCTTGATAGAACGGGATTATGGTTTTGTTGATACAGAATCTCCACAACACAGTTGCCTTGATCTCCTGCTGCATGATTGCATTTTACATTGCTTTGCACACTCATTTACATTTCATTAACGTGTGTCTGTGTTGCAGGTACCGTTTTCCTCGATCCAGGATTTCTCGCCTTCTGTTGCATTGTTATGGGTTCTCTGAGGAAGACCGTGGCTTACAAGCTCCCTGCCCCTGATGTGGTTCAGCTGACCAGTTTGATTGCTTTAGCAGATGATTCTGTGAGAGATGAGTTCAGAAAATCTTACGGCAAATTGCTCAGTTTGGTTCGTAAACCTTCTGAGTTCGAGTTGAATGGGTTACACGCTCTGCTGAAGTTCTACGATCCTCCGTTGAGATGCTTCACTTTCCAGGATTTCGTTCTCGCGCCCACGCTAGAGGAATATGCTGATTTGTTAGGTGTGCGTATCAAGAGGCAGATGCCTTTTGTTCATATGGATGCTGAGCCTGATCTGGCTAGTCTAGCTCCTTCACTTCATCTGGATGCCTCCGAGTTGGTATTGTCTAGTTGGAACAAGGTTCCCGGGTTCTCCTTGCAGTTCTTAGTGGGAAAGGCTCAGCAGTGCGCCAAAGACGGATGTTGGGTCGTATTCAACGCCATTCTCGCTCTGTGCATATATGGCATCATTATGTTCCCCAATATGCCCGATTTTGTAGACTTCGACGCCTTTCGCATCTTTGCTTCAGGGAATCCAGTCCCTACCTTGATAGGAGATGTCTACCATTCCATCCACTACAAAAACGAGAACAGAAGGGGCAAGAATGTCTCGTGTTGTGTGCCCTTGCTTTATAAATGGCTTGATAGTCATCTGCCCAAGAGGGGTCCCTTTGTTTCGTCTGCAACCACAGCTGAGTGGTCCGAGCGTTTGATGAGTCTATCAGCGGAGGATATCGACTGGTTTGACAGAGATAGGTTGGGTACCGAGATTATCTTCAGCTGCAGCGGGTTTTCGAACGTGCCTTTGATAGGCAGGAAGGGCTGCATAAACTACAATCCATCTTTACTGGTCCGACAGTTCGCGTACGCTTTGAGAGCTCCGCCGAAGGATGAAGAGGTGCAGGAATCTCTGTACCTCACTGGTCTTCTAGAAGGGGATAAGTTATCTAAGCTTCAGCGCGCTTGGAATGGCATCAGTAAGAGGGGAAAACCATTGTTGGGGAGAAGTAATAATCAAGCCTACCCTCCGTATGAGACGTGGATCAGAGCCAGAGCCAATGCTATAGGGATGCCGTTTCTTCCTGCCAAGCCAGAAAGCCCTCCAATGATTGAAGAGCCTACCACTGTGCCCATTCAGCAGCATAATCAGGTGTTAGCTGAGAGAGATGAATTGAAGAGGGAAAATGAAGAACTAGAGAAAGAATTGGCGCAACTCCGAAGCGAGAGAAACGAAGCTGTTCATTCCTTCAAGAGGCAGACAGAGCTGGTGAACCAGCTGGGGACAAATTTGACTAAGCAGATAGCCGAGCGTGAACGCATGGGTCGAGACTTCAAAGCTGTCAACAACGTATTGGCTACGAAGAAGCAGCACTTGGACGAAGCATATCGGAGGATATCCAAGTTCAACCAGCACTGGAAGGCCTCCCTAGCCACCAGGAAAGAGCGGAAGGATAAGCTGACGCAATAGATCTCCAAGCTGGAAGCCCAGGTGAAGGCTAGTGAGAAGAGGTTTGATGAAGAAACCGCTCGCAGATATGCCGCCGAGGGCCAGCTCAATAGGGCTCTTGCTAACCTGAAGGAGCGCAAACTGACGTTTGAGTCCAAGAAGCGGAAGCTAGAAGATTGCTTCGGCGAAGGAGCACTGGAAGATTCGGTCGAAGGTCTTCAGTACACCATTGTACAGAGGGAGTTGCTCGTCGAAGGGTTACTTACTCTGCCTGATCATCCGGAAATGAAGGAGTTGTTAGAAGAGTTTCGCGCCCGTGGCCGTGCTTGACTATTTGTATTCCTTTTTTTTTTATTGTTGTTGTATGCTGACCGTCACCAGGCTTGTTGGTCGAGGTCATGCTATTGATTCTGCTTGTACTCACTGATGTCGTGTACTGCCTTGATGGGCCTTCTTTATATATGAGATTGTTATTTCCATGATTGGACTCAGACTTCTTATTATCAGCACTGGCACTAAGGCACTAGGATCGGGGGAGATCTCCCTAACGCACAGACACACGTTTGCATTTGCATGAAGCATTTGCATAACGAGCACTTTGTCGTTTTTCCTAACCCTTTTGTGTTTACAGGTTGTTTCAGGTTGTTCCAGGATTGATCAGAGACCTATTCACCGCTATCCGACCAGAGCAAATCAAACCAGAATCATGGAGCAAGTGCAAACTGATGTTCAGGAACTCCGCGAAAGAATGGATCGCTTCATGGAGCTCATGCAAGCGGTCGCCAATGGCCAGGATCAGCTCAGAACTTTGGTTCAGCCTCTAATTTCAAGGGTCGATAGCAATGGCGTACTCCATGGTGGGACCGTGCCTACTCCTCCACCAGTTGAAACTCCACAGAATGCGTCCCTGTGACCAGGGGGAATGGCAGTGCCAACGACAATGTGATAGCTAACATGAGACTCAATGGTAATACGACGGGCGTCGGTAATGGGAGTCTGGAAGCTAATGTCAATGTTGGGCTGGGCAACGGCAATGCAGGTGTTGGGAATCTGTTCGGGCCTCAGCCGTGGTTAGAAGACCGTCAAGACGATGTGATCTCTCAGAGAGGTGCTGAAGGGGAACTGACTGCTGAAGCATGTCTAAGGTTCAAGGCACTCGAGGATAAGATGAGAAATATCGAGAACCAGAGCACCCTGGGCGTTGATATGTCCAAGTTGGGACTGATCGCTGACTTCAAGGCGCCTCCCAAGTTCAAGGTACCTGACTTTGAAAAGTATAAGGGCACCACTTGCCCTCGTGTCCACCTGAGAGCATATTACAGGAAAATGTCAGCTCATTCTGAGGACGAGAAGTTGCTGATGCACTTCTTTCAAGACAGTTTGTCCGGACCCTCCCTCGAATGGTACATGACTCTGGAACCTACTAGTGTGAGCATTTGGAAGGACCTTGCTGAAGCATTTGTGCACCACTGCCAATACAACAGCGACTTGGCCCCGAACCGAGTCCAGCTGCAGAATCTATCGCAAAGGAACAATGAAGGGTTTAAGGAATACACCCAGCGGTGGCGTGAGTTGGCAGCCAGGGTTCAGCCGCCGATGGTTGAACGCGAGCTTGTGCAGATGTTCGTAGCCACCCTCCCAGGGGTTTACTATGAGAAATTGGTCAGCGGTATGTCCGGAACCTTCTCAGATCTCATTATCACGGGTGAACACATTGAAAATGGGATCAAACTCGGGAAAATTCAAGGTGGGTCATCCTCAGCTGGAGGAGGCGGAAAGAAACCTTATAGTGGCAAGAGACGGGAAGGAGAAACGAGCGCCGTGACCAACGCTCGAAGGAAGGGGAAAGGTCCTCACCAACAGGTGGCCAGCATAACTATCCCGGCAGTTCAATAGCCACCGCAGCAGCCGAATCAACAAGGGTACAAAAAGTATCAGAATCGGGTACCTCTGTCGAGCCGTCACCTCGAGACACCGCCCATATCATACGCACAACTATTACAGACTTTGCTTCAGCTACAGTTGATCCAGAAGAGAACCCTGGCTCCCTTGACAGGGGCACCTCCTCCAGGGTATGACGCGAATGCAACTTGTGAGTTTCACTCAGGGGCACCAGGCCACGCAATAGAGAACTGCAAAGCATTCAAGCATAAGGTCTAGGACATGGTGGATGCTAAGATCATCAACTTCTCCGATAATGTGCCAAATGTCACGAAGAACCCTATGCCGAATCATAGGGGAGGTGGAGTAAACGCCATTATCGAAGACGAGAGTTTGGATTTGTTGACTGACGTCAAAGATCTGAAGACACCGCTTAGCTTCGTTAAAGCTAAGTTGATGAAAAAAGGTTTCTTTCCAGGATGCGGAGAGCTGTGTATGGGCTGTGCGACGAGTCCTGATGGATGTGACCAGCTGATAGAGGGAATTCAAAGTCTGATGACTGAAGGGATATTACAGTTTAGCCGGAGGGCCGAAAGCGGATCGGGAGAGGTAGTGCTGAAGCAAGATGATGAGGTCGCCACCATCACCATCCCTCGCCAGACGATAACTATTTCCGCACCCAGGCCGCCTACAATTACCATCACCAAAGCTGGGCCGATACCGTTCGAAAGCACTAACGTAGTCCCATGGCATTACGGGGCTGAAGTCTACTGCAACAGACAGAAGTTGGAACTGGAACCGTTTGAGTCATCTGTGGAGAACCTTGTGGGAATTAGTGGTATCACTAGCAGCGGAAGAGTGTTTGCACCACCTGAGGTCGTGGCGGATAAAGCGGTCAGAGCTGATGCAACTAATAAAGGTAAGAGTAAAGTCGTCGAAGAGATCCCTCGTGGGGTAGAAAAAGACTTACTCGTTAAAGACGCCGAGGAATTTATGCGATTGATTAAAAAGAGTGACTACAAGATTGTGGATCATCTCCATCAAACACCCTCGAAAATTTCCATCCTGAACTTGTTGCTGTGTTCTGAAGCACACCACAACGCGCTGCTGAAGGTGTTGAACGCAGCATATGTACCGCAGGAAATATCGGTAAACCAGCTGGAGGAGGTTGTAGCCCACGTGAATGCTGGAAATGGGTTAGGGTTCACTGACCTAGAGCTGACGCCGAAGGGAAGGAATCACAATAGTGCCCTGCACATCTCGATAGAGTGTAGGGGAACGATTATGTCGCACGTGTTGGTGGACACGGGTTCGTCACTCAATGTTCTTCCGAAGAAGGCATTAATGAAGTTAGATACTCGTGGAGTGATTTGCACACCCAATGATCTGGTTGTGAAAGCGTTCGATGGAACTAAACGCCATGTTTTCAGGGAGGTGACCCTGCCCATCCAAGTCGGGCCGGAAACGTTCGACGTGATCTTTTACATTATGGACATCATGCCCGCCTACAGCTGTCTATTGGGCCGGCCATGGATCCATGCTGCTGGAGCCATGACCTCCATGTTGCACCAGAAACTCAAGTATGCTGTCGGAGGTAGCATCGTAACTGTGTGTGGCGAGGAAGACATAATGGTGAGCCATTTGTCGTCCTTCAAGTATGTTGACATGGATGGGGAAATCCACGAAACCCTATGCCAAGCGTTCGAAGCTGTCAAAGTCAAGGATGTAGCTCCTGTAGTCACTGAGAAGCCAGAGATGACTCTCTCCTCCTTCAAGGAAGCTCGGGCTGTTGTCCAAGCCGGATCTACCCCAGGCTGGGGGCGAATTTTGGAGATACCTAACAAGCAAGACAAGTTTGGGTTGGGATATTCTCCTGCGGCTGAAGCCTCCTCTTCTAGCAGTGCGTCGCGAGGTAAAGGGCCGATCCAGTTTACCAGTGGCGGGGTGATATTTGAAAGCGTCAACGCGGTGTATGAAGACAGCGGAGATAGCGACTGTGACCTAGACTCTTGGATCCAGCCAAGCAAGCCAAGCGAGGGCCTCAACAACTGGTCCGTCAAGGATATCATCCAGATGACAAGCGAAGAGTAATGATTTACTTTTTCCAATCATTGTACAACCCTATGTCCTACCCGGGGCATAGTGGTTTTATTGTCAGGGCCTTGTTGGATTATGTACATGCATTTTTTCAATAAATCAAAAGGCGTTTTTCTTCGTATTCAAATATTGTGATCTCTGTTACTCCTGTTTTATATTTGTTTTGAAAAACAATAAAATGGAAATGGGGTTTGTGCTAACCTGCATATCCTCGTTTTAAGCTTAAACCTTGTTATTGCAGGATCCACATAACAGATGACATCGACTCTGGACCTTCTACGACTTACTTCGACTTCGATTGCCCGATCTATCAAGCCGAAGAAGAGATTGATGAAGACGAAGACCTTCCTGAAGAGTTGACCCGCTTGTTGAAACAAGAAGAAAAAGTTATTCTGCCTCATGAAGAGGAGATTGAGATTGTGAATCTGGGTTCTGAAGAACTCATCAGAAACGTCAGGATAGGGGCTGCACTGCAGAATGATGTCAAGCAGAGATTGGTCGAGATGCTGAGAGAGTATAGTGACGTCTTTGCTTGGTCATACGAAGATATGCCCGAACTTGATACTGACATCGTGGTCCACCACTTGCCGTTGCGAGAAGATTGTCCTCCCGTCAAGCAGAAGCTTAGGAGGACGCGACCAAATATGGTCGTTAAGATCAAAGAATAAGTGCAGAAACAGCTTGATGCTGGCTTCTTAGCGGTCACTACTTACCCTCCGTGGGTCGCCAACATAGTGCCTGTACCGAAGAAGGACAGTAAGGTACGAATGTGCATCGATTATCGGGATTTGAATAGGGCGAGCCCTAAAGATGATTTCCCGCTGCCTCATATTGATGTGTTGGTCGACAATACAGCCCAGTTCTCCGTGTTTTCGTTCATGGATGGCTTCTCCGGGTACAATCAGATCAAGATGGCGCCGGAGGACATGGAGAAAACCACGTTTATCACTCCTTGGGGAACATTTTGCTATAAGGTAATGCCTTTCGGTCTGAAGAACGCAGGGGCCACTTACCAACGAGCAATGGTAACTTTGTTTCATGACATGATTCATCATGAGATTGAAGTCTATGTTGATGACATGATTGCAAAGTCCCAAACGGAGGAGGGACATCTGGTCAATTTGCTGAAGCTTTTTGAGAGGCTTAGGAAGTTCAGGTTGAGGCTGAATCCTAACAAGTGTACTTTCGGAGTACGGTCCGGAAAGTTACTGGGGTTTATCGTGAGCGAAAGAGGCATCGAGGTTGATCCGGCGAAGATTAAAGCGATACAAGAAATGCCAGTGCCAAAAACCGAAAAAGAAGTTCGTGGTTTCCTGGGCAGAATAAACTACATTGCAAGGTTTATCTCTCAGCTCACGGCCACGTGTGAACCGATGTTCAAACTACTAAAGAAAGACCAGACGATTATCTAGAACGAGGATTGCCAGAAGGCATTCGACAAGATAAAACAGTATCTGCAGGAACCTCCAATCTTGATACCCCCAGTGGTCGGACGGCCTCTAATCATGTACTTGACAGTTCTTGAGAATACTATGGGGTGTGTTCTCGGTCAGCACGACGAGACGGGCAGAAAGGAGCATGCCATTTACTACTTGAGTAAAAAGTTCACAGACTGTGAATCTCGTTACTCGATGCTGGAGAAGACGTGTTGTGCACTAGCCTGGGCTGCCAAACGTTTACGACAGTACATGCTCAATCACATCACCATGCTAATTTCGAAGATGGATCCGATCAAGTACGTCTTTAAGAAGCAAGCTCTTTCGGGCAGGATTTCCAGATGGCAAATGGTGTTGACGGAATATGATATTCAATACGTTTCCCAGAAGGCCATTAAGGGAAGCGTATTGTCTGATTACCTTGCCGAACAGCCGATCTCAGATTACCAGCCGATGAAATTTGAATTCCCTGATGAGGATATCATGTTTCTCAAAGCGAAGGATTGCGATGAGCCGTTGCCCGACGAGGGGCCAGATAGGAAATCCCAGTGGAAATTGATATTTGACGGGGCGGTTAACTCCTACGGAAGTGGCATTGGGGCGATCATCACGACTCCCCACGGATCCCACATCCCGTTCACTGCGAGACTGACGTTTCCGGTCACCAATAATGAAGCGGAGTACGAAGCATGCATCATGGGTCTAGAAGAAGCAATTGATTTGAGAATCAAGAACCTAGACGTATATGGTGACTCGGCGCTTGTGATCAACCAGATTAAAGGGGAGTGGGAGACTCGTCAATCGAATTTGGTGCCGTACATGAACTATGCCAGAAGGCTACTCCCATTCTTTGATCGAGTGGAACTCCATCATGTGCCCAGAGAAGAAAATCAGATGGCTGATGCCTTAGCCACGTTGGCTTCGATGTATAAAGTCAATTTTTGGAATGAAGCTCCACGAATTGTCCTTTCTCGTCTTGATAGACCTGCATTTGTCTTTGCGATCGAGGAAGCCGCCGACGGCAAGCCATGGTTCCATGACATCCAGACTTTCCTTATGACTAAGGAGTATCCTACGGGTGCGTCAACCCAGGATAAGAAGACTCTGAGGAGGCTGTCTGGAAATTTTTATCTCAATCCTGATGGAGTTTTGTATAAAAGAAACCACGATCTCGTGCTACTCAGATGTGTAGATGAGAAAGAGGCGAGTATGCTCATGGAAGAATTCCATGAAGGCACATTTGGTACGCACGCCGGCGGGCATGCTATGACGAGAAAGATCCTGAGAGCAGGATACTACTGGCTGACGATGGAGTCTGATTGCTTCAAATTCGCGAAGAGATGTCATAAATGCCAGATCTATGCTGATAAAGTTCATGTGTCGCCGTGCCCGTTAAATGTCATGTCCTCCCCGTGGCCGTTCTCCATGTGGGGCATCGACATGATAGGCAAGATCGAGCCCACTGCATCTAACGGTCATCACTTTATTCTAGTAGCTATCGACTACTTCACCAAGTGGGTGGAGGCAGCCTCATATGCTAATGTGACCAAGCAGGTGGTGGCTAAGTTCATAAAGAGGGATATCATCTGTCGTTACGGAATTCCCGAGCGGATCATTACGGATAATGGTTCGAATCTGAATAACAAGATGATGAAGGAGCTGTGCCAGAGTTTCAGGATTGAACACAACAACTCATCTCCTTACCGGATGAAGATGAATGGCGTCGTTGAAGCGGCCAATAAGAACATCAAGAAGATTGTTCAGAAGATGGTTGTGACCTATAAAGATTGGCACGAGATGCTGCTATTTTCACTGCACGGTTATCGTACAACGGTACGTACATCAACCGGGGCAACTCCTTTCTCCTTGGTGTACGGTATGGAAGTTATCCTACCGTTAGAAGTGGAGATCCCTTCTTTGCGAGTTTTGGTTGACGTGAAACTCGATGAGGCAGAATGGATTAAGAACCGACTGAACCAACTCAGCCTGATGGACGAGAAGAGGTTAGCATCGATTGCGCATGGTCGTCTGTACCAAAGCCGAATGAAGAAAGCTTATGATAAGAAGGTGCGTCCTAGAAGCTTTCAGACGGGTGATCTCGTCCTGAAGAAGATTCTTCCTCCACACTCCGATCACCGGGGCAAGTGGACTCCCAATTACGAAGGTCCATACGTTGTCAGCAAGGTCTTCTCGGGAGGAGCCTTGTTGTTATCCACGATGGATGGTGAAGATTTTGCATCCCCGGTGAACGCGGACGCAGTTAAAAAAATACTTTGCTTAAAAAATGACCCGCTGGAAAGAAAAAAGAATATCCAGGCAAAAATGGGGCATCCCGGCGAACCATAAAAAAGGGAAAAAGGTTTGGTCAAAAATTAGGGATATAAATTGAAAAAGAATGTACACCCGCAAAGTCGAAAACTCGGAAGGGCGACTTTGGCAAAAAAGGGTATCCCGGTGAACTGAAAACCCGCAAAGGGCGGTTCACGCAAAACTTAGGGATTTGAAAAAGCAAATGATTGCGTTCCGCGTGTGGACTTTCATTATTTAGTGGTTTGGAAGACCTGAGGGCCGTTTATCTGAATCAATCTCTTCTGAAGCTGAAGCGTCGGAGAAGTATCGAAGTCGAGTGGGTCATAGAGGGATCAACTCATGGTGTTCGTCTACGCCTCGTTGCCGACATTTGTATATACTGATGTATATTTATGTTTTATTTTTGCGCGGCTTCCTCATTCCAGGAGCTTGCATCTGTTGTAAAACATTTTTACCCATTCAGGGGTTCGTTATCAATAAAACGTATACTATTCAGCAATTATGTTTGTCTGTTTAGCATTTACCTGTTTTGTTTGCGAAAAAGAACGCCGATGTTTTTGACAAAATGCACATACATAAACTTACTGGCCTAGGCCACTGATTGTTGAAACAATGAATTACTTAAACATTGTCACAAGATGATAACCTTGATAGTTCCCTTTGAGAAGGGCATCTTGTCTGTTTGTTTGTGTTGTTACAGGTGTAGCGTATTCCAGACAGTACGCCGTACGCGTTCCCCAAGCAGGATGATTCCTCCTTCTCCAGCAAGTTCAGCAGCCTCTTCCCGCAGAGTCTGAACGTGAAATCGTAAAGCATTGATATGTCTCCCCAGGCAGAGAAGATTCTCTCCCCAATCAGATGCATCTTGAAGGAATGTCGTCTCCCCAGCTGAGTCGTATACTGAAGTGTGCAACAATTGGTAGTTCTAGACTGAAGTCCCCAACGGAATTGAGATTCCCCACAGAGTCGTACTCTCCCCCGAAGCAGGATGATCTCTTCTTCCCCCAGCCGAGTTTGCAGATCCCCAAGGGAGCCGAGTCCTTGGAAAGCAGTTTGGGCCATGATTGGTTTTTCCCAGTAGAGTGTTGAGTAGCTGATGCCGTATGTCCTCGCCGGAGTCGTTATCTCCAGGGAAGTGGCCGTGAAGGCCGCGCAGTTTGTTTCCGCGATTGACATTGTTTTCCTCAGCAGGTTCAGGTTCTCGTAGAGCTTCGTTCCCCTGCAGCAGTCAACTGAAGTTTGCTTCCCCATGCGGAGTCCGATTGAGATTGGCGTGACCTCTTCTCCTTGGCAGGATGATTCCTTCCTCCACCAGAGTGGTTCTTTCTCCTTGACAGGAAGATTCTCTCGTCAGCATTTATTTTGCTGACGGGGCCGTAGCATTTTGCATGGTTGCATAACATTTATCATAAACGCGTAGCATTTCCACCGTGTGGAGCATTGCGCCATTGTCAAAGCATATGCATACTAAACATGAGCTAGGTCGTTACCTTTCTTGTTTTGCAGGTGTTCCTCCGCAGAGTCGTTTGCTCAAGATGATTCTTGAATTCCCCAGCAAGGTCGTTTGCCCAAGATGATTCTTGAACTGTCCCCAACAACGTCGTTGCTTAAGATGAGTCTTAAAATCCCCAGTAAAAGCCGCCAGAGTTGGTTGCTCAAGTTGATGCTTAGAGTCCCCGGCAGAGTGTTTGCTCGGGATGATTCCCGAAATCTCCAGCAGAGTTATGGGTTCAGGATGATCCTTGAAGTCCCCACGGAGTCGTTTGTTCAAGATGATTCTTGATGTCCTCAGCAGAGATGATTCACCCAGAATGATTTCTGGATCCCCGAAGCAGAGTTACTTGATAGTTCCCCAAAATCCCTAGCGGAGATACGTCATCCCCAGCAGGTTCCTGAACGGCGAAGCTGAAACTTCCGTTGAAGACTTGATGATTGAAGTCCAACCGTATTGACGAAGCAGTTCTCTCAGCTGAAGAAGAGTGCCTAATGGTAGAAGTGGATATCCCTAAGCGGTTCATGATTGACCAAGAATTCTATTCCCGACTTACTGATGAAGTCCGGCTGGCGCCCAGAAATTTCTTTGAATGCCCGACGACATGATTAACGTGATTGTTGACCTGATGAGTCCCGAGGAATCCTGATGCCTGACGGCATGATCGACCATGTATTACCGGTTACCGTGTGACCAATTCCCCAACTAGTTACCGTGCAGCTAATATTTCAGTTTCCGAAGACTTGTTCCCATCAGAGTACCGTGTACTTGTGCAGTTGGCAAATTTCCGGGTTTGTCGGTATTCAACCGTCTCGCACCTTGATTGGTTGAGAGCCGTTCGCTTCTCACCCAGTCAGGTTCAAGCCGTTTGAATAGGGGCAGCTGTTGCACCCCAAAATTTGACCAACATTTCTTGTGTTTCATTTCATTCCCATTAGCATTATCATTTGCATTTCATTGACATGTATGCAGGAGATCAAGAGGTATGAGTACCAATCAAGAGCTACACAATACTTTGAAGCTAGCCAAGAAGGTTATTCAAGTGTTCAAGGGTAGATGCCTTTGTTAGAGAAGTCAAAAGATCCCCAGAGAGAGTGGTTGAAACCAAGAGTGTGTGCCTCCTAACTTGAGAGTTGTGGGAGCTCCTCAGATGATTCTGAAGCTATGAAGATGGACTTGAAGCCTTGAGAGAGCTTATGAGATGTCTTGAAAGCCATCATGAGGCCTAGACAGGTCATTGTGCAAGATTAAGAAGCCCCAGCCATGAGTGGTGCAGTTAGGGTTTGACTGGGTCAACCCTAGGTCAACTGATGATTTGGACAAGGTTGAGACCTAATACAAGAGCCATGTGATCATGGATTGATGCATTGAGATGCTATAAGGATGACTCCAAGGTTAACTCATCATGATTGAAGAGTTTGAGAAGTTTCAATCTAGGGTTTCTAAGGCTTGACAGTGTAAAATCCCCTAGTTTGACCCCTATCTTCAAGGCAGTTTAGCTCAAGATGTGATTGTCATCTCATCCTACCCCCAACATGAATGTTGTAGAGCTTGCTCCTAGATTTAATTTGAGTACTAGAAGTCCTTGATAGGGTTTGTATAGCTCAAGTTATGACTTTGACAAGTTACAGGTCATCTGAGGTATGTGAATCTAGGGCCTTGAAAGTCACCCAACTTGCATCAAACGTTTGCCCAAGAAGGATGACTCCTATGAACTTTTGGTCAACATGAATGTTGTTCCTTATCTTCTTAGATTTATAGAGAGTACTAGAAGTCCTTGATAGGATTTGTAGAACTCAAGTTATGGCTTTGACAAGTCAAGGGCATTTTGGTCATTTAGAGATTACAGGTCATTTCAAGCATAAGGCCATAACTCCTATTTCCAAGCTTCAAATGGAAAAATCTTCAACATCAAACTTGTTCAAAATGATGTTTTAAGGCTAGTAAGGAGGTCATGAGATGTTGGAAATGCTTGTAGATCATACTTGTCAAAATGGTCAAAATAAAGGAGGATTTAATGTATTAAAGTGACCTATTTTTGGGAATTTTCAATACATGACCAAAACAATGCAAGTGACCTACCAAATTGAATGGAAAAATCATTTCAGAAACAATGGAATTATTACAATTTTGATTTGAGGTCAAATCGAGGGACTTATCATAAGTTACTTGTAATCTAAGTTACACTTGCAAAGCATAAGAGAGATCAATGTAGAAGCTATCCAAGCATTCTAACATCTCATACATCTCATCTAAGGAGATTTTCAATTCAGAACCAAGTGCTGCAACAAGGGAAACATGGACTGGTGTGAGTATGGCTTGAAATGAGAAACCATGACATTAGATTTTCAAAATCTCCTTGGATGGTTCCAGAAGGTGCTAGAGGGTTCTGAATCATTCTATATATGATTTAGAAGAGGTCCATGGAAGAGGTTGGTGAGAGTTGAGGGAGGAGAGAGAGTTGGGATTCTAAATTTGTTCATTGCAAATTGAAATCCATTCTTCATTTCTACACCATTTCAATCGATTCTTTCAATTGCAATATCTTCCTTATGAGTTACTGAGTGATTCCATAGCAAATTGAGAGCAAGAACATGGCTGAATCGTGCATGAGCTTTTGAGTTCCATCTGCTGCAAGTCACTATCAGGTTTGGAGTTGCAAGCATCTTCCATCCATTCTTTTGCAAACAGAAGCTATATCTTGATACAAGGAACGATTTTGGAAGGATTGAAGTGTTGAAGTGGAGATTTGATACTATTGTTATTAAAGGAATCCCAGGTTTGCAACTTTCACCATACACCTTAATTTAAGCATTGTTAAGTTAGATTGTTATGTTAGAATGGTTAGAAACAATTAGGAGATGGATTCTGGAGAATTTGAGGGCATTTGGTTAGGTTCAAGATGATGACACCATTTCAGTTTGGATCAAGAACTTGGTGTATAGTGAGCAATAATATGAGTTCTATAGGGGAAACTGATCAGTGTAATGTGATGAACGCTTTAGACCAAACAATTTCAAGATTAGAGACGATTGATTCTTGGCCAGAATTTTGATCCACGATCGTGTTTAGGGTTAGAGTGAATTTCAATTGAATCTAAGACTAAGGCTGTGTTCAGTGTGGAATTTGGAGTATATTAGTGCTTTAAATCGTGTGTTTCGATGGAGATATGGTGGAGTTCGAATTGAGAAGGATCCATGTTTGAACTCTGGTTCTTCCCTCCATTTCCATGGCTGGAGGTAGGAGACGATGTCCTAGCCCTCCGATCCCCATACGACCCGTTGACTGGAGCCAGATCCAAGGGCTATGTTTTAACTTGAGTTTTTGAAAGAAATTCTGAAATTTCAACACCAAACGCTGCGTATCACTTAACTTCAGCATTGGGCTTAAGTGATGAATCACTATCCACACCCCCACTCATGG
Organism: Lathyrus sativus; assembly: GCA_963859935.3. Taxonomy (NCBI): domain Eukaryota; kingdom Viridiplantae; phylum Streptophyta; class Magnoliopsida; order Fabales; family Fabaceae; genus Lathyrus; species Lathyrus sativus. The sequence goes on from OZ012737.1 coordinate 234,239,286, forward strand.
CCCATTGATGAATTGAACTGGCTTTGGTTACTTAATGCACCGTATCTTTTCCTTTTTCTTTTCTATTTTTGCAATTAATTTCTAATTTAATCGTGGGCCTAGCGTGTTTACTGATGACACCCCCATTTAGAGCCCATTCACATATTACACTATCCTGGGTTACTATCTGCACCAACTGTTTTGCATTTTATTTTCATTTTCTCAATTTTTATTTAAACTTTAGAAAATCATAATTAATTGAAAATTTATCCAATTAAACCCATTCTTCTAGCATATTACTCATGATTGAGTCTATTATTTTTTAGAGAAAAAATATTTTCATTTCATGTAATTTCTGATTTTATTGGAATTTTATATTTTAATTGATATTAAAATGATTATGTTTGATGCATGTTTTTGTGGATTTTTGTGTGATCTCATGGTGATGATTCTGAGCCTAATTTTTTGTGTGCGAGTAGGTTAGACATGTATGATCCCATAGAATTTTTCTCACATTTTTGTGATGAAAATAAGTGTGCTTTCTAGATTGATATTTAGATGCTTCCTTTTAGGGTTTAGGTTTGATACCTTATAATGTAGAATTTAGTTCTAGGTCTAATTTGATGGTTTGATCTTTGAACTTAATGTGGTAGAGTCATGATTGACCTAGGTTCCCATAGTAATTTTTTTAGGATTTTACAATTGATTTCAGTATTTTAGTTAGGACTAACTTTAGTACTAGGTTTTAGGTGATCCTAATTTACTAATTCAACTAGTTTAACTTCCCTAGTTCCCTTAGATTAGGGTTTGTGCTTGGTTTTCCTTTGGTTGAGATTGAAGACAAGTTGAAGACAAGGTGAGGATGCTTGAAGTTGCTTGGAGCTTTGGATTTTTTGGTGCCTGAAGGTGTCTGATGAAGATTAGGAGATAGGACATAGGGAGAGCCTTGTAGTTAGAATGATTTCTTTCACAAACATGGAAAGCATCTTGTGCTTCCATTCCTCCCCATGACTAAGAGTCCTTCTCAGATATTCACATCCCTCCTTTGGAAGGATGAGTGGCTTTATCTGGGAAGTAGAACTTTGAGGGAACCAGTCTCTCATAAGGATGAACCCTTACAGGCTTCCTTTGGTTGACAGTAAGCTGTTTATCATTTCCACTCATCCTGTTAAATCAATTATCTTCTGGTTTGAGTATCTTAAAAGATGTTGGACTTGAGTTTGAAGATGAGGACTTCACTGAAGAGTGTGGAAAAGGATGATTCCTTGAGCATTGCCATTGCAGCTGAAGCTTGAACAGCAAGAAAAACAAGTTGATACTTGAGGATCCAATGGAGATTGAATGAAGAGCTGAGGCTTGAGAAAGAATAGAAGGATGAAGTTGACACTTCCAGGTGATTGAAGATTACTCTAAGAAACTGAAGCTTGTAGATGAAGAGAGAAGACCAAGTTGATACTGGTGAAGCAAAGAGAGCTGAAGCTTGAAGACTAAGTTGATACTTATGAAGAGGATTCAATTGAGATTAAGTGAAGAGCTGAGGCTTGAAGAATAGAATATGAGTTGGTACTTACACTGATGCATTGAGATCCTGAAGGAATCAAGTTGATACTTGTAGTTAGGAGTGAAGCCTGAGGGTGAAATTGACTGAAGAGCTGAAGCTTGGAGAAGTGAAGATAAGTTGAAACTTATGTTGAAGGGTTGAAACCTGGAGAAGCAAATTGATATTTGTCATGAGAGATGGTAGCCTTGAAGGGTGGCTGAAGTCTGAAGACTGGATTGATGTCAGAAGAGCTGAAGCTTGGAGTTGAGAGAGTTGTTGACCTGCTTTCTTGTCTATTTTCTTTTCTGTATTGATGTGCCTTGTTTGACTTGCTTGATGCATTAGAATAAGTCCATGATTAGACTGACTTTAATCTAGGAGCATGATTGCACTAGAGGTTGAGTTGCTCCCTCTGCTTGTATTATTACTGTATGACTTTGCTTGCGGGTATTCGGTAGAGCCCTACTCCTTTGCCCATATGGTTTATTTTGCTTGATAGCATTTTATTTTCTTCTGTATGATTACAATCTCTTCTATTCTGCTTGACAGCATGTTGTTATCTTTTTCTGTCTGATTACTGTTATTCATCCTGGCTTGAGGTTGAGATGAGCTTGTGGAGGCTGCTGCCCCACACACATTTCCTCCCTCACTTGCATTGCATGCATTTTACAGTCGTTATCTGTTTACTGTTTAAGCTGATGCTTTATCTGTTTCTGTTTATCATTGATATGATCCCTTGGGAATCTCACTTCCTTTGATAAGGGAGTGATGATAGAACTTTAGGTTGAGACCTATGCATGATAACTTCTAGGAGTTCCCTGTTTCAAACCTCAACTATAGGATGAATCCTTGGCATGACAACAGTAGGACTTGATAGTCTCCCCGTAGTTGAGCCTCTCTCTTCTCATCTCAAAACAACTTAAGATACAGTAATCATGAATGATTTCTTTCGTACGTTACGAGCCTTAAGCTATCTGAGAAAGGATTGTTGGAGAGCTTCTTTCCAACAGTCTGGATGTTTAGTATGGCACCCTTTGGGTGACATGTGACACATTCACTCTCAGGTCATAGTCTTTAGTGCGATTGAAATTGCAAACACAATAAAAAACAATTCTTCCGTAAAAGACAGAAAACAAACTTCAAACCTTTTTGCCCCATGGGCCCATAATTCAAAGGAAGCTTTTCTGAAGAAAAGAGTGTCGTTAAACTTCAGCGCCACCGCAAACAGGCTTTGTCCCTAATTGCTGGAACTGCTGTTTAACCCTACTCGATAAAACAGATGAATCTGAACCCCCGTAATCCGTAGTACCCCGAACTACGTAAGCTCTGATCTCTCATACATGTTGAGAGTACGTAGGCACAATACTGATGTATTGGCGAGCCACCTTCCCCGTAACCCGTAGTAGGCCGAACTACGTTGACTCTGATTTCGCATTCTCTAATGAGAATACGTAGGCATAAAGCGCGACTCTTTGCCGAGTTATTTTCTTTTTAAGCCAGCCTTGATAGGTAGATAGATAAACCAACTCGTCCAGTAAACACAACAAGCGTGGATCCCGTCGAGTACGACGGACGTGAGGGGTGCTAATACCTTCCCCTTGCGTAACCGACTCCCGAACCCAGACAACGGTTGCGATGACCTTGTCTTACCCTTTTCGTCAGGTTTTTCCGATCGTTTCCTTTCCCGTTCTGAGGGATAAATAACGAAAGGTGGCGACTCTTCTGTTTTGCCGGCACCTTATTTTCACGGAAGCGACAAAGGGGACTGGTGGTACATATTCTTTTTCTTTATTTTTTTCAGTCTCGACCACAACAGAAGAAGGAGAAGAAAGTACAGCTGGGTGAGGTTCAGAAGGAGAAAGTTCAGAAGTTACCTCAATGATTTTTTTATTTTTTTCAGGGGCTGGTTCTTTAACTTTTCCGGATCTTAAAGCGATGGCACTCACATTAGCATTAGGACCCTTTGGGTTGACAATTGTTTGGGCTGGAAGTTGGTTCGACCCTTGGGCTTGCATGTTATTCATTTGAGTAGCAAGTTGTCCCATCTGTGTGTTCAGGTTTTGGATGCTAACATCGGTTCTTTGTTGGAACTGAAGGTTGTTGACGGCCATTTGTTTAACAAGTTCCTCTAAAGAAGGTCCGGAAGGTGCAGGGGCAGCAACCGCTTGAGGTGGGTTAGGTTGTTGGCTGGTTTGTGGGTTTCCATATCGGAGGTTAGGATGGTTCCTCCAATTCGGGTGGTACTTATTAGTGGACAGGTCAGGAATGTTGTTGTACCAGTTTTGGTTGTTACTTTGATTATAAAAGGCTGCAGTGTAAGCTGGAGGTAATTCAGTAGGCTTGTCATCTTGCAGAACAGGACATGTATCAGTACGATGATCAGAAGAAGTACAAATACCACATAACCTCGGTGGTTGGGTTTGATGGGCTGCTTGTGTCTTACCTACGACTATCAGCTGTTGCACTAAGTCTTTCAGCTCACTCATTCTGTTTTCGAAGGCTTTGTCGGAGTGAGACACATGAGAGGAAACATGAATTTTGTTCACACCCTTTACTTGGACAAAATTATTTCTTGTTGTGAACTGTTGGGAATTTAGTGACATGTTCTCAATTAGAGCCTTGGCAGCAGATGGAGTCTTATCAACAAGAGCTCCACCGCTAGTAGCATCAAGAATGTTCCTATCCATCGGTAACAAACCTTCGTAAAAGTACTGGATAAGTAATTGCTCGGTGATCTGGTGCTGAGGGCAGCTGGATACCAAATGCTTGAATCTCTCCCAATACTCGGTCAATGACTCATTACCCTGTCTAATACCACAAATCTCTTTTCTTATCGAGGCAGCTCTGGAGGCAGGGAAGTATCTCTCCAAGAACACTTTTTTCAGAGCATTCCAGTTTGCAATTGAATTTGGCTCGAGGGAATATATTCAATCCTTTGCTGCACCCTGCAATGAAAAAGGGAAAGCTCGAAGTTTGATATGATCTTCAGTGATCCCTTCAGGCTTCAATGGCGTAGAACACACCACTTGAAATTCTTTCATATGTTTGTGAGGATCTTCACCTGCAAGACCACTAAACTTGGGCAACAAATGGATTAAACCCGATTTTAACTCAAAAGGAACAACATCAGCAACATACTCAATACATAAACCGTTATAATTTACATCAGGCGCGGCTAATTGCCTTAGAGTTCTATTGTCAGCCATTTCAAAATCAATGGTGGGTGATGGTGGTGAACTAGTGGTAACCTGGACTGCTCTACGTCGTGTGTGCAAAGTTCTTTCTACTTCAGGATCAAAAACAACAAGTTCAGAACAGGATGACCTAGTTGCCAGGACTAATGCACATCAATGCAGCAACAATGTTCAAAATGCCAACAATGTCCCTAAAATTCAGAAACAAGCACAAAGAAAGAAATTGATCAAAAAAACTTCAGAAAAACAAAAATGACACCGAAATTAATCTAATGACTTAAAAATAGAATTTTGAGAATTTTTTCGATTTTTTCCGACTCTACGAAAACAGTAAATAAATCATTAAAAATAGAAAAAAAAAATGGTTTTTTGGCGATTCGAAAGCACACCTCCCGTAGCTACTTCGTAGTACGGGACAAACGTTTCTAGAATTTTTCTGCTTCAAGTGCCCAGAACAGAATTCGATTCGAAAGCAATTTTCAAAAAAACCGATTTTTTTACGATTTGGACTCTAAAACGCGAATTCGACGAAACCGCGAGGAAACTAAGGTCTAGACTCGAGGAAACTAACCCTATGACTCTAAAACTGATTAATAATGACAAGAATACCCGGCAATGGCGCCAATTTTATCCACTGTCGCGCGCGGATCAAAACGAGTAATTTTGATGAAAACGTAATACAGCGACAATTAAACTCGGATATCGTCTCAAGGATTCTTGTTTGTGATTAATCTACCGAAATCGAAATGGGGGGGGGGGGGTTAGTTTGGTTTCTGATCGATTAAATAAAGAGAATGCAATTAAGCGGTTAAAATAAGTGATTATCAAAATAAGTCAATTTACTGTTTTCGGTTCCGGCTTATCACGGGTTTCTACCTTACCAATTTCCTAAGCGACTTCGATCTCTATTCAATTCCTATGTCAATTAACAAGCGCAAAAGACATAAACTAGATTGACAATCCTATATTCCGAATTAAGCAAACGGATTAAGTTTTCGTGAATTAAGCAAACACGAATTATAAACGCGAATTAACGACAAAGCGACGTAACGACGAATAAAAGTTAAGGATGCAATCATACAAATTTAATCAAAACAATTCTATAAACTAAAAGATTAAGCAAATGCAATTCATAGAATAGTGTTGAAAGAGAAACAAATTAAATTGATAAAGTATAAACCTCAAAGCGTTGGAACGCGATTATAGCATAATGACTCTAAGAAATTAGTTATCCATTCCAATCGTACAAGCTTCAACAATATTATTTTTGTGAATAGTGACTAATGTGAACAGTAACACGAGTTCTCCTTAAAAAGGCAAACAATGGATCCGGTTCAAAACTCAACTGGGTCGAAAATATAACCCAGGCCCAATACATGACCTAACACTAAAATAAAATTCTAATGCTGTAACTTCAAACGAAATTCTGGAATTTTGGACTCCGAATCTGACTTCGACTCCACACGAAAGTCGTAGCTCTCTCTCTTAGCTTTCCGACAATTTTTAGAACGCCTCAAACGGATTCCCGGAACTCCAGTTATGATCGTTTCCGTGCAGACTGCTAAAACTGAAAAATAAAGTGCGAAAATCAAATTAAGCCAAAAATAAAATAAAATATAAAAACAAAACAAAATATAAAAATAATCAAAATAAAGTAAAGAAATTCCTAAGTAAAAATATAGGAGAATGTGCATAAATATGCACTGATCATCTTCCCTGTTGAAGTTTGCGTCCCCTGTGTGAAAGATTCCCCCTGAGCAGCATTTGTAGTCACGTTTGAACTATTTTGTTTGTTTTGCCTTGGATCTTTCCCCAGTGTGTTGGGTCCCCCATGAGTAGTTACTCGTTGTATTACCGTTCTTTTATCTTTGCTTGTGTGTCTGCATCTGTCTTGCATTCAAGCATCATAAAGCATCATCTAGATTCATGGCATATTCGCGTTTGTCCTTTTGCATATCATCGGATCTAAGGGACAAAATTTTTGGTTCGCTATATTTAAATACCTTTCACTATGATTTTATGAGGATTGTCATCACTCACTGCCATCCAGTGAAATATATTTAAATAGAGGCAACTGTCATACCCCAAATTTTGACCCCTTAGATTTTCATCATCATTTTAGGATCATACCCATTTGATTACCTAACCTTAACTCGTTTCAAGTTTGTCTTTGTTAAGATACAGGAATCAGGGTTCCATACAGCCGAAATCGAGGTTTTGAGGGTAAATCAGTCAACGTTTTGGATTGGTTCTCTTTGAGATAGGTCTCCATATCATCAAATATATTCCATTGGATCAAGCATGAATCCAATTTGAGGTTGTCACCCAGGAATCAAGGACAGTGCAGTTCAGGGTACCCGATTAGGGTTTTCGAGTAGGAAAAGTCAACTGTGGTTTGACTTTTGATTTAAAAAGTGTTACAATTGTGGGATCATGGTCCATAAAGTTCATATGGCTTGGTAAAGTCTATTCAAGAAGTTTCAATGCTTCAAAGGACCCGGAGCATCAACAGTCGACTCGGTAGCCACCGATCGATCGTTCGGTTGACCGAAACGTCAACTCTTCACTCATAAGGAATTTGACCTCAAGATGTGAATAAAAAATGTTCCTAATGACATATTTCACCTACCCATAAAATTTCATGACCATTGGATTAAGGGTTGAGGAGTAATCGCAAAAGTCAGGAATTAGGGTTTTGAAAGGGGCAAGACCATAACTCCTTAACCACACATCCAATTGAGTTGGTTCAAAGCTCATTAGAAAGCTCTTGACAAGTCATACAAAAGTCCCAAAGTGGTCCATGATCAGAAAATGCATAAATTTTGAGTTATGACCAAATTCATTACAAGAGGGAAAAGTAACTTAGAAAAATTTCACTTTTAGGCTTATCTTTCAACAACTTTGAGAGGTTTTTTGGCCAAGTTCCTTTGGAAATTTGAAACTCATGAAAACATGAAAGCTGTAGAGCTACATGAGGGCTTTCCAAAATTTAGTAGAACTCCTCCATAGCCCTTATGAGCTGATGTGGAGGCAAATCGCCACACATCACACAAGTTTGGAAGACATTGGTTAATGCAGGTTTCGATGATGACAAATTCCCTGGATAGATTGGAAATTATGAACTCCAGATCTACTAAACCAGATGTAATGTATCACTCACCATATCCTTTTACGCTTGTCTTAAAACTTCTGAAATGAATATACTATGTGTAGATAAAATGCAATCATGACCAAAGGCATGAAAGACCTCAAACTGATGAATTTTTGCAGGTTTGCAGGGCATAAGTCGACCATAGGGTCGGCGCATGCATCAGAACAATTATGCACTAGTCAGCGCACAAGGCAATGCGTTGACCATAGGGTCGGCGCATGAAGGAATAAATTTCCAACGGGTCAGCGCGTAAAGGCATGAGTCGACCATAGGGTCGGCGCATAATGGAAATAGATTTCAACGGGTCAACGCACGCCGACTGTATGGTCGACGCACACTGATGAATTTTCCAGATTTCCAAAACAACACAGGCCATGCATCGACGCACATACCTGTTATGGTCGACCGTTCGCGCGGAAAATCTGTTTTAAAATGCTTCCCTCTTATATTTGAAATACTGTTATGTCTAGAATTATGCTGGCAATATATATATATATACTTGTTTAAACACTTGTGTCTTTTAACATTTGATATTCTTTTGATTCATGTGTTCAAAAAACAAGAAAGAGTGAAATAGGTGTCCAAGATTCATCATCTTCATCTTCAACATCTCACAACATTTCAATTACACACAATCATTTTTGAAATGCATTTGTGAGAGATTCAAGGTGATAAGGTTCGAGGCTTAGATTGGAGAATCAAGCTCGGGTTGAAGATTGTGACAGGTTCTTTCTTGAATAAAACCATTGGGGTTTTACCCTCCAAGATTGGTTTGAATTTTGGGGGTTTTTGGACGAGATTCTTCATCAAGGGTCAATCGAGCGAATGTGATTGTGAAGAGGTGTTCTTCACAAGTCTAGTAGCGGATTCAGTGATTTTGAAGGGAAGATCTCGGGGTCGATTTGGTGCTGTTGAGATCAGCCGGAGCCAAAGGTTTGAACAACAACGTGTTATTCAATAAGGTGGCTGGAGTCGGAGGTCCATCAACACAAATCGGAGAACTTGATTCATCTTGAATCAAGGGGCAAGGAGTGAAGGCAACTTTCAACACATTGAGATTTCTGTTGTATATTTGCTGCTCAATCCTTGTATAAACTGTTCATTCAAACAGGTGATATCTATAAAATCTATCTCAATTCTAGTTTTAGAATTGAGGGCAGACGTACCCCAAAGCGAGGACGACGGGGGAACTGCCTCACCAAATACTTGTCTTCTCTATTTTCAGCATTTACGTTATAGCTCAAAATAAGTGATTTTTGTATAAGCTCTATTGTCAAAATTGTGATATCAATTGAGTAAGAGGTTAAAACTCTGTTTTTGACTCCAAAGTACAACAAGACATTGTACTAGGCTGGTTGGAATCACTTAATCAACATAAATATCACTTGGAGTGTTTTTGCACACCAAGTGTTTGACATATTGCTTGAACCAAAATTATCTTACTTGTGTATCTAGTTTTGGTTTGATTTTTGAATCATTGGAACTAGGAATTCTTACAACTGAAGTAAATAATTGATAAGTGGAATTAGTGTTGTGATTCTATTTTTCCAAATTGTCATTAATCCAAAGGCTTACGTATATCCAGTTTTCCAATAACCATTCGATTTAGACTATATTTTCCTCGGCCGCTTCCGCAATTAAAACATTTTTAAAACCAATTTTAAATTGGTAGCGCCGACTCAAATTTTAATTGGGGATCTATTCAACCCCCCCTTCTAGATCCGTGCCATAGTCTAACAAGTGGTATCTAGAGCTCCGATTATTCGGTTCTTCAAATACAACATAGATAGAAAATGGCTAACGAACCAAAAGGGGCGTACAACAGGGCTCCCGTTTTCAACGGTGAAAATTATAGTTATTGGAAAGACTGTATGCGTGTGCATATAAACTCCATAGATAGAAAAATATGGAACGTTATCCTTAATGGTCCAATAGAAATTACTATGACCAATGCGGATAACGTAGTTGTGCCAAAGCCTGAAGCACAATGGACCGATGACGATGAGAAAAAATATAATTATGATTGGAAAGCTAAAAACATCTTAATCTCCTCATTAGGTGTAGATGAATACTATCGTGTATCCCATTGTCCTACCGCTAAGGCCATGTGGGATTCACTACAAATAGCCCATGAGGGGACAAACGATGTTAAGTTGGCTAGAATCAATACATTAACACAAGGGTTTGATCTCTTTTTCATGGAGCAAGGGGAAACCATTGCTGACATGCAAAAGAGATTTACTCATCTCATCAATCGTTTATATTCATTAGGTAGGCCTGTTTCCAATGATATTGCTACTAATAAGATCTTAAGATGTCTAAACAGGGAATGGCAGCCTAAAGTGACCGCCATCAAAGAAGCACATGATCTTACCTTATTAGACTTAACAACATTGTTTGGCAAACTACAAGAGCATGAACATGTACTCTTGAGCCTAGACCAACGCGAAAAGATGGAAAAGAAAGACAAAACGAAGGTGAGTGAAAAGAATTCAATAGCTCTCAAGACTTCCTCCTCGAAGTCTCAAGCAAAAGAGCAAAGTGATTATTCCTCAAGCGACGAAGAAGAAGAGGATAAGAGCGAAGATATGGGGTTGTTTGTCAAATGGTATAACTGTTACGTGAGAAAGAACGGCATCCAACATTCCGAGAAGAACTTGGTAAACTTCCGGAAACAATCGAGATACTCCAAGGATGATGACTCAAAAGGTAAAAAGACTAGAGGGACGTGCTACAAGTGTGGAAAGCCCGGTCACTACAAACCGGATTGTCCGATGAACAAAAAGGGAAAGGACAAGGAATCATCAAAGTCACACAAGAAATCATCAAAGCCTAGGAGAGCGTACATAGTGTGGGAAAGTGACAGCAACTCTTCCTCCTCTGATGAAAGCTCTAGTGATGAAGAAGAGTCTGTGAATCTATGCCTCTCCGCAAATCAGAAAAATAAGAAAAAACAGGTACGTCACTCTAAATATGATAAATCCTCAAATATGTCGCATTCAGAATTACAAACCGCATTTAATGCCTTACATAATGAAGCAGTTGAAGCCTTCAAGAAACTTGCCTCTAATAAGAATTTTTTTTACTTATTTAGAGCACAAAGTTAAAGAGTCCGAAAAGAAATTAGAGGACCTTAAGGCTTCCATTGTGAAAGGCAATGAATCGGATTGTAAGGACAATAGAAATCCTTTTAACTTCGGGTGTGATACTTGTCATATTTGGCAAGGTGAGGTTAGAAACCTCAAGGCCAAATTAAACAAGGCACTTGAGCCTAAAGTTACATTTGCTATTGATAAAAAGGATTTTAGAAAAAGTATGATTAACCCATACCAAAAATATGCATATGTAATTAGGGATCGAGCAAGTGAAAGTGACTCTAAAGTCGATTTTGTATGCTTATATTGTTGCAAGAAAGGCCACTCCATTGGTAAATGCCAGTTTAGGATATTTCTTGTTCCTAAAGGCATCTACCAATGGTTGCCCAAACGCAACCATTTTGTCGCTAACCTATTAGGACCCAATATGCCATTGGGTACCTCCTTGTGCTAATTATGTTTTGATAGGTGAAATGTGTCGAGACCACCGAGAGAAGATGGGTTCTCGACAGTGGGTGCTCAAGACACATGTCTGGAGACATATCCTTATTCATAGACTTTGTGGCTAAGAAGAAAGGGTACGTAACTTATGGTGATAACAACCGCGGAGCAATACTAAGTAAAGGTAGTGTAGGTAATCCCGCCTCTACTATGATTTCCAACGTGTTGCTTGTTGAAAACCTTAAACATAACCTGCTTAGCATTAGCCAATTGTGCGACAAAGGATACAATGTATCTTTTTCAAAAGATTGTTGCAAAATTGTGCATGAAAATGATAAGAAGAATATGTTTAATGGTTTTAGAGTAAACAACGTATATATGCTTGACTTAAATGAAGTATCATTAACAAGCGACAAATGCCTCATAACTATGAGTGAAGACTCATGGCTATGGCATAGGCGTTTAGCGCATGTTAATTTTGACTTACTCAATAAGGTAGTCTCAAAATACCTAGTCTTAAGGACTTCTCAAAATAAAGTTCACCAAGGATCACCTTTGTGATGCTTGTCAAAAAGGGAAGCAAACGAGGATCTCATTTAAATCCAAAAAGATAATTTCAACAACGAGACCTCTTGAACTTCTACACATGGACTTGTTTGGGCCGTCTAGGATCAAAAGTCTAGGAGGAAAATATTACGAGTTCGTAATAGTAGACGAATTTTCTAGGTTTTGTTGGACCATCTTCTTAGTAAGTAAAAGTGATACATTCGCCGCTTTTGAAAAGTTTGCTAAGCTTTCTCAAAATAAGTTAAATACAGACATAGTGTCAATTAGGAGCAACCATGGAGGTGAGTTTGAAAATCACTTATTTGAAGAATATTGTGGTAACCATGGTATAGATCATAACTTCTCCGCTCCACGCACTCCTCAACAAAACGGGGTTGTGGAGCGCAAAAACCGTATTTTAGAAGAATTGGGAAGAACAATGATTAACGAAAGTGGTTTACCTAAATATTTTTGGGCCGACGCCATTAGTACGGCGTGCTATGTGTTGAATAGGGTGCTTATTCGCCCCATTCTAAACAAAACACCGTACGAACTTTTAAAAGGTCGAAAGCCAAATGTTTCTCACTTGCACGTGTTTGGATGCAAATGTTTTGTATTAAACAATGGAAAGGAAAACTTGGGCAAATTTGATTCCAAAGCCGATGAAGGTATCTTTCTCGGATACTCTCAATCGAGTAAAGCATATAGAATATGTAATAAATGATTACTTGCTGTAGAAGAGTCTGTGCATGTTACCTTTGATGAGTCCTACCCGAGAAATGTCGGAAAGGATATTGTTGTTCATGGTGCAAGTACATCCACTGAAGACATACTCAAAAGTGGCGAGACGGGGATTGATCAACTTGACAAAGCCAAAATTGAGGAGGATAAGGATGCACACCGTGATGCAACAGAGGAAGTTCATCCGCCTTCAAATGACGATCTTCCTCAAGAGTGGAAGTCATCTAAAGACCATCCAATTGAAAACATTCTTGGAGACATCATAAAGTGTGTAACAACTCGATCGAAGCTAAGTAATTTCTGTTATCACTTCGCTTTCGTGTCACAGATGGAACCTAAAAACCCTAAGGAAGCCCTACTCGATGAACATTGGTATTTGTCAATGCAGGAGGAACTGAATCAGTTCACTAGAAATGAGGTTTGGGACCTTGTCCCTCCTCCACAAGGTCATCGAGTAATCGGCACCCGATGGGTGTTTAGAAATAAACTGGAAGAGAACGGAGTAATAACTCGCAACAAAGCGCGTTTAGTCGCGCAAAGGTATAACCAAGAGGAAGGCATCGACTATGAGGAAACTTATGCGCCGGTTGCCCGACTCGAGGCTATACGCCTTCTACTTGCTTTCGCTTGTGCGAAAGATTTTAAGTTATTTCAAATGGACGTCAAAAGTGCGTTCCTTAACGGGTTCATAAATGAAGAAGTCTATGTTGCTCAACCACCTGGTTTTGAGTCTCATGAGTATCCTGATCATGTCTATAAACTGAAAAGAGCTTTGTACGGTATCAAACAAGCTCCTAGAGCTTGGTATGAGAGAATAAGCAAATTCTTACTTGATCAAGGCTACTCAAGAGGAAAGGTTGATACTACTCTCTTCATTAAACGTCAAGGAAAACACTTAATTCTTGTACAAATTTATGTTGACGATATCATATTTGGATCCACTAACATGAATCTCGTAAGAGAGTTTGCTAAGCTTATGCAGGGTGAATTCGAGATGAGTATGATGGGTGAACTCACATATTTTCTCGGCTTACAAATCAAGCAACTGAAGGAAGGAACATTTGTGAGCCAAACAAAGTATTGTTTGGATCTTCTCAAGAGATTTGACATGGCAAATTCAAAAGCCATAGACACCCCTATGCCAACGTGTGCAAATATGAGTAAAGATGAAAGTGGCAAAGATGTTGAGGTAAAAAGGTACAGAGGTATGATTGGCTCGCTTCTCTATCTTACTGCTTCGCGTCCCGACATTATGTTTAGCATGTGTATGTGCGCCAGATACCAATCATGTCCTAAGGAATCCCACCTAAAATCTGTCAAACGAATACTTCGATACCTATCTGGTACTCCGAAGTATGGATTGTGGTATTCTAAGGGTAATGATTGTTCATTGGTAGGCTTCTCCGATTCCGATTTCGCCGGTTGCAAATCGGATAGGAAAAGCACCAGTGGTACGTGTCACTTATTTTCAAATTCCTTAGTCAGTTGGCACAGCAAGAAACAAGTGTCTGTTGCTCTGTCAACCGCCGAAGCGGAATACGTAGCCGCCGGTGTTGCACCCTAAAATTTGCCCTCTTTCAAGACTTGACTCATTTCTTCATTTCTTTCAAATTCAATGACATGAAGGAAATCCATCATGAATTCAAGATTAAAGGCGAGAATATTATAAAGAGAAGTTTTGTGACATTACAAGAATGTCATTTGTTGCAAGATTTTCAACTCTAAGTAATGTTTAGAAATTAATGTATTTCTAATCTTCATTCAAGTCTCTAATCCAATTCATGTTATGGAAATTCCACATCAAGTCTACATTATGCTTACAAACATCCAAGAAACATGCAAGGATTAAATCAACATTGGAATGTTTTAGGACCAAGAGTATGCATGTTTAATCATGGCAAAACAGCCCCATGCAAAGGTGACAAATTTTCCTCATGTCACAAAATCTACATGTCACAAGACCAAAGGCATAACATGTGACAATGCTTCTACACATCAGAATTTTCAAAATGCTGTCAAAAGAGTAGTAGCATTGACCAAGAGCTGTCCAAGCACAAGCCAACAAAATGGGTGCAAGGCACAAGGTGCTGCAGAAAAACAGCATAGAGTAGTGCAGTAAAAATACAGCATAGCACCTTGCATGGAAATGGAAAGAAAGAGAGTGACATAAAGAAAGGTGGTAAGAAACATTGCCCCATGAAAAAATCTGAAGTGTGGGAAGAAGTGAAAACCCTAGAGTGGAGAGATAAGAGGAGGGGGCTGTAAACAAAAAGGGATGACTCTTCATTCATTCAAGATCAATTCTACACACATTTGCAAAACCAGAAAATAGAGAGAGCTAACAAAAATCCTAAAAAACAGAAAAGATAGAAAGCTTTGCAAACCAAAAAAAGAGAGTGAGATAAAACCAAGAGAACCACTAAAGAGCAAGAGCCTTCACAACATAGAGTGAGGAGTGGAGCACATTCATCCAAAACCAAGGAGGACTTGCAAGAAGAAGAAACTCTTGGGTATCCATTTTCTCAAACTTTTCTCTCTTTATTTCTTTGCTCTTATATTCATTTTGTTTACTCTTTTATGTGTTGTTGAACTGTATATATCATGTAAGGTCCCATAAGGGACCAAGAAACCATTGTCAAGAAACTACGAAAACGAAAGAAAACGTAGAAAAAGTTAGGATTTTGGTTGTTTTAACAGGCTAACGGTCGACCATAGCAGGTCTATGCGTCGACGCATAGCCTGCATTTTTAGACAAATTAAAAAAACTTACAGTATGCGTCGACGCATGAGTCGGCGGGCACTTACCCGTCAGTCTATCAAAGTGGTGTGCGCTGAGTGTATGGTTGACGCATGGTGTTTATGCGCCGAGCCGTGGGAAAAGGCTGAAAGTCATGTGCTGACCCTATGGTCGACTCATGGCTTCAAAACTTGCAAAAAATGAGAAATTTTTGGCTTTGTGCAGTTTGTTATGACTTCAAATATCTTCAAAAAAAAACCTCAAAAATTTTTTTCTCAAAGAGTTCGCCGTGCGAACTCTTTGAAGGCAATTTTTATTGGCATGTCCCGATTTTTTTTTAGCCGACTAATCCCATATGTTGTATGATTTTAGTAGAACGTTGCTATTGTCCTTGGTGACTTTTGATTCCAAAAACCATTTTCAAAAGCAAACTCTTGATTTTATCGAGTCGTTTTTAACCCTTGTAAGTCGGTCGCCTTGTGCGTCCGCCATCGACCTTGCTCGCTTCACCTCAAACCTTTTTAAACAATTAAATCCTTGACCCAACGTCAAGCAAATTTTCTCAAACGATTGTTAAGCCAATTCTCCATATTTAATAAAAGGGTAAAGTTCTCTTTGTATTGCACTAAAGAGAAGGGATTGAGTGTAGACTTCTTCCTTTCCGAGTGTCGAGATGCTCACTGTAGTGTGGGTGGTTTTGACACTCGTCTTTCAATACGAAGATGTTTTCATCTACACCTTTTTCTCCTAGAAAACCTCGGCCCCGTACCGAGTGCACTTTCAAAACACTTACAATAAATAAATCGATTCTCTTTGTATTGAACTAAAGAGAGAGGATTGAGTGTAGACTTCTTCCTCTCCGAGTGTTGGGATATTCACTGTAGTGTGGGTGGTCTCGATACTCGTCTTTCAATACGAAGACGTGACTTTATCCGCCACCTATCTCCCTCTACAACTTCTTTCCGCAACCTTTGTCACCTAAAAACCTCGGTCCCGTACCGAGCGCTTTTTTAAACTTCTTTTCGTAACAAAAACTTGAATGGTCGTGGAGTGGTTAGGCGTAGGCCTTCTCCTATCCCGAGTGCTGACGTTTACCGTAGGGTTCTCTGTCACGAAAGCACTTACCATTCAAAACCAAAAAACACTTTAATAAGAGAATGAAGTTCTCTTTGTATTGAACTAAAGAGAAAGGATTGAGTGTAGACTTCTTCCTCTCCGAGTGTCGAGACGCTCACTATAGTGTGTGTGGTTTTGATGCTCGTCTTTCAATACGAAGACGCTATGTTCGCCACACCCTTTCACAACAAAAACTCTGAGATAATGAATTGGGTACTACCCATAGGGGTTACTATCCGAGGACCTATCTCGCCCCTAAAAAATAATTCAACAAATCAAATGTGACATCTTGCCTCGCATGGCAAAAACTTATCTTTCGAAAAGGATATGATACGTCCGTTCTACCGCAAACAGGTAATGCCTAAGTCTCCAACGAGCGAGCAACAATACCCCTAACTGCTAGAATGCGTACGATAGCATCATCCATAAAAAACATCAACAAATCGTAGGCTGAACTACGGCTGCTCTGATTTCTCATACCAGATAAGAATACGTAGGCACAAGACGACGATGTCTTGGCGAGCACAATTCCCCCTATATCTGTAGTTCCCCGAACTACGTCGACTCTGACTTTCTCATGTCTATTGAGAATACGTAGGCATAGGACTGCAAAGTCCTACCGAGTCTGTTCTTTCACCTTTCTTCCCCGTTATCCTCTCTTTCCTTTATTTTTAACCCTCTTTCTTTACCCTTTGGAACACTCTTTTATAGCATAATTTTTAAGCAAATAAATCACACACGACAAACAAATGGTTCCCATCGAGTATGATGGATGCGAGGGGTGCTAATACCTTCCCCTTGCATAACCGGCTTCCGAACCCAATCTTGGTTGCGAGACCATCTTATCCGTTCTTTTCTTAAGGTTTTCTCGATATTTTCCTTTCCCCTCATGGGATAAAAAAAGTTCGGTGGCGACTCTTCTGTCCTTTTCCTTTTCGCCTTCCCCTTCGTTGCGCGTATTTTTTCGAGTAGCGACAGCTGGCGACTCTGCTGGGGATCCTAGAAAGCCAAACCTAGTTTGTTTGTTGCATTTGTGTTTTATTTGCTTTTATGTTTTGTTTTATTATTGTGTATCTTTCTAACCTGTTGGGTTTATTGGGATGGTTTGTGAGGATAAAGCTTTCTACCCGAGCTTTTGAGTATACACTAAGATTAGGAGGTGGTTTCTTTCTGATTTGCGAGACGTAGGACTCGTTGAGTTGGATCGAATTCCACCGCTCAGATGAGACCCCGTTGGAAAGATTATGTCCTACGTGTAGTCGTAACGGCGTTTTATTTCCGACGTGGGATTCCGTGATTCTGAGGACCTCTTGTAGAACCTTATTCCAAAAAGGTTACTAAAACATAACTCTGTGTTCATCCTTTTGAAGGGATTACCGTCTTACGAGTAGTCATTGTGATGGAAAACTTTCGAGGGTTAGTGCATGGGACTTTGTTTAAAAGCCTTTTGGGATGCCCTCTTATAAACCAATAGATTGCCCACCATGGTGAGAGATATTTTGTTACAATACCATGCAGGATCTGTGGCTTTGATCCATGTGTTTCCATTCTCATATGCATCCATAAAACATTGCATTTCATAACATTGTTGCATATCAAGGGACTTAAGAGACTGTGATTATCATAGGTATTGAAGAACAAGATGAATGATCAAAGGAAAAGAAGCACAAATTCCTTAAAGTTCAGAGAACCGAAGTTGGGACCAATCCAAGATCTTTTGATTGATGTGCCAAAAGCTATCAAAATCAACTTTCAAGGGAAATATGGGAAATTGCTTGACCTTCTCCATTCTGGGGTCGACACATGGGCTTTGTTCGCTATGGTTCAATTTTATGATGCGCCTCTCAGATGCTTCACTTTTCAAGACTATCAGTTGGCTCCTACTCTTGAAGAATATTCATACCTTTTGAATATCAAGATCAAGGATCAACCTGTTTACACCGGCCTAGAAGAAGAGCCAAAGTCTTCTGTCATTGCTCTCGCTCTCCGTATGACCGAGGAAGAAGTTAAAGATGGTCTAACCAATAAGGTAGGTACTCAAGGCTTTCCTTTGAGGTTTTTGCTAGATAAAACCGATCAGTACAAGACCTATGGGGATTGGGAAGGTTTTGGTATAGTCGTTGCTCTAATGATTTATGGGATTGTCCTCTTTCCAAATGTGGACAATTTCATAGACATCACTGCTATCATTCTCTTCATGCAAAAGAATCCTATCCCTACCCTCCTTGATGATGTTTACCACTCCATTCTTTGGAGAAGTGAAAAGAAGACAGGAATGGTCCAATGCTGTTCTCATCTACTGTTCAAATGGTACGCTTCCCACCTGCCGAAGAAAGGGCCGTTTGTGGAAAACAAGAAGAAACTGAAATGGTCTCAACGCATTATGTCTCTAGAGGCCAGTGATATTACTTGGTACTCTCATGAGTATTACAACGTGGATATCATCTTTAGTTGTGGAAATTTTGGTAACGTACCTCTAATCAGTAGGACTGGTTGTATTAACTACAACCCTGTCATGGCATTGCGTCAGTTGGGCTATGCCATGGAAGATGAGCCCGAAGCAGAGAAGGTTCAGAGTTTCTGTTTGCTAGCCACAGCAGACGATCTTGCGTTTGTCAGGAATATTGTTAAAGCATGGGCCAAGGTTCATACGAAGGGGAGGAAAGAGTTAAAGGCGAAGAACTGTGTGGCTAAGGAGCCCTACAACCGATGGTTGCAAGCTAGAGTGGCCGAAAGATTGCTTCCATTTCCCTCCGAATCATCCATGAGAGAAGAACTTCCTGCTCTTACTCATGTATCCATGGAGGAGTATGAGAAGCTAAAGCTAGTGATAGAAAGGTTGACAAAGGAAAATCAAGACCTTCAGGCTGAGGTTCACCAAGCAGGAGTGGAGAATGGCCAATATAAGAGGAAAGTGGAGTTCGAACAAGACAAAGCGGCTGAAAGTAGCAAGAAGCTGAAACTAGAAGCAGATCTGAGGGTCAGGTATCAAGAAGGTTTTGAAGGAGCTGATGCATCGGTAAAAGCCCTCCGGCAACGCCTAAAGGAAACCAAGGCCTCTTGTGATAAAGCGTGGAGATTCTTCGAGTTAGCCTCTGCTGAAAAAAAGAAAACAAGGGAGGAACTTGAGGCCGATATTGATGTCCTTGAAAAAGAGTTGAGGGGTGCCTTAATTCTAGCCGAAAGCGAGCGACAACTCAAAGAAGAAGCGTTGAGAGCTTCATATGTCACCTCTGATGTATGGCACAACAAATGCTCAGAATTGAAGACCGCTCAGGAAACAGCCACCTTGTGGAAAGACCGTTTCGAGGCCCTGCAAAGGAATAGTTCACTATGGTTGAAGAAGGAAGCTCAACTCAACGAACTTTTGGATACGTATGAGGATTCTCTTCGTTATTACCAGCCGACCCTAGACATGTGTCGCGCCAGGTATAACAATCTAGTGGAGCATTGCAACCTTATGATCCGTGACATCCCATGGAGGTTGGAAAACGCAATTCAAGACTTGGAAGGAAATGATATTCCTCCTTCCATCCATCACTTTATTCGGCTCTGCGACCAAATGGTTAGAAGATTCATGTTCGAGACAAAAAAGCTTGAAGAACGTCTCCGAAAGAAAGAGTTTTAGTTCATTCAGTATTTTTCTTGTAGCATGAGTTTTTATTTTGCAGCTTATTGAACAATCAGTTGTATTGAATCTTCCCTCAAATTTAATGAAAGTTTGCCTTTTGGCTTAAATTGTGCATTCTTTACTATTCATTTATAGTTCCATAATACCATTGATAATCATAAATCTTGAAAGTCCCTTGAACATCATTCGAGCATTGCATATACTCACGCATCATTTTTGCATTCCCTGAAACCCGACCTCATGCCGCTTGCCATTTCAAAAGGAAAGAAAGAGAAAGAGCAAGCTGACTTCTCAACATTCCTACAACACAAGAGGAAACCAACGAAGAGTCATGGATCAAGTGCAACAAGATCTGCAGGAGTTTAGGGAAAAGATGGCGCAATTCATGGAAACAATGCAAGGGGTAGCCAATGGGCAGGAACAATTGAGAACGCTGGTTCAACCACTAATAGCTCGAGTGGATGGAAGTGGAGTTTTGCATGGAGGAACTACCGCTGTTCCTCCTCCGGTTAATGGTAGCACTTCGCAGGCCAATGGTGGTCCAACTGTAGTCAATATCCCGGGTGGAGAGAACCAAGATGGAATTCCCATCCCAGTTGCGGCAGGCGCCGTGCCTGTTAACAATGGTCCTCAGTGGAACCAAGATGAGCAAGATGATGTCTTCTCCATGGGAGACCTTGGGGCAGGGTTACGATCTGACGCTAATAGAAGGTTTGACGCAATCGAAGAAAAGATGAGGAGCCTTCTTGAAGGCCAGAATACTATGGGTCTTGACATGTCCAATCTGGGATTGATTCCGGGACTAAGGATTCCTCCAAAGTTCAAAGTGCCAGATTTCGATAAATACAAAGGAACAACATGTCCAAGGGTGCATCTTTGATCCTATTTCCGAAGGATGTCTGCATACTCCGATGATGAGAAGTTGCTGATGCACTTCTTCCAAGATAGCTTGTCAGGACCATCTTTAGAATGGTATATGGGATTGGAGCCGGTCCACATCAGAAGTTGGAAGGATTTGGCAGAGGCTTTTGTCAAACACTACCAGTATAACAGTGACCTAGCACCGAATCGTGTACAGTTACAGAACCTATCACAAAGGAACAACGAAGGATTCAAGGAGTACGCCCAGAGGTGGCGCGAGTTGGCTGCGAGGGTTCAACCTCCAATGGTGGAGAGAGAACTTATCGACTTGTTTGTAGCTACACTACCTGGTGTGTATTATGAGAAATTGATAAGCAACATGTCTGGAAGTTTCTCAGACCTGATCATTACAGGCGAGAGAGTAGAAAATGGGATTAAATTGGGTAAAATACAAGCAGGAGAAGGGACCTCATCTGGAGGTGGAAGAAAGAACTTCGGTATTAAAAGAAAGGAGAATGAGACAAACGCAATATCAGGTTTTAAGAATCAAAATTGGAACCAGAATCAGAATCAGTATCGCCCACGACCGTACTATCAACAACAACCACAAGTAGCTAGTATTGTCATCCCGGCAGTACAGCCTCAGCAACAACCACGTCAACAACAACAACAACAACGACAACAACCACAACAATAGAATTACGCGCCAAGACCGTATCAAGACCGAAGAAGGATGTTAGATAGGAACTTTGACGCACCACCAATGCCTTACTCTCAGCTACTACAACACTTATTGCAACTGCAGTTGGTCCAGAAAAGGACGATGGCCCCTCTAAATGGCTCACCACCACCCGGGTATGACGCCAACGCAAGGTGTGACTTCCACTCTGGCGCTCCCGGCCATCATATTGATAATTGCAAAGCCTTCAAGAACAAGGTACAAGACCTTGTTGATAGTAGGGCCATTAATTTCAACCATGATGCGCCGAATGTTGATCAGAACCCTATGCCAAATCATGGAGCAGGTAGAGTAAATGTTGTTGTTGAAGGGGAGGATTTAGATCTGGTATATGATGTTGAAGAATTGAAGACTCCTTTAAGTTTTGTAAAATGCAAGTTGTTAGAAGGTGGGGTGTTTCCCGGGTGTGACAAGGATTGTGAAAATTGTGCCGCCCATCCTGAAGGGTGTGAGAGTCTGAAGAGTTATATACAGTGTATGATAAACGAAGGTGTTCTGCAGTTTGACAAGATCTGTGAGAAAAAGAATGAGAAGATAGTCAGTAAGAAAGGAGATGAGGTGGCCACCATCTCTATCCCTTATAAAACAATCACTATTTCTGCGCCGCCAGCGCGACCTACCATCATCTTTACGAAGGCAGGAACTATACCTTATGAAAACTCCAAGGCGATCCCTTGGAACTATGGAGCAGAAGTCTACTGCAATGGACAAAAGCAGGAATTAAAAAGCTTGCCTTTGGACTCAGTTGACAACTTGGTGGGAACCGGGGGAATGACTCGGAGTGGAAGGATATTCGCACCTCCCGAAGTAAGTGCAGAAAGAGCTGATAAAGGTAAAAGGAAGGTAGTAGCAGAGGAAAGCTCTCAGGCTGGAGAAAAAGAAGTCGTGCTGAAAGACGCAGAAGAGTTCATGCGCCTAATAAGAAAGAGCGACTATAAGATCGTGGATCATCTACAACAGACGCCTTCAAAAATTTCTATCTTGTCGTTGTTGTTATGTTCTGAGGCTCATAAGAACGCTTTGCTCAGAGTCTTGGATAATGCTTATGTGCCACAAGAAATATCCGTCAATCAGTTGGAAGGAGTAGTGGCCCATGTCAATGCAGGGAATGGTTTAGGATTCACTGATCGTGATTTGACACCGAAAGGAAGGAATCATAACTTGGCTCTGCATATCTCTATGGAATGTAGAGGTGTCGTCTTGTCTCATGTATTGGTAGACACTGGGTCGTCATTAATGTGCTACCCAAGAAAGCCCTCATGAAGCTAGACACTCGAGGGATAATATGTACGCCAAGAGATATGGTGGTCAGAGCTTTTGATGGGACAAGAAGGTCCGTGTTTGGAGAGCTAACCTTGCCGATTCAAGTCGGTCCTGAGGTTTTTGATGCGGTTTTCTATATAATGGATATCCATCCGGCATATAGCTGTCTCTTGGGTAGGCCTTGGATACACTCAGCAGGAGCGGTGACGTCAACCCTACACCAGAAGCTGAAGTATATGGTGGGTGATAACATTGTGACTGTTTGTGGAGAGGAAGACATCATGGTAAGCCATCTACCCTCATTCAAGTATGTGGAGGTCGATGGTGAAATTCACGAAACCCTGTGCCAAGCCTTTGAGACCGTCCAAATCAAAGAGAAAGCAACAGTTGAAGCCAAAGCGCCAGAAGTTGCTATGTCATCCTACAAGGAAGCCCAAGCTGTGGTGAAGTCTGGATCAGCGAAAGGATGGGGGGAGGTGATAAACGTCCCCAACAAACAAGACAAGTTCGGATTAGGGTACAACCCATACGCATCTTCTTCAAGCGCTCCTCGCTACAAAGGACCTGTTCAATTCACCAGTGTTGGGGTGGTGTTCGAAGAGATCAACGTCGTATCTGACGAAGAAGGAGATAGTGACTGTGACATGGATGCATGGATCCAGCCATGCATCCCCGACCAAGGCTTGAAGAATTGGACCATGGAAGAAGTTATCACTGCGACTTATGAAGAGTAATTGTTTTGTTTTGATTAATGTATTGCCATATGCTCTGCCCGGGGCATAATGGTCTTTATTTGTTGGGCCTTATCTTTTATGTGTGTGAACAACCCTTTTATCATTATCAATCAAAAAGCGTCTTTTCATTCAAAACTTTGTGATCCTTGTTTTTCTTATTTTTATTTACAACAATAAAATGGCAATGTGGTTTGTGTTTATTTGTTTGCATATCATTTAAGCATAAAATCATCATCATTACAGGTTGCACATTTCAGATACCACCGATTCAGACTCGTCTATGACTCGGTGTGACTTTGACAATCCGATCTTTCAAGCGGAAGGAGAGATTGACGAAAATGAAGACCTGCCTGAAGAACTTGCCAGATTGTTAAAACAAGAGGAGAAGGTCATCCTGCCTCATCAGGAGGAAGTTGAAGTCGTCAACCTGGGAACAGAAGAGGATAAAAAGGAGGTCAGAGTAGGGGTTGCGCTGCAGAATGATATCAAGCAAAGATTGATTGAGTTACTCCAAGAGTATAAGGATGTCTTTGCTTGGTCATACGAAGATATGCCCGGACTCGACACAGATATTGTAGTCCATCGCCTGCCTTTGCATGAAGAGTGTCCTCCTGTCAAACCGAAACTGAGAAGAACCAGGCCAGATATGGCAGTGAAGATCAAGGAAGAGGTCCAGAAGCAACTAGATGCTGGATTTCTTGCTGTGGCCAACTACCCTCCTTGGGTCGCTAACATCGTGCCCATGCCTAAGAAGGACGGCAAAGTCAGGATGTGTGTTGACTATAGGGACCTGAATAGAGCGAGCCCAAAAGATGATTTCCCACTCCCCCATATTGACGTTCTCGTTGATAACACCGCACAATACTCAGTGTTTTCCTTCATGGACGGTTTCTCTGGATATAATCAAATCAAGATGGCACCGGAGGACATGGAGAAGACGACTTTTATCACGCCTTATGGGATGTTTTGTTATAAAGTAATTCCTTTTGGGTTGAAGAACGCAGGGGCAACTTATCAGCGAGCAATGGTCACTCTCTTTCACGATATGATTCATCATGAGATTGAGGTCTATGTTGATGATATGATTGCGAAATCCCAAACGGAGGAGGAGCACCTGGTGAATCTTCTAAAGTTGTTTGAGAGGTTGAGAAAGTTCAAATTGAGGTTGAACCCGAATAAGTGCACTTTCGGCGTACGGTCAGGAAAGCTGTTGGGGTTTGTTGTCAGTGAGAAAGGTATTGAGGTCGATCCTGTGAAGATCAAGGCGATTCAAGAAATGCCAGCGCCAAAGACCGAAAAGGAGGTTCGTGGTTTCTTAGGTAGATTGAACTACATCGCAAGGTTCATATCTCACCTCACAGCCACTTGCGAGCCATTGTTTAAGCTATTGAAAAAGGATCAGGCGATTATCTGGAATGAGAATTGCCAGAGAGCGTTTGAGAAGATAAAAGAGTATTTACAAGAACCTCCAATACTGATGCCTCCGGTGGCTGGAAGACCGTTGATAATGTATTTAACAGTTCTTGAGAATTCCATGGGTTGTGTTCTCGGTCAGCACGACGAGACTGGAAGAAAAGAGCATGCAATTTACTACTTGAGTAAGAAGTTCACAGACTGTGAATCCAGATACTCAATGTTGGAGAAAACTTGTTGCGCACTCGCTTGGGCCGCCAAACGCCTAAGACAGTATATGCTAAACCACACAACCATGTTAATTTCAAAGATGGATCCTATTAAGTACGTATTCGAAAAGCAAGCACTATCAGGAAGGATTTCTAGATGGCAGATGGTTCTGACAGAATACGACATCCAGTACGTGCCTCAGAAAGCTATTAAAGGTAGTGTCCTGTCAGAATATCTCGCAGAACAACCAGTCGATGACTACCAGCCAATGAAGTTTGATTTTCCTGATGAGGACATTATGTATTTAAAGATGAAGGATTGTGATGAGCCGTTGCCAGAAGAAGGTCCAGAGTTGGGTTCCCAGTGGAAATTAATCTTTGACGGTGCTGTTAACTCCTACGGTAGCGGGATTGGGGCAATCATTACGACTCCCCATGGTTCCCATATACCATTCACTGCAAGGCTAACATTCCCATGTACCAACAATGAGGCTGAATATGAAGCGTGTATCATGGGTATCGAAGAAGCAATCGACTTAAGGATCAAGAACCTTGATATCTATGGAGATTCAACTTTGGTGGTAAACCAGATCAAGGGAGAGTGGGAGACCCGCCAGCCTAATCTGATCCCTTACATGAATTACGCCATAAGGTTGCTACCTTTCTTTGACCGAGTAGAGTTTCACCATGTACCGAGGGCAGAAAATCAGATGGCTGATGCTTTGGCTACGTTGTCCTCGATGTACAAAGTAAACTTCTGGAATGATGCACCGAGAATTGTCATCTCACGCCTTGACAGGCCGGCTTTTGTTTTCGCAATAGAAGAAGCTTCTGATGGTAAACCGTGGTTTTATGACATCCAGAACTTTCTCAAGAACCAAGAATATCCGCCTGGGGCATCGGCCCGGGATAAGAAGACCTTGAGAAGATTATCTGGTAACTTCTATCTGAATCCAGACGGTGTACTCTATCGGAGAAACTTTGACTTGGTGCTGCTAAGATGTGTGGACGAAAAAGAAGCAGGTTTGCTTATGGAAGACGTCCACGAAGGTGCCTTTGGAACACATGCAGGTGGGCATGCCATGTCTCGAAAATTATTAAGGGCGGGCTATTATTGGTTAACTATGGAGTCGGATTGCTTCAAATACGCCAAAAAGTGCCATAAATTCCAGATTTATGCCGACAAGATTCATGTGCCACCTTGTCCTTTGAATGTCATGTCATCCCCATGGCCTTTCTCCATGTGGGGCATCGATATGATTGGCAAGATCGAGCCAACTGCATCTAATGGACATCGCTTCATCTTAGTAGCCATCGACTATTTCACCAAATGGGTCAAAGCAGCTTCTTACGCCAATGTCACGAAGCAAGTCGTAGCCCGGTTTATCAAAAGGGACATCATCTGTCGATATGGAATACCCGAGAGGATCATTACTGATAATGGTTCTAATCTGAATAACAAGATGATGAAGGAACTGTGCCAAAATTTCAAAATCGAGCATCACAATTCTTCTCCCTATCGTCCAAAAATGAATGGCGTTGTAGAAGCGGCTAACAAGAACATAAAGAAGATTGTGCAGAAGATGGTTGTGACTTATAAGGATTGGCACGAGATGTTGCCTTTTGCTTTGCATGGATATCGCACTTCGGTGCGTACTTCGACTGGGGCAACTCCTTTCTCGTTGGTATATGGCATGGAGGCTGTTCTGCCATTGGAGGTCGAGATCCCATCTTTGAGAGTTCTGGCTGACGTCAAGTTGGATGAAGCAGAATGGGTGAAGAACAGGTTGAATCAACTCAGTTTGATGGATGAGAAGAGGTTGGCGTCTCTTGCGTACGGTCGTCTGTATCAGAGTAGGATGAAGAAAGCCTACGATAAGAAGATGCGTCCTCGAAGCTGTCAGACAGGCGATCTGGTGTTGAAGCGGATTCTCCCACCACAGAACGATCATAGGGGCAAATGGACTCCCAATTATGAAGGACCGTACGTTGTAAGGAAGGTCTTCTCTGGAGGAGCCTTGCTACTTTCAACCATGGATGGTGAAGATTTTACGTCCCCTGTGAACGCGGACGCAGTCAAAAGATACTTTGCTTAAAATAGACCCGCTGGAAAGAAAAAGAAAATCCAGGCAAGAATGGGGCATCTCGGCGAACCATAAAAGGATAGGTTCGGGCAAAAATTAGAGATAAAAAAAAAATGTAAACCCGCAAAGTTGAAAACCTGAAAGGGCGACTTTGGCAAAAATGGGTATCCCGGTGAATCGAAAACCCGCAAGGGCGATTCTGGCAAAAGTTAGGGATTTGAAAAGCAAATGACTGCGGCCTGCGCATTGATCTTTAAAGCATAGTGGATTATGGGAGAATTCGAGAAGCAGTCGTTCAAATCAATTTCTTCAGAAGACGAAGCATCGAAAGGCGTCGAAGTCATGGGAGTCATAATTGAGTCGTTCTATGGTGGTTGTCTGTACCACATTGCCGACATTTTGATATTCTTCTGCATTTCTGTATATTTCTTGCGCAGCTTTCTCATTTCAGGAGTTGTTTCCCTTGTAAATTTGCCTATTTACAGGCCATTTATCAATAAAACATACTATCCAGAAAACCTTTTGTTTTGTTTTTACCGTTTTGTTTGCAAAAGACGCCTGATGTTTTTGATAAAACTTTGCATACATAAATTTGTGGGCTTTGCTATCTATAATTGAAACATTGTATTTGCTTGAATAATGTCCTAAGTGATAATTGAGATGGTACCTGCTGCATAAAACATACTTGTTTATTTGTTATTTGCAAGAGAACTTTCCTCAAGGCTTCTCCAGAAGTTCCTCATCTAAAGGAAAGTGTGCAGTTTAAGTGAGTTCTCATCCCAGCAGTTTGAAACCTTGACAATCAAAGGATATCCTCAGCAGGTCAAGATTGACATTTCCAGCGGAGCAGGATCATTTCCAGTAAGCGGGTGCGGGTTTATCCCTCAGCAGTGGAACGAATTCAGAAATTTGTTTTTCCCCATAGAGTTTGAACAACTGTCTCCTTTTCCCCTCAGAGTCTAGGTCATTGACTCATTCCTCGATCGGAAGTTGTGTTTGTTGAGTTTATTGCTCATTTCCCCAAGAAAAGGTTGATATTGGTTCTCTCATTATCTAATCCCCGGCAGGGTGGGTTTGCTCTTAGCGGAACAATTTTACCCGGAAGTTTGCTCAGAAAACCATCCAGGGTTTGTTTTCCCCAACGTTTGTACTAGACGTGTCTAGTCTTTTCCCCGGCAGAATTAATCCTTCCTCTTTGGCATTTATTTTGCTAAAGTGTTTCCTTTGCATTTGCATCATACATAACATCCTCCCAAACGTGTAGCATTTCCATTTCGTATGGAGCATTACGCCATATTCAAACATATGCATGTAAAACATAAACCGGGTTGCCACCCCTTTGTTTTCAAGCGTATCTCCAGCAGTTATCAGTATATTTCTCAATCTTGCGTGGTATCCAGACCTCCGGCCAGGTCATTGACAAATGTGTTCATCTTATCGGTCTCCCTAGCAGAGTCTATTTATTCAAGTTCATGTTTCCCCAACGGATTTCTTCACCCAGATGGTGAATCGACGAATGTTCTTCTGAACTTAGGGTTGAGCCGACCTTTGGGTTTGATGCTCGCTTTTTAGCAAAATGAAATGACGGTGAAGTCAAATGATTTTGATAATTGACGACGAGGTCATATTATGAAGAGGATTGACGACGAAGTCAGATTATGAAGGGAATTGACGATGAAGTCAAGCCATGCTGGGAATCGACGACGAGGTCAGATCATGAAAAATTGACGACGAAGTCAAGCCATGCTGGGAATCGACGACGAGGTCAGATTATGAAGAGAATTGACGACAAAGTCAAGCCATGTTGGAATTGACGACGAGGTCAGATTATGAAGAGAATTGACGACGAAGTCAAGCCATGTTGGAATTGACGACGAGGTCAGATTATGAAGAGAATTGACGACGAAGTCAAGCCATGAAGAGAATTGACGACGAAGTCAGATTATGAAGAGAATTGACGACGAAGTCAGATTATGAAAAATTGACGAAGAGGTCAGATCATGAAGAGAGTTGATGGCGAAGTCAGGTTATGTTTACGGCGAGGTCGGTTTATGTAAAGAATTGACGGCGAAGTCAAACTATGAGAGCAGTCGACGACGAAGTCAGATTGTGGAGGGGTGACAGTGAGGTCAGGTGTCCTACCAATTTGATGTTAAAGACTGACAGAGGTTAGGTGTTTTGCCAAATTTTATGTGGAGAATTGATGGCGAAGTCAGATCATGTAGAGGGCTGACGGCAACGTCAAAATGGTTTGAGAAATAACGGCAAAGTCAGATGATTTTAATTGACGACGAAGTCAGATTATGTTGTAAGTTGATGGCGAAGTCATAGGATATGGAGGACTTACGGCGAGATCAGACGTTCTACCAATCAGATGTTTCTACAGATTATGTTGAATATTGACGGTGAGGTCAGATCTCACAAATTTGATGTTAAGTTCCGACGGCGAAGTTAGACTGCTATTAAGAGCTGACGACAAGGTCAGGTGTTTGTATTTGATCAACGACTGATGGCGAAGTCAGATGTTCTACCTGTCATAGATGCCTGCCGGCGATGTCAAAGGTTTCATTCTACGGTTGGCAAATTTTTGGGTTCTTTTGTATTCAATCACCTTTTACCTCGAATGTTTGAAAGCGTTTTCTTTTCATCCCTTCAGGTCCAAGTCGTTTGAATAGGGGCAGCTGTTGCACCCCAAAATTTGCCCTCTTTCAAGAATTGACTCATTTCTTCATTTCTTTCAAATTCAATGACATGAAGGAAATCCATCATGAATTCAAGATTAAAGGCGAGAATATTATAAAGAGAAGCTTTGTGACATTACAAGAATGTCATTTGTTGCAAGATTTTCAACTCTAAGTAATGTTTAGAAATTAATGTATTTCTAATATTCATTCAAGTCTCTAATCCAATTCATGTTATGGAAATTCCACATCAAGTCTACATTATGCTTACAAACATCCAAGAAACATGCAAGGATTAAATCAACATTGGAATGTTTTAGGACCAAGAGTATGCATGTTTAATCATGGCAAAACAGCCCCATGCAAAGGTGACAAATTTTCCTCATGTCACAAAATCTACATGTCACAAGACCAAAGGCATAACATGTGACAATGCTTCTACACATCAGAATTTTCAAAATGCTGTCAAAAGAGTAGTAGCATTGACCAAGAGTTGTCCAAGCACAAGCCAACAAAATGGGTGCAAGGCACAAGGTGCTGCAGAAAAACACCATAGAGTAGTGCAGTAAAAATACAGCATAGCACCTTGCATGGAAATGGAAAGAAAGAGAGTGACATAAAGAAAGGTGGTAAGAAACATTTCCCCATGAAAAAATCTGAAGTGTGGGAAGAAGTGAAAACCCTAGAGTGGAGAGATAAGAGGAGGGGGCTGTAAACAAAAAGGGATGACTCTTCATTCATTCAAGATCAATTCTACACACATTTGCAAAACTAGAAAATAGAGAGAGCTAACAAAAATCCTAAAAAACAGAAAAGATAGAAAGCTTTGCAAACCAAAAAAAGAGAGTGAGATAAAACCAAGAGAACCACTAAAGAGCAAGAGCCTTCACAACATAGAGTGAGGAGTGGAGCACATTCATCCAAAACCAAGGAGGACTTGCAAGAAGAAGAAACTCTTGGGTATCCATTTTCTCAAACTTTTCTCTCTTTATTTCTTTGCTCTTATATTCATTTTGTTTACTCTTTTATGTGTTGTTGAACTGTATATATCATGTAAGGTCCCATAAGGGACCAAGAAACCATTGTCAAGAAACTACGAAAACGAAAGAAAACGTAGAAAAAATTAGGGTTTTGGTTGTTTTAACAGGCTAACGGTCGACCATAGCAGGTCTATGCGTCGACGCATAGCCTGCATTTTTAGACAAATTAAAAAACTTACAGTATGCGTCGACGCATGAGTCGGCGGGCGCTTACCCGTCAGTCTATCAAAGTGGTGTGCGCCGAGTGTATGGTCGACGCATGGTGTTTATGCGCCGAGCCGTGGGAAAAGGCTGAAAGTCATGCGCTGACCCTATGGTCGACTCATGGCTTCAAAACTTGCAAAAAATGAGAAATTTATGGCTTTGTGCAGTTTGTTATGACTTCAAATATCTTCAAAAAAAAACCTCAAAATTTTTTTTCTCAAAGAGTTCTCTGTGCGAACTCTTTGAAGGCAATTTTTATTGGCATGTCCCGATTTTTTTTTAGCCGACTAATCCCATATGTTGTATGATTTTAGTAGGAACGTTGCTATTGTCCTTGGTGACTTTTGATTCCAAAAACCATTTTCAAAAGCAAACTCTAGATTTTATCGAGCCGTTTTTAACCCTTGTAAGTCGACCGCCTTGTGCGTCCGCCATCGACCTTGCTCGCTTCACCTCAAACCTTTTTAAACAATTAAATCCTTGACCCAACGTCAAGCAAATTTTCTCAAACGATTGTTAAGCCAATTCGCCATATTTAATAAAAGGGTCAAGTTCTCTTTGTATTGCACTAAAGAGAAGGGATTGAGTGTAGACTTCTTCCTTTCCGAGTGTCGAGATGCTCACTGTAGTGTGGGTGGTTTTGACACTCGTCTTTCAATACGAAGATGTTTTCATCCACACCTTTTTCTCCTAGAAAACCTCGGCCCCGTACCGAGTGCACTTTCAAAACACTTACAATAAATAAATCGATTCTCTTTGTATTGAACTAAAGAGAGAGGATTGAGTGTAGACTTCTTCCTCTCCGAGTGTTGGGATATTCACTGTAGTGTGGGTGGTCTCGATACTCGTCTTTCAATACGAAGACGTGACTTTATCCGCCACCTATCTCCCTCTACAACTTCTTTCCGCAACCTTTGTCACCTAAAAACCTCGGTCCCGTACCGAGCGCTTTTTTAAACTTCTTTTCGTAACAAAAACTTGAATGGTCGTGGAGTGGTTAGGCGTAGGCCTTCTCCTATCCCGAGTGCTGACGTTTACCGTAGGGTTCTCTGTCGCGAAAGCACTTACCATTCAAAACCAAAAAACACTTTAATAAGAGAATGAAGTTCTCTTTGTATTGAACTAAAGAGAAAGGATTGAGTGTAGACTTCTTCCTCTCCGAGTGTCGAGACGCTCACTGTAGTGTGTGTGGTTTTGATGCTCGTCTTTCAATACGAAGACGCTATGTTCGCCACACCCTTTCACAACAAAAACTCTGAGATAAAGAATTGGGTACTACCCGTAGGGGTTACTATCCGAGGACCTATCTCGCCCCTAAAAAATAATTCAACAAATCAAATGTGACATCTTGCCTCGCATGGCGAAAACTTATCTTTCGAAAAGGATATGATACGTCCGTTCTACCGCAAACAGGTAATGCCTAAGTCTCCAACGAGCGAGCAGCAATACCCCTAACTGCTAGAATGCGTACGATAGCATCATCCATAAAATACATCAATAAATCGTAGGCTGAACTACGACTGCTCTGATTTCTCATACCAGATAAGAATACGTAGGCACAAGACGGCGATGTCTTGGCGATCACAATTCCCCCTATATCTGTAGTTCCCCGAACTACGTCGACTCTGACTTTCTCATGTCTATTGAGAATACGTAGGCATAGGACTGCAAAGTCCTACCGAGTCTGTTCTTTCACCTTTCTTCCCCGTTATCCTCTCTTTCCTTTATTTTTAACCCTCTTTCTTTACCCTTTGGAACACTCTTTTATAGCATAATTTTTAAGAAAATAAATCACACACGACAAACAAATGGTTCCCATCGAGTACGATGGATGCGAGGGGTGCTAATACCTTCCCCTTGCATAACCGGCTT
Organism: Lathyrus sativus; assembly: GCA_963859935.3. Lineage (NCBI taxonomy): Eukaryota > Viridiplantae > Streptophyta > Magnoliopsida > Fabales > Fabaceae > Lathyrus > Lathyrus sativus. The sequence goes on from OZ012737.1 coordinate 234,272,557, forward strand.
CCGAACCCAATCTTGGTTGCGAGACCATCTTATCCGTTCTTTTCTTAAGGTTTTCTCGATATTTTCCTTTCCCCTCATAGGATAAATAAAGTTCGGTGGCGACTCTTCTGTCCTTTTCCTTTTCGCCTTCCCCGTCGTTGCGCGTATTTTTTCGAGTAGCGACAACCTGTAGTTGTTGTGCGCAAGTCCTATGGCTTAAACAACAACTATTGGACTTTAATTTGAAGCTAGAACGTGTTCCAATATTTTGTGACAACACCAGTGCTATAAATCTTACCAAAAATCCGGTGTTACATTCGCGTACCATACACATAGAAATTCGACACCATTTTCTTAGGGACCATGTAGAGAAGGGTGACGTTGTCTTTGAACACGTTGATACTAAAAACCAACTAGCGGACATTTTCACAAAGCCGCTAGCCAATGAGCCCTTCTTTCATATCCGTCGAGAACTTGGTATTCTCGACATTTCTGATCGGGTTTAACAATTACTACGTTCAAATTTAATATATTTACAACTATGCGTTTGTACCACTAACAATTCTTTGAGTTTGTTGCAAGTACAAATCTGTGATTAACAAGAGTGGTCGGTATAGAGGTGATATTGCTCCTTTCTCCTTCTTTTTATCTCTCTCTCTTAACATTCATGACTTGAAAATAACTATATCGTTCGACAATCATGGTATTTATATATGTATATGACTTTTGCTGGCTGATACTATGTATGTTGAATGCAAATCATATTGTGAAAAGGTGAATAGGCATGATAAATAGGCAAGTGTGGCATTCTGCATAACATGAAACTGAAAAATTGGGTTTTTGAAGGTTATGAGTCGACCTAAACAGGACAATGGTCGACACATGCTGTAAATTTTCAAAATTATCAAAAAATGTACAGTATGCGTCGACGCATGCAGGGGCTATGGTCGACGGCTCGCGTAAAAACCCAGAATTTTTCTCTTTTGAAAACCGTTCCAAGTTTCCATTCCTCTACATTTAATGTGCAGTCAACTTTTGTGATGATTTGATATGGCATTTGTCTTGTAAATTGCATCTAGACATCTAGTGTGTCCTCTTGTCTCCTCCCTCTTCCCAAAAACCCTAAAACCTCTCTATTTAAGACCTTAGTCTTCATCTCCTTCAACATTATCCTCAACCACTCTCTTCAAAGTTCATCTTTATAACTTCTCCAAAAATCATCATCAATGGCTTCCTCTCTCCGCAAAAATACAGGTAAGAGATCAAGAGCCTCATCATCATCTGCTTCAGTCCCCGTTACCGCTGTTTCACTAGTTCATCCACCTGCTATTGAAAACTTCAACAAGAGTCTCAGCAAAAGAGCCATAGTTCCACAACATGCTTTCTACCAGGCAACAGGTGAGCGCTTGCATCTCACCCGAATTTTGTCCCTGTTGGAAGTCCAAGGGTTCTTCAATTTTCTGGAGTGCAATACAAAGTATAGTGAGGATTTGGTCAGGGTGTTCTACACAAATCTGCGGGGTAACTTTCAAGATCAGCATTTCCACACTTCTTTCGGAAATAGACTGGTAAATATAAATTCTGAAGTATGGAACAAGTATTTTGATATGACTGTTGATGCTGATGCACCACCTCTTCATGAGGTAACGGACACTCGTACGGTGCCAGGTTATGAGTTTAAGAGCGCTCTGAATGACATGCTCAAAAGACCCTATCCAGATGCAATTGTCAACAGCGATGCTTTTCCTAGATCGGTCACAGCCGGGAAACTCAATATAGGGGAGCGCATCCTTCAGTGGATCGTCGCTCGCATACTACGACCGAAAAAGGATGGACTGTCTCGTGTTGAACAAGCTGAGGTAAATCTCATCTATATATTGAAAAGCAGGATCAAAATAAACTGGCCATACTATATTGCTAGCAGGATGTTTGCTCTGAGAGACTCAAGTAGAGGCACTGCTTTAGCCTATGGGTCGTTCATTTTGGAAATTCTTGCCGCTGCAAATGTTGTATATCCAACATTTCCTTGTGTCTCAGTCCCCTATGACAAAGAATTTAGCACCAAAACTCTTGCAATGATGGGGTATTTTTGGTGTGCTGAACGACGATCATACATATTTGTCCGTCGGGCCAATATTCCTCCGGTGCCTCGTGAGGGTTCCGATGAAACCGCTGAAGAAGAAAGTGAAGAGCAAGGTGGAGAAGAAAGTGAAGAGCAAGGTGAAGAAGACGATGAAGAAGAAGATACAGATGCCGAGATACAAGAACCTATCTGTGAGACTCAAGACTATCATCAATCTCCAGTTCAAGATACGGCTCCAAATACTGATTGGGTCCAGTATTCAGATCCATCAGAAGCACAAGAAGGTGATTCTACAAATCAAGGATGGGGCGAATGGAAATATACAGGCTGGACTACCTTGGGTAGATTCTATGACCCATATCACGGCTACCCTCAAGACTATCATCCTTCCCAGCACTCATCACCTCCTCCGCCTTCGGACAACTCTGAAGTCATTAATATGCTGTAGTCAATGCAGTTAGATCAACAAAACTTCATGAGAAGTCAAGACACTCAAATGGAGCAGATTAGAGCTGAGCTTCATGCCCAAAATGAAAGGTTTAATTCATTTTCTACTCGGATGGACGCCCGTATTGAAGCTCTGGTTGAATCACATGACCGGCAAGATTGGGAAATCACCAACTCTCTTAGTCACCTCAACATGTCCGTAAAAGCCTTTCTGGACTTCTCGGATCCCTACCACAATCCCGATGCTGCATACCGGGGGATGGGCCGAGGTCGGGGTCAGGGATATTAGATTCATAGTTGCATATTTCATAATTGCTTATGTGTTTCGTCTATGTACTTTTCATTTTTCTGTATTATGTGTGCCTGAACTTTCACCTTCTTTACATGTTCTCGTCATTATCTATTAATTCAAGTTACTTTTGTTCGTTATCATGCTTATGTGTGAAGTTTGGTAATTAACTATCACCTATTGTATGTTCTCTGTTAATTGATGCATTCTCCTTCTCTTTTTGATGGTGTCAAAGGGGGAGAAGACAATGTAGCAAGCTAGCCAACACCAAAGCCAAGTCAGGATATTAACAACAGTTGATGGCTGTTTGTTCTACAGCCTTATAGTACAAAAGAAAGGGGGAGCTTGTGTATACATGTGTGTATACATTGCATATTTGGTGTTTTAGTTGTATACAGGTTGTCATCATCAAAAAGGGGGAGATTGTGGAGGCAAATCGCCACACATCACACAAGTCTGCAAGACATTGGTTAATGCAGGTTTCGATGATGACAAATTCCCTGGATAGATTGGAAATTATGAACTCTAGATCTACTAAACCAGATGCAACGTATCACCCACCATATCCTTTTACGCTTGTCTTAAAACTTCTGAAATGAATATACTATGTGTAGATAAAATGCAATCATGACCAAAGGCATGAAAGACCTCAAACTGATGAATTTTTGCAGGTTTGCAGGGCATGAGTCGACCATAGGGTCGGCGCATGCATCAGAACAATTCTGTACTAGTCAGCGCACAAGGCAATGCGTCGACCATAGGGTCGGCGCATGAAGGAATAAATTTCCAACGGGTCAGCGCGTAAAGGCATGAGTCGACCATAGGGTCGGCGCATAATGGAAATAGATTTCAACGGGTCAGCGCACGCCGATTGTATGGTCGACGCACACTGATGAATTTTCCAGATTTCCAAAACAACACAGGCCATGCGTCGACGCACAGACCTGTTATGGTCGACCGTTCGCGTGGAAAATCTGTTTTAAAATGCTTCCCTCTTATATTTGAAATACTGTTATGTCTAGAATTATGTTGGCACTATATATACTTGTTTAACCACTTGTGTCTTTTAACATTTGATATTCTTTTGATTCATGTGTTCAAAAACAAGAAAGAGTGAAATAGGTGTCCAAGATTCATCATCTTCATCTTCAACATCTCACAACATTTCAATTACACACAATGATTTTTGAAATGCATTTGTGAGAGATTCAAGGTGATAAGGTTCGAGGCTTAGATTGGAGAATCAAGCTCGGGTTGAAGATTGTGACAGGTTCTTTCTTGAATAAAACCATTGGGGTTTTACCCTCCAAGATTGGTTTGAATTTTGGGGGTTTTTGGACAAGATTCTTCATCAAGGGTCAATCGAGCGAAGGTGATTGTGAAGAGGTGTTCTTCACAAGTCTAGTAGCGGATTCGGTGATTTTGAAGGGAAGATCTCGGGGTCGATTTGGTGCTGTTGAGATCAGCCGGAGCCAAAGGTTTGAACAACAACGTGTTATTCAATAAGGTGGCTGGAGTCGGAGGTCCATCAACACAAATCGGAGAACTTGATTCATCTTGAATCAAGGGGCAAGGAGTGAAGGTAACTTTCAACACATTGAGATTTCTGTTGTATATTTGCTGCTCAATCCTTGTATAAACTGTTCATTCAAACAGGTGCTATCTATAAAATCTATCTCAATTCTAGTTTTAGAATTGAGGGCAGACGTACCCCGAAGCGAGGACGACGGGGGAACTGCCTCACCAAATACTTGTCTTCTCTATTTTCAGCATTTACGTTATAGCTCAAAATAAGTGATTTTTGTATAAGCTCTATTGTCAAAATTGTGATATCAATTGAGTAAGAGGTTAAAACTCTGTTTTTGACTCCAAAGTACAACAAGACATTGTACTAGGCTGGTTGGAATCACTTACTCAACATAAATATCACTTGGAGTGTTTTTGCACACCAAGTGTTTGACATATTGCTTGAACCAAAATTATCTTACTTGTGTATCTAGTTTTGGTTTGATTTTTGAATCATTGGAACTAGGAATTCTTACAACTGAAGTAAATAATTGATAAGTGGAATTAGTGTTGTGATTCTATTTTTCCAAATTGTCATTAATCCAAAGGCTTACGTATATCCGGTTTTCCAATAACCGTTTGTTTTAGACTATATTTTCCTCGACCGCTTCCGCACTTAAAACATTTTTAAAACCAATTTTAAATTGGTAGCACCGACTCAAATTTTAATTGGGGATCTATTCAACCCCCCCTTCTAGATCCGTGCCACAGTCTAACAGCTGAGAGTTATGAATTTAACAAGATGAGGTTTTAACACTTGAGTCCCACATTGTCAATTTTCAACAAACTCATCCATTGACCACTTGAGCTATTCTCAGCCCTTGGATCTTATTTCTACATGATATTTAGAGGATTTGGAGAAGAGAAATGCAGCAAATGAAGAAGTTTAGTGAGACTTGCAACTTGGAGGCAAATGGCAATATTTTATTCATATAAATGGAGGAAAGAGAAACTTTTGGCACACTTGCAGCAAACAGCCCCCTATTGCCTAGCCACTCTAATCACCATTATGTCATCCATTTCCACTTGAACAATGCATCAGTTGAGCCAAGGATCTGATATTGCAGCTGTACCAAACCTCAAGCCAAGGGTTACCTTTTCAAAATCCCTCCAAAAGTGCCAAGCTACAAATCTGTCCTCATCCTTCATTTTAATATAAATAGAGGCTCCCTCTATGTCATTTACACACCAAAGCACTCTTAGAACCAAGAGAAAACCACAGCTCTTACTCCTTTCTTGTTTACCTCATTTTCAAAATTCCAAGTTTCACCAAAATCTGTCTTGGGCAGTTGGCTTCCCAAATCCATTTCTGCACATTCTAAACCACTAAAAACCATCTGCACAATCCATAAATGATGTGTAGAAGGTGTTCATACTCTTAAACCACTCAAAATCACCATTCTCCCAAAAGTCAACCTTCAAACCAAGCAAGTTTGGCCTTATACTCAAAATCTGCCGAACCTCTGTCCAGACTTGTTTTCATCATTCTCACCATCCATACACCTTCAATATATGATGCCTCAACTGTCCATAACATAAAGCAACCTCATCCTCATTTATTTTGAGATTTTTCACAAGTTCTTCATATTTCCTCCAAGTGCAAGAAAGTTGTTTTCATCAAAACAAGTTGGACAGCTGCTGAAGTTTTCTCAAGGTTTTCCATATTGCAACAAGCTTGTGTGGAGGTCTACAAAAGGTTAGTGGTCACTACCCTTTCATTCTGTCATGAACATGATTGATGTGCTTAATGTGTATTGTGTTTAAATGCAAAATGTAATCTATGAGCAAATCTTCCAGTTTGTGTTGTGCCAGCTGTTTTGAGCATGTAACTGCCTTAGATATGCCTTTGACTTGATATGACTATGTCTTGTGGATGTTGAGTTAATTTCTGTCATGAGCTATTGTTGGATTGTTATCATGAGTCACATTTGTTTTATGTTGGTTCTGCTGCAAAACAGTTTGGGAGGTATCAGTACAGCCTCACTTAACCTTGACCTTTTGTTGACAATTTTGGATTAGATTCCTAATATGTGTTATTCATGTTGTGTTTGAGTTCTTGAAACTAGGTTTGATTTGGAATTGCAACTTTCTGTTTATGTTTTCAATCTAAATGTACAATTTGCAACTGATATGCCATTCTCAAATCCAATGCCTTGTTGTTGTATCTCCATGTGAAAATTGTGCATATGCCATGATTGTAATATGTGCCTATCTGTTTTTACACTTGCCTACCAATGTTTCATGCTTTGATCTCTTGGTGCATCTCACCTATTCATGTCATGTCTGCCCTTAAGGCATTATGCTAGTTTGTTTGGTTAATGAGGTTGAAATAACTCATGAAAGGTGTTGAAATATACCTAAACCTTTGAGGATCACCATTGTTTTTCCAACGTTTGTGCATGTGGTTGATCTTGGAGGAGATCATTTGTGAAGCTGTGATTGGAATCCATCAAAAACACTGATTGGAATACCAAGAGCTGATTGCCTTATTGCTATAGACTCCTCAGTGTTGTTCTTGTTGTTGCCTTAGACTTGCATTTTCTTATTAGAAGTATGTTCTGGTTTTGACAAATCTGTTAGGGGTGTTTAATTTGGTTATGCTTAAGAATTTGTTTTGGTCCTGCCTAGAGTTATGTCTGGTTTGAGTTTGCTAAACTCTAATTGTCAAGGCAAGATCCTAAACCACTTATGGCTTTTGTTTGTGGTTGCTCAGCTATGGTTGTCTGTTTCTGTGTCAGGCAAGCTTGCCTTGGTTGTGCATTATGTTTGGCTAGGCATAATGATTCATTCATGACTGTTTGAAGCAATAAGACTATACCAGCATGTTCATTTTGTGTTCTTTGCAGCATTATGTGTAACGCCCCGATTTTGATTATCGCATTTTGTGGAGCATTTTATTGGATTTGAGTAATACTTATGTTATTCGTGGAATTAATTTGTGAATATGGTATGTTCTGATATTTTACCGTTTCGGAGAATTTTCTAGTAAAATTTAGAATGGAGGGCATTTTTGTCATTTGACAACTAATGAATGAGAAAAAGAAATATAAAGGATAGAAATAGAAAGAAAAGGAAAAAGAGTGGTAAGGGAAAGAAAAAGGAAAGAAAAAGAGAAAGAAGGAAAAGGAGGAGAAAAGAGAAGAAGAAGAAGAAGAAAAGTGTGGAAATCATCAAGAGCAGCCCAAAGCTTCGATTGAATCAAGGTAAGGGTGAGAAACATTATTATCCAATCCATGTGTATGATTATGTATGTGTTATGTGGATGGTTCGGGTGAAATCTATGCTTTTCAATTCTAGGTCGAAAATGATTTAATCGGTAAAATGATGTTTTAATCGGATAGAGTCGAGTATAGATGTCATATTTAAGTCGGGTATCGTGGTGTTGAACTTTCTGGAGCGAGTTGGCTTTTAATCGGTTGGTTGTGTGGAGTTTGGGCTTTGAGGCAGCCATGGAAGTTCTGTCTTCGCAAGTTCGCCAGGCGAATGGCAGCGAAGCTTCGCCAGGCGAAGCCCAGCGAGCTGTAGCGAAGCAAGTCAGAAGCTAATACCCTGTATTCGCTGGCAAGTTCGCCAGGCGAAGTGAGTAGGCGAAGGTTCGCCAGGCGAGTGTGTAGTGAGCCTCAGCGAGTAATTCCAGAATTACTCCCAGTGGACTTCGCTGGGAAGTTCGCCAGGCGAAGGCCAGCGAGCATTCGCTGCGTGGCTTCGCCAGGCGAAGGTTGGCGAACCTGGTAGTGTTATTTTGTTTTGCTGTTTGTTCATAGCATGATGTTTGGTTGATTCAATTATGATTAATGCCTACATGAATGATTGATGTGTGAACTATTTTGACATGTCGTGCTGTGGGTGGCCGAAAGGCGTGAATCCTAGATTGTAGAGTAAATGGTGAATCTTGAATATTTGATAATCTTGTGTATTTGCTCGAATTGAATAGAAACGCATTGATAGGCTGATATGTGTGTAAACCATGTGTGGAATGGTGCATAATGTGAATGCATGATAGATATATGCGATGTATGTGATAAATGCAATGAGTATGTTTGTGAACATAGTATGCATTTTTGTGTTGATTGATCCCTCGGAGGATTTGCAGAACCTCGTATGATGGTTATATTAGATTCCTTGGAGAATCGGTTGCATTGTGTGATTCCTTGGAGAATCGGTTGCATTGTGTGATTCCTCGGAGAATCGGTCATAACATGTAATCCCGTGGAGGATTGGCTAGAGTATTTGATTCCGTGGAGAATCTGCTGAGTACTTGATCCCGTGGAGGATCTGCTGAATATTCGATTCTGTGGAGAATCTGATGAATATTTGATTCCGTGGAGAATCTGCTGAGTACTTGATCCCGTGGAGGATCTGCTGAATACTCGATTCCTTAGAGAATCTGTTGAAATGAGTCGGTACCGCATTTGCATCTGCATGGAGTCGTGAGTCGGTCTCTATGAGTTGCATTTATCATTATTGTCGTGGAGCATGGAAAATAAACATAATATGTGTATGTTTATGTGGGCTGATATGAATTATGATGAATGGCATGGTTGAATATGCTAAATGATATATGTATATGTGTGGCTATATGTATATGTTGACGTTTATGTGAATCGGGGTTGAAATAAACATATTGTATGCATTGCTTGATAAATGTTGTAATGCAGTGTTGTTTATGTGCAATTGTAAGTGAAGAATGCATGAAAATATATTATGTATATATATGTGCATTGCTTAGTGATTCATGTTGATGATATTGAAATAATGAATGCGTGTAAGGCTCATGTATACTGGGGTGGAATGACAAGATGTTGTTCCCAGCAGAGTGATCACCGGGGTAGAATGACTATGTGTTGTTCCTGGTGGGGTATGAGTGATATACCCACAATCCCGAACGGGGAATTGGTGGAATTGATGGGCTTTACGTGAGCCATATGACATAGATAGGATTGTTGATTAGAGTTGTGCTTACGTGTATGTACATGACTTGCATAATTGGAAATGTTGTATGAAAGTATGCTATGTGCATGACTATAATGTTTTGGATAAGTTATGACCATGTAATTGATGTATACAACGTGCTTATGTGTATGAAAATGTGGAATAATAAGAACCATGGATATGTGCATGATAACATGTTCGATAGTTAATCATGTTCGTTATATAAATATATAAATGGGGAAGCATGTGAGAAGTGATTATGTAAAGTGGTGAGAAATGTGGCATTTATGTATTTTATGAATGTTTATGCACATAATTATATGCATTGATTTTATGATAATATTTCTCACCCTTCTGCTGGAATGATGTCCTATATGACATCGTGCAGGTATCCAGAGTAGAGTTGCTTGTGGTGCGAGGTTGCCATCGGTCTAGCTGTTTAGTGATTTAATTAAGTTAGGTCGAGTCATGCTCTGGTCATGTAACACTGGGATCGCTTGGTTACATTTTATAGAAATGTGTTATGTTTTCATATTTATTGAAGCTATGAGAAATTGGCCTTAGTGCCCGATTATGGTTGAATCATGTGATCAAAACGAATATTCCTTTTATGAAAATATCTGTTTGAATTGAATCCGCTGTTTCATGCAAAGTGAAAAGAATTGTAAAACATGATCTTTTATTGTTGTGTTAATGAACATGGCAGGTGTTTTGAAATTTAAGTGTGACACCCTTGAATGAATGCATGTTAATCATACTCTGATTATTTTCATTAATTGCGGGGTTTAGAAAGGGGTGTTACATTATGCAGATGTGTAGTAGTTGGCATTTCTCATGTTCATTCTTGTGTGCTTTGTATCATTATGTAAATAAGTAGTATTTAGCATTTCACATGTTCATTTCATGTCCTTGTATCAGTATGTAGATGTGTTTTGTTTAAAGATTAACATGGTTATGATTGGCATGTCTTTCATTTTTGCATCAGGATTGTTAAATTGTTGTGGCTCTGAGAGAGCCTTGTTGAGTGCATCATTGCATTGTAACTGTCAACATGTTTATTTGGTTTGTTTCTGTTAACATGATTCAGAGCTGTTGAAGCCTCTTTTTTCTGATGGTATGTGTTTTATTCATGATTTGTTGGCTGCCAAGCCACTTTGAAGTCTGTTAGCCTCTGATTATCAAGTCTCATTTTCAAAACTTAAGAAGTTATCCCTATTTGTATGTGTACATTCAGTAGCTGTTACAAATTATGGCTTAAGAAGCATTGTTGTTATGAACTGTTGTTTTAATATTGGTTAGGCACAAGCTTGTTCTAAACTACTTCCACAAAGTTGCAATTGAATGGTCATTTCATGATTCAGTTTGGATTAGAGTTTGTTTCTTTGAGCATAATCATAAGTAGCATATTTGAAACATGTGTGTGGCTTTCCTTGAGTTTGTTCATGTCAGTTTTCATTCATAACTTCCAAAGTGCATTTTCAAAGCATTTCTTGCAACTTACATTCCATTTTTGGTTTGGAACTGTTTCTGTTTGATCTAGGCATCTAGGATCATTAGATAACATGTTCATAAGATGTGCACACTTCCACATGATCATGATCCCTCTTATTTTGAACCATGGCCATCATCATGCATTTTCAAAGGCATTTTGTGCAACTTACATGTCTTTTTTTGATTAAACTTGCTTTGGTATGATTTGTGCATCAAGAATCATTGGTTTATATGTTTATGAGTTGTGCATGCCCTTACCTACTCACATGTCTTGTTGTTTTGAGGCGTGACATTCAAATTGCATTTTCAAAGCTTCACACTACCATGTACACACCAGTTTAAGAATAGAGCTATCTTTGCATAATTTTGGCATCTAAAATCCTTAAGTGATGTATTTGGGAGGGGTTCATATTTTCATTTGATCAAAATCTCTGCTGTCATGAGTTGTATCCACCATTATACATTCCTAAGTTTCAAATTGCATGTTCATGCAAATTTCAAAATATATGCATTTTCTGAGGAAATTAACATTACCATTATGATCCTTATGAAATTTCATGTGAAATGGACCTAAACTTTGTTCAATTTGGTTGAGTATTGATGAAGTTATGATGTTGTCGTATCCATGTTCTTGCTTGCTTCTCATGTGTGTTGCCTTGCCCAGATTTCTTGAGCCTTGTTAGGTATTTAAATTTTAGGGGTGGCAAAATATATGGATGTATTTCCACCCCAGTGGTTAACTCTCACCTTATCATGCGCCTTTCATCTACCTGTCCTGGGTTCGATCCACAGTGGGATCAACCCTTTTTGCTATTTTTTTCCACTTTGCCAGATTTTCATTATTTTCTCTTTCATTTCCAATTCTCAAACGCGCGCCCTAGCCCAGATGGTTTGATTTTGAATTGTTATTCAAAGGGTGGTGGGTTCAACACCCACCAGGCGCCCCTTTCTTTTTTTATCACTAATTTTCCTTGTTGTATTTTTAATTGTTTAAATCTTGTAAAAATCGTAACTTCTTCGTTTCTTATTATTTTTAATCGGTTATTTTTACATTGGTATCGTATTTGTATATATTTCCATGTGATGCATTAATATTCTAGGATTCTCATTTTGTGAAAACAACTTTGCATTAAAAACATTCTTGTTTCCTTTTAAGGTTTGTTTACCCTCCTAAACATTTCAAGGCTTTTTGATTCATTTCTCCCCGTTTGTTGTTGTAATGTGAGCTCTATGTTTGTCAAACCCTTGATGTAATTACTTGTTGCTTGTAAGCACGATGTTTGATTCATTTTGATCTCCATGTAATATCTCCATGATGTTGATTTATTTGCATTGGTCGTTACCTTCGTCTTTGTCAAGATTTTGCTTAAGTCTTTATCTTTCATTGAGTCTTGTAAGAACTCATTTTTGCTTGCCTATTGTCATACGCTTGCATGCTTTGGTTGTAACCATCCCTCCTATTTGACGTACTTGCTTGTTGTAACGTGCTTGTATATGCTTGGTTGTAACCATGTTTTTTTGTACTCATCCTGTTTGATGCTTTTTGCTATGTTAAGTTTAGTTTCCCCAAGTGATGGAACTCTTTAGTTCTCATCCAAGTTGCTTCCCCTTCTCTCCTTCCAAAGGAAAGTCTCTCTGTTGACCTTTGGGTCATAGATAGCTCATCTCCTTCCCTCGACTTCGTTAAGTCATTTACACTTAGTTAAGTTAGAACCTGTCCTTTAGACTTTGCTTAAGTCTACAAAGCCACCCCTTGTTAGGAGTGCTCTTTCAACTAGGACTTGGGATAGAGTTTGTTAACTCTACGTAAGAATCATTGTCATGATTACTTACTTCCCTTTCTTAAGTGTTCAACTTAGATCTAGAGAGTTTCCTTAAACTCTACACAAGCATTGTAATGTTTGTTCCCCTTTGAACCTTGATCATAATCAAGAGTTCTTCAAACCTAGTGAGGTGAACTACGATAGCTCTGATTCTATCCTAGTTAGGATACGTAGGCAGAAGATGCGATGTCTTTGCGAGCAAGCTTAGTGTATATATACTTAGGTTTTAACCTACACCTTTTACCCAATCTATAGCAAACACTTAGCAAACTTAGCATACCAACAAACAAAAGGTTCTTGTAGAGTACTACAGATGTTTAGGATGTGAAATACCTACCCTATGCATAACCAACCCCCGATCCCCGAATCTCTTAGCGTTGTTGTTACATCGTGCAAAAGGTTCTTTCTCGCTTTAGACCTTTCCTTTGGATAAATTAAAGTCCTGTTGTGAATTCTAAGAATTAAAGATTCAAGTTAATTCAATAGCTTGATATCATGATTCTCACTGCAACAATAACTAAGAACCAATATGTGTTCTAACAATCTCCTCCTTTTTGATGATGACAAAAACATAGGAAATTTTGTTCAATAAAGAGATAAATATAACTCCCCCTGAGATTATGAATCTCCCCCTGAATTGAATACTAAGAAGGAATAGAAACTTCCCTTTTTACATGAGTATTCTTTTTAGGATCAGAGCTTGATTTGGATGAACGTTTCGGAATCAGAGCCTGATTGGTTAAAACTTGATTTGGGGATCTCAGAGTTACTTTAATGAACTTTGTCAGATTTATCATTATAGTTCTGAAAGACTAAAAATTCATGTAAGTTATGATTTGATATGTCTGAATTCCATTCAAGTAAAGTTTATTTGAATAGTCAGAATTTCATTTTCTCCCCCTTTTTGTCATAATCAAAAAGAAACTTTTTAAAGAAAAATAAAAGGAAACAGAGAGAAAAGATATAATCATATAGAGAAAGCATTCGTAGATTCATTCATTAAAATATTCAGATAGAAAAGACATCAGATGAGAAATGCAAACAAGTGCTCAAACATCAGATAAAAACATAAAGCTAAGATTGTTTAGAGAGAAGCATCTTCAGAAGGTTGATAATTTCAGATGAAGATTATTCTTGCTTGGACATCTATTTCTCAATGTTGTCAGTCTTCTGATCTTGCCTTACCATCTAGGATTTTATCTCAGATTGACCAGCTTCCAGTACAACAATCTTGTCTTCTAAGTCTGGATTCTCTTTCTTAATTTCAGAAGAAGTAGAGGGAGCAGATTCAGAAGCAGGAGTGGGAGCAGAGTCAATATCCATTGCAGTTGCAGATTCTGGAGCCACAGATTCAGATGATTTGTCCATAATCATCAGAGCTAAAGGATTTTCTTCCAGAATGACTTCAGGAGCAGACCCTTCAATAGAATCAGAAGTAGCAGACACTTCAGAAGTTGAGGGTGCATCTTCGAGAAGCAAAGTTGGAGATCTGTTCATATTCCATAGCATGGTTCTGGTAATCTCAGCAAATCTGATCTTCACATCATCAGAGCAGACACTCTTCAGATTTGAAGCAACAGAGTTGAATCTGGAGATGAAGCTATTCCAAATAGCATTAGAGTCATCTGAGTTCATGCTTGAGAGGTATTTTTTCTTCACAGAGTCTAAACTCATCCTTATTTCTTTCTTGAAATTAGCAAATAAAACATCAACATTCAGCCTAGATTTAGGTTTAAGAAAGGCTTCCAGAGTTGATGGTTTGGATTGAACTGGTGGGGGTGGTATGGTAATGGTTGGGATAATGAACAGAGGACGAGGATAAGAAGGTAAAGAGAGATGGTTAGATGATGAAGTGAAAGTTTTAAATCTGGATGAAGATGAAGTGGGAAACAGAAACGGTTTAAAATTTGATGCAGAGGGAATGACATCAAATGGTGTAGAAGTGTAGCGGGTAAAAACAGAGTTATGAGAAAGCAGAGGTTCTGATGGAATGATATTTGGTAGTTGTTTTAGGTAGGTTTGAAGTACATATGGTAGAATGGTTGAAGATATAGGTTTATGTGGAATGGTAGGTGCAGAGGGTTCTCTTCTGATATAAAAGTTGTTAAGTTTTAAACCATAAGGAAGGGGATCAGAGGGATATGGTTTAAAAGAAGTAAAAGAAGTAAGCTCAGAAGTTCTAGGTTCATAGCCACGGAGAGAGGGTGGTGAGTAAACTTCTGTGTGTACATCAGATTCAGATGAATCAGAAGATTCAGATGAATGACATGATGTGGAAGAAACGTCAAAGAGAGTTTTGAGGGGTTGGATATCTAGAATTTCTGAATCAGGTATGAAAGGTTCAGAGGGTTGGATAGGTTCTGGTTCAGGATTAGAAGGAGTGGATTGTTCTGGTTGTAGTTGTGGTTGTTGTTCTGGTTGTTGTGGAGTTGGTTTTTCTGGTGGTGTTTGATCTTGAGGTTCAGATTGTTTTGGTTCAGAGGTTTTTGGTTGTTCAGATTGTTCAGAAGTTGGTGGTTCAGATGATTGTAATGGCGTGGTATCAGATGCAGTTGTTTAGAAGATGGATGTGGTTGTACAGATGATTTAGATGGTACAGAAGTGGTTTGAGTTTGGGAAGATGGAGGTTCAGGAACAGAACTAATTGTTGATGATTCTATTGCAATTTCAGAAATAATAGGTAAGGATGATTTAGTACCTTTTTTCTTAATGCGTTTGAAAGGAGCAGAAGGAGCTTCTCCGGAAGCTTTTCTTTTCTTCTTCTTCTGAGGTTCTTCAGAAGTTTTCTGCTTTTTCTGCTGTGTGCCTGCAGCTTCTTCTTCTTCTTCTTCTAAAGCCTGTTGTCTTTGCTTCTTATGTTCTCCATGGATATTTGACATAGGTTCACGGTTTAGAAATCCTTCTGGAACTGGAAGTCCTTGTTCCATACAATATCCAACAAACTTGATCATAACTTCCTTTGGTTCTTCTACATAAAACGTTGGAAAATTATCTACCAGAATTCTTCGTTTGCTTACTTCTTCTGTATTGAGTTTGTTAGGAATAGAAGTAAGTTCATCTATTACTTTCAGCCTCTGTAAACTTTTAGCATTCAGAACTTTTCCAAGAATGGATGTAAGTTTTTCTTTCAGTCCAGCCACATGCAGATGCTCCACCAGACCATTCTCTGTCAGAATATCTGAAATCAACCTTCCACAAGGGATCCAATTTCTACCCTTTTCCTGTTTAGCCTTCATGTCTTCTCTGGATGCCTTAACATGATTCCAAAGATGAGAGAAGAGCAGATGAGGCAGATCTACGTTTGTGCTCTGACTAAGGCAAAACATGAAGTAAAGTAAATCATTATTCACATAGTCAGGAGAGTTGGTAGATTTTCTATGATGAATGCAACCCATGAAGATTTTGGCCCAGATCTTGTAATTAGGCTTCAAATCTTTGAACTTGTTAGAGGGTTCTCCAGAAGCAATCACCTCTTCATAAACAGCTTTATATTGATACGCCCAGTCAGATGAGAAACTCCATCAGTTTCTTCATATCCAATGAGTTTCCTTATAAGATCTTCAGTAATCACAATTTCTTTTCCCAGAACAGATGACACAATGAACTTGGGATAAGCATGAGCATGAATTCAGAATTCTTTTACCAAAACTGGATAAACTGGCCCAAACAATCTATCAAAATACTTTGTCCATCCTTGAGCATCAATGATAGAATGCAGATTAAATCCATTTTCAGCCAATGAAGCAAAATCCACCAAGGATTCACACAAAACTTCCAGTTTCTCAACAGGTGTGAAATTTGTTCTAACAGGTTCCTTGAAAGGAACAACACCCAGATTAGAAGATGATACAGCTGCCATGGTAGATTGGAATTGAGCAGAGGTTGAATATGAAGTAGCCATTGATGAAGAAGTTGAAGGTTTAGGGTTACGAACGGTTTTGGGTTTTGGAGAGAGATGAAAACAATGGAGCAAGCAGAAATGCATACAAGTGTTTGTGAGAGTGAAAAGTGTGAAATGTTGTGAGTTATGGAATTTATAAAGACAACTTAGGGCACACAAAATGTCACACGTTCAACACGTACACATTTAGCATTTAATAGCATTTAATAGCATTTAATAAAAAGAAAATAATCATTTTAAGCATTAATGATTCTGACAATTTGGGGGGAAAACGAGAAACCAAATATTCAAACAGTACCTCAAACGTCTTTTCAGTATTGTGCACTCCATCTTTTCAGATTCTGAGTTACACGTGTTTGCTTGCATGTGCTTCTGAAATCTCTTTGAGAAATGAAACGTTAGCCAACACTCAGATCCTTTGAGACTTGTTTGTTCAGATACACACAGAAATAATAATTCAAGAATTTAAATAAATGATAGATGAAATACTTCAGAGTTTAAACATTTTGCATCTGAGAAAGTTGCTTCTGATAAATATTATTCTGGACAGAATTCCATACCAATATTTTTCAGAATAAACTTAAACCTATCTTCAGCAAGGGGTTTTATGAAAATGTCAACCCATTGATGATCTGTATCAACAAAGTCTAAGTTTATAATACCCTTCTGAATATAGTCTCTAATGAAGTGATGTTTAATTTCTATATGCTTAGCTTTAGAGTGTAAAATTGGATTTTTAGATAAGCATATAGCAGAAGTATTATCACAGAATATAGAAATATTACTCTCAAAGACCTGATAGTCTTCTAACTGACTTTTCATCCAGATCATCTGTGTGCTACATCCAGCAGCAGCAATATATTCTGCTTCTGTAGTTGATAGAGCAATTGTAGGTTATTTCTTGTTGTACCAGGAGATTAAATTACTTCCCACAAATTGGCAACTTCCAGAAGTACTTTTTCTTTCAACTCTGTCTCCAGCGTAATCAGCATCACAAAATCCAACTAGCTTAAATTCATCAGATTTTCTGTAACACAAACCCACATTAGTAGTACCTTTCAGATACCTTAGAATCCTCTTAACAGCTGTTAAGTGTGATTCTCTAGGATCTGGTTGGAATCTAGCACACAAGCATACACTGAATAAAATATTAGGTCTAGAAGCAGTTAAGTATAGAAG
The DNA here is from genome assembly GCA_963859935.3 of Lathyrus sativus. Classification (NCBI taxonomy): domain Eukaryota; kingdom Viridiplantae; phylum Streptophyta; class Magnoliopsida; order Fabales; family Fabaceae; genus Lathyrus; species Lathyrus sativus. The sequence goes on from OZ012737.1 coordinate 234,290,247, forward strand.
AGATCCAATCATACCTCTATAGAGTTTCTGATCTACTTTCTTACTTACCTCTTCCTTACCAAGAGTACTTGTTGGATGCATTGGAGTCCTTGCTAACTTACTATCAGTCATGTTGAACTTCTTCAGAAGCTCTTTTACATATTTAGTCTGATGAATGTAAGTGCAATCTGGAGCTTGGTTGACTTGAATTCCCAGAAAGAATCTCAATTCTCCCATTATGCTCATCTCAAAATCAGCCTGCATACATTAAGCAAACTCCTTTCCAAGCGTAATATTTGTAGATCCAAATATAATATCATCTACATATATTTGACAAACTAATAGATCTTTCTTAAATGTTTTACAGAAGAGAGTTGTGTCCATTTTGCCTCTGATAAAAATTTTCTCCAGAAGAAAATTACTTAATCTCTCATACCAAGCTCTGGGAGCTTGTTTTAAACCATAAAGATATTTCTTCAGTTTAAAAACATGTTCTGGAAATTTATCACTTTTAAAACCAGGAGGTTGATGAACATAGACTTCCTCTTCTATAATCCCATTTAAGAAGGCACTCTTAACATCCATCTGATATATAGTGATGTTATTTTGTGCAGCAAAAGAAATGAGTAAACGAATAGACTCTAACCTGGCCACAGGAGCATAAGTCTCTGTGTAGTCAATTCCTTCTTGCTAGCTATAACCTTGAGAAACAAGCCTTGCTTTGTTTCTTTCAACTTCTCCTTTTTCACTCAACTTGTTTCTGAAGACCCATTTAGTTCCAATAATGTTGAATCCTTTTGGTCTTGGAACCAAATCCCAAACGTCATTTCTTGTGAATTGATTGAGCTCTTCTTGCATGGCAATTATCCAGTCATTGTCTTGAAGAGCTTCATCCACAGAAGTTGGTTCAATAAATGACACCAAACCAAATAATGACGCTTCAGATGATCTGAGGTAGGATCTTGTTCTTATAGGGTCATCCTTCTTTCCAATAATCACATCCTCTGGGTGAGAGGCCTTGATTCTGGAAGATGATCCTTTAACATTAGGTTCTTCAGAAATATTCAGATTATTCATCTAAGCAGCCAAGGGAGTTGCATCTGGCGTTGCTTCTGATTCCTTCACTTGAGCCTTTTCTGCCTCTGAGACTTCAGAGTCTGTGAGAATGACTTCTCTATCTGCAGAATTATCAACCTGCTTTGGCTTTTGATTGCCAAGCTTATCATCAAATCTAACATGTATAGATTCCTCCACAATCTGTGTTTCAGTATTGTATACTCTGTAGCCTTTAGAACATTCAGAATACCCAAGCATGAAACACTTCTGTGCTTTAGAATCAAACTTGTTCAGATTCTCTTTAGTGTTCAACATATAACATATACATCCAAAAGGATGAAAATAAGAAATGTTGGGCTTTCTGTTCCTCCATAATTCATAGGGAGTCTTCTCCAGAAGAGGTCTTACAGACACTCTGTTCTGAATATAACAAGTTGTGTTTATTGCTTCTGCCCAAAAATGCTTTGCCAGATTAGTCTCGTTGATCATGGTTCTGGCCATTTCTTGCAATGTTATATTTTTCCTCTCTACAACTCCATTCTGTTGTGGAGTTCTAGGGCAGGAGAAATCATGAGCAATGCCATTTTCATTAAAATATTTTTCAAAATATTTGTTTTCAAATTCGGCTCCATGATCACTTCTGACTTTAACAATTTTAAAATCTTTTTCATTCTGGACTTGTTTGCAGAAGTCAAAGAACACAGAATGTGACTCATCCTTGTGTTTTAGGAATTTCACCCATGTCCATCTGCTGTAGTCATTAACAATGACTAATCCATACTTCTTGCCTCTGATGGATGCAGTTTTCACTGGTCCAAACAGATCAATATGAAGCAATTCTAATGGTCTTGAGGTTGAAACAACATTTTTAGTTTTAAAAGAAGATTTTGAAAATTTTCCTTTTTGACATGCTTCACAAAAAGCATCTGAGTTGAACTTCAACTTAGGAAGTCCTCTGACCAGATTGAGTTTATTAATCTAAGATATACGTCTCATATTAATATGCCCCAATCTTCTGTGCCTGACCCATTGCTCATCATTCACAGACATAAGGCATTTTACAATTTGAACCTTAAGTTCTGAAAGATTGATTTTGTAAATGTTATTCTTCCTCTTTCCATTAAATAGGATTGAGCCATCCTTTTGACTGATAGCTTTGCAACATTTTTTATTAAATATTATGTCATAACCATTGTCACTTAATTGACTTATGGACAATATATTATGTTTTAATCCTTCTACAAGTAAAACATTAGATATAGAGGGAAGGTTACCATTGCCAATAGTACCAGAGCCAATTATCTTGCCCTTCTGATTCCCTCCAAACTTGACGTCTCCTCCAGATTTAAGCTCCAGGCTTTGGAACATAAACCTTTCTCCCGTCATGTGACGTGAGCATCCAGAGTCCAGGTACCATGATTGGCGTTTTGACTTTGCTGCTAAATACATCTGCAACAGATATTATCTTATCCTTAGGTACCCAGATCTTTTTGGGTCCTTTTGGGTTAGTTGCCTTAAAAGTTTGTCTGAACTTCTATCTTTTTACAACGGGTTTGTTCTGACTAACTTTCAGTTTAAACACAGGAACATTCTGATCAGAACGTGTGTGTTTAATATCATTCAGATGACCAAACTTAAAATGAGAATATAAGGGAGTCTTTTTAATGATAGGTTTATCAACAGGTATTGGATTTAAATCCTTTCTAGAGGAAGATTCATATCCAATCCCCTTCCTGTTATTTATGCTAACTCCATAGATCATTGAAGCCATCTTGCTTCTATCTATGCTTTTAGCCAGGAACTTCTGAAAACTATAGTCATATTCTTCTAAAATATTTTTACATTTTGACTTAGTTTCAGATTCAGAGTCTTCTTGAGCTTTTTCAAAATTGTTTTTCATTTTCAAATTTTTTTCTTTGAGCTCAGCAACTTCTGACTTTAATAGACTATTCTCAGATTCAAGATTGCATTTAAGCTTCTTGCACTTGAGTTTAATCTGGTTATAGCTTTTCAGAACTTCTGATAAAACCTCAATAAGTTCTTCCCTAGAGAGATCAGAAAGTACCTCTTCTGAGTCAGATTCAAAATCAGATTCAGATCCAGATGTTCCTTCATCCTGATCTTCCACGCCTGCCATCAGTGCCATGTTGGCACATTCTTCTTCTGACTCTGATGAAGATTCAGATGCATCTGAATCATCCCAGGTTGCCATCAGAAATTTCTTTTTATGCTCAGGCTTCCTTCTTGGCTTATTCTTCTGAAGCTTTGGGCATTCATTCTTGTAGTGCCCAGGTTCCTTGCATTCATAGCAGACAACCTCTTTCTTTCCAGATCTTTTGTGTCCAGAGGACTATTTGCATTGGTCTGGCTTCTTGAAGTTTCTGAACTTCTTTCCTTTATGCTTCCTGAGTTTGTTGATTCTTCTGGACAACATGGACAATTCATCTTCTTCTTCAGAAGAAGACTCTTCAGAACTTTCTTCTAAAACCTGCAACGCTTTAACAGATTTGTTAGACCTTAAAGCAATTGACTTACCTTTCTTTTGAGGCTCGTCTTCTTCAAGTTCAATCTCATGGCTCCTCATAGAGCTGATCAGTTCTTCCAGTGTGATCTTGTTTAGATCCTTTTCTAGCTTCAGAGCAGTGACCATTGGTCTCCATCTGATTGGAAAACTTCTGATGATCTTCTTTACATGATCAGTAGTGGAGTAGCCTTTGTCCAGCACTTTTAACCCAGCTGTGAGGATCTAGAATCTAGAGAACATAGCTTCTATAGATTCAAATTCTTCCATTTTGAAGGCTTCATATTTCTAGATCAACGCCAGAGCCTTGGTCTCTTTAACTTGTGAGTTCCCTTCATGAGTCATCTTCAAAGACTCAAACAAATCAAATGTTGTTTCTCTGTTGGTAATCTTCTCATACTCAGTATGAGATATAGCATTTAATAAGATTGTTCTTGCTTTGTGATGATTTCTGAACTCCTTCTTCTGAGCTTCAGTCATAGATTTTCTATCAATTTTCTTGCCATCCCCATCAGTGGGGTGAACATAAGCATCAATGACTAAGTCCCAAATATCAGCATCATATCCAAGAAAGAAACTTTCAATCCTGTCTTTCCAGTAGTCAAAATTTTCCCCATCAAACATAGGGGGTTTAGTGTTGATTCTATCTCTGTCTTCATATCTGTTGTTGTTGGACGTTGAAGCTTCAGCCATAATGTATCAACCAAAATATATCAAGAGTTTTCTCAACTAGATCTTTTCTGTTCACGGTGAAGTGATAGCACACACAGAACCGGAGCTCTGATGCCAACTGAAGGTGAGAAAACACTTAGAAAGGGGGGGGGGGGGTTGAATAAGGGTTTTGAAAATATTATGGCAATAAAAACACAATGATTTTTATCCTGGTTTATTGAACTCAACTAATCCAGTCCACCCTATCAAGAGTGATTTGCCTTTCTCCACAAGGACTTAATCCACTATAATCAAACAGATTACAATGTCAACCACTAAGAACAACTGTCTTAGTCTTCTCAAGAACTACTGACCACAACTTGGTCTTCTCAAGGAACTTTTACAATCAAATGTAAACTAAACAAGTGTTTAAAATGCTTCTATGAAAGCTATATCACAAACATGATTTTTACACTTAAGATTAAGAACGTATGAAACTATTCAACAAAGAAATATAATTTGTATGAGAGCTTTGAGAGAGTTTTCAATAGTTTTGTCAATTTTAGTCAAAATACGTCCATGCTCGTCAACTATAGAAAGTTGTTGAAGGCTTGCTTTTATAGACAAAGAAGTCCAAGACGTTGCAAGCTTGAAGACCGTGTACTGCAAAATAGCTGTAGCCTTTTGTCTTCACATGACTTGACCTTTCCTAGAAGTAGAACGTTCAGAGAAATCATTTTCTCCTGAGTTCTGTGTCTAGCATAAAAGAGGAAAGAGACGTTTGGAATATGCCAACGAATATATCTTTGAATAATCTTCTTCAACAAGCTTCTATTTCACAGCATTCAACATCAGAGCCTTGAGTGATCAGAGTCTTGATGTTATCAGAGTTTGTTGTATCAGAGTGTTGCAGCAAGTGTGCTTCAGCGCGAATAACAATTAGAGCAGAGTTTGGAGATCAGATCCTCAGTACTTGCAGCAAACAGTACTATCAGATTCTTCTAAAAAACAGTGCTTGAAACTCTTCATACAAAGTCTTCAGTTACACTTCAGATGCTTCTGTAGCTTCTGCTTCAGATTCTTCTATAGGTAACACCCAGAGTCTTCTAACAAGATGCTTCTGACGCTCAGAGCCTTGCGTAGTTCAATGTTCAGATTCATTTTTGCTTTCAGAAGAATATTAAATTTAATATCTGCAACAAAAATACTTGAACAAATTTAGAGTATATAATTTCTTAATACAAAATTTCATTAGTGTTATCATCAAAACATAGAGATATAACTAAGAACCAATATGTGTTCTAACAACATGTTCGACAGTGGACTCAGTGGTATCCCCAAAAAACTTAGTAAACTTAGGAACCTTTGTTCTTGGCGGTAAATCTGACTGAAGGATGTATTTGAATAATGGTGAGGTATAATTTGGCCATCGACGACCATAATTTACTCTGTTTCTTGCCATGATTCTTTCGATCATGGAAGCCAGATTATTATTTGCTATTACGTTGTTACGTCGAACTTGTTGTACGATGTTTTCAGCATCTTGGTTCCTATTTACCAAAACTACCCTTGGTTCTTCTTCTCTAGGAAATTGTGGTTTATTCCTAGGGGGTTCAAATATAGGTCTTTCGATCATTCCCTGGTTGTTTTGATTTTCTTGGGGTATATTTCCCGGATTTTGTTGAATTGGTTAATGGTGGTGTCTTCGTCGAAAACTACCCCTTAGTTTTCTATCATATACTCCCTCGATGGTTGTCGAGGGGGATTTGGTACACCAAATAATTATACAAGGCGCGTCATTTGCGCTGCTAATTGTTAATTAGTTTGGGCAGTGTTTTGAATAAGGGGCTGAAAAATTTCCCCCATAGTTTGGGACATCATTTGGACCATTTAAAGGTTACTTTCCTCCATTTGTTGTCTCAAGTATGATGCATATCTGGTTGTCAAATTTGGCATTTAGGCTGAATACCCTATTCCTAAATTTTGACTATTTCGACCCATATTTTCCCTAGAGCCAAATCCATATAATGGAGAAGTCATTACAGGTTCTGTATATAACGGAGGGTTGTTTTGTAAGTTTGCCATCATCGAAGTTGGTATTCCATAGGGTTGGTCTCGAGGCAAAGGTATTGAAAGCCCAACAGGAAGGATGCTTCTGAATGTTGAAGCCCTTATTGATGGTGGAGTCTGTGGAGGACCCCTTTGCCTAATATAAGTCAGAATAGGTTGTGTATGGGTAATCGAATGTGTAGGTATCTAACTTCCCATAGATGGGATTGCTTCAGAGACAGGCGATGAGACCGTTGGTCCTCTTGTCGAAGATCCTATGGGTTGTTCTATATTATTATTAGGCATATCTTGAGGAATACTTGGCTGGTTTGAATTTGCACCCATTCTCCTCCTATATCTTCTTCTTGTTCTATCTTCGTTGGCGATGGTTACTTTACCACTTCTTAATAACATGCAACGAGGTTTTTCAAAGAAAAAGTTGATCGTGGTGGCTACTTTACCACTTTTTAATAACATGCAACAAAGTTTTTCAAAGAAAAAGTTGATCGCATAACTAACAATTTTTTAAATTTTTGAAGCAAATTTATGATCACTTAGCACTGTCCCGCCGGGTGTGTTAATTTGTTCGCCGTGAAAATTGGTGAACAAATGTTGGTCTTACAAATCGAAAAAGATTTGTTTTACTTGCAAGATCGACCATAAAAATCATAGGACATGTGCTAACTGATCTTAAATAAATTTTATAAAAATGATGAACACTTTGATAGAGTTCATGATAAAGTAACTTATTTCAAGTGTAAACAGATTTGGATGAAAAGAAGTAAAATTGAAGTATAGGTAAATGTTGAAGACAAGAACTTGCATAAATAAAGAATAAGTTCTTAAGGAAAAAGATTTATTAAATTGCATTGAAATGAAAAGATGGTGTTACATCAACGTACATTCTTACAAACTCGTTTCTCTCAACACACGGGTACTTGGAGTATACTGAAGAATTTGTACGCAATTGAACAGGCACCAATCCTAACACTAAGACTTGCTATTTATACTAATAAAAAATAACCGCCATTAATGACTAATAAAGGAAATCGAGGCAAGTGTCGCTCTACATGCCTTCGAATCCTAGAAGCGCTCCACGTGGCTTCTTTGAGGAATGGATGAGACCGAACTTTCCCTCCTTTATTTGAATTCAAACCTTCTTGTCAAAATGCCTTAAGTGGAACTTCTGTCGAATCAAATCTTCCAACTGCTAAGGAATATCTCTAAGTTCGTAACATAGATTCTCCTGGCGAAAGGAGGCCTTCGGATCATATTTCAAAAATATGGTTTTAGTCAAAGTCATTAAATTTCTTCAGAAAATCTATTGCCTACTTATGATCCCATTCAGGCGTCGAAATTAAGAGCGAACAGGGGCGAAGGGGATTCGAACCCCATACCTTATGCCCGCTAACACACACAAACCAACCTTATATCCACCACAACACAATGCCAATTCAAGATATAAGACATAAACAACGAATAATATAGTAAAACAATATTTCAAATTAGATTTTGGTGCCACCCAAACTCATCTTCTTCCTCACAATCATGTCCTCCATTAACAACATTCTAAAATTGCTAACTTCCTTAATACTCAACCAAATCAGAAGATGTAAAAATGAAAATTGTTTAGATTTTGATAAGAAATTCAGTGGTGTAATTTAATTTCATTTATTTTACCTACATCTTACACAATCAAACATAAACATATAAACCCTAGAAACTGAATATTCAATGTGAAATCCTACATGTCAATGATACATAACAATTAACCCAGGGGAAATGATCACTACATCATGACAAATATGTTTGTAACTCAAATGAATGTAAATGATACATATATCATAGAGTTCCAGAAGTTTAAGGCTTACCTATTAGATTGAGTCTAATGCCCCTTTAAACAAGCTTCAGAATGATGTGTGATGATGCAGTTAGCTTCACTAGACCTCAATGGAGCTATTGCAATATTTGGTTTGATTTGAAACTTCCTCTATCTCACTATCTAAATCCACTTGCAATTGAAAAAAATGGAGTTTTGAAGGTGATGCTCTTGATGTTACAGAGGTGTTTTGAGGGTTTGGACAACTTCTACTAAGTGTGTAGAAGGTGTTTGTATATTTACTTTGAGGAATTCTTGACATAAATGAATGTTTGAAACTTGAGGTTTGGAAGTTTTGCTACAATGGTGTTTTTTATGAAAATCTTAGTGTGTTGAGTTTTGAGGCTTGGTTCTCTATTTGTAGAGGTTCCACATGGTCCATGTAACTTGCAAAAGCCGTGTTTGGTTCAATTGGAATGCTGGTTTGGCCATTTGGTTTCAATTTGCACAAAAATGCATACTTGGTCATGATGAAATGGTGGAGTGAAATATGGAGAGTAGGCAAGTTTTTCTGAAGCTTAGGGGATTGCTTATGAGCTTAGAGATTAATTATGATAATAGAAAATAATTTAGAAGCTCAATGCAAGAGTTGTTGGCAAAAGGTTCACTTTATCAAAATGAATACCAAGCTTTATTCAAATTGCTCCAAAAATGGTATTAAGACTTGGACAAGGCCTCAATTCTTTGTGTAATGCATCAAAGGTTTGTGTATTTCTCTGATTATAGTGAGATTTAGAAGTTAAATGGCTTGAAAAGTGGGATCATGTAGCTTAGGCTTGAGATTTGGTCATGAAGCTTATCATGAAATGACATATAATTCAGTTTTGGAAGGCCATGCTCATTTCTTCGAAACGCATAGCTCAAGTGTGATAAATTCATGCTCTTGGACTTTTTGGAAAGATGAGATGATATACTTCAACTTTGATGTTGAACATTTGACTTGAACCAATTTGGATCAAAGAGAAAAATGGTCATCAAAATTGGAATTTTTACTGATTTATACTTCGAAAAATTTCTAAGTATTGGACATTTTGATAACTTGTAAAACCTCAACTTTAGACAACCATAACTTTCAATTGGTAGATGATTTTGAGTCCATTCTTTCACCAAATTAAAGTATGTAAAAAAATCTAGAATGAGTACTCAAGCGCTCCATTGGTTCCTTGAGGAAGAAGTTACGGACTTGGAAAGTAGGGCATAAATCATGGATTTTTCATAACTTAGAAAAAATCAAGAAACCATAATTTTTCTAAATCATGGTATTTGGAGGTTTTCGTTGATTTTATTGATCGATTGTGATCCAATTCACATATTTTCATGACCGTTGACTTGTGGAGTCCATGTTTAACCAAAAAATCTCAAAAGTCAAACTTGATTTTGATCAACAATTGACTTTTTTCAAATGAACCTGATTTTCTTCAATTGCTCATGACAGAGGAGCTTATCGATGACCAACTTCCATGCGAATGATGACAGAGGAGCATCTGAACTCTGAATAGCAGAAGTTGATGGAATGCTAGAGGAAAATAAATCCTCTTTCACCTTCCTTCTCTTGGTAGAGTCTTCTTCACCCTTCCGCTTCAAAAGCTTCTGAAGTTTCGCATTCTCATTGTTGATAACATGGTACTTTTTCTTCCAAGCCTATCTTTCTCGCTTAGCTTTGTCCAAGGAAATCTGGAGCTTCTATGCATCACTCATGAAGATCAAGGTAGGCTTCATGGCAACCATATATAGTGACGGGGATAAGGCATCTTCAGCTTAATGGCCCTATTGTAGCACCCCAAAATTTGCCTCATCGTTTTTCGATTTACTAGCTTTTGTTTCTCTATATTTCGCATTTTTGCATATCATGGCATTGGCTCTCGAGACATGGGATCAAGGTATTTCTGTGGCTCAAGACTTCTCTTTTATTGCAAGAGTTTATACAGTGAGCGTTAGAGGCTCTGACATTTATTTTTCTCAGGGACCGGTTGGCCAATTATATTCTTCAACAAGTTATTTTCAGCATAGTAGACAATGTACAGGCTATCAGGCATTTTCACTGTTATAATATAAAATGGCAAGTTTCAGAGGCTTAACAAGGTTCAGAACAGATGGTAATAGGCGGTTAGGCAAGTTTCCCTCCACATGGCGCCAAAATTGGAAAATTTTGAATGTGGTAATCGGTTGCCTCAGGTGCAGTTTGCAAAAATATTTGAATTTTCAGCACTGCAGAATTTCCAATCATTTTCAACCCTTGATTTCACATGTGCATCATTGGAAGGATCTAAAATTGATTTAATTTTCACCATTTCCCTCCAAATTTCAAACACTCCATTCCTAATCACACTTCTAATTTCCATTCCAAACACTAATCCACTTTCCAAACCACATCTGGCTCCTAACTAAGAGCTTATTTAGGTGAATTTTCTCCAAACCTCAAGACAATAACCTTCATTTTTAGATTTCACACTCATTCTTGAGAATTTGCTCTCAATTTGCTCTCAACTTTTTACTCCCAAAACCTCCATTAAAGCTCTTTTCACTTGAGTTCATTGATTCTTCATTGGAATCCTCGAATTCTAGAGTTAAACCTCCTTCATTCATCTCCATTATCATCAATTCATCACTTAATTATCGTTTAGATTTGGATCTGATTTTGGAAGCAATATTTGAAGTGATTCTTGGATCAATTTTGGCTTGATTTTGCTTGTCCTTCACTTCTACTATAAGGAAGCTCTTGGATATTGAAGATTCTTTGAGTTTCCAGCTTGGATCTATTAATTTGCAGTGAATCAACACTTACTAAAGCAAATCTCATATTTGAAGGTTGGTTAATTCTAGATCCAATTTTGTTTTGAGCTTATTTGAATAATCACAATGTAGATCCATGGCCTTTGCTGCATTTTGATCCATTTTTTTGGATTTGATCTTTGTGATTTGTGATCTCAATGCTTGATTAAGTTTAATTGGTGTTTGATCACTGATTTTTGTTGTTAAATTCGTGCATAATTGATTACTTGTTCATTTGGTTGTTTGGATAAGTTGTTGGCTGCTGAAAAGTGATTTTGGAAGCTGATTTTTGGCCTTTGTCACAGTGGTAATCGGTTACCCTGCCTAATTTTCACGTTTCTGGACATTTTTCAAAGGGGTAACCTGTTACCTGATCCTGGTAACCCATTGCCACTGGGATAATTTGCCTTTTTCTTGCATTTTCTTTCTTGTTTGGGCTCCTTTTCACCTCGAAACTTCATGGGTTAACATATTTCATCATTCTTGAATGTTTAATTTGGATTCTTCGACACGTGACTTCCGGTTTCTGTTTGAATGTTTAACATGTTCAATTGATGCAATGATCATATTCTTTGCTTGCTTATATCATGTTAATTGATTATCATTGGTGATTATCTTGTTGGATTTGTGATGCATGTTTGTGTTTGCTTCCGATTCAGTTTATTGCATGTTTGTTTGATCATTCGGTCGTTTGATTTGAATTGAAAAGAATGATGATCTTGTTGATTTCATGTTGATGCAATGTTGTTGATCAATCGTGTTTGATTGTTGAGGCATGTCCATACTTGCATGATGTTTGTTCATGATTGGTGCTTGCTCTTGATTAATTGCATTCACCCATGCTTGCTGCCCTGCTTTTTACAGTTATTCTTATTCTGAATTTTCGCATGCTGTCTTTGCTTGCTTGCTGCCTGCCTTTTACACCTACTTTTGTGCTGAATTAGTAGCTGTTGTATGTTGTTGTGTCGCCGTGCTGGTTTTTAGTGTTGTTTTGTGCAGGAAGCACTGTTGTAGCTGCTGTTTTGGTTTTGTTTTCTTGCTTTTTTCCTTGCTTTTGCATGCTCCCTTAGGATTCCTAGTCCAACTTAATCTTTGATTAAGCCTTGAGTAGGATAGACATTAGGAGTTTAATCCATGCATGATAACAAGTAGGCTAGTCCCTTTTAACCTCAACCTTAGGTCTATCTTTTGCATGCTAACATTAGGATAGAATCTCTTTTCGCATCCCGACCTTAGGACCATTTTGCATAACAATGTTAGAATCGAGTTTCCCTTAGACCTTTCGTGCGTCTCTCTTCTCATCTCTAAACAATGCTAATACACTTAATAAAGATGATGAACATTATGCGCCATGATTCTTAAGCATATGGGAAATGATGAGTGGGGGGTTTCTCCTCACTTGTCTAGAGTGTTTAGTGTATGCCCCTTGGGCGATATGCGACACATTCGCTCCTATATCATTGTCTTTAGTGCAACGTGAATCACAAAGTAAACTAATTCACTTCACTAAAACTTACTAACAAAATTTAAACTTTTTTATCCTTTAGGATTGTGTTTCAAACTCATTTTCAGAAAAGAGTACGTTACCTTTTTCGTTCTACCGCAAACAGACATCGACCCTAACTGCTGAAATGGGAACTTAACGTCGCTCATAAAAAACACATAACCAACCTGTGGTTTCCTCGTTACCCGAACTATACTTTCTATGATTTCTAATATCAAATAAGGATACGTAGGCATAAGACGACGATGTCTTGGTGAGCAACCTTCCCCCATCACTCGTAGTTTTCCGAACTACGTTGACTATGACTTTCTCATTGCACGAGGGAATACGTAGGCATAGGGTGGCGATATCCTATCGAGTCTCTTCTCTTTTTTTTATCTTGTTCTCGTTCCTATTTAGTAGTAGCTTTTAGATAACATACCCTTTGATTAGACAAAAAGCGTGGATCCCATTGAATACAACGGATGTGAGGGGTGCTAATACCTTCCCATTGCGTAATCGACTCCCGAACCCAAGATTTGGTTGCGATGACCTTGTCTTCTCATTTGTTTTAGGTTTTCTTCAATTGTTTCCTTTCCCTCTCTTTGGGATAAATAACGTTCTGTGGCGATTCTTCTGTTTTTTGCCAGGTGTTTTTCACAGTTGCGACACCTGGGAACTCTAGTTCCCTATGTGAGTCAATCCTAGCGCTTGTCTGTTTTGTATCTTTGGGTGTTTACTTTTGTGAAGTTATTTGCTTTTATGTACATTATCTGTTGTATATTATTGCATTTTCATTTTACTGCTGCATATTATATTTTACTGTTGTTGTTGTGCTGTTGGGTGGGTTGTTCCATGAGAGATAAGCCTAATACCCAGTCTTGAGTATACACACTGGATTAATATGGAGAGTAGTGTGGACTTGTGTGGCATATAGTCACATAAGAGTTCACGTGAGATTCCCATCCATACGAGGTTTTCTTTGGAGACATCCTATCCCGCACATTTAGGGCAGTTGAGGGGGTGTTGAATTAGAAAGCTAACGATTCTGGAGACCGTTTGTTGGGAAGTCAAGTGAGACCTCGTTGATTGACCATGATGACGAACCATAAATGGTGAACGTATCATTGTTTCTCAACCTGAGAGTCTGTGATACTGATGACCTGCATAGGATGTTGTACCGTCCAAGACTAGAACCCACCTGTGAGAGGGGATGGGTTTTGTAGGAAACCTTGATTTTCAACCAACCTGGTTTTCTAGTTTTCTTATCAGTGCAAACTTATTAGCCTGGTATTCTGATTATTCGAGTATTCTGGTATTCCGGTATTTTCTTATCAGAGCAGACTTATGAGCCTATTCAGTTAGCGGCACAACAATTATTCAGAGCTTTGTGGAGGCTTTGATCCCATGTCTATTGCATTCATATTACATTGCATAAGCATTCATGCATCATTTTTCATTTCCTTCCTCAGCCGAAAACAACAGAGTTCATCCATCTTTTGTCCGACCCACAGTTTATTACCTGACACTAGTATTAGACTTGAATCATATTTTGGAAGAATCATGAACTCAGGAGAGTATAATCAGTTTGTTACAAGGGTAGATATTGAGTTGATGAAGAATCAGTTGGATCAACTTGTGGAAGTTATGACAACCATGACAAAGGGAGAGACCAACAATCAGAGGACTCCAGTTACTGGGAATGTTATTCCACCTCCAGTGAACAATATTGGTCACGCTCAGCATGCACGAATTCTTGTTGAGGATCACGTTATACAAGAGCATACCATTGTCCGAGATGGACATTCCTCTTCTCTTAATGGCACGTACTATCAGAGCTTCGCATTCTCTGTGCCAGAGTTCCAAGGGGTAGTTCCAAAGATGAAACCTAAAGGCCCACAGACTGTTGAGTTTATGAAAAGGTATCGCGTGTTGGAGGAGAAGCTTGACACCCTGGAGGGTCGTGATACTCTTAATCTGAATGCTTCAAGCATATGTTTGGTGTCAGGCCTTGTGATGCCTCTAAAGTTTAAGACACCAAATTTTGAGAAATACAAAGGGGATAGCTGTCCAAAGCAACATTTAGTGATGTTTTGCAGAAGAATAACCTCATATGTCCATAACGACAAGCTTATGATTCACTGTTTCCAAGACAGTCTGAGTGAGGGATCATTGAGTTGGTATATGCAGTTAGAGAGTGGTTGCATCCGATCATGGTCAGACCTAGCCAACACCTTTATAAAGTAATACAACTACAATCTTGACATTGCTCCCAGTCGCATGCAATTGCAAGACTTATCTCAAGCAGACAGTGAATCCTTCAGAGGGTATGCTCAGAGATGGAGAGAGTTAGATGCTCGTGTTCAACCACCACTTCTAGATAGGGAATTGGTTGACTTGTTCATGGATACTTTGCAAGTTCCATACTTGAATAAGATGACTGGCAATGGGGCATTAAACTTTTCTGAATTGATAGTAGTTGGGGAACATATCGAGAGCGGACTCAAGAGTGGAAATATTCAAGACGTCTCAGACATCTCAGTTCGTGAAAGTGAATCAGTTGTTAGTTCTAAAAAAGAATGGGATAAAGAAAGTAATTCCATCTGGGAATTGTTGATACGTCAGACTCAGTACTCAGATATTTCAAGTGTTCAGAGTCAGCAACCTTCTGGGTCTCCGTATCAGATACCATTCTCTCCCCATGGACGATATTCTTCTCCAAATCAAGGATTTACTCAAAGTCAACGGTCATATCACCGTCAGCCGTGTCAGCATGCACGACAAAGACCTGGGAAGCCAGAGAGGCATTTCACTCAGTTGCCAATGTCGTGCAGTCAAATGTTGCCGGATTTGATCAAAGGTGGACTGATAGTGCCGAAGGAGATAAATCTAGTGATTCCTCTATACCCATCAGGTTTTGATGTCAACGCCCGTTATGACTACCATGCTGGGGCACAGGGGCATTCAACCGAAGACTGCAAGGTGCTTAAGAGTAAGATTCAGACTCTGCTTGACTCCAACATGTTCTCTTTCACGCCTTAGGGTATTCAGATCAACAATCCTCTTTCATCCAGTCATGTGGGTTCATCAGTCCTTGTTATGGAAGAATTTATCGAGAGTATATGTTCAAATGAGTATCAGACTGACTTCAACGAGCAATTCTGAAGATGGCTAGTTCAGTAGTGAGTCAAGATTGGAAAGCCCAATTCCCCGAAGTTGGCGATCTTGTGTATCATGTCATTTCTTTGCATGTGTAGTATCTTTTCTGTTAAAGTGCATACTTGTTTGTAAAACTTGTTTGTTTTCGATTGATGGCAATAATGAAATATAAACACGTTTGTATTGCATTTTCATATTCATTTGCACGCCAGGTGTTCGAGGCTGGTCTTTTGTTATCCTAATATGGTTTTCTTCAGAATTTCAGACTTAACTTTTCAAAGAAGCTAGAAGTTGAATATGGAGCAAGTTCAAGCAGAGTTGAGGGAAATACGAAGCTAGATCGGAAAGTTCATAGTGGACATGCAAGTTTTGTCTCAGGATCAAAAAATGCTTAGAGAGGAAATCCATCAACTGAAGACTCAGATGGGCCTAATTATGGAAGTGATGAGAAACACGCTAAGAAAGGAAGGTAATCCTATGCCTGAAGCCGCAGCAGAAATGGTCGTTCTACCCTTACCTGTGGAATCTCTCCCAGAGCGTGATGTGCCTCGTAGATCTTTTGCACGACCTAGGGTTCCAAAATCTCCCCGTTAGTAGCTGTCTCCTGTTTCCCAAGATAATCCTAAGATTAAAAAATATGCACAGAGGCCAAAGCAGCCCGAAAGAATTTTTGACCAGCTCCCTATGACTTATGCTTAGTTGTTGCAACGTTTGCTTCAACTTCAATTGGTTGAACTTCGGAATCTGGCTCCATTTACTGGTAAGCCGCCACCAAGCTATAATGTAGGTGCCCATTGCAATTTCCATTCTGGGGCACCGGGGTATAATATGGAGAAATGCAAGGCCTTTAAGCACCAAGTTCAGGACTTAATCAATTTAAAGGCAGTTGAATTCACGCTGGGCGGCATGAGCGTACAAGGTGGTATTTTCCTAATTACTGTGAAAGAAGAAGATATTCTTGTTTTCTCCCCTGAAGCTGCATCAGGTCAGGGGCGTATCTTACAGTCTTTGGTTTCAGAATCTCCACGTCCATAGCTATTGCCTGTTCCTGGGCCAAGTCTGAGGATAAAAGTGCCTAAACGTGAGGAATGCCCTAATCGGTACCAACAACCTTATGCTCCTCAGCAACAAAACTATCAGCGCCAGAATCAGAATAGGCCTCGCAACAACTTAGAAAGAAGGAATGCTCCTCTTCATTCGGTTCCTATGTCATACAATCAGCTTCTGCCACATCTGATTCAAAACTCATTGGTGGAGCCTAAGACTCTCAAGCCGTTTCCAGAGCCATACCCTCTTGGGTATGATCCCAGTCTGCAATGTGGATATCATGGAGGATTCATGGGGCACTTAACTGAAGATTGCAAATCCTTTCAAGCCAAAGTGCAACAGCTAATTAACAAAGGGCACATATCCTTTCCAGAAGGAAATTTGGTTGTGCACGTCAATCTCTCATCTGTTTGAGTTCAAAGACTTTAAGGGTCATCTCCTCAGCCATGACAGTTTTTAATTTCTTTACTACACTGTTCGTTTGTATTTTTCATTGGTTGTTAATGCTCTATTTGTATGTAAAAACTTGTTTGTTTTTGAATGATGATCTTAATGCAATGAGTATGTTTTTCTTGAAGTAATCCATTCGGGTTCACTCATATAATATTTCTGCGCATTGCAATACCAACTTTCTTAATAGCGTTTATGTTAACAAAGTTGTCAACATTAGGGAAGAGGAATAACCCATAGATAAGAAACTCAAGTATAGCCTCAAAGGTATCCATACTCTTCATATCGGAAAAATACTGAGCTCTATCCATCAAAAATTGTACGGGAAACCCAAGAATTCCTCCCTAAGTAGTTGTTGCACCCCAAAATTTGCCCAACTTTTTCTTAGCCTGGTTTATGTTTCATTTCATTTTCTTCTAGCATTTGCATTGCATAATATTTTTCATTGAGCAGTGGATCAGGAGGTTGTGCATAGCAAGAGGAGGTTACCAAGAGTGTTGAGCCTAAGCAAGGGGTTTTACTCAAGCATGAATGGTCATCAAGTCATCAAGAAGTGGTCAAAGTTTTGTGCAAGAGTTGATGGGTGTATGTAGATCAGTCCCTAACTTGGAGGCCAGTTGAAGATCATCAGAGGATTGTAAATTCATGATTATGGATATGGGATGTTGAGAAAGCTCATTGGAGGCTTTGAGAGCCATGTTGGAGCTTGTTCAAGTTGTTGTGTCATGTGGAAGAAGCCACAGTCAAAAGTGTTGCATCTAGGGTTTTCATCTGGTCAACCCTCAGTCAACTGTGAAATTGAAGGAGATTAAAACTTAATTCCAAGTCTATATGGTCATGGGATGTTGTGTTGAAGTGTCTAATATATCATTTCAAGATTAATTCATCAAGAATCAAGAGTGTGGGAAGTTACTAAATTAGGGTTCTCAATGTAAAATCCCCTGTGTAGTGCTCAACTTCAAGACCACCTACCTCAAGATACAAGTCTCATCTCATCTTGACCCCAACATGAAACTTGTAGAGCATGTTTCTGGATTTCATTTGAGTACTAGAAGTCATTCATCTGATTTCTAGAACTCAAGTTATAATGTTGGCAAGTTACAGGTCCTCAGATGAATGTGATTTTGGTCAACAAAAATCAACCAACTTCCAAGCCACTTTTGACCTAGAAGGATGTTTCTCCTCACCTTGACCAAAACATGAAAGTTGTTCCTCATGATCTTAGATTTCCAAAGAGTACTAGAAGTCCTTCATCTGATTTGTAGAACTCAAGTTATGAAGCTTGCAAGGCAAGGGTATTTTGGGAAAGTAAGATTATAGGTCATTTTCATTATAGGTCCATTTCACCACTTTGCACATCTCAAATGAAACTCTTTCTAACATGAAACTTGCTCCAAATGGGGTCATTTGCTCAACCAAACATCAAGGAGTCATGGATTTGGCTTGGATTGGAAAATTGATGTGTAACTTTTCCATGAAGAAAGCTTAAAATCATAAAACGGAATTAATTGATTTTGGATCATTTTGTACCAACCTTATACATTTTTTGAGTGCCAAGGATATAAAAAACAAGATGCCAATTTTGGATTTCGTTTTTGGTGCCATTTTCATGTGTTTCTCAAATGCCATTTCAAGTGAAATTTTGACAATCCAATATCCACCATTGGATCAAACCAAGGCTTGAATATCATCTATTTGATCAATATGAGGTCCCAGCAAGCTAAATGAGTGATTTTCTAAAGGTTTCAGCTCAGTTTTCGTGCACATTCATGAAGCTCCATGTGCAAATTTCTTGGATTTCAATTGGACCTAAAACCATTGCAATTGGGCCTCAATTCCCTCCAAATCCATCATATTTAACTTTAAAATCATTCACATTGCATCAGAAGGAGTTTTGGTGAAGAATTGCTGAGAAAACAATTTGCACAAAGGAAAGAAAAAATGAAAATTGTTTTTGGCATTTTACCACGTTTTAAGGAGAATTAAGCACATCTAAGGATTCAGTGAAGAGCAAGGAGTGATTCTGGCTGGTTTTCATTAAACTTCATCAAGGAACAAGGCTCAGTGGAAGTTTTCCACTAGGTAAGCTACAATTCCAAAATTCTCTTGATTCATGATGATTTAGCTTGCCATTTTCGTGTTGTTATGTTGTATGAGCTTCATGCTTGGATTTTGGATGCAATTGAGTGTTGTTTGTGAACATTTTAACATGACATGTGATTTCTGTTTGGCTTCGATCTAGCTTGTTTATCCATTGAAAATTAAACTGAACTATGGATTTGGATTCCGCGTGAGATGTAGATTAGTTTTGACTAAGATTTTGTATGTTTTGGTTGAGTTTTGTGTGTGCCTTGTCGGAGCTTCGCCGGAGAAGACGACCAGAACAGTGTTTCCGGCCGTCTGGTTTTCCCTCCCTTGTTTCAGGTTTGAATGTGGGAGATGACTGCATGGCCGTTGGATTCTTGTTGGATTATTTGACTGGACCTTGATCTGATGGTCCATGTTTGATTCTAATTTTGTGATGAGTTTCATTTATGACGTGGCTTGGTTTGGACCCTTGGATGGTCGTTTGGTAATCTCATTGTGTGGTCATGATGGTTTGACTGGGCCTTTAATGAAACGTTGCGTTTAATTGGCTTATATCCTAGCCGTTTGATCATTTGACTGGGTTTAATCTGATGGCTATGATTTATTTGTTTTTTATATTCTAATGTTGACTGCACGCGTGTCTGTTTCTGGGCCTTTGGATTGTTGGACTGGTAATATCATTGTGTGGCTGTGATTACTCCTCGCTTGTTGGCTGACTTTGAATTGGACTGTGCTTCTAATCGCTATCCCCACCCCCTGTTTGAGCCCAGTTAGCTTTTACACGCTTTTTATTTACTTTCTGCACTTTGTGTTTTATTATTGCTTTTTATTTTCTTTTTTTTTATGTTTGTTTTCTATCTGTTTAGATTTAAATCAAATTAAAATACTTCCAATGATCCAAAAATTCCACAAAAATATGTTTTAGACAATTTGAAATGTCCTTTTATTTTTAGAATTTTTTATTTTATTTTTTGGTTTTATTTTCAATTAAAAATGGAATTAAACATTGGAAGTGTTTTGTTTGAATTAAATCTTGACATTGCTTGGTTTTTATTTTGTTTCTCCTCATTCCTTTTGGTCCAATGACTCAAAATTCATCCTCATGTCCATGATGAGTTGATGAATTTTTTAGGACCATTTTTCCCCTGTTGGTTGATTTTTGGGTTGACTTTTGTTGCATTTCATTTGACCCTCGACAATCCTCATTCATAATGGAACACCCTTGTGAATCAATTTCTTTGGTGGTGTTTTGAATTGATTTTGATTGTGATCTTTTGGCCTCTGTTTGCCAACATGTTTAGGTGCTTTGTGCATTTTATTTGATCATTTTTGAACCATTTTCCTAATTTTGAGGTAACTTGCAAGTCAAGTTACCTCCAAGGGAGGTTCATACATACACATTGACCTAGTTTGTCTTGGAGATGACATTTTTGGATCCTTTGAGCCCCCAATGCCTTTTGATTCATGTTGTTAACATGTTAAGGATGATGCTTGCTCATTTTTAGGTCATAACATTTGGTTTTGCTTGTTCACTTGGTTGTTTTCTTTTGAGCTTTTAATTAGGGTTTCTAAGTGATGCATGCTTGCTCTCCCTTGTGTTTTTGCTTGCATTTTCCTTTGATTGGTTTGCTTTTGCTTTTGAGCTCTCTTCTCTCATCTCCCATTCTGTCCCATGACTTTGGAGTCTCATTTAAGGCATCTTAGTCCCTCCTAGGAGGTACTTGAAGCATACCTAAAATGATGAATCCTTGAGGACTCTTTTGTGTTTCTTTTGCACTTTGTTTGTGATGCTTATGGTTGAGTGCATATTATGAGTTCCTTATTGTCCTCATATAGCCTCCCATCCTCAATTTTGTTTTGAGCTTCTTTTCATTTCATTTGGTTTGGCTTTTGGCACTTGTGGTTGATGTTGTTTGACTTAGGTCATTTCATCCCACTTTTGGTGCATCTTTGTGTGGCTTTTCTTTGTTATGTGATATCATCTTGTGCATTTCTTTTTCTCTTCTTTTCTTGCATTCCCATATGCATGCTTGATTGAGATGAGCTTGTGGAGGCTACTGCCCCACACTATTTTCCTCCCACTTTCATTCTTACTTGTGCATTCTATGTTTGCATTCTTGCATCTTTTTATGTTCTTTCTTCTTCTTCTTTTGCTTTTCTTTGCCATGCTCCCCATAAGTTCTCTAACCTTTTGAGGTTATGATAGACATTAAGTGCCTAACCATGCATGATAACATTAGGTATTTCCCTTTTGTATCCCAACTTTAAGTCCACTTTGCATGATAACTTTTAGGATTGATTAGTCTCCCATTAGTGGTCCTTTCTTCTCTTCTCATCGTCATACAATCTTAACACACTTAATAAAGATAATGGATGTTGTGCCATGAGACTTGTACTTGGGAAATGGTGATTGAGTGGCTACCTCTCAATTGCTTAGAGTGTTTAGTATACGTCCTTAGGATGATATGCGACGCATTCGATCCTAGGTTTTAGACTTTAGTACAACATACATTATGAACACTCAAATTCAAAACACTTCTTCTCTAAAAAACACAAAAACACTTCAAACCTTTTTCATCCTTCGGGATTCTAATCAGGAAAATCTTTTCAGATAAAAGAGTGTCGTTAACTTTTAGTTCTACCGCAAACGGTAACGCCTAAGTCTCCAATGGTCGAGTTGCATACACTAACTGCTAGAACTATTTGTTAACCCTACTCGGGCATAAAAAACTTTTGAACCAACCTGTGGTCTTTTTAGCCCGAACTACATTCGCTCTGATCTTTCATACCAGATGAAAGTATGTAGGCACAAGACGCGATGTCTTGGCGAGCAACCTTGTTCCTTCACCCGTAGTTAGCCGAACTACGTTGACTCTGACTTTCCCATTGCACGAGGGAGTACGTAGGCACAGAGCGGCGATGCTCTGCCGAGTCACTTCTCTTTTATTTTCTTTTGTCCCTTAACCTTTAGCTAGATAGATGATTACCCTTTTAGATAGAAAACATAAGCGTGGATCCCGTAGAGTACGAAGGATGTGAGGGGTGCTAATACCTTCCCCTTGCGTAACCGACTCCCGAATCCAGACCTGGTTGCGATGACCTTGTCTTTCCCTTTTCGTCAGGTTTTTCCGATCGTTTCCTTTCCCTCTCTTTGGGATAAATAACGAAAGGTGACGACTCTTCTGTTTTCCGCCGGGTGTTTTTCGCAGTTGCGACAGCTGGCGACTCTGTTGGGGACTCTAGTTCCCTATGTGAGTCAATCCTAGTGCTTGTTTATTGATTTTGGGTGTTGTATATATGTGCTTTATTTACTTTCGCATTTTACTTTCCTGTATTTATTTTCCCGCATCATATATCATTATTGCTGTGCTGTGGGAGGGAAGTTCTGATGAGTGATAAGTCAGACTCGGGCTTGAGTACAAACCTAGAATTAGTAGTGGAGACTAGCGGGGGGCTTGCTTGCTTAGCAGGTACAGTTTCCCATGAAATTCACACTCAGACGGGATTCTCTTTGATGACTTCTCATCTGGCCCTTAGGGCTCGACGGGATGTTGGATTTGAGGGTTGTCGACTCTGGGAACCAATCATTTGTGAGTCAGCTAAGTGAGGCCTCTTCGTGAGATGATGATGCCAAACCAAAAATGGTGAACATATCATCATTTCTCGAAAGTCTGTGACGCTGATGAATGCATAGGATGCCGAACCTTGTCAGTGGATAGGTCCATACCTGTGAGAGGGATTGGGTTGTGCAGGAAACCTTGGCTTTCAGATTACCCGGTTCTTTACAAGTGTGAATCTGTGTTCCTGATATTAGTGGGTCCTATTGTCGATACTTTGTTCTTGCTAAAGCGGAACGCTGGTTCTTCTCGACCAACAGCACAACAATCTTGATCCCTTGTTTGCATTTTCATCTGCATTTCATTAACATGTATCTGTGTTGTAGGTGCATATTTCCTCTGCGATTCTAGTGATCTTGCTATGGAGCCCTTGAAGAGAACAGTTGCTTATAGGTTTCCTACCTCAGATGTCAGTTCTTTGCGGAGTTTGATTGCTTTGGCCGACAGAGAGGTGATGAAGGATTTTAGGCAGTCTTATGGGAGATTGGTGAAGTTTGTCTGCAAGCCTTCAGCATACGAGATTAGTGGTGTCTATACTCTCCTGCAGTTCTATGATGCCCAATTGAGGTGCTTCGTCTTTCCTGACTATGTCCTGGCTCCTACCCTAGAGGGGTACTCTGAGCTGTTAGGTGTACCTCTCATTGATCAGATGTCGTTTGTTTATGTTGATGTTGAGCCTGATTTGGCTAAGCTCGCTGTTATATTGCACTTGGATGCTTCAGAGTTGAAGGGGAAGTTGGTTAAGAAGAGTGGGACCTATGGTTTTCTTTTACCTTTTCTGGTGGAGAAAGCTCAGAAGTTCGCCAAGGATGGGTGTTGGATTATGTTTGGCGCTATTCTAGCTCTTTGTATATACGACATTGTACTGCTTCCGAATCTTCCTGACTTTGTAGATGTGGATGCTTTTTATTTGCTAGCTTCAGGGAATCTGGTACCCACACTTTTCGGAGATGTTTATCTTTATGTGCACCATAAGAATGAGAAACGAAGGGGAAAGAATGTATCTTGATGTGTCCCTTTATTATACAGGTGGTTTTCTAGTCACATGCCCAAGGCAGGTCCGTTTGTTGCTACCGCTGATACTTCAGAATGGTCCGAGAGGCTGATGGGTTTGTCTGCAGAGAATATTACTTGGTTTGACAGAGACTTGCTTGGTACATATATTGTTTATAGTTGTGGTGGATTTCCTAACGTCCCTTTGGTTGGAAGGAAAGGTTGCATCAACTGTAACCCTTCGTTATTGGTCAGACAGTTTGGATATGCACTGAAGGACCCTCCCAGAGAAAAGGAGATACAAGAATATTTGTATCTCACTGGTTTATTGGAGGGTGATGCCTTAGCCATATTAGAGCATGCTTAGAGTAGTATTCATCGGAGAGGGAAGGTAGCCTTGGGGAAGAGTAACAGTCGAGCATATGACCCTTACCTGACTTGGATTCATGATAGAGTTGTGAAGTTTCTGATGCCATTTCCTTCAGTTGCACCTTTGTGTCCCCTCATGAATGAGGAACCCACTACCGTAGACATTCAGAAATACACTCAGTTGTGGTTTGAGAAGGAAGAGTTGAGAAAAGCTAATGAAGAATTGGAGAAATAGATCATCCAGCTTCGAAGTGAGAAGATTGATGTTGTTCATTCCTTCAAGAAACAAACTGAGCTTGTAAACAAATTGGGTACGGATTTGACCAAAGAAACCAATTCTCAGGAGCGTTTGGGTTTGGATTTCAAGGCTGTTAACAGTGTTCTTGCTACTAAGAAGGAAGAGTTGGATAGGGCTTACTTGAGGATTTCTAAGTTTGAGAGCTAATGGAATGCCACGCTCACCAAAAACAAAGAGCACGAAGATAGGTTAAAGCTACAAATCAACAAGTTGAAGACGCAGCTCAATGCCAAAGATGGGGAGATTGCAGCAGAGGCATCACTTAGACGGGATGGTGAGTACAGGTTGAATGAAGCCATTGCAAACTTGAAGGATCTCAGGTTGAGATTTGATTCCAAGAGATGCAGGCTTGAGGCATGTTTCAGGGAAGGAGCTTGGGAAGACCATGTTGAGAGTCTACAGCATACTATCAGCCAGCAGGAGTTGCTTATTCAGGGACTGCTTGCTAGGCCAGATCATCCTGAGACGCTGAAGCTGCTAGAGGACTTCCGGTCTCGTCATCCTGCTTGACTATCTTGTTTATCTCTGTTGTCTGACCATCACTAGACTTGTTGGTGTCGCAACTGCGAAAAACACCCGGCAGAAAATAGAAGAGTCTCCACCTTTCGTTATTTATCCCACAGAGAGGGAAAGGAAACAATCGGAAAAACCTGACGAAAAACGGAAAAGACGAGGTCATTGCAACCAAGTCCTGGATTCGGGAGTCGGTTACGCAAGGGGAAGGTATTAGCACCCCTCACGTCCGTCGTACTCGACGGGATCCACGCTTGTTTTCTATCTAAGGGTGTATTTAAACTATCAACGCTACAGGCTTGCGGGACAAAAAGAAAAGAAAAGAGACTTGGCAGAGCATCGCCGCTCTGTGCCTACTATCGCTTCCGCGAAAATAAGGTGCCGGCAAAACAGAAGAGTCGCCACCTTTCGTTATTTATCCCTCAGAGCGGGAAAGGAAACAATCAGAAAAACCTGACGAAAAAGGTATAAGACAAGGTCATCGCAACCGTTGTCTGGGTTCGGGAGTCGGTTACGCAAGGGGAAGGTATTAGCACCCCTCACGTCCATCGTACTCGATGGGATCCACGCTTGTTGTGTTTACTGGACAAGTTGGTTTTATCTATCTACCTATCAAGGCTGGCTTAAAAAGAAAATGACTCGGCAAAGCGTCGCGCTTTATGCCTACGTATTCTCATCAGAGAATGAGAAATCAGAGTCAACGTAGTTCGACCTACGACGGGTTACGGGGAAGGTGGCTCGCCAATACATCAGTATTGTGCCTACGTACTCTCAACAAGTATGAGAGATTAGAGCTTACGTAGTTCGAGATAATACGGCTTACGGGGATTCAGATTCATCTGTTTTATCGAGTAGGGTTAAACAGCAGTTCCGGCAGTTAGGGACAAATTCTGTTTGCGGTGGCGCTAAAGTTTAACGACACTCTTTTCTTCAGAAAAGCTTCCTTTGAATTACGGGCCCACGGGGCAAAAAGGTTTGAAGTTTGTTTTCTGTCTTTTACGAAAGAACTGTTTTTTATTGTGTCTGCAATTTCAATCGCACTAAAGACTATGACCTGAGAGTGAATGCGTCGCATGTCACCCAAAGGGTGCCATACTAAACATCCAGACTGTTGAAAAGAAACTCTCCAACAATCCTTTCTCAGATAGCTTAAGGCTCGTAACGTACGAAAGAAATCATTCATGATTACTGTATCTTAAGCTGTTTTGAAATGAGAAGAGAACAGGCTCAACTAAGGGGAGACTATCAAGTCCTAATGTTGTCATGCCAAGGATTCATCCTATGGTTGAAGTTTGAAACAGGGAACTCCTAGAAGTTATCATGCATAGGTTTCAACCTAAGGTTGTAATCATCACTTCCTTATCAAAGGAACTGAGATTCCTAAGGGATCATGTCAATGATAAACAGAAACAGATAAAGCATCAGCTTAAACAGTAAACAGATATACCGTAAAATGCATGCAATGCAAGTGAGGGAGGAAATGTGTGTGGGGTGTCAGCCTCCACAAGCTCGTCTCGACCTCAAGCCAGATATGAATAACAGTAATCATACAGAAGAAATAAAATGCTATCAAGCAAAATAGGATAAACTGCAATCATACAGTAAAAATAACATGCCATCAAGCAAACACAAACCACATGGGCAAGGGAGCTGGGCTCTACCGAATACCCGCAAGCAAAGCCATACAGTAAAAATACAAGCAGAGGGAGCAACTCAACCTCTAGTGCAATCATGCTCCTAGCTTACAGTCAGTCTAAATATGAACTTATTCTAATGCATCAAGCAAGTCAAACAAGTCACATCAGCACAGAAAAGAAAACAGACAAGAAAGAAAGCAGATCAACAACTCCCTCTTTCACTTCCAAGCTTCAGCTCTTCAGACAGCAACCCAGTCATCAGACTTCAACCACCCTTCAAGGTTATCATCCTCAATAACAAGCATCAACTTGCTCCTCCAAGGTTTCAATCCATAAGTATCAACTTATTCTCTCTTCTCCAAGCTTCAGCTCCTCAGTCAATTCCACCCTCAGGCTTCACTCTTAACTACAAGTGTCAACTTGATTCCTTCATGCTCTCAATGCATCAATGCAAGTGTCAACTTATCCTTTACTCCTCAAGCCTCAGCTCTACACTCAATCTCCATTGAATCCTCTTCATAAGTATCAACTTAGTCCTCAAGCTTCAGCTCTCTTTTCTTTACCAATATCAACTTGGTTTTCTTCTCCTACAAGCTTCAGCTTCTCAGAGTAGTCTTCAATCACCTGGAAGTGTCAACTTCATCCTTCAATTCTTTTTCAAGCCTCAGCCCTTCACTCAATCTCCATTGGATCTTCTTCACAAGCATCAACTTGTTCTTCTTGCTCTTCAAGCTTCAGCTGTAATGGCAATGCTCAAGGAATCATCCTCTTTCACACTCTTCAATGAAGTCCTCATCTTCAAACTCAAGTCCAACATCTTTCAAGATACATCAGACCAGAAGACAATTGATTTAACAGAATGAATGGAAATGATAAACAGCTTATTGACAACCAAAGGAAGCCTGTAAGGGTTCATCACTATGAGAGACAGGTTCCCTCAAAGTTCTACTTCCCAGATAAAGCCACTCATCCCTCCAAAGGAGGGATGTGAATATCTTAGAAGGACTTTTAGTCATTGGGAGGAATGGAAGCACAAGATGCTTTCCATATTTGTGAAAGAAGTCATTCTAATTATAAGGCTCTCCCTATGTCTCCTACCTCCTAAATCTTCATCAGACACCTTCAGGCACAAGCAACTCCTAGCTCCAAGCAACTTCAAGCATCCTCACCTTGTCTTCAACTTGTCTTCAATCTCAACCAAAGACCAACAAAGCAAAACCCTAATCTAAGGGGACTAAAGAAGTTAATCTAGTTGAGTTAGTAAGTTAGGATCACCTAAAACCTAGTACTAAAGTTAATCCTAACTAAAATACTAAAACCAATTGTAAAATCCTACAAAAATAACTATGGGAACCTAGGTCAATCATGACTCTACCATATTAATTCCAGAGATCAAACCATCAAATAAGACCTAGAAATAAATTCTACACTACAAGGTGCTAAACCTAAACCCTAAAAGGAAGCACCTAAAGCTTAATCTAGAAAACACACCTATTTTCATCACAAAAATGTGAGAAAAATGCTATGGTAGCATACATGTCTAATCTAATCACACACAAAAAATTAGGATCAAAATCATCACCACATGATCACACAAAATTCCACAAAATTAAGTATCAAACATATCCATTTTAATATCAATTAAAATGTAAAAATCCCATAAAATCAGAAAATGCATGAACTACAAATATTTTTTTTCTAAAAAATACTAGACTCAATCATGAAAATAATGCAAAAATAATGGGATTAATTGGATCATTTTTCAATTTTATATGATTTTATCAAGAACCATGAATAACATGAAGAAAATAAAGAAAATCCAAAGAAAAAGATAAATGCACGGTGCAACTAGCAATGGAAATCAGTTCACATAATGGATTGGGCCATTAGGGGGTGCAAGTATCAATCTTTGCATTCAGCCCAAAACCACAAATAAATGAAACGCTGCGTTCCATTTAACTCAGACCCTTCACAACTTGAGAAGCTCGCGTGGCCGTTGGATGAGGGTCTTAATCCAAGTCAAACCTTGATCTGATGGCTATCAAGTCATCTTCTCCAATTCAAACCTCTGAAACTCAGGTCACCTGCGCGCCCAAAACCACCGCCGGTGACTTTCTCCGGTCACCCTTCCACAACCCTAGTTCAACATAGAGTCAACCATAGGCCACGATCCCTTAATGAAACATGTCCCAAATTCCCTCACGAATTCATTCATGCCCTTAATTCTCTCTGAAACCTCAAGATTCGCCATAACCAATTCTCAACCGAAAATGGTAACATCCCTAATTGGTCACTAATTCTCAAATTAATGGTCTGAAATCAATCCTACACCGTTCTACAATGCATCTAACACCCTAATTCGTATTGATTCTACCTAATTCATGCTGGAGGAAGAAAGTTACTAACCTGAAAATTTTTGATGAACAGATGCACTAACTCTTCAAATCAAGCTCTCCAACCTTCCAGACACGATCAATGGATCATTTCCTTGCTTCTGTATGCAATAGAACTGGTTGAAAACTCCTGAAACTTGAAACCCGATGGTGAGTTGCAGGTGGAAAAATCTGAGTTCAAGAACACCAATCAGCCACGAATTCCTCTTGATTATGATCTGGACTCAATCCCTAGCATCCATGGAAGAAGTTGCAATCAAGAAAGTGGATGGAAAGTGAAGAAATTGGTGAAACCGAATTCAGTTGCAAGCAATGAAATCTCAATCTCAATCTATGCTATCTCCTTCAATCATCACCAACCTTTCATATGAACCTCTTCTACTTAATATATAGAACATGTGTGGATGATCTAGAACCCTCTAGATCCTTCTAATGAGAGTTTCAATCTCTCATGACATGAGAACTTCAACCATATGCCATGACATGCATAATTCTGTTTGCAGCTTGAAACCAATCTCATTCTCTTCCAATTTCTCCCCTAGTGACATTTTGAAAGTGTTTGGCTTGCAAGGGGCCTTGGTTATGCCTTGATTCTAGGTTTTGCAAATGTTACTTATGATGTAAGTAACTACTTTTCAAAGCAAGTCCACCAATTGAATTTCAATTCAAAAATGTGGCTAAACCAATGTTCTTAAAATGTTTTCTAGAGTCAAAATGATATATTACATGCCATGGTTTGGATGTGTAGGTCAAAAATATCAATTTCCAACTTTGGTTTATTTAACTTATACCCTTATTTTAGGTCATTTTTGCAACTTTAAGCTACAAGCATTTACATCATCTCATGACCTTGTTACTAGCCTTAAAACATCATTTTGAACAACTTTTATGTTGAACATTTTCCCATTGAAGCTTGGAAATAAGAGTTATGGCCTTATGGTTGAAATGACCTATAATCTCCAAATGACCAAAATGCCCTTGACTTGTCAAAGCCATAACTTGAGTTATACAAATCCTATCAAGGACTTATAGTACTCTCTAGAAATCTAAGAGGATAAGGAACAACATTCATGTTGACCAAAAGTTCATAGGAATCATCCTTCTTGGGAAAAAGTTTGGTGCAAGTTGGGTAACTTTCAAGCCCCCAGATTCACATACCTCAGATGACCTGTAACTTGTCAAAGTCATAACTTGAGTTCTATAAATCCTATCAAGGACTTCTAGTACTCAAATTAAATCTAAGAGCATGATCTACAACATTCATGTTGGGGGAAAGATGGGATGACAATCACATCTTGAGCTAAACTGCCTTGAAGATAGGGGTCAAACTAGGGGATTTTACACTGTCAAGCCATAGAAACCCTAGCTTGCAACTTCTCAAACTCTTCAATCATGATGAGTTGACCTTGGAATCATCCTTATAACATCTCAATGCATCAATCCATGATCACATGGCTCTTGGATTAGGTCTCAACTTCCTCCAAGTCATCAGTTGACCTAGGGTTGACCCAGTCAAACCCTAATTACACCACTCATGGCTGAGGCTTCTTAATCTTGCACAATGACCTATCTAGGCCTCATGATGGCTTTCAAGATATCTCATAAGCTCTCTCAAGGCTTCAAGTCCAACTTCCTGGCTTCAGAATCATCTGAGGGTCTTCCCCATAACTCTCAAGTTAGGAGGCACACAACCTTGGTTTCAACCACTCTCTCTGAGGATCTTTTAACTTCTCTGACAAGGATATCAACACTTGAATACTTGAATAACCTTCTTAGCTAGCTTCATAGTCTTGTGTAGCTCTTGGTTGGTGATCATACCTCTTGATCTCCTGCATACATGTCAATGAAATGCAAATGATAATGCTAATGTGAATGAAATGAAACATAAGCTAGGCAAAGAAAAGTTGGGCAAATTTTGGGGTGCAACAGCTGCCCCTATTCAAACGGCTTGGACCTGACTGGGTGAGAAGCGAACGACTCTCAACTAATCAAGGTAAAAGACGGTTGAATACCAACAAACCCGGAAATTTGCCAACTGCACAAGTACATGATACTCTGATGGGAACAAATCTTCGGAAACTGAAATATTAGCTGCACGACAACTAGCTGGGGAATTGGTCACACGGTAACCGGTGATACACGGTCGATCATACCGTCAGGCATCAAGATTCCTCGGGACACATTAGGTCCACAATCAAGTTAATCATGCCATCGGGAATTCAAAGAAATTTTTGGGCGTCAGCCGCACTTCGTCAGTAAGACGGGAATGGAATTCTCGGTCAATCATGAACCAATTGGGGATATCCAAACTTCTGCCATCAGGCACTCCGCATCAGCTGGGAGAAATGCTTCATTAATACGGTTGGACTTCAATCATCAAGTCTTCGAGGGAAGTTTCAACTTCGCTGCTCAGAAACCTGCTGGGGATGACGCATCTCCGCTGGGGATTCTGGAGAACTATCAAGTAACTCTGCTTCGAGGATCCAGAAATCATTCTGGGTGAGTCACCTCTGCTGAGGACATCAAGAATCATCTTGGACGAATAACTCCGTGGGGACTTCAAGAATCATCCTGAACCAATAACTCTGCTGGAGATTTCAGGAATAATCCTGAGCAAACACTCTGTCGGGGACTCTAAGCATCAACTTGAGCAACCCTTTCTGGCGACCTCACAGGGGATTTTAAGAATCATCTTAAACGAACGCCTCTGCGGGAGAATTCAAGAATCATCTTGGGCAAACGACTTATGCTAGGGGGATTCAAGAATCATGTTGAGCAAGCGACTCTGCGGAGGAACATCTGCAAAACAAGAACAGTAACAACCTAGCTCATGCTTCATATGCATATGGTTCGACAATGGCGCAATGCTCCACACGGTGGAAATGCTACGCGTTTATGATAAATGTTATGCAATCATGCAAAATGCTACGATCCCGTCAGCAAAATAAATGTTGAAGGGAGAATCCTCCTGTCAAGGAGAAAGCACCACTCTGGTGGGGAGGAGGAATCATCCTGCCCAAAAGAAAGAACCACACCAATCTCAATTGGACTCCGCCTGGGGAAACAAACTTCAGTCGACTGCTGCAGGGGAACGAATCTCTACGAGAACCCAGACCTGCTGAAGAAAGCGATGTCAATCGCAGAAATAAACTGCACGGCGTTCGCAGCCAAACCTTCCTGGGGGTAACGACTCCGGTGGGGAAATACAGCATCAACTACTCAACACTCTACTGGGGAAAACCAATCATGGCCCGAACTGCTTTCCAAGGACTCGGCTCTCTTGGGGAACTGCAAACTCGGCTGGGGGAGAAGGAATCATCCTGCTCGGGGGAGAGTACGACTCTGTGGGGAATTTCAATTCTGCCGGAGACTTCAGTCTGGAACTTCCAATTGCTGCACACTTCAGTATACGACTCAGCTAGGGAGATGACGTTCCTTCAGGATACACCTGATTGGGGAGAGAATCTTCTCTGCTTGGGGAGACATATCAATGCTTACGATCTCACATTCAGACTCTGCAGGGAGAGGCTGTTGAACTTTGCTGGAGAAGGAGGAATCATCCTGCTTGGGGACGCATGCGGCGTACTGCCTGGAACATGCCATACCTGTAACAACACAAACAAACAGACAAGATACCCTTCTCAAAGGGGCCTATCAAGGTTATCATCTTGTGACAATGTTCAAGTAATTCATTGTTTCAACAATCAGTGGCCTAGGCCAGTAAGTTTATGTATGCGCATTTTATCAAAAACATCGGCGTTCTTTTTCGCAAACAAAACAGATAAATGCTAAACAGACAAACAGAATTGCTGAATAGTATACGTTTTATTGATAACGAACCCCTGAATGGGTCAAAAGGTTTTACAACAGATGCAAGCCCCTGGAATGAGGAAGCTGCGCAAAAATAAAACATAAATATACATCAGTATATACAAATGTCGGCAACGAGGCGTAGACGAACACCATGAGTTGATCCCTCTATGACCCACTCGACTTTGATACTTCTCCGACGCTTCAGCTTCAGAAGAGATTGATTCAGATAAACGGCCCTCAGGTCCTCCAAACCACTAAACAATGAAAGTCCACACGCGGAACGCAGTCATTTGCTTTTTCAAATCCCTAACTTTTGCCTGAATCGCCCTTTCGGGTTTTCGATTCACCGGGATACCCTTTTTTGCCAAAGTCGCCCTTCCAGGTTTTCGACTTTGCGGGTGTACATTCTTTTCTTTATATCCCTAATTTTTTCCCGAACCTTTTTCTTTTTTATGGTTCGCCGGGATGCCCCATTTTTGCCTGGATATTCTTTTTCTTTCCAGCGGGTCATTTTTAAGCAAAGTATATTTTAACTGCGTCCGCGTTCACCGGGGATGCAAAATCTTCACCATCCATCGTGGATAACAACAAGGCTCCTCCCAAAAAGACCTTGCTAACGACGTACGGACCTTCGTAATTAGGAGTCCACTTGCCCCGGTGATCGGAGTGTGGAGGAAGAATCTTCTTCAGGACGAGATCACCCGTCTGAAAGCTTCTAGGACGCACCTTCTTATCATAAGCTTTCTTCATTCGGCTTTGGTACAGACGACCATATGCAATCGATGCTAACCTCTTCTCGTCCATCAGGCTGAGTTGGTTTAGTCGGTTCTTAATCCATTCTGCCTCATCGAGTTTCACATCAGCCAAAACTCGCAAAGAAGGGATCTCCACTTCTAACGGTAGGACAGCTTCCATACCATACACCAAGGAGAAAGGAGTTGCCCCAGTTGATGTACGTACCGTCGTACGATAACCGTGCAGTGCGAATGGCAACATCTTGTGCCAATCCTTGTAGGTCACAACCATCTTCTGAACAATCTTCTTGATGTTCTTATTGGCCCCTTCAACGGCGCCATTCATCTTCGGCCGATAAGGAGATGAGTTGTGGTGTTCAATCTTGAAACTCTGGCACAACTCCTTCATCATCTTGTTATTCAGATTCGAACCATTATCAGTAATGATCCGCTCGGGAATTCCGCATCGACAGATGATGTCTCTCTTTATGAATTTAGCCACCACCTGCTTGGTCACATTAGCATATGAGGCTGCCTCCACCCACTTGGTAAAGTAGTCGATAGCTACTAGAATGAAGCGATGACCGTTAGATGCAGTGGGCTCGATCTTGCCTATCATGTCGATGCCCCACATGGAGAACGGCCACGGGGAGGACATGACATTCAACGGGCACGGCGGCACATGAACTTTATCAGCATAAATATGGCATTTATGACATCTCTTCGCGAATTTAAAGCAATCCGACTCCATCGTCAGCCAGTAATATCCTGCTCTCAGGATCTTTCTTGTCATGGCATGCCCGCCGTCGTGCGTACCAAATGTGCCTCCATGGACTTCTTCCATGAGCATACTCGCCTCTTTCTCATCTACACATCTGAGTAGCACGAGATCATGGTTTCTTTTATACAAAACTCCATCAGGGTTGAGATAAAAATTTCCAGATAGCCTCCTCAGAGTCTTCTTATCCTGTGTTGACGCTCCCGCAGGATACTCCTTAGTCATAAGGAAGGTCTGGATATCATGGAACCATGGCTTACCGTCGGAGGCTTCCTCGATTGCAAAAACGAACGCAGGTCTATCTAGACGAGAAAGGACAATTCTTGGAGCTTCATTCCAAAATTTGACTTTATACATCGAAGCCAACGTGGCTAAGGCATCAGCCATCTGGTTTTCGGCCCTGGGCACATGATGGAGTTCCACTCGATCAAAGAACGGAAGTAGCCTTCTGGCATAGTTCATGTACGGCACCAAATTCGATTGACGAGTCTCCCACTCCCCTTTGATTTGGTTGATCACGAGCGGCGAGTCACCATATACGTCTAGGTTCTTGATTCTCAAATCAATCGCTTCTTCTAGACCCATGATGCATGCTTCATACTCCGCTTCATTATTGGTGACTGGAAACGCCAGTCTCGCAGTGAACGGGATGTGGGATCCGTGGGGAGTCGTGATGATCGCCCCAATGCCACTTCCGTAAGAGTTAACCGCCCCGTCAAATATCAATTTCCATTGGGATTTCCTATCTGGACCCTCGTCGGGCAACGGTTCATCGCAATCCTTCGCTTTGAGAAACATGATATCCTCATCAGGGAATTCAAACTTCATTGGCTGATAATCCTCGATCGGCTGTTCGGCGAGGTATTCATACAATACGCTGCCCTTGATGGCCTTTTGGGAAACGTACTGAATGTCATATTCCGTCAACACCATTTGCCATCTGGAAATCCTGCCCGAAAGCGCTTGCTTCTCAAAGACGTACTTGATCGGATCCATCTTCGAAATCAGCATGGTGGTGTGATTGAGCATGTACTGTCGTAAACGTTTGGCAGCCCAGGCTAGTGCACAACACGTCCTCTCCAGCATCGAGTAACGAGATTCACAGTCTGTGAACTTTTTACTCAAGTAGTAAATGGCATGCTCTTTTCTGCCCGTCTCGTCGTGCTGACCGAGAACACACCCCATACTATTCTCCAGAACTGTCAAGTACATGATTAGGGGTCGTCCGGCCACTGGGGGTATCAAGATCAGAGGTTCCTGCAGATACTGTTTTATCTTATCAAATGCCTTCTGGCAATCTTCGTTCCAGATAATCGCCTGGTCTTTTTTCAGCAGTTTGAACATCGGTTCACACGTGGCCGTGAGCTGAGAAATAAACCTTGCAATGTAGTTTATTCTGCCCAGGAAACCACGAACTTCTTTTTCTGTTTTTGGCACTGGCATTTCTTGTATCGCTTTAATCTTCGCAGGATCAACCTTGATGCCTCTTTCACTCACGATAAACCCCAGCAGCTTTCCGGATCGTACTCCGAAAGTACACTTGTTAGGATTCAGCCTCAACCTGAACTTCCTAAGCCTCTCAAAAAGCTTCAGAAAATTGACCAGGTGTCCTTCCTCCGTTTGGGACTTTGCAATCATGTCATCAACATAGACTTCAATCTCATGATGAATCATGTCATGAAACAAAGTAACCATTGCTCGTTGGTAAGTGTCCCATGCGTTCTTCAGACCGAAAGGCATTACCTTGTAGCAAAATGTTCCCCAAGGTGTAATAAACGTAGTTTTCTCCATGTCCTCCGGCGCCATCTTGATCTGGTTGTAGCCGGAGAAGCCATCCATGAACGAAAACACGGAGAACTGAGCTGTATTGTCGACCAACACATCGATATGAGGCAGCGGGAAATCATCTTTAGGGCTCGCCCTATTCAAATCCCGATAATCGACGCACATTCGCACCTTAACGTCCTTCTTTGGTACAGGTACTATGTTGGCGACCCACGGATGGTAGGTAGTGACCGCTAAGAAGCCAGCATCAAGCTGCTTCTGCACTTCTTCTTTGATCTTAACGGCCATATCTGGTCGCGTCCTCCTAAGCTTCTGCTTAATGGGAGGACAATTTTCTCGCAGCGGCAAGTGATGGACCACGATATCAGTATCAAGTCCGGGCATATCTTCGTATGACCAAGCAAAGACGTCATTATACTCTCTCAGCATCTCGACCAGTCTCTGCTTGACATCACTCTGCAATGCAGCCCCTATCCTGACGTTCCTGACAAGTTCTTCAGAACCCAGATTCACAATCTCGATCTCTTCTTCGTGAGGCAGAATAACTTTCTCTTCTTGTTTCAACAAGCGGGCCAACTCTTCGAGAAGGTCTTCGTCTTCATCAATCTCTTCTTCGGCTTGATAGATCGGGCAATCGAAGTCGAAGTGAGTCGTAGAAGGTCCAGAGTCGATGCCATCTGCTAAGTGGATCCTGCAATAACAAGGGTTAAGCTTAAGACAAGGATATGCAGGTTAGCACAAACCCCATTGCCATTTTATTGTTTTTCAAAACAAATATAAAACAGGAATAACAGAGATCACAATATTTGAATACGAAGAAAACGCCTTTTGATTTATTGATAAAATGCATGTACATAATCAAACGAGGCCCTGACAATAAAACCACTATGCCCCGGGTAGGACATAGGGTTGTACAATGATTGGAAAAAGTAAATCATTACTCTTCGCTTGTCATCTGGATGATATCCTTGACGGACCAGTTGGTGAGGCTCTCGCCTGGCTTGCTTGGCTGGATCCAAGAGTCTAGGTCACAGTCGCTATCTCCGCTGTCTTTAGACACTGGGTTGATGCTTTCAAATATCACCCCGCCGCTGGTAAACTGGATCGGCCCTTTACCTCGCAACGCACTGCTAGAAGAGGAGGCTTCAGCCGCAGGAGAATATCCCAACCCAAACTTGTCTTGCTTGTTAGGTATCTCCAAAATTCGCCCCCAGCCTGGGGTAGATCCGGCTTGGACAACGGCTCGGGCTTCCTTGAAGGAAGAGAGAGTCATCTCTGGCTTTTCAGTGATCACAGGAGCTACGTCCTTGACTTTAACAGCTTCGAACGCTTGGCATAGGGTTTCGTGGATTTCCCCATCCATCTTAACATATTTGAAGGACGACAAATGGCTCACCATTATGTCTTCCTCGCCACATACAGTCACGATGCTACCTCCGACAGCATACTTGAGCTTCTGGTGCAACGTGAAGGTCACGGCACCCGCCGAATGGATCCATGGCCGGCCTAGGAGACAGCTGTAGGCAGGCATGATGTCCATAATGTAAAAGACCGCATTGAATGTTTCCGGCCCGACTTGGATTGGCAACGTCACCTCCCCAAAAACATGGCGTTTGGTTCCATCGAATGCTTTCACAACCAGATCACTGGGTGTGCAAATCACTCCGCGAGTATCCAACTTCATCAATGCTTTCTTCGAAAGAACATTGAGTGATGAACCTGTGTCTACCAACACGTGCGACATAATTGTTCCCCTACACTCTATCGAGATGTGCAGGGCGCTATTGTGGTTCCTTCCCTTCGGTGTCAGCTCTAGGTCAGTGAACCCTAGCCCATTTCCAGCATTCACGTGGGCTACGACCTCTTATAACTGGTTTACCGATATTTCCTGCGGTACATATGCGGCGTTCAACACCTTCAGCAGCGCGTTGCGGTGTGCCTCAGAACACAGCAACAGATTCAGGATGGAAATTTTCGAGGGTGTCTGATGGAGATGATCCACGATCTTGTAGTCACTCTTTTTAATCAACCTCATAAATTCCTCAGCGTCTTTAACAAGTAAGCCTTTTTCTACCCCACGGGGGATCTCTTCAACGACTTTACTTTTCCCTTTATCAGTTGCATCAGCTTTGTCCGCCTTATCCGTCACAATCTCAGGTGGTGCAAACACTCTCCCGCTGCGAGTGATTCCACTAACGCCCGCTAGGTTCTCCACAGACGACCCAAACGGTTCCAGTTCCAATCTCTGTCCGTTGCAGTAGACCTCAGCCCCATAAGGCCATGGGACAGCATTGGTGCTCTCGAAGGGTATCGACCCAGCTTTGGTGATGGTAATCGTGGGCAGTCTGGCTGCAGAAATAGTTATCGTTTGGCGAGGGATGGTGATGGTGGCAACCTCATCGTCTTGCTTTAGCATTACCTCTCCCGATCCACATTCGGCCCTCCGGCTAAACTGTAGGATCCCTTCAGTCATCAGACTTTGAATCCCCTCTATCAACTGTTCACATCCATCAGGACTTGTCGCACAGCCCATACACAGCTCTCCGCAACCTGGAAAGAAACCTCTTTTCATCAGCTTAGCCTTAACGAAGCTAAGCGGCGTCTTCAGATCTCTAACGTCAGTCAACAAATCCAAACTCTCGTCCTTAATAATGGCGTTTACTCCACCTCCCCTATGATTCGGCATAGGGTTCTTCGTGACGTTTGGCACATTATCTGAGAAGTTGATGATCTTGGCGTCCACCATGTCCTGCACCTTATGCTTGAAGGCTTTGCAATTCTCTACTGTGTGGCCTGGTGCCCCTGAGTGAAATTCACAAGTCGCATTCGCGTCATAACCTGGCGGAGGTGTCCCTGTCAAGGGAGCCAAGGTTCTCTTCTGGATCAACTGTAGCTGCAGCAAAGTCTGCAATAGTTGAGCGTAGGACATGGGCGGTGTCTCGAGGTGACGGCTCGACAGAGGTGCCCTGTTCTGGTACTTTCGGTACCCTTGTTGATTCGGTTGTTGCTGCTGATGTGGCTGTTGAACTGCCGGGATAGTTATGCTGGCCACCTGTTGGTGTGGGCCTTTACTCTTCCTCCGAGCGTTGGTCACGGCGCTCGTTTCTCCTTCCCGTCTTTTGCCACCATAAGGTTTCTTTCCGCCTCCTGCAGCTGAGGATGCCTCACCTTGAATTTTCCCCAGTTTGATCCCATTTTCAATGTGCTCACCCGTGATAATGAGATCTGAGAAGGTTCCGGACATACCGCTGACTAATTTCTCATAATAAACCCCTGGGAGGGTGGCCACGAACATTTGCACCAGCTCACGTTCAACCATCGGCGGCTGAACCCTAGCTGCCAACTCACGCCATCGCTGGGCGTATTCCTTGAACCCTTCGTTGTTCCTTTGCAACAGATTCTGCAGTTGGACTCGGTTCGGAGCCAAGTCACTATTGTATTGGTAGTGGTGCACGAATGCTTCAGCAAGGTCCTTCCACGTGCGCACACTGGTAGGTTCCAGACTCATGTACCATTCGAGGGAGGGTCCGGACAGACTGTCCTGAAAGAAGTGCATCAGCAACTTCTCGTCCTCAGAGTGAACCGACATTTTCCTGTAATATGATCTCAGGTGGACGCGAGGGCAAGTGGTGCCCTTGTACTTTTCAAAGTCGGGTACCTTGAACTTGGGAGGCACCTTGAAATCAGCAATCAGTCCCAACTTGGACATATCAACGCCCAGGGTGTTTTGGTTCTCGATATTTCTCATCTTATCCTCGAGTGCCTTGAACCTTAGCCGTGCTTCAGCAGTCAGCTCCCCTTCAGCACCTCTCTGAGAGAACACATCGTCCTGACGGTCTTCTAACCACGGCTGAGGCCCGAACAGATTCCCAACACTTGCATTGTCGTTGCCCAGCCCAGCATTGACATTGGCTTCAAAATTTCCATTACCGACGCCCGTCGTATTGCCATTGAGTCCCATGTTAGCTATCACATTGTCGTTGGCACTGCCATTCCCCCCGGTCACGGGGACGCCATTCTGAGGAGTTTCAACTGGTGGAGGGGTAGGCACAGTCCCACCATGGAGTACGCCATTGCTATCGACCCTTGAAATCAGAGGCTGAACCAGGGTTCTGAGCTGATCCTGGCCATTGGCGACCGCTTGCATGAGCTCCATGAAGCGATCCATTCTTTCGCGGAGTTCTTGAACATCAGTTTGCACTTGCTCCATGATTCTGGGTTTATTTGCCTTGGTCGGATAGTGGTGGATAGGTCTCTGATCAATCCTGAAACAACCTGAAACAACCTGTATACACAAAAGGGTTAGGAAAAACGACAAAGTGCTCGTTATGAAAATGCTTCATGCAAATGCAAACGTGTGTCTGTGTGTTAGGGAGGTTTTCCCCGATCCTAGTGCCTGAGTGCCAGTGCTGATAATAAGAAGTCCGAGTCCAGTCATGGAAATAACATCTCATATATATGAAGAAAGCCCATCAAGGCAGTACACAACATCAGTGAGTACAAGATGAATCAACAGCACGACCTCAGCCAACAAGCCTGGTGATGGTCAGCATACAACAATGATCAACACAAAAGGATT
Source organism: Lathyrus sativus (assembly GCA_963859935.3). Taxonomy (NCBI): domain Eukaryota; kingdom Viridiplantae; phylum Streptophyta; class Magnoliopsida; order Fabales; family Fabaceae; genus Lathyrus; species Lathyrus sativus. The sequence goes on from OZ012737.1 coordinate 234,330,890, forward strand.
ACAAATAGTCAAGCACGGCCACAGGCGCGAAACTCTTCTAACAACCCCTTCGTTTCTGGATGATCCGGCCGAGTGAGTAACCCTTCGACGAGTAACTCCCTCTGCATAATGGTGTACTGAAGACCTTCGACCGAATCTTCCCATGCTCCTTCGCCGAAACAATCTTCTAGCTTCCGCTTCTTGGACTCAAACGTCATTTTGCGCTCCTTCAGGTTAGAAAGAGCCCTGTTAAGCTGGCCTTCAGCGGCATATCTGCGAGCGGTTTCTTCATCAAACCTCTTCTCATTAGCCTTCACCCGGGCTTTCAGCTTGGAGATCTGTTGCATCAGCTTATCCTCCCGCTCTTTCCTGTTGGCTAGGGTGGCCTTCCAATGCTGGTTAAACTTGGATATCCTCCGATACGCTTCATCCAAGTGTTGCTTCTTTGTGGCCAGTACATCGTTGACAGCTTTGAAGTCTCGACCCATGCGCTCGCGCTCAGCTATCTGCTTAGTCAAGTCTGTACCTAGCTGGTTAACCAGCTCTGTCTGCCTCTTGAGGGAATGAACGGCTTCGCTTCTCTCGCTTCGGAGCTGAGCCAATTCTTTCTCCAGTTCTTCATTTGCCCTCTTCAATTCATCTTGCTCAGCTAACACCTGATTATGCTGCTGAATGGGCACGGTAGTGGGCTCTTCAATCATTGGAGGGCTTTCTGGCTTGGCAGGAAGAAACGGTATCCCTATAGCATCTGCTCTGGCTCTGATCCAAGTCACGTATGGAGCGTAGGCTTGACTATTTCTTTTTCCCAACAACGGTTTTCCCCTCTTACTGATACCATTCCAAGCGCGCTGAAGCTTAGATAACATATCCCCCTCTAGAAGACCAGTGAGGTACAGAGATTCCTGCACCTCTTCATCCTTCGGCGGAGCTCTCAAAGCATAAGCAAACTGTCGGACCAGCAAAGATGGGTTATAGTTTATACAACCCTTCCTGCCTATCAAAGGCACGTTCGGAAACCCGCTGCAGCTGAAGATGATCTCGGTACCCAACCTATCTCTGTCAAACCAGTCAATATCCTCCGCTGATAGACTCATCAAACGCTCAGACCACTCAGTTGTGGCCGCAGACGAAGCAAAGGGACCCTTCTTGGGCAGGTGACTATCAAGCCATCTATAGAGCAGGGGTACGCAGCACGAGACATTCTTGCCCCTTCTGTTCTCGTTTTTGTAGTGGATGGAATGGTAGACATCTCCTATCAAGGTAGGGACTGGATTCCCTGAAGCAAAGATGCGGAAGGCGTCGAAGTCTACAAAATCGGGCATATTGGGGAACAGAATGATGCCATATATGCACAAAGCGAGAATGGCGTTGAACACTACCCAACATCCGTCTTTGGCGCACTGCTGAGCCTTTCCCACTAAGAACTGCAAGGAGAAACCGGGAACCTTGTTCCAACTAGATAACACCAACTCGGAGGCATCCAGATGAAGTGACGGAGCTAGACTAGCCAGATTAGGCTCAGCATCCCTATGGACAAAGGGCATATGACTCTTGATAGGCACACCTAACAAATAAACATACTCCTCTAGCGTGGGTGCGAGAACGAAGCCCTGGAAAGTAAAGCATCTCAACGGAGGATTGTAGAACTGCAGCAAGGCGTGCAACCCATTCAACTCAAACGCAGAAGGTTTACGAACCAAACTGAGCAGTTTGCCATAGGACTTTCTGAATTCCTCTCTTACAGAATCATCTGCTAAAGCAATCAAACCAGTCAGCTAAACCACATCAGGAGCAGGGAGCTTGTAAGCTATGGTCTTCCTCAGAGAACCCATAATAACACAATAGGAGGCAAGAAAACCTGGATCGGGGAAAACGGTACCTGCAACACAGACACACGTTAATGAAATGCAGATGAGTATGCAAAGCAATGTAAAATGCAATCATGCAGCAGGAGATCAAGGCAACTGTGCCATGGAGATTCTGTATCAACAAAACCATAACCCTGCTCTATCAAGAACAACCACTATATCTGATAATAAGAAATCCCCGGTATCAGACCACAAATCTGCTCTGTCAAGAACACACATCTGATAATAAATCTGCTCTGTCAAGAACAAACATCTGATACAGGACCTCTGATACAGGACCAAAACTCTGCTCTGTCAAGAACAAACATCTAATAATAAGGACCTCTGATACAGGACCATAAATTTGCTCTGTCAAGAACACATACACCTGCTGATGAGATCTTCCGATCCCAATCATAAACCTGCTCTATCAAGAGCAAATACACATCTCTGAATATAAGGTCCTCTGATACAGGACCATAACTCTGCTCTGTCAAGAACAAACATCTGATGATGAGATCCTCTGATCCTACTCATAAATCTGCTCTATCAAGAGCACACATATATCTGCTGATGAGATCCTCTGGTACCAACAAAACTGATTCACTATCAAGAAAACCAGGTAGTCTGAAGGTCAAGGTCTCCTGCAACAAACCCAACCCTGCTCACAGGTATGGACCTAAACTGACACAAGTTTGGCATCCTATGCGGTCATCAGCATCACAGACATTCAAGAGGGGTGATACGATACCCAGAAGGTGTGGCATCACCAGCTCATGAAGCGGCCTCACTCGGCTGAATCCAAAATGATCGGTCCCCAGAGTCGACAATCCTCCAAACCCACAACCCCCTCAACCCAAAGGGTTGAAAAAGAAGTCAACCGGGAGAACCTCGTCTGAGCGTGGATTTCATGAGACACTAGTGCCTGCCAAGCAAGCACGCGCCCACTAATTTCCACAACTAATGCTAAGTTCACTCAAGCCTGGGTCTGGCTTCTCACTCATCAGAACGCCCCTCCCACAACAGCATAGATAATCATATCATACTGAAAAATAAAGTGCGGGAAATAAAATGCGATAAATAAACACAACCCAACAAGTAATCATACAAGCGCTAGGATTGACTCTCGCAGGGGTCGTTGGATCCCCAAACTGACTCGCATACGGGATGTTGGATCCCAGGAAACTATCAAGTCCCCAGCAGAGTCGCCAGCTGTCGCTTCTGCGAAAATAAGGTGCCGGCAAAACAGAAAAGTCGCCACCTTTCATTATTTATCCCTCGGAGCGGGAAAGGAAACAATCAGAAAAACCTGACGAAAAAGGTATAAGACAAGGTCATCGCAACCGTTGTCTGGGTTCGGGAGTCGGTTACGCAAGGGGAAGGTATTAGCACCCCTCACGTCCATCGTACTCGATGGGATCCACGCTTGTTGTGTTTACTGGACAAGTTGGTTTTATCTATCTACCTATCAAGGCTGGCTTAAAAAGAAAATGACTCGGCAAAGCGTCGCACTTTATGCCTACGTATTCTCATCAGAGAATGAGAAATCAGAGTCAACTTAGTTCGACCTACGACGGGTTACGGGGAAGGTGGCTCGCCAATACATCAGTATTGTGCCTACGTACTCTCAACAGGTATGAGAGATCAGAGCTTACGTAGTTCGAGATAATACGGCTTACGGGGATTCAGATTCATCTGTTTTATCGAGTAGAGTTAAACAGCAGTTCCGGCAGTTAGGGACAAAGCCTGTTTGCGGTGGCGCTAAAGTTTAACGACACTCTTTTCTTCAGAAAAGCTTCCTTTTAATTATGGGCCCACGGGGCAAAAAGGTTTGAAGTTTGTTTTCTGTCTTTTACGAAAGAACTGTTTTTTATTGTGTCTGCAATTTCAATCGCACTAAAGACTATGACCTGAGAGTGAATGCGTCGCATGTCACCCAAAGGGTGCCATACTAAACATCCAGACTGTTGAAAAGAAACTCTCCAACAATCCTTTCTCAGATAGCTTAAGGCTCGTAACGTACGAAAGAAATCATTCATGATTACTGTATCTTAAGCTGTTTTGAGATGAGAAGAGAACAGGCTCAACTAAGGGGAGACTATCAAGTCCTAATGTTGTCATGCCAAGGATTCATCCTATGGTTGAAGTTTGAAACAGGGAACTCCTAGAAGTTATCATGCATAGGTTTCAACCTAAGGTTGTAATCATCACTTCCTTATCAAAGGAACTAAGATTCCTAAGGGATCATGTCAATGATAAACAGAAACAGATAAAGCATCAGCTTAAACAGTAAACAGATATACCATAAAATGCATGCAATGCAAGTGAGGGAGGAAATGTGTGTGGGGTGTCAGCCTCCACAAGCTCGTCTCGACCTCAAGCCAGATATGAATAACAGTAATCATACAGAAGAAATAAAATGCTATCAAGCAAAATAGGATAAACTGCAATCATACAGTAAAAATAACATGCCATCAAGCAAACACAAACCACATGGGCAAGGGAGATGGGCTCTACCGAATACCCGCAAGCAAAGCCATACAGTAAAAATACAAGCAGAGGGAGCAACTCAACCTCTAGTGCAATCATGCTCCTAGCTTACAGTCAGTCTAGATATGAACTTATTCTAATGCATCAAGCAAGTCAAACAAGTCACATCAGCACAGAAAAGAAAACAGACAAGAAAGAAAGCAAATCAACAACTCCCTCTTTCACTTCCAAGCTTCAGCTCTTCAGACAGCAACCCAGTCATCAGACTTCAACCACCCTTCAAGGTTATCATCCTCAATAACAAGCATCAACTTGCTCCTCCAAGGTTTCAATCCATAAGTATCAACTTATTCTCTCTTCTCCAAGCTTCAGCTCCTCAGTCAATTCCACCCTCAGGCTTCACTCTTAACTACAAGTGTCAACTTGATTCCTTCATGCTCTCAATGCATCAATGCAAGTGTCAACTTATCCTTTACTCCTCAAGCCTCAGCTCTACACTCAATCTCCATTGAATCCTCTTCATAAGTATCAACTTAGTCCTCAAGCTTCAGCTCTCTTTGCTTTACCAGTATCAACTTGGTTTTCTTCTCCTACAAGCTTCAGCTTCTCAGAGTAGTCTTCAATCACCTGGAAGTGTCAACTTCATCCTTCAATTCTTTTTCAAGCCTCAGCCCTTCACTCAATCTCCATTGGATCTTCTTCACAAGCATCAACTTGTTCTTCTTGCTCTTCAAGCTTCAGCTGCAATGGCAATGCTCAAGGAATCATCCTCTTCCACACTCTTCAATGAAGTCCTCATCTTCAAACTCAAGTCCAACATCTTTCAAGATACATCAGACCAGAAGACAATTGATTTAACAGAATGAATGGAAATGATAAACAGCTTATTGACAACCAAAGGAAGCCTGTAAGGGTTCATCACTATGAGAGACAGGTTCCCTCAAAGTTCTACTTACCAGATAAAGCCACTCATCCCTCCAAAGGAGGGATGTGAATATCTTAGAAGGACTTTTAGTCATTGGGAGGAATGGAAGCACAAGATGCTTTCCATATTTGTGAAAGAAGTCATTCTAATTATAAGGCTCTCCCTATGTCTCCTACCTCCTAAATCTTCATCAGACACCTTCAGGCACAAGCAACTCCTAGCTCCAAGCAACTTCAAGCATCCTCACCTTGTCTTCAACTCGTCTTCAATCTCAACCAAAGACCAACAAAGCAAAACCATAATCTAAGGGGACTAAAGAAGTTAATCTAGTTGAGTTAGTAAGTTAGGATCACCTAAAACCTAGTACTAAAGTTAATCCTTACTAAAATACTAAAACCAATTGTAAAATCCTACAAAAATAACTATGGGAACCTAGATCAATCATGACTCTACCATATTAATTCCATAGATCAAACCATCAAATAAGACCTAGAAATAAATTCTACACTACAAGGTGCTAAACCTAAACCCTAAAAGGAAGCACCTAAAGCTTAATCTAGAAAACACACCTATTTTCATCACAAAAATGTGAGAAAAATTCAATGGGAGCATACATGTCTAATCTAATGACACACAAAAAATTAGGATTAAAATCATCACCACATGATCACACAAAATTCCACAAAATTAAGTATCAAACATATCCATTTTAATATCAATTAAAATGTAAAAATCCCATAAACTCAGAAAATGCATGAACTACAAATATTTTTTTTCTAAAAAATACTACACTCAATCATGAATATAATGCAAAAATAATGGGATTAATTGGATCATTTTTCAATTTTATATGATTTTATCAAGAACCATGAATAACATGAAGAAAATAAAGAAAATCCAAAGAAAAAGATAAATGCACGGTGCAACTAGCAATGGAAATCATTTCACATAATGGATTGGGCCATCTGGGGGGTGCAAGTATCAATCTTTGCATTCAGTCCAAAACCACAAATAAATGAAACGCTGCGTTCCATTTAACTCAGACCCTTCACAACTTGAGAAGCTCGCGTGGCCGTTGGATGAGGGTCTTAGTCCAAGTCAAACCTTGATCTGATGGCTATCAAGTCATCTTCTCCAATTCAAACCTCTGAAACTCAGGTCACCTGCGCGTCCAAAACCACCGCCGATGACTTTCTCCGGTCACCCTTCCACAACCCTAGTTCAACATAGAGTCCACCATAGGCCACGATCCCTTAATGAAACATGTCCCAAATTCCCTCACGAATTCATTCATGCCCTTAATTCTCTCTGAAACCTCAAGATTCGCCATAACCAATTCTCAACCGAAAATGGTAACATCCCTAATTGGTCACTAATTCTCAAATTAATGGTCTGAAATCAATCCTACACCGTTCTACAATGCATCTAACACCCTAATTCGTATTGATTCTACCTAATTCATGCTGGAGGAAGAAAGTTACTAACCTGAAATTTTTTGATGAACAGATGCACTAACTCTTCAAATCAAGCTCTCCAACCTTCCAGACACGATCAATGGATCATTTCCTTGCTTCTGTATGCAATAGAACTGGTTGAAAACTCCTGAAACTTGAAACCCGATGGTGAGTTGCAGGTGGAAAAATCTGAGTTCAAGAACACCAATCAGCCACGAATTCCTCTTGATTATGATCTGGACTCAATCCCTAGCATCCATGGAAGAAGTTGCAATCAAGAAAGTGGATGGAAAGTGAAGAAATTGGTGAAACCGAATTTAGTTGCAAGCAATAAAATCTCAATCTCAATCTATGCTCTCTCCTTCAATCATCACCAACCTTTCATCTGAACCTCTTCTACTTAATATATAGAACATGTGTGGATGATCTAGAACCCTCTAGATCCTTCTAATGAGAGTTTCAATCTCTCATGACATGAGAACTTTAACCATATGCCATGACATGCATAATTCTGTTTGCAGCTTGAAACCAATCTCATTCTCTTCCAATTTCTCCCCTAGTGAGATTTTGAAAGTGTTTGGCTTGCAAGGGGCCTTGGTTATGCCTTGATTCTAGGTTTTGCAAATGTTACTTATGATGTAAGTAACTACTTTTCAAAGCAAGTCCACCAATTGAATTTCAATTCAAAAATGTGGCTAAACCAATGTTCTTAAAATGTTTTCTAGAGTCAAAATGATATATTACATGCCATGTTTTGGATGTGTAGGTCAAAAATATCAATTTCCAACTTTGGTTTATTTAACTTATACCCTTATTTTAGGTCATTTTTGCAACTTTGAGCTACAAGCATTTACATCATCTCATGACCTCTTTAATAGCCTTAAAACATCATTTTGAACAACTTTTATGTTGAACATTTTCCCATTTGAAGCTTGGAAATAGGAGTTATTGCCTTATGGTTGAAATGACCTATAATCTCCAAATGACCAAAATGCCCTTGACTTGTCAAAGCCATAACTTGAGTTCTACAAATCCTATCAAGGACTTATAGTACTCTCTAGAAAGCTAATAGGATAAAGAACATAATTCATGTTGACCAAAAGTTCATAGGAATCATCCTTCTTAGGCAAACGTTTGATGCAAGTTGGGTAACTTTCAAGCCCCCAGATTCACATACCTCAGATGACCTGTAACTTGTCAAAGTCATAACTTGAGTTCTATAAATACTATCAAGGACTTAAAGTACTCAAATTAAATCTAAGAGCATGCTCTACAACATTCATGTTGGGGGAAAGATGAGATGACAATCACATCTTGAGCTAAACTGCCTTGAAGATAGGGGTCAAACTAGGGGATTTTACACTATCAAGCCATAGAAACCCTAGCTTGCAACTTCTCAAACTCTTCAATCATGATGATTTGACCTTGGAATCATCCTTATAACATCTCAATGCATCAATCCATGATCACATGGCTCTTGGATTAGGTCTCAACTTCCTCCAAGTCATCAGTTGACCTAGGGTTGACCCAGTCAAACCCTAATTACACCACTCATGGCTGAGGCTTCTTAATCTTGCACAATGACCTATCTAGGCCTCATGATGGCTTTCAAGACATCTCATAAGCTCTCTCAAGGCTTCAAGTCCAACTTCCTGGCTTCAGAATCATCTGAGGGTCTTTCCCATAACTCTCAAGTTAGGAGGCACACAACCTTGGTTTCAACCACTCTCTCTGAGGATCTTTTAACTTCTCTGACAAGGATATCAACACTTGAATACTTGAATAAACTTCTTAGCTAGCTTCATAGTCTTGTTTAGCTCTTGGTTGGTGATCATACCTCTTGATCTCCTGCATACATGTCAATGAAATGCAAATGATAATGCTAATGTGAATGAAATGAAACATAAGCTACGCAAAGAAAAGTTGGGCAAATTTTGGGGTACAACACCTATGTATTCCCTCGTGCAATGGGAAAGTCAGAGTCAACGTAGTTCGGCTAACTACGGGAGAGAAAAGGGGAAGGTTGCTCGCCAAGACATCGCATCTTGTGCCTACGTACTTTCATCTGGTATGAAAGATTAGAGCAAACGTAGTTCGGGTAGACACGAAACCACGAGTTGATTAAGTGTTTTAATCGAGTAAGGTTAAACATCTGTTCCAGCAGTTAGGGACTAAGACCAACTCCAATGGGGAGTTCTTAGAGTGAGTTTGCCAACATGGCACTCATATTTGTTGTTTTCAAGATGGAAAAGTTCTTAAATATGCAACGGTTCTTCAATGGTTCTTATATTAAAATATTAATTTTATAATATAAAAACTATAATTTGATATAAAATTTTATTTATTATTTTAATTATCATTTTAATTAAAATTTAAATATTTAAATTATAATTTTAATTAAAATTTAAATATTTAAATTATAATTTTAAATAAAATAAATTTAATATAAATAATATTTTTTAAGTAAAGTGGTGAGACCCAATATGGATTCTTTAGAGTTGCACCATTGGAGTGGAAATTGAATGAGTTGCTTTAAAAGTGTGGGTCCCACAAAGAACCTAAAAATGGGTTGCACCATTGGAGATGCTCTAAGCTTGTTTGTAGTAGAACCGAAGCTTAACAATACTCTTTTCTGAAAAAAGTTCTGATTAATCCCGAAGGAAAAAGGTTTGAATTTTGTTTTGTGTTTTTTAGTGAAGTGAATTAATTCGGTTTGTGATTCACGTTGCACTAAAGACTATGACATGGAGGCGAATACGTCGTATATCGCCCCCAAACGGGACGTATACTAAACACTCTAGATAAGCGAGAGGAGACCCCTCACTCATCATTCCCCATGTAGCTTAAGGCTCGTAGCGCGCAACGTTTATCGCCTTTATTAAATGAGTTAGCATGGTTTTGAGATGAGAAGAGAGACGCACAGAAGGTCTAAGGGAAACTCGGCCCTAATGTTGTCATGCAATGTGATCCTAAAGTTCGGATGAAAAGGGGAAACATCTACCCTAATGTTAGCATACTTGGATTGAGCACCTAATGTCTCTCCTACTCCCATCCTACACGGAGGGACTAGGAATCCTATGGGGATCGTGACAAAAATCACAAGAAGAACAAAGGAAGGATCAATCACAAGTAGAAAATGCAAACATGAAAATGCACACTTAGAATGGTGATAGGGAGGGAAAATGTGTGGGGCAGCAGCCGCCACAAGCGCGTCTCGACCTCAACAGCGATGCAAGAATGATGCAAACATGTGGAGAAAAGCAAGAGATGAAAGCAAATGAACATGCAAACAAATGATCAATTCGAACCACATACACAAGCATGTAAACAAATGGAAGAATGATCATACATGTCAACAACATCATGATTAATCAACCACAAACAGTGACAATTATCCAAAATAATTCAATCCCAATGCATCACACTGATCTATGATGATTCGAATTGAACCGGTATGCAAACATGCAAGCAAAACAACAAATATGGCATTCTGGCACAATGTTAATCGGTTAACACCTTAAAAGTTTGAAGAAAATTGATGTTTTGAACAGGAAAATCAATGTTATGCGTTAACCGATTAACACTGTTAACGTTTGAAAAATTTTGAAAATTTGAATTGGTTAACCGGTTAACCATATAGGTTAACCGATTAACACTGCACCAGAAGCTAAAAACAGCAGCGGAAAATCACTTCCAGCACAAAACAACTTATCCAAAGTTCCAACAGATCAACTTATCAATTAAGCACGAAATTAACAAAAGAAAATAGAGATCCAACAACATGGATACACAATTACACAGCCATATCACAAATCGAACGGATCTAAATCAACAAAATTCAATCGAATATGAAGATTAACATGATAAGCTAAAAAATTAAATCGGATCGAGAATTCCAACCTTCGAAGCGGAGATTTGCTTCGCTGAATGTTGATCAACTGAATTTGAGCATATCAAACACTAGAAATCCGGAAAACTTCAAGATCCACAATAATTGTTGTTGTATGAATGAAGATCCACCAAATTTGAGTAAAAAAGCCTCAAATAATCACTTCTAGATCCAACTCCAGATTCAGATCCAAGCTTGCACGAAAATTGAAGATGAAGATTGATTCAATGATGATGGTAAATGGAGGATTATGCTCAAGAATCCATTGATTCCAATGAAGAATCAAGAATTCCAATGAAAAAGAGCTTTGAGTGAGTTTTGGAAATGGAGAAGTTGAGAGAATTTGAGAGAGAATTCTAATCAATTCTGAAATATGAATGTGAGAAATGAAAATTGGATGGTGAGGTTTGGAGTGGATCACTTAAATATGACTTAGGTTTGGGATCCAAAGCAAGGATTGGAAATTGGATTGGAAATCAAGGCTTGGAATGTGGAATGGGATTTTGGAGGGAAATCTGAAATTTAAAGGTGTTCTAGATCCTTCCCAAGTGAAAATTTGAATTCCAAGGTGATCAAAATTGGACCTCAAGTGCATTTGGCTTGCAAAATCACGTACAGGGCAAAATCTGCTATGGTTAACCGATTAACCATATGCGTTAATCGGTTAACACTGTTAAAACTTCCAATCTGGGCTACTTTTCCTTTGGTTAATCGATTAACCATATAGGTTAATCGATTAACACCTTCAAAATTTGAATTCTGGCGCCTTTTGGTGAGAAATATGTCCATTTGCCCTGTTTCAACTGTTTGGAGCTCTGTTTAGCTGTTGAACCTCATTTTTTGACCGTTGTCACTATGAAAGTACTTGTTATGAGCCTGAGTGCTGATCTTGATCTGAATTAACCTGCAAAATAAAATTGGTCCCCTGACCGTTGGGTAAAATAAATGCCGAAGCTCTTAATGCTTGTTGTTCGCTGTTCAGTCTTTTGCTCCGAAATGAACTTGAGTCACAAGAATGCCTTAATCCCATGTCTCGAGAACGAATGCTATGCAATGCGAAATGCAAAGAAACAAAAGCCAGTTACGATTAAAATGAAAGGCAAATTTTGGGGTGCTACAGCTGCCCTTATTCAAACAACTTGGACCTTAAGGGAGGAAAAGCATCCACTTTCAAACATTCAAGGCACAAGGTGATTGAATACAAAATGTTGTACCCCAAAATTTGCCCAACCTTTTCTTTACTTGGTTTATGTTTCTAGCATATTGCATTGCATATCATTTTGCACTTACAGGGGATCAAAAGATGTGTTTTTGAAAAGAGGAGTTTGAGAAGGGTTACTATGGAGCTCATCTAAGTGTTTATGCCAAGTGCTAATGGCCACAGTTGAAGCTGGTGCAGTTAGGGTTTTCATCTGGTCAACCTTAAGTCAACTGTGAAACTGAAGGAGATTAAGACTCAATTCCAAGTCTTTATGATCATGGAATTTTGTGTTGAAACATATGAGATGACATTTCAAGATCAATTCATCAAGAATCAAGAGTGTGAGAAGTTACTGAGCTAGGGTTTCTAAGCTTCCTCAGTGTAAAATCCCCCTGTTTAGTGCCTAACTTCAAGACCACCTATCTCAAGATACAAGTGTAATCTCATTTTAATATGGACATGAAACTTGTAGAGCTTGTTCTTAGCTTTCCAAAAAGTACTAGAAGTCCTCCATTGGGTTTATAAAACTCTAGTTGTGAAGTTGACAAGTTACAGGTCCTCAGATAAATGTGATTTCAATCAACAAAAGTCAACCAACTTCCAAGACATTTCTGACCTAGAAGGATGTTTCTCCTCAACTTCAAGTGAACATGAAAGTTGTTCCTTATGGTCCTAGTTTTCCAAAAAGTCCTAGAAGTCATTCATCTGATTTGTAGAGCTCAAGTTATGAGGCTTGCAAGGCAGGGGTATTTTGGGAAAGTAAGATTATAGGCCATTTTCATTATAGGTCCATTTCACCACTTTGCACACTTCAAATGGAAATATTTCCAACATGAAACTTGCTCCTAATGGTGTTATTTGGTCAACCAAACCTTAAGAAGTCATGGAATTGATTTGGAATGAAGAATTGGTATGAGGAAATTCATGGAAAAGGCCTTAAAAGATCAAAATTGCACTTATTTCATTTTTTGAACATTTTTGTGAAAATAAGTGCATATTTTGAGTGCAAAACATGTTTTAAGAACATTGGCAATTTCAGAATTTAGATTTGAGTTGTTTTGACATGCCATTTTCAAGATTTCTTCAATAATAAGCAACACATCAAAACCTCACCACAAAGCCAAACCAAGGAGCAATTCTCTCCTTTTTGATCAACATTGACATTGTACAAGTCCACCATGCCTCTTCACAGCCTGGAGAAGTACAAATTCGTGTACCTTTGAAGTGGAAAAAGGGGTGAAAATTTTCAAAAAATTTTTGGGCTTAGGAAGCTTTCATTGGGCTTTCTTTTGATCAAAAAACAAAGTACATAAACTCCAAAACATTTCCAAAGCTTCATAACTCAGATTTGGAGAGAAATTGAGGAAGAACACTTTGAAAAAAGAAAGCAAAAAGTGAAATTCATTTTTTCATTTTCTTTGAGTTTCAAACACTTTTAAGTATCCAAACACATTCCTTGAGTGATTTAGAAACTTTCTGGGCAATTTATTTCAAGCTTTGGTTGCACATTGAACCATTATTGAAGTTTTTTTAAGGTTACTAACTTTTCAAAATATCTCATGGTTTAAGCTTCTATTTCATGCCATTTTTTCATATTATTACTCCTTGTACATCATAGATCAATATTGGTATCATTTGGTTTCCGTTTGTGAACTTTTTTTATTTTGCTCATTTCCTTGTTGCTTTCATTTCTCTTTATTTAAGCCATATTTTGACAAACTAATGACATATTACTAATCCTCATGATGAGTAGATCAATTTGCATATAAAGTTTGTCGAAAACGGACAATTTTTCGCGAAGCCATGTTGTTGTTCATACTACCCGCGGTGGCCGGCGCGAGGTAGGGGATGACCGAAAAAATTTCCGGCCGGCCAGCCGCCTCCCCCCCTGTAACACCCATTTTAATTATTTAGTCATTTTATTATTATTTTAAATATTATGTGTTGGTGTGCCCTTTGGTGGGGGTGTATTTGGTGATGTTTGGTGGGTGTCCCTAATGTGGGAGGATTATTGGTGGTGTTTTGGTGAATATAATAATATAGTGTATAATATTAATATTGGTGGGAATATTATTATTATTATTATATTTATTATAGTTACTATTGTTATTAATATTATTATTTTGGTGAGATAATATTATTATTATTATTATTATTATTATTATTATTTTATTAAGTTATTATTATTATTATTAAATTATTATTATTGGGATTAGAGAATTAAAATAGAGAAGGTGAGGGTTAGTAGTTTCCACGATCCATTGTGAGAAGTTAGAGAAAGTGGAAAAAGAACGATAGAAAGGAGAGAAGTGAGAAGAACGGAAAAGAGAACGGAAAAGGGAGCGAAGAACGAAGGAACGGGGGAAAATCTGAATTGGCCAAACCTTGGAGGATTCTTTCATCGATCAACCAATTGACAAGGTAAGGGGGGAGAAACTTGATTGGGAATGGTTTATACATGTATAGGGTAGTTGGGGATTCCTTAACCCCGTAGGAAATTGATCGATATATGATAATATATATTGTTATGTTATGATTGATGATGATTATTGTTAATTATATAGTAATCGTTAATGAATTGGTGTTTTGGGTTGATTTGGCCTATAGGGCATATAGGGTGTTTTACAGTTTTTAGGGAAAGTTCTGTATGGTTTTTGAGGTATCGATAAAGTGTGTAGGTGATGATTTTGAGAATAGAAATTAGAAACCTATTGGTTACGGTAATGTGCAAGATTGGTACTAGAATAGACTGAGGATCTGAGTTGAGATGATAGGCATGATTTGGCCTAGAATAGCACTGCAGAACTGTGAGAAACTTGGTGAATCGCAGCATTCGCTGGGCTTCGCCTGGCGAGTGTTGGCGAAGCTTCGCCTGGCGAAGGGAGGTGAGAGTTCACCTGGCGAGCTGAGGCGAGTGGTAGCGAATAATTCAGAATTAAGTCCCAGACCTAAAGGGTAGGAACTTCGCCTGGCGAGTGTGGCCAGCGAGGGTTCGCCTGGCGAATGAAGGTTCGCCTGGCGAATGCACGATAGTGAAATGAGGGCTTCGCCAGCAGGTTCGCCTGGCGAATGCTAGCGAAGGTTCGCTACGGGGCTTCGCCTGGCGAATGCCAGCGAACGTAGCAGAACCAGAATGTGATTTCGTGATGTTTTGGCCTTGAGCTTGGGCTTGTGTGATCCCTCTGGCCTTGATGCACTGTAAGAATGATGAGTGTGGGGACTAACTTGTGTACTTGGTGATAGTGCATGTTTCCCGTAATAATTACTAGTGGACAATTAGTTGATATATATATGTATGTAGTGATCAGTAGGATCGTGTACCCCGAGTGGTGGGATATGTTTATATCTTGCTGTTAAAGTATGAACTTGTTTACTATCTGGTTGATTTATATGGTGTTGGTGTATGTTATATCTATGCATATATATGTGATGTATAATGATACGATCAGGTGGATCGTGTGCACTTAGTGTGCCTGAACATAATAGTTATGCATTGGTGTGTGCATATCATGGTGTCTTGGTGGGATGGATCATGTCTCAGATGGAGCGTAAGTGATCTGTCTGTACTCCTTTGTGGAGAATGGTGGGGTTGAATCATGTCTCGGATGGAGCGTAAGTGATTCACCTGTACTCCTTTGTGGAGAATGGTGGGGTCGAATCATGTCTCGGATGGAGCGTAAGTGATTCACCCGTACTCCTTTGTGGAGAATGGTGGGTTCGATTGAATGAACCAATGAGTCGGTACCGCATGCATGGTGTTGAGTTGCATTTTGCATTATAATATGTTATATTGTAATTTGAACAGTAGGTTCGCTATATGGTGTTGTTGGGGTGAATAATTGATGTGTTGGTGTGTTTTACTGCCTTATTACATGTATTACATTACCATTATATTTTTGATCATGATTTCTCACCCCTTTGTTGTTGTTGTGGTCTGTGCTTCTTCGGAAGTACAGATAATCCAGGTGCTTAGCTAGCTTGGATATTGGTGTGATTGTCGAGTCTAGGATGCTCTGATACGTAGCACGGGACTTGGGCGTTTTATTCGTTTGATGTTGAACTTATATTTTATTTCCCTGTGAACGTATCAAACTTTTATTGGATTTTATTATTTAACATTCCGCTGTAATTGGAGAAAAACCTTTTTATAAGGAAACGTTGTTTTTATGTGATATCCCACTTGGGAGAATTGGAACTCTGATTTTGTTTATTTATAATGTTTATTAATTTAATTGATTTTGGGAAGTGGGGTGTTACAATTGGTATCAGAGAAGGTCGGTCCGTCCGGCCAGTGCTGTTGAGTCGAGTTGAGTCTGTCCTTTATGGTGTAGCTGAATATCTTTTAAACCTGGTGTTGTTGTTTGGAGCAGTATGGCAGGAAGGAACGATGCTGCATTGGCTGCTGCTATGCAAGCAATGGCACAGGCTGTTGCTAATCAGAATCAAACTGCAGATGCCCAATTCAGGAGTTTGGCGCAGTTTCGGAGCAACAAGCCGCCAACGTTCGAAGGGGGAATTCTGGACCCCGAAGCTGCTCAGAAGTGGCTGAAGGCAATTGAGAAGATCTTCAGAACTATGGAATGTAGCGATGAGAAAAAGGTGAGGTTTGGTACTCACATGCTGGAGGGTGAAGCTGAAGCCTGGTGGGACAATAGTCGCCAAAGGTTGGAAGCTGCTGGAACTACCATTACTTGGGAGGTGGTTCGGAAAGGTTTCCTGGAGAAGTATCTCCCGGAAGATATCCGAAGCGCTAAGGAAATTGAATTCTTAGAGCTGAAGCAGGGTAGCATGACTGTAGCAGAATATGCTGCCAAGTTTGAGGAGCTGGTGCAGTATTGTCCCCACTATAATGTGGAAGGGGCAATGACCTCTAAGTGCTTAAAGTTTGAGAATGGATTGGGTCCAGAGATTAAGTTGGGGATTGCTTGTCAGAAGATCAGGAGCTATCCTGAGCTGGTAAGCAGAAGCAGGATTTATGATAACGATAACCGAGCAAGGATTGCGCACTACAAAGCTGTTAATGACCGTAAGGGTAAGCCGAGGTTTAGTGGTACTCCTTATAGTGTTGCTGTTGATAAGGGAAAACGTAAAGCTGTTGTTGATAAGAAGCCTAGAGATGGGAGAGCATCTGTTGAAGGGAAATGTTTTCGGTGCGGTGGTATGGGACATCGTTCTAATGATTGTCCTAATGAAGCCAAGAAGTGTTTTAAGTGTGGGAAACCAGGTCATGTGATAGCTGACTGCAGAGCAACTATGCCGACCTGTTATAACTGTGGTGAGAAGGGTCATATCAGTACACATTGTGAGAAGCCGAAGAAGCCTCAAACGTCTCCGGCTGGTGGAAAAGTGTTTGCCTTGGCAGGAACTCAAGCTGCCAGTGACGAGCGTGTGATCAGAGGTACTTGTATTATCAATAATATTCCTTTGATTGCTATTATTGATACGGGTGCAACACACTCGTTTATTTCTGTAGATTGTGTGGAGAGAATAGGTTTGGTGCCATCTACTCTAGAGAGACGAATGACTATTGAGACACCCTCTATAGGTTCAGTGACTACTTCTTTGGTATGCCTGAAGTGTCCGCTGACTATTTTTGGTAGAGAATTTGGAGTAGATCTGATTTGTCTACCACTTGGTAAGTTGGATGTTATTCTGGGTATGAACTGGTTAGAGTTCAACCGAGTCTACATCGATTGTTTTCGGAAGGAATTGTTGTTCCTGACCCCTGAAGAGGAAGTTGTGGCAAGTTCTTTGTCTAATAAAGAATTGAGGGCCTTGTTGGAAGATGAAACTAGAGTGTTTGCTTTATTTGCAACTTTATCGATGGATAACAAAGTGTCAATGGAGGAATTAGCAGTGGTGAATGAATTTCCGGAAGTGTTTCCTGACGACATTACGGAATTGCCTCCGACTCGAGAAGTAGAATTTGGTATTGATCTTGTTCCTGGTACGAGACCTATTTCTATGGCGCCGTACAGGATGTCTGCAGTAGAATTGGCTGAGTTGAAGTCTCAGATTGGAGAATTGTTGGATAGGAAGTTTATTAGACCAAGTGTATCGCTGTGGGGAGCTCCAATGTTGTTGGTGAAGAAGAAGGATGGTAGTATGCGTCTGTGCATCGATTACCGTCAATTGAATAAAGTGACTATTAAGAATAAGTATCCTTTACCTAGGATTGATGATTTAATGGATCAGCTGGTGGGAGCTCATGTATTTAGTAAGATCGACTTAAGATCGGGTTATCATCAGATGAGGGTAAAAGAAGGTGATATTCAGAAGACTGCCTTTAGGACTCGATATGGACATTACGAATATGTTGTAATGCCGTTTGGAATGACTAATGCACCGGGAGTATTTATGGAGTATATGAACAGAATTTTCCATTCTTACTTGGATCAGTTCATTGTAGTGTTTATTGATGATATATTAATTTATTCTAAATCTGATGAAGAGCATGCAGGACATCTGAGAATTGCCTTGCAAGTGTTGAAGGAAAATAAATTATTTGCTAAACTGTCAAAGTGTGACTTTTGGTTGAAGAAAGTAAGTTTCTTGGGGCATGTAATATCTGAAGATGGGATAGCGGTGGATCCGTCAAAAGTAAGTGCAGTATTGCAGTGGGAACCGCCGAAGACAGCGACAGAGATTAGAAGCTTTTTGGGGTTAGCCGGTTATTACTGCAGGTTTATTGAAGGGTTCTCTAATTTGGCGTTGCCATTAACTCAGTTGACGAGGAAGAACCAAGTTTTTGTATGGGATGCTGCTTGTGAAGAAAGTTTTGAAGAGTTGAAAAAGAGATTGACTACGGCACCGGTGTTAGTGTTACCGACTCTGAGTGAACCGTTTGTGGTGTACTGTGATGCGTCTAAAATGGGATTAGGTGGACTTCTGATGCAGAATGGTAAAGTAGTAGCATATGCATCACGGCAATTGAGAGTGCATGAGCGAAATTATCCGACTCATGATCTTGAATTAGCTGCGGTTGTTTTTGTGTTGAAGATTTGGAGACACTATTTATATGGTTCAAGATTTGAAGTGTTTAGTGATCATAAGAGTCTGAGATACCTGTTTGATCAGAAAGAGCTGAATATGAGGCAGAGAAGATGGTTGGAATTTTTGAAGGATTATGACTTCAGTTTGAGTTATCATCCAGGAAAGGCCAATGTAGTGGCAGATGCTTTGAGTAGGAAAGCAATTCATGTGGCAGCTCTGATGGTGAAAGAAATTGAGTTAATTGAACAGTTTAGAGATTTGAGCATGGTTTGTGAGACTACTGCAGATAGTGTAATGTTGGGTATGTTGCAGGTAAATAATGACTTCTTGGATATGATTAGAGAAAATCAGAAGTTGGATGTGAAATTGGTAGATTTGATGCCTGGAGTAGGGAGTGACTCCGATAGTGACTTTAAATTGGATAGTACATGTGTGTTGAGATTTAGAGGCAGGATTTGTGTACCAGATGATGAAGAATTGAAAAAGTCAATTTTGAGCGAAGTACATTGTAGTAGCCTGAGTATTCATCCGGGAGCTACGAAAATGTATCATGATTTGAAGAAATTATTTTGGTGGTCTGGTATGAAAAGAGACATAGCTCAATTTGTGTATGCCTGTTTGACATGTCAGAAGTCGAAGGTGGAACACCAGAGACCTTCTGGATTTATGCAACCATTAGAGATTCCGGTTTGGAAATGGGATTGCATTACTATGGATTTTGTGACAGGTTTGCCGAATACGGCGAGAAGTTTTGATGTTATATGGGTGATTGTGGATCGATTGACGAAGTCTGCACACTTTGTGCCGATCAATATTAGTTTTCTGTTAACGAAGCTGGCGGAGATTTACATTCGGGTAATTGTGAAGTTGCATGGTGTTCCGTCCAGTATTGTATCGGATAGAGATCCGCAGTTTACTTCGGAATTTTGGAAGAGCTTGCAGGAAGCTTTGGGAACTAAGTTGAAATTGAGTTCAGCTTATCATCCGCAAACTGATGGTCAGTCAGAGAGGAATATTCAGTCGCTTGAGGATTTGTTGAGAGCTTGTGTATTGGAAAAGGGTGGTGCGTGGGATACTCATTTACCGTTGATTGAGTTCACGTACAATAACAGTTACCATTCTAGTATCGGAATGGCACCGTTTGAAGCTTTGTATGGGAGGAGGTGTAGGACTCCTCTGTGTTGGTATGAACCTAGTGAGAATATGGTGCTTGGGCCAGAAATTGTACAGCAGACTACTGAGACAATTCAAATGATTCGTGAGAAATTGAAAGTGTCTCAGAGTAGGCAGAAAAACTATCATGATAATCGGAGGAAAGAGTTGGAATTCTGTGTAGGTGATCACGTATTCCTAAGAGTTAATCCGATGACTGGTGTGGGTCGTGCATTGAAGTCCAAGAAGCTGGATCCTAAGTTTATTGGACCTTATGAGATTTTGCAGAGAATTGGTGATGTGGCTTATAGGGTGGCGTTACCGCCTGAGTTGTCGAATCTACATGATGTGTTTCATGTGTCGCAATTACGAAAGTATGTCTCTGATCCATCTCATGTGATTCAGAGAGATGATGTTCAGATTCGGGAGAATCTTACTGTTGAGACGATGTCGTTGAGGATCAAGGACCGTAAGATGAAACAGCTCCGAGGGAAAGAGATACCTTTGGTGGGGGTAGCTTGGGGAGGTGCTGCAGGAGGCAGTGTGACCTGGGAGTTGGAAAGCAGGATGCGAGAAGCGTATCCGGAGCTATTTCCATCCGGTAATTTTCGAGGACGAAAATAATTAAAGTGGGGGAGAGTTGTAACACCCATTTTAATTATTTAGTCATTTTATTATTATTTTAAATATTATGTGTTGGTGTGCCCTTTGGTGGGGGTGTATTTGGTGATGTTTGGTGGGTGTCCCTAATGTGGGAGGATTATTGGTGGTGTTTTGGTGAATATAATAATATAGTGTATAATATTAATATTGGTGGGAATATTATTATTATTATTATATTTATTATAGTTACTATTGTTATTAATATTATTATTTTGGTGAGATAATATTATTATTATTATTATTATTATTATTATTTTATTAAGTTATTATTATTATTATTATTATTTTATTAAGTTATTATTATTATTATTATTAAATTATTATTATTGGGATTAGAGAATTAAAATAGAGAAGGTGAGGGTTAGTAGTTTCCACGATCCATTGTGAGAAGTTAGAGAAAGTGGAAAAAGAACGATAGAAAGGAGAGAAGTGAGAAGAACGGAAAAGAGAACGGAAAAGGGAGCGAAGAACGAAGGAATGGGGGAAAATCTGAATTGGCCAAACCTTGGAGGATTCTTTCATCGATCAACCAATTGACAAGGTAAGGGGGGAGAAACTTGATTGGGAATGGTTTATACATGTATAGGGTAGTTGGGGATTCCTTAACCCCGTAGGAAATTGATCGATATATGATAATATATATTGTTATGTTATGATTGATGATGATTGTTGTTAATTATATAGTAATCGTTAATGAATTGGTGTTTTGGGTTGATTTGGCCTATAGGGCATATAGGGTGTTTTACAGTTTTTAGGGAAAGTTCTGTATGGTTTTTGAGGTATCGATAAAGTGTGTAGGTGATGATTTTGGGAATAGAAATTAGAAACCTATTGGTTACGGTAATGTGCAAGATTGGTACTAGAATAGACTGAGGATCTGAGTTGAGATGATAGGCATGATTTGGCCTAGAATAGCACTGCAGAACTGTGAGAAACTTGGTGAATCGCAGCATTCGCTGGGCTTCGCCTGGCGAGTGTTGGCGAAGCTTCGCCTGGCGAAGGGAGGCAAGAGTTCTCCTGGCGAGCTGAGGCGAGTGGTAGCGAATAATTCAGAATTAAGTCCCAGACCTAAAGGGTAGGAACTTCGCCTGGCGAGTGTGGCCAGCGAGGGTTCGCCTGGCGAATGAAGGTTCGCCTGGCGAATGCACGATAGTGAAATGACGGCTTCGCCAGCAGGTTTGCCTGGCGAATGCTAGCGAAGGTTCGCTACGGGGCTTCGCCTGGCGAATGCCAGCGAACGTAGCAGAACCAGAATGTGATTTCGTGATGTTTTGGCCTTGAGCTTGGGCTTGTGTGATCCCTCTGGCCTTGATGCACTGTAAGAATGATGAGTGTGGGGACTAACTTGTGTACTTGGTAATAGTGCATGTTTCCCGTAATAATGACTAGTGGACAATTAGTTGATATATATATGTATGTAGTGATCAGTAGGATCGTGTACCCCGAGTGGTGGGATATGTTTATATCTTGGTGTTAAAGTATGAACTTGTTTACTATCTGGTTGATTTATATGGCGTTGGTGTATGTTATATCTATGCATATATATGTGATGTATAATGATACGATCAGGTGGATCGTGTGCACTTAGTGTGCCTGAACATAATAGTTATGCATTGGTGTGTGTATATCATGGTGTCTTGGTGGGATGGATCATGTCTCGGATGGAGCGTAAGTGATCTGTCCGTACTCCTTTGTGGAGAATGGTGGGGTTGAATCATGTCTCGGATGGAGCGTAAGTGATTCACCCGTACTCCTTTGTGGAGAATGGTGGGGTCGAATTATGTCTCGGATGGAGCGTAAGTGATTCACCCGTACTCCTTTGTGGAGAATGGTAGGTTCGATTGAATGAACCAATGAGTCGGTACCGCATGCATGGTGTTGAGTTGCATTTTGCATTATAATATGTTATATTGTAATTTGAACAGTAGGTTCGCTATATGGTGTTGTTGGGGTGAATAATTGATGTGTTGGTGTGTTTTACTGCCTTATTACATGTATTACATTACCATTATATTTTTGATCATGATTTCTCACCCCTTTGTTGTTGTTGTGGTCTGTGCTTCTTCGGAAGTACAGATAATCCAGGTGCTTAGCTAGCTTGGATATTGGTGTGATTGTCGAGTCTAGGATGCTCTGATACGTAGCACGGGACTTGGGCGTTTTATTCGTTTGATGTTGAACTTATATTTTATTTCCCTGTGAACGTATCAAACTTTTATTGGGTTTTATTATTTAACATTCCGCTGTAATTGGAGAAAAACCTTTTTATAAGGAAACGTTGTTTTTATGTGATATCCCACTTGGGAGAATTGGAACTCTGATTTTGTTTATTTATAATGTTTATTAATTTAATTGATTTTGGGAAGTGGGGTGTTACACCCCCCCCCCCCCCCCATTTTCTGATTTTCTGTTTTTTTTTTTTTTTTATTTCTGGGCTTAAGTGAAGTGTTTTCTGCACCCCGTTTGGCCCATTCACGTTTTTACTCTCACTTTTCTTGCTATTCATACCATGTTTTTTTCATTTAAATTTTAATTTTTATTTAAAGTTGTTGGGCTTAAGTGACACGCTTTCAGCACCCCCCCCCCAGGGAGGCCCACACGCGTTTGGCTTGTGTTCTGTTGCTATTTGTCACACACAGTTTCATTTACTTCCTTTATTTCATTTTTATTTTATTTTGTTGCTGATTAGAAATTAATTCTTTTAAAATAGTTACAATGACTATAAAAATTCACAAAATTATGTTTTGAATTCCTTGGGATGTCCTCTTAATTTAGGATATTTTTATTTTATTTTATAATTTTATTTTCATTTAAAAATAGGATTAGTCATGGGAAGTGTTTTATTTGGCTTAGTTTTTAACATGTCATGTTCTTTAATTTATTTCTCTCATGTCCCTTTGATCCCATGAATAAGATTCAATCCTCATATCAATGATGAGTTGAGGAATTTTTGAGGACCATTTTTCCCCTGACTTGTTGACTTTTGAGTTGACTTTTGATGCATTTCATTTGACCCTAAACAATCCTCCTTCACAATGGGGCATCCTTGTGAATCAATTTCTATGGTGATGTTGTGAAGTGACCTTGATTGAGATCTTTTGGCCTCTAATTTCCAACATGATCATGAGCTTCTAGCATTTTATTTATTAATTTTTGAATCATTTTCCTATTTTTAGAGTAACTTGCAAGTCAAGTTACTCAAAGGGAGGTTCACACATACATCTTGACCTAGTTTGACTTGGATATGACAATTTTGGATCCTTTGAGCTCTCAATGCCTATTGTTTCATGTTGCTAACATGTTAAGGATGATGCTTGCTCATTTTTAGGTCATTATATTGTGTTTAGCTTGTTCTTTTGTTGGTTTACTTTTGAGTTGCCAATTAGGGTTTCATTATGAAACATGCTTGCATTCATTTGAGAATTTGCTTGCATTTCCTTGTGGTTTACTTGCCCTTTTCTTTTGAGAACTTGTATTTCATGTCCCTTACTGTCCAATGACATAGGAGTGTCATTTAAGGTGGTTTGGTTCCTCCTTTGGAGGAACTTGAAGCCTACCTAAAGTGGTGGAATCCTTGAGGACACTTGGTGTTTTCTTTGCACTTCTTCATGATTCATTTGCTTTTGCTTTTGATACATTTTAATTCATGTTTCTTGCTGTCCAATGACATAGGAGTGTCATTTAAGGTGGTTTGGTCCCTCCTTTGGAGATACTTGAAGCATACCTAGAATGATGGAATCCTTGAGGACATATCTTGGTGTTTTCTTTATGTTTCTTTCTTTTGGTTAGTGATGCTCATGGTTGAGTGAATTATATGAGGACCTTGCTGCCCTCATATTAGCCTCCCATTCTCACTTTGTCTTAAGACTTATTTACATTTCATTTATGCTTGATTTTGTGCCTTATGGTTGATGTTGTTTGGTTTAGGCCATTTCATACCATTTTAGCGCACTTGTTTGTTTTCATTGGTGCATTTCCTTATCCATTATTTTCTTGCATATATCATATTGTTGTTTGAGGTTGAGATGAGCATGTGGAGGCTACTGCCCCACACTAATTTCCTCCCTCATTCCATGGTTGCATTCTTACAATGTTTATGTTGTTTATGTTTCCTCTTTTGTCTCTTTTCCCTTAGGACCTCTAATCTCTCTTGTTCAAGAGAGGTTATGATAGACATTAGGATCTTAACCATGTATGATAACATTAGGAAGTTTCATCCCTTTTATCCCAACTTTAGGAGCATTGTGCATGACAACTTTAGGGTCCAGTTTCCCCTTAGTTTGTGTCTTTCTCTTCTCATCTCCTAAACAATCCAAAACACCTAATAAAGGTTAATGAGTATTGTACGTTACGAGCCTTAAGCTATTTGGGAAATGGTTGTTGAAGGGTCTCCCTTCAATGGCTTGAGTTTTTAGTGTAGCACCCTTTGGGAGATATGCGACGCATTCACTCCTGAGTCATAGTCTCTAGTGCAATACGAATTGCAAACCAATTCAAAAACACTTCTTCTCTAAAAAACACAAAAAAAACAATCATTCAAACTCTTTTTTGCCCTTTGGGGCCTTTAACCTTTGAGAAATCATTTTCATAACAAGAGTGTTGTTAACCCTTAGTTCTACCGCAAATGGTAACGCCTAAGTCTCCCATGGTCGAGCTGCATACATCAAACTGCTAGAACAGATTGTTAACCCTACTCGTTTAAAACTGTTGAACAAACTTGTGTTCCCCGTTACCCCGAACTACGTTCGCTCTAATCTCTCATACCTGTTGAGAGTACGTAGGCACAAGACGCGATGTCTTGGCGAGCAACCTTCCCCCCTTTTACTCGTAGTTAGGCAAACTACGTTGACTCTGACTTCTCATTTCAGATGAGATACGTTGGCATGAAGCGTCGTTGCTTTGCCGAGTCACTTCTTTTCCTTTTGTCCTTAAGCATGTAGTTAGATAGTTTAAACACCATTTTAGATAGACAACAACCGTGGATCCCGTCGAGTACGATGGACGTGAAGGGTGCTAACACCTTCCCCTTGCGTAACCGACTCCCGAACCCGAGATTTGGTTGCGACGACTAGTCTTATCCCTCTTTTCGTTAGGTTTTCTTTGAGTGTTTCCTTTCCCTCTCTTGGGATAAATAACGCACGGAGGCGACTCTTCTGTCATTGCCGGACTTTGATTTTCGCAGTAGCGACAGCTAGCGACTCTGCTGGGGACAGGAACAACCCCTATGCGAGTCAATCCTAGCGCTTGTTTGTTTTTATTTTTTGGGTCTTGTACATATGTGCTTTATCTTTCTGCATTTACTTTCCCGCATTTATTTCCTGCATGATATCATTTATTGTTGTGATGTGGGGAGGGATTTGATTCATTGAGAGATAAGCCAGACCTAGGCTTGAGTATAGACTTAGAATTAGAAGTGGAGATTAATGGTGAGCCTGTATGCTTTGCATGCACCAGCTAGCCATGAAATTCGCGCTCAGACGAGATTCTCTTTGACGATTTTCTTTCTAGCCCTTTGGGCTCGAAGGAATTTCTAACCTGAGGATTGTCGACTCTGGGAACCAATCATTTGGGATTCAGCTAAGTGAGGCCGCTTCAAGAGATGATGGTGCCACACCTTCCCTGGTACCCGTATCATTATTTCTTGAAAGTCTGTGACGCTGATGAACGCATAGGATGTCAAACCTTGTCAGTGGATAGGTCCTTACCTGTGAGAGGGATTGGGGTGCAGGAAAACTCTAGCTTTCAGACTACCCAGTTCTTTACAATTTGGATTTGTGTTCTTGATATCGACGGGGTCCCAATGACAGTGTTCGGTTATGTCTAAAGCGAAGCTCCGTTCGTCTCAAACTACAGCACAACAATCTTGATCTCCTGTTGCATATGCATTTTGCATTTTCATTTGCATTTCATTAACGTGTATCTATGTTGCAGGTGTATTTTTTCCTCCCCGGTTCTAGTGATCTTATTCCTTCCTTGACATGGAACATCTAAAGAAGACAGTTGCATACAAATCCCCTTCTCCTGATATCAGTTCCCTGTTGAGATTGGTTGCGTCAACAAATCAGAAAGTGAGAGCATAATTCAAAGAATCTTATGGGAAGTTACTCAGTGTGGTATGCAGACCTTCGGTGTTCGAGTTGAATGGTTTATACGCTCTTCTACAGTTTTACGACCCTCAGTTGAGATGTTTTGTTTTCCCTGATTACGTTCTAGTGCCAACTTCGGAAGAGTATTCTATATTGCTAGGAGTTCCCATATTGGATCAGATGCCCTTTTACCATGACGATGATGAGCCTGATCTAGCTAGACTTGCTGCAGTTCTAAATCTTGACGTCTCAGAGTTATCAGGAAGATTGACTAAGCTAAATGGAGTATATGGGTTTCCTCTACCATTTCTAGTTGACAAAGCTCTGCAGTTCGCAAAAGACGGTTGTTGGATTGTGTTCAACGCCATTCTGGCCCTATGCATTTATGGTATTATCTTGTTTCCAAATTTGCCAGACTTTGTGGATTCAGATGCTTTCTTTATCCTTGCTTCAGAGAATCCAGTGCCTACTTTATTGGGAGATGTTTATCACTCTATCCATTACAAGAACGAGAAGCGGAGGGGTAAGAACGTGTCTTGCTGTGTACCCCTGTTGTATATGTGGTTCCTCGGTCACCTTCCAAAAACAGGTCCTTTTGTTGCTACTTCAAGCACCTCAGAATCTGTAAGGTTGATGGGTTTATCTGCGAAGAATATTGTGTGGTTTGATCATGATATACTTGGCACTGAGATCATCTATAGCTGCAGAGGTTTTCCGAACATCCCGTTGGTTGGAAGGAAGGGTTGTATTAACTATAACCCTTCTTTGTTGATTAGACAGCTTGGATACGCCTTGAAGAGTCCTCCTGAGGAAGAAGAGATACAGGAATCTTTGTATCTCCCAGGCTTGCTGGAAGCTGACATGTTGGTTAGGTTGGAGTATGCATGGTGTAACATTCACACGTGAGGTAAGATATTGTTAAGAAAGAACAACAATCAAGCTTATGACCCTTACGTGGTATGGATCAAAGATAGAGCTGCTAATTTTCTAATGCCATTTCCTTCAGTGGCACTTTTGCATCCTATTGAAGAGCCCGCTACTGTGGATATTCAGAAGTACAACCAACTATTGCGTGAGAAAGAAGAGTTGAAGAGAGTCAACAAAGAATTAGAGAAAGAAATCTTTCAAGTCCGAAGCGAGAGGATTGAGGCTGTTCATTCTTTCAAAAGGCAAACTGCACTTGTCAACAAACTAGGTACAGACCTGACGAAGGAGACCAAGGATCGGGAATGCGCAGACCAGGATTTGAACTCCGTCTATAAGGTGCTTGCTACCAAGAAGGAGAATTTGGAAAAAGCTTACTTAGAGCTCTCTAGGGCTGACTCATTGTGGAATGCTACGCTCACTAACAACAAAGAGCGCGAGGACAAGCTTAGACAACAAATCAATCAGTTGAAGAAACAGCTCAATACCAAGGATGAGAAGATTGCAATGGAGGGATCCCTCAGGCGTGATGTGCAAAACAGGTTGAACGAAGTCATTTCAGAATTAAAGCAGTGCAAGTTGAAAGCTGATTCCAAGAGGTGCAAGTTTGATGCATGCTTTGGAAGAGGATCTTGTGAAGAGCATGCTGAGGGTTTACAGTCCGTCATTGTCGCTACTGCAAAAATCGGCGCCGGCTATGACAGAAGAGTCGCCACCATGCGTTATTTATCACAACGGAGGGAAAGGAAACGCTCAGAGTAAACCTAACACAAAACGGGAAAGGAATGGTCGTCGCAACCAAATCCTGGATTCGAGAGTCGATTACGCAAGGGGAAGGTATTAGCACCCCTCACGTCCGCCGTACTTGACGGGAGCCACGCTTGTTTTCTAGTACGGATTGTTATTCTATCTACTCTACAGGTCTGGGTTAAAAAGTAAAGAAAGTGACTCGGCAAAGTATCGCACTTTATGCCTACGTATTCCCGTCTGGAACGAGAAATCAGAGTCTACGTAGTTCGCCTACCTACGGGAAAGGAGGGAAAGTTGCTCGCTAGGATACGGCATCCTATGCCTATGCACTTTCATACAGCATGAAAGATCAGAGCAAACGTAGTTCGGGCTACGGAAGACACAAGTTTGTCTAACTGTTTTTTATTACCTTCAAAAAGGGTTTTTTCTTGATTAAGAGTCAAAGCGTACAAAAATGACACTTTGATGTTTGTTTTGAATCTTTTACGAAAGAAGTGTTTTTTAGTTTGTTTGCAATCTCTGACGCACTAGAGACTATGATTTGAGAGTGACTACGTCACGTGTCACCCAAAGGGTGCCACACTAAGCAGCCAGACTACTGGAAAGAAGCTCTCCAGCAACCCTTTCTCAAATAGCTTAAGGCTCGTAACGTATGACATCGATTAACCTTATTACTGTGTTTTTGAGTGGTTTTGAGATAAGAAGAGAAAGAAGCTCTAAAAAGCCTAGGGTTGAAAAGGGAATAAAACTAACCTAATGTTGTCATGAATGGATAAGAATCCTAATGTCTGTCATAATTTTCTCCTGTACAGAAGAAATCAGAGATCCTAGGGGTTAAACAGGAAAGAAAGCAAGAAAATACAGTAAAATGCATGCAATGCAGCAATACAAGCGAGGCAAGGGAGTCCGGCTCAACCTCGAACCTGGGAAAACAATAGGAAAAGTGAATCAACATTCACTTCAAACCTAGGGGGCAAGCTGCACAAGCCAACAAACAATACAGAAAACAAAACCCAAAGCAGAGGAGGCAGCCCAAGCAGCAACACCAAACTCCTACAGCAAACAGCACAAGCAGCAGCTCTGACAGCAACAAGTTGATTAAACAGCAAAAAGTTGACAACAACAACCTTCATTTTCATGAATGCTCCTATCCTCAGGCTCCACTAAACCTTCAATCTTCAACAATCACCAAGCTTCAACAAGCTCCTAGCTTCAACCAGCAAACTTCAACCAGTAAACAACTTCAACAAGCTCCTAACTTCAACTTCAACAAGCAGCAAAACTCTAGCTTCAACAAGCAACCAGCTTCAACAAGCACAAACTTCATCTTCAACAACTTCAATAAGCAACCTCCCAGGGAGAAGCAATTAACAAGATCAGGTTGAAATGTTAAGTAACTTAATGACAACCAAAGGAAGCCACTAAGAACTTAACATTTTAGTAGAAAAGTACTCTCAAAGTTCTACTCTTAAAGCATGCCATTCATCCCTCCAAAGGAGAGAT
The DNA here is from genome assembly GCA_963859935.3 of Lathyrus sativus. Taxonomy (NCBI): domain Eukaryota; kingdom Viridiplantae; phylum Streptophyta; class Magnoliopsida; order Fabales; family Fabaceae; genus Lathyrus; species Lathyrus sativus. The sequence goes on from OZ012737.1 coordinate 234,360,746, forward strand.
GTGACTTCTTTAAGAGGACTTTATGTCATTGGATTGAATGGAGATGAACAATATACTCCATGTTTGAAGAAACAAGCAAAACTAATCTAATGATCTTCCTAAAACCCTAGTTTTCCTAAGCTCCTGACAAGCACTCCACCAAAGGACAAGGCTTCATCTCCAAGCTCCTTCAAGCTCTCCAAAGCATCTTCAATTAGTCTTGATCTTCATCCAAGCACAAGAGCACCACCACCCTAATCTAAGGGGAACTATTGAATTAAACTAGTCAAGTTAGTGTGTTAGAAATTCCTAAATGTTAGTCTTAAAACTAAATCTAATTAAAATACCAAAAGTGATTGTAAAATCCTATAAAAAATTCTAAGGGTTCCTAAACCTCTTAAGAATATCTCCATACAAAAACCAGGGGGTTAATCATTCATTAAGACCTAAAACTATGCCCTAAACCTAAGGGTAATATCCTAAAACCCTAATTCTAAACCACCTATTGTTCAATGTTCAAAACAACCTAAAATTATCTCACAAAAATATGAGAAAATTACTAGGGGTACATGCATATCTAAGATATCTATTCCAAAAATAATCACTCCAAAAATCAACACCAATTAGTCATATCAAAATCAGGAAGATAACACACCAACCATATTCAAAATATATCCAATTAAACTTCAAAAAATGCAATTAAAAATTAAAATGCATGAAAAAAATAATTTCTCAATCCTATTAAATTCTAGACTCTTTAAGGAGTCAGGGAAAAAAATCCCACCTAAAAATGTTAATTTTCCTATTTATTATGATTTATTTCCTAAACTATATGCAAAACATAAAAAATAAAAGAAAATAACAATGAAAAAATGATAAATGCGCGTGGTATATAGCAATTAAAACCAGTTGTAATCCCAGATGGGCCCAAAGGTGGGTTGTGGATAGCGTATCTGACTAAGCCCAAAACAAAAATAAAAGAAAATCAAGGAAATTGGAGAAAACCTCGTGGCAAATAGCAATGTTTTTCAGTGTAAATCAGATCATGGGCCTATCCTGGGGTGTGAAGAGCAAAAACTCACTAAAGCCCACCCAAATGCATTTAATGAAACGCAGAGTTTCATGAGAAACTCACTCTCCTCAGGTTTGAAACAAGATTGTGGCCCTTGGTTTATGTTTTCAGTCAAAGGTCAATGCATGATCCAACGCCCAATAAGTCATCTTCCCCAAATTTGAAAAAGGAGAGGGAAATGTTCAGGACGGTGGCCTGAGCTTTGCGCCACCGTCGTCTCCGGTTAGGTCATCCCCAAAGTTCATCAAACAACAAAACTTAACACCCAATCCTACTTGAAATCCATCACTGAATTCAATTCCAACCTCTAAATTTCCTGATTCTTGCTCAATCTTCAAAACCGATCCAAAGTTCAGACATGGCTCAAATCTTGAATCACTCCAAAACTTAAAATCAAAAGCACTAGCATGAACTACATCCTTCACTGATCAAATCTCACCATTCAACCATGCTAACTCATCAAGAACCAGGAGTTCTACTCCTCAACAGAAATGGTGATGCACCTAATTTTGTCTCTAAACACTCCAATTCTATGCTGAAATCCATCCTAGCATCATCACTAACATATCCTCATAATCATTTCTACTCAATTACCTATAAATTAGAGCAAAAGCTAAAAGTTGCAAACCTGGTAAAAATGGATGAACAGATGATGATTTTTCTCGATTCAAGCTCCAATTCTTTCCAGAATCACTCAAGAACCTCTTCCCAAGCTTCTCCAATCAACAATTTTCTTTGAATCCTCTTCAATCTCCAAAACCGATTCTGATATGCAATTGAGAAATTTCAATGGCTCTATCTTGATTCTTTTCAATCCTTGCCCAAAAAATGAGATGAATACATTACATTTGTTATATAGAGTGTGTTAGAACTCTCTAGAAACTTCTGTAACAACCACAATGAGAAATTGAAATTCTCATGCACTTTGAAAATCTCATATGCACAGCTAGTGAATTGCCCTGTTCTCAGCCTGATCTTGCTTGAATTGTTTATCTCATGAGATATAGAATTGAATGGGATGTGTATCTTGTCGCTTGCGCGAAAATAAGGTGCCGGCATGACAGAAGAGTCGCCACCTTTCGTTATTTATCCCTCAGAGCGGGAAAGGAAACGATCGGAAAAACCTGACGAAAAAGGGTAAGACAAGGTCGTCGCAACCATTGTCTGGATTCGGGAGTCGGTTACGCAAGGGGAAGGTATTAGCACCCCTCACATCCGTCGTACTCGACGGGATCCTCGCTTGTTGTGTTTACATGGACGGGTTGGTTTTATTCTATCTACCTATCAAGGCTGGCTGAAAAAGAAAAGAAAAATGACTCGGCAAAGCGTCGCACTTTATGCCTACGTATTCTCATCAGAGAATGAGAAATCAGAGTCAACGTAGTTCGGCCTACGAAGGATTATGGGGGAAGGTAGCTCGCCAAGACATCGCCATCTTGTGCCTACGTACTCTCAACAGGCATGAGAGATCAGAGCATACGTAGTTCGGGAAACTACGGTTTATTTCCTGTCTTTTACGAAAGAAGTGTTTTTTATTGTGTTTGCGATCTCAACCGCACTAGAGACTATGACCTGAGAGTGAATGCGTCGCATGTCACCCAAAGGGTACCATACTAAACATCCAGACTGTGGAAAAGAAACTCTTCCACAACCCTTTCTCAGATAGCTTAAGGCTCGTAACGTACGAAAGAAATCATTCATGATTACTGTATCTTAAACTGTTTTGAGATGAGAAGAGAACAGGCCCAACTAGGAGGGAGACTATCAAGTCCTACTGTTGTCATGCCATGGATTCATCCTATGGTCAAGGTTTGAACAGGGAACTCCTAGAAGTTGTCATGCATAGGTTTCAACCTAAAATTCTATCATCAAATCCTTATCAAAGGAAATGAGAGTCCTAAGGGATCATGTCAATGATACACCAAAACAGACAAAGCATCAACTTAACAGTAAAATGCATGCAATGCAAGTGAGGGAGGAAATGTGTGTGGGGCTTCAGCCTCCACAAGCTCATCTCAACCTCAAGCCAGAATGAAATAACAGTAATCATACTGAAATATAAACAACATGCTATCAAGCAATAACAGTAAACTGCAATCATACAGATAAAATGAAATAAAATGCCATCAGGCAAACAAACCACATAGGCAAGGGAGCTGGGCTCTACTGAATATCCGCAAGCAAAGCCACACAGTAATAATACAAGTAGAGGGAGCAACTCAACCTCTAGTGCAATCATGCTCCTAGATTCTACCTATTCTAGATATGAACTTATTCTAAGGCATCAAACAAGTCAAACAAAACACAGCAATACAGAAAAGGAAAAGGAACGAGAGCAACTCTTCTCTCAACTCCAAGCTTCAGCTCTTCCAACAGCAATCCAGTCTTCAGACTTCAATCACTCTTGACAAACATCAATTGCTTTTCCAGGTTTCAACCCTACAACATGAGTTTCAACTCATCTTCTCCCTTAAGCCTCAGCTTCTTGATCAGCTCCACCTTCAGGCTTCACCTAATCTTCAGGGATCTTCAAGTATCAACTTGCTCTTGCTGCTCTTCAAGCTTCAGCTGGAATGGCAATACTCAAGGATTCATCCTCTTCAATACTCTTCAATGGAGTCTTCATCTTCATGCTCAGGCTCAACATCTCTCAAGACAATCAAAACCAGAGAAAATCACTTACTGGATAAGCTGGGGGATATTGAACTGCTTACTGACCACCAAAGGTGACCTATAAGGGTTCAACATCAAAGGAATGGTTCCCTCAAAAGTTCTACTTCCTAGGTACATCACTTATCCCTCCAAAGGAGAGAGGTGTATACCATGGAAGGACTTTGAATCCTAGGGAGGAATGGAGGTGAATGATACCATCCATGTTTGAGAAAGAAATTATCTACATCTAAACTCTTCCTAATTCCTAACCCTAAAACAACAAAAAAAGAAAAGAAGAACAAGCTCTCAAGCTCCTCAATGCATCTTCAAATCTTCTACTATGCTCCTCAATGCTCCACAATGAGATACCAAGCTTTCCAAGCCCACAAAGCAAAGCAACTAAAGCAAACATGCCCTAAAGGCAACACAAACAATCAACCAATACAAAAATCAACCAAAAATAGTACACTATTATATTAAATCCTAATATAATTTCTAAGGGATCCTACATACCTACCCTTAATACCCATATATTCCCCATAGTCTAAATTGACCTAAAAAACCCAAAATCTAAAGTTATTATAGACCTATGTTGAAGTTTTAACCTAATTCTACACAACCTAGAATTATCTACTCAAAACTATCTTAAAAATCATCACAAAAATATGGAATTAATCCAGGGGGAACCTAAAACATATATCTAACTACCCTAAAAAGATTGACCTAGAAATACTAAGGGAGCTGTCTAAACTAAAATCTACAAAATCAGGATCAACATAAAAGCAATAAAAAAGCAATTAAAGTAGAAAATATGCAAAAAATATTAAAATGCATGATATGGAAAATGTTTTTATTTTATATTTTTTTAAACAGAAATATGAAAAGGGAGAAAAAACTCCCATTAAAAAACATGGATTTTTCTATTTAATATGAATTTTCTAAGATGGAAATAAAATGGAGAAAAATTAATATGCAAACATGAACCAGGGGTGCAACAAGTAACAATATGCAGTTATAAAATGATTGGGCTCAACATATGGGGTCTGAATAGAAAAGCGCCTGGCCCAATGTATTAATCAGAAATTAATTAAAAAACATAAGGAAAATAAAAAAGGGCGCGGTGCGAATAGAAACAGAATTATAGTGTAAATCATGCAATTGGGCTTGATGGGGATGGGGATAGAAAATGGAATTAAGCCCATGACCACCGTTTTAATGAAATAGTGTGTTTCATGGCATTTCTGATTCCCTCCCAAACGCGAAATCAAACGTGGACCGTGGGATCTATTTCTCAGTCAAGCGGTCAAGCGCGCATCAACGGACGTGGCTCATCTTCTTCCTTGGGCAGCTAGGGTTTTCAGAAAAACCTCCATGAACGCAGCTTTCATGCAACAACTTCCACCTCTTCGTTCTCTCTCATTTCTTGACCAAATTCCAAAGTTTAAAACACAATCTTGATCTATTTTCCACGCTGAATACGCCTATGGTCTTGAAGTACCTTGAAACGGTCTCTAGCATCCAACCCGATAGTGCAACCAACTTAAACTCAAAATGTCATCAATCTTCGACCTCAACCAAACTCAACTTTCTTTACATAAAAATGATCCTTGCATTACACTAATCAAAATCAGCTATCAATCTTGCATTGTAACTCATTATACCACTAGTTCTTACTCCATCAAGAAATGGCATCCATGAATGAAACTTCACCAATCACTCCTAAACTCATCAGAAATGATCACCTAATTGTCTCTAACAGTTCTAGACTAATAAATTACCCTAACCATGCCTAGATTATGAGGTGGAAGGGATTTTGCAAACCTGGCTTCTTGAAATGGTAGATGATGAAACCCTTGCTTTCAATGCTTGAAACTCTTTAAGAACACTCCTTGGATGATGAATCTTCTTCTGTTTGCAAAAGATTTGGAGGAGAGAGCTTGTACTTCAAGATCCAATGGTAATTGCTTCTTTGCGAATTCAATGTGAACACCTTCAAATCTTCATGGATGGAGCTTCAAACCAGTATGAATACACTCAGAAGGATCTATGGAGAAGGTTTGTGAAGAAAAATGGGGTGGCAATGAAGAAGAATGTGAAGTTTGAATGTGACTTGCAATGGAAGCTTTTGGATTTCAATCTCTCTTCTCTACACCAATTAACACCAACCTTACATCTGAGCAAGTCACAATGGTTATATAGAATGGTTTAGAACAGTCTAGAACCATCTAGAACAATCCAATGAGAAATTGAAGTTTTCATGTCATGGTATTTTTGAATTCTCATTCTCATCACATGCTATCTCATGCCAAATGCCTTGCAACCTTGGTTTCTGATTTGAAATTCTCCTTACATGAGATTTAGGGTAAGTTGCAATGCATAAGTACCTTGTTTATTGAGTTTTGCCTTATTTTGGTTTGGTACCTTAAGATGCAAGTAAGACTTTTCCAAGGCAGCCCTATGATGCAAGCCTCAAATCAAAATTGTGGCTGAACCATTGTTCTTAGAATGTCATTTGGAGTCAAAATGACCTATTACATGATATGGTTTGGACTTAGAACTTGGGATTTCCATTTTTCAATCTCACTTGAATTAACTTATGCCTCATTTTTAGGCAATTTTTATCACTTTTTGATATGAGCCTTTTCAACATCTCATGACCTCCCTACTAGCCTTAAAACATTATTCTAAGCAAGTTTGATGTTTAAGATTTTTCCATTTGAAGCTTGGAAGTAGGAGATATGGCCTTATGCTTGAAATGACCTATAACTTCCAAATGACCAAAATGCCCTTGGCTTGTCAAAGCCATAAGTTGAGTTCTACAAATCCTATCAAGGACTTCTAGTACTCTCTAGAAAGCTAAGAAGATGCTATTCAACATTCATGTTGACCAAGAATCCATAGGAATTCTCCTAGTAGGGCAAAAGTTGTCTGCAAGTTGGGTGACTTTCAAGGACCCAGATTCACATACCTCAGATGACCTGTAATTTGTCAAAACCATAACTTGAGCTCTACAAATCCTATCAAGGACTTCTACCACTAAACTTAAATCTAAGAAAAAGCTCTACAACATTCATGTTGTGGGGAAGATGATATGACAATCACATCTTGAGCTAAACTGCCTTGAAGATAGGGATCAAACTAGCGGATTTTACACTTTCAATCCTTAGAAACCCTAGCTTGAAACTTCTCAAACTCCTCAATCATGATGAGTTGGTCTAGGAATCATCCTTATACATCTCAATACATCATTCCATGATAACATGGCCCTTGGATTAGGTCTCAACCCTCTCCAAATCATCAGTTGACCTAGGGTTGACCCAGTCAAACCCTAATTCCACCACTCATGGTTGAATCTTCTGAATTCTTGTACAGTGACCTCTCTAGGCTTAATGATGGCTTTCAAGACATCTCATAAGCTTTCTCAAAGCTTCAAGTCTATCCTCATAGTCTCAGAATCATCTGAGGAGCACCCACAACTCTCAAGTTATGTGGCACGCAACCTTGGTTTCAACCAATCTCTCTGAGGATCTCTTGAGTTCTCTGACAAAGGTATCAACCTTTGAACACTTGAACAACTCTTGATGGATAAATAAATGTTGGTCAAATTTTGGGGTGTAACAGCTGCCCCTATTCAAACGGCTTGAACCTGACTGGGTGAGGAGCGAACGGCTCTCAGCCAATCAAGGTGCGAGACGGTTGAATACCGGTAAACCCGGAAATTTGCCAACTGCTCAAGTACACGGTACTCAGCCGGGAAACGAATCTTCGAACACTGAAATACTAGCTGCACGACAACTAGCTGGAGACATACTGATCTGACATCGCCGTCGGACAACCAAGACACCCAACATCGCCGCTAGAGGATTAAATCTGACATACCCAACATCGCCGCTGGACAACTGAATCATCTGACATACCCAACATCGCCGCTGGACAACTGAATCATCTGACATACCCAACATCGCCGCTGGAAAACTGAAGAATCTGACATATCCAACATCGCCGCTGGAAAACTGAAGAATCTGACATCGCCGTCGTACAAACGTCCAACATCCGCTGGAAAACTGAATCACCTGACATCGCCGTCAGAAGCAAAATACCCAACATCACCGCTGGAGAATCAAACATAATCTAGGGAAACACCCGACATTGACATCAAGTACTCAACATAATCTGACTTCGCCATCAAACACAAACCTCCCCTGACCTCGCCGTTGGGGTGAAGGAAATCCATTGGGGAATTGGTCACACGGTAACCGGTAGTACATAGTGGATCATGCCATCGGGCATCCCAAGAACACTGTCGGGCATCAGCCGGACTTCAACCATCAGGTTGATCATGCCATCAGGCATTCAAAGAAATTGTCGTGCATCAGCCGGACATCAACCATCAGGTTGATCATGCCATCAGGCATTCCGCATTAACACAGTCAGACTTCAATCATGGAGTCTTCAAGGGAGATTTCAACTTCGCCGTTAGAAAACCTGCTGGGGAGGACGCTTCGCCGCTGGGGAATCTGGAGAACTATCAAGTAACTCCGCTCCGGGGGTCCAAAAATCATTCTGGAGGTTTCAACTCTGCTGAGGACTTCAAGACTCATCTTGGACAAATAACTCCGTCGGGGACTTCAAGAATCATCTTGAACCGAAAACCATTTTGAGCAAACACTTTGTTGGGGATTCCAGGAATCATCCTGGGCAACTCTTGCTGGGGACAAACCAATCATGGCTTGAGCAGCTTCTAAGGATTCAGCTCTCCTGGGGCTTCAGGAATCATCCTGGGCAACCTTCACTGGGGGCTCTACTGGGGAACTTAAGAATCATCTTAAGCAAATAGCCCTACTGAGGAATTCAAGAATCATCTTGAACTGAAGACTTCGCTGGTGGTCTCAAAAATCATCTTGAGCACGCGACTTCGTTGGGGAGAATGTCAGGAATCATCCTGAGCACCTGATCCTTCGGCGGAACACCTGCAAAACAAGAACGATAACAACCTAGATCATGTTTATTATGCATATGCTTCGGCAACGGCACAATGCTCCACACGGTGGAAATGCTGTGAGTTTATGATAAATGCTATGCAATCATGCACAATGATGTGATCCCGTCAGCAAAATAAATGCCGAATGGAGAATCCTCCTGTCAAGGAGAAAGAACTACTCAGATATAGGAATCATCCTGCTGGGGCGAACATGGTCACGCCAATCTCGATTGGACTCCGCAGGGGATACAACTTCAGTTGACTGCTGCGGGGGAAACAACTTCAGTTGATTACTGCAGGGGGACGAAGCTCTACGAGAACCTGGACCTGCTGAGAGAAAGAAATGTCAATCGTGAGAATAAGCTGCGTAGCCGCCTTGGCTACTCTTCTGGGGATAAGAGCTCTGTGGGGAAACAACTTCAGCTGCTCAACACTCCACTGGGGCAAACCAATCATGGTCTGATCAACTTCCGAAGATTCGGCTCTCTCGGATATCTGCAAACTCGGCTGAGGAAGGAGAAATCATTCTGCTTCGCTGGAGAGTACGACTCTGCGGGGGAATCTCAATTCCGCTGGGGAAGAAGGAATCATCCAACTTCGGGGGAGAGTACAACTCTGGTGGGGAATTTCAATTCCGCTGGAGACTTCAGTCTTGCACCATCATTTGCTGCATACTTCGGCGTATGAATATTTCCTACGAAACCTGCACTTGTGACCCGGTGCTGGGGGATGAATTCATGCTTCGGCGCGTGAACATTTCTATGAAACCTGCACTTGTGACCCGGTGCTGGGGAGATGGTGATCCTTCAGGATACCTCTGGTTGGGGGAGAGAATCGTCTCTGCTTGGGGATGCACATCAATGCTCACGATCTCGCGTTCAGGCTCTGCGGGGAGAGACTGCTGCACTCTATCAGGGATATCAATCCTGATCTGCTGAGAGTAATCTTGCATACGCCTTACGGAGACTAACCCTTCTGGGTAACACCTGCTGGACTTTCAAGTCTGATGAGGAATACCTGTGTATCAACACTGCTGGGGATATCAATCCTTAGCTACTCATTGTACAACTCTTATGGAGATGTACCGATCCTATCAAGGAAACACCTCTGGCATCTGCGGAAGATAACAATCGATTACTGCAATTAAATCTCACTTCATTGAGGAAAACAACCCTGAACGACCCTTTTAGATCACCCTAAGTCCTTATAGGGTAAGAAGCAGTCTGCTGAGAAATAACTCTTCTCTGGCTGACATCAAAATCTACTCGTCTGGAGGTTACTCAATGAGGGAATCAACGTCGACCTCTGCTTGAGGAATGAGTCAATGACCTGGACTCGGAGGGAAAAGGAGTCAAACTCGGACTCTGTGGGGATACAACATTGCATCAGTCCCACTGCTGGGGAGATAAACCCAAATCTGCTGGTCAGGGAAAACTTCAGTCTTAACCCACTTGGGAAAATAGCACATCAGGCTAATCAGTGTTCGATGCTTGAGATGGCCATACTCTGCCGGGAATATCAATCTCGCCCTGCCGAGGATAATCTTGATCCTACTCTGATAAGGGATAAATGCCATCTCAATTTGCTGCAGTCTCAAACTGCTCAGGGGAACAATCTCAAACTGTACATCTCTGCTGAGAAAACAATCCTGACTCACTAACATCAACACAGGGAATACAGAACACCAATCATGGGGCTAAGATCACTCGAGCCTTGTGTCGGGGAATGTGACAACATACGAGTCACTAGGAATCATCGGGCCAAGTACAATTAGGCTTTTTCTGGTTTAGGAATAGGTTTATGGTGATAGGGATTCATTTCTGGTTACCAACAAGGGTGGATTTGAAAGGGAAATGCTAGACGAGAACTAGCATTCAAGGTGGACTATCAGACGGGAATTGATTTCTGGTTTGCTAGGCGAGAACTGGGCTTTAAAACTGTGCTGGCCAGACGAGAACTGGTTAAACAATAGGTTACAAAAAAGGTGACCCAATAGGGCTGGCTCTGGTTTGGATTTCAGACGAGAACTGATCTCCGGTTCGCTAGACGAGAACTGGACTTTAAAACGATTCGGTTACAAGGTTCGACCAAGTAACAGGTTAGGCTGTAGGATAACGATCCAATGACAGCAAGGCTTCTTCAGAAGGCTCAGGTTTTTGGTAGGGTGATGACACGATTCCCCGACACTCAACTCTTGCTGGGGTGAACAAACGCATTTGAACAACTTGCCCCAGTGTAATTCAACTTGCCCCAATCCGACTCTTGGGAAAATTCATTCTGAACAGAAAACAGCTGGCAACAAGACAATCTTCAGATGGCCTGCCCCAATATCTGTACAACGGGAGGATTCATCCTCAATCAATCAACTCTCAGCATGGTTGGTTTCAATATCTATGAGGTAGCTTGCCCCTGAACGAGCGTTGAGCGACTCAACATGCTCTGACTGAATACTGGAGGGATCTGCCCCCAAATCACAAGAATTCTGGATAACTGCCCCTGATTGGGTCTCGAGAAGATCAACTTCTGATCAACTGCTTCTCGAATAATCTATCCCATAATCAACCGATACTTCGGGATTTGTCCTCAGACTGACTGATTCCAACCTCTCTGGAAGTCAATGCCCCAGATTCACAGGGTTTCACAGCATACCATTCTGATCCAGACTGCTGGCGATTCAGTCCTGATTGATTATTCCCTGTTGGAGCTCCTTCGTATCAACTACTGACCTGCAATTAAAATTGTTTATTCACGAATGGTAATTTTAATGCAGTGTTCATGCAGATTTTGAAAATGATGTTGTGTTGTCACTCATTTACGTGTCATGCTAGTGAGTGACGAATGAACTGAAGAGTTCCAACGTAGTGCTGATTCGATCAGTGAAAAATACAACAAGGATATGATTAGCAAATCAGGTGGGAGTCAGGTTACTCAACCTTATCGTAAAGCGCTTTCAGAATAAACCCTGCCTCAATTAGGTCTTTTAAGGGTTGTATCGTGGTCGGGTTCACGGTTCGTGAAACAAAGGATATTTGGCTCAAATTATGATTTGTACCCACCCCTTCTACGTGATGATCTCCGATCCTAAAGTTCAGTTAACTTGGCTCAAGTGCTCGCCTCTTCGAGAGGTATGTTGAATATTGGGAACAACTGGTTAAAGAATTCACAAGGTGTTTCGGAGTGACAGTTACTCCTTTTTCGTTTCGGTGTCTGTGTCTACACGACTTTGTCCTTGTTTGAGGATTTTTCTTTTTATATCCTTTCTTTTTCATTCTTTTGATTCCCTAATTTTTGCCTGGATTGACTCTTCAGAGTTCTTTTCGATTTTTCTTTTGAAGTCCAGCGAGATGCCCTGATTTTTGCCTAAGTATTTGCTTTCCAGCTTTTTCTTTTTACTTAGCGGGCTTTCTTATTCCTTTTTTCTTTTTCTTGGAACAAGTCGTGCGACACTGGCTGTCTGGATTCATCCGAGAGGTTTATAACTGTCTCACTCCTGATTGGTGAGGTTTAACCATTGTGGTTGACGAGGTACGACCTCTGGGGAGAATACAATGTGATTGGTCCTCGAAAGACAACACTCCTCTATAAGACTTGAGCGCTCGGTCGAGCTAACTGACAACTACCCTGCCCCGGGTTAAGATGTGAGGGTTTAAAAGTCCGAAAGAAACTCCTACTTCTCGGCTCGAAGTGGTTAACAAGGGATTCTCTTCCTTATCTCTCCGGTGTTTAGGGGATTTGAAACAATGCCTTGTACGTCATCGGCAAGGTTTTATCTGAAAGAAATACGATCATCGGTTATGAGTATTCAGTTTCATCATCCTCCCTCCAATCTTTGCTAATCATAGTGATAAAGTGGAGTGAATAAAGTGCAAGTGTCAGTGCAATGCAGTAAATGAGTGACAACGACATGATTAATTCAGAAAAATGCATAGTCACTTTATTAACATTACCATTCGAAACATACAATGTTTAACAACAAGTAGTAACTAACAGAAAAGAAACTACAAATGCAAATGATAAAAAGTCCGAGGACTGCCAATGCTGAGGACGTCTGCCTGTCTGGACCACTGGCCTCTAGAAATAACCTTCTGACTCTGCGAGCTCAGACGGCTGAGAGGTTGTCATGCACAACCAAAACTCCTTCCGGAAAGGAAATGCACCCTTTGTCGATCAACTGTTGCACTTTCGCCTGAAAAGCTTTGCAATCTTCAGTTGAATGCCCTGGAGATCCACCATGGTAACCACACTGAGCATGGGGATTATACCCTGGAGGGTAAGGCTCTGGCACGGGCTTAAGAGCTTTAGGTTCCACCAAAGAATTCTGAATCAAATGTGGAAGAATCTGGCTATACGGCACATGCACTGGATGGAAAGGAGCGCTCCTTCGTTCCAAGTTGTTACGAGGTCGGTTCTGATTCTGACGCTGATTCTGATAACCTCGGCCACGTGCTCATGGATTTGCAAGAGGAGCGACATAAGGTTCTCGATGCGGTGCCCCAGGCACAATTGTCTGTCCAGAATCACGAGACGAAGAAGATACTGACCGCTGAGAAGACGGAGAACCAACAGATTTCACCGATTCGACTTGAGGAGATCCTACATCCTTCATGATTGCATTGATCACAATTCCTTCTTTAGTTTGAAAGCTGCAGAGAGATTCAGTTTCACTGGCCTGACCGCCTGAAACATTCTGGATTCTTCCAGTCTTTACACCATATTCGATGTGCTCTCCTGTCCTTACCAATTCAGAGAAATTTGGTGCGACTCCAAGCATTCTTTCGAAGTACGGGCTCTGCAAGGAGTTTACGAACATGCCTTTTAACTCTTGTTTTAGAATCGGTGGTTGCACTCTAGCAGCAAATTCTCTCCATCTCTGAACATACTTTCTGAATGGTTCATTGTCCCCTTGAGACAATTCTTGCAGCTACATGCGACTAGGAGCTTCGTCAAGATCGTAGTCGTACTGCTTCAGAAAAGCATTGGCTAAATCCTCCCATGATCGGATCTTATTACGCTCTAACTGCATATACCAACTCAGAGCTGCCCCAGTCAGACTATCTTGAAAGCAGTGAATCATCAACTTGTCGTCGTGCACAAACAAAGTCATTCTTCGGCAGAACATCACCAAATGTTGCTTCGGGCAACTATCTCCCTGGTATTTTTCAAACCTCGGCGCTCTGAACTTCGGAGGTAACACCAGGCTAGGAACCAGACACATGTCTGCAGCACTAGGGTTAACAGCGTCTTTACCCTTCAAGGCTTTGAATCTTTCATCCAATGCACGAAACCTTTCAGCATACACGGGAGCTAATGGGTCTTCGTTCTTTGCTATCGGGACCTCTCTTAGGGGCTTTGGCACAGGGAAGGCAAAACCCTGGTAGTCTGAGATATCAACAGAAGGAGAACGTTCACCTCGGACGACAAACTGCTCACGTAGACCTCGGTCTTCAACAGAAGGTTGTACAAGCTGAGCTGCAGTGAGGTTGTTCACTTGCGGAAAGTCTTCGTCATGCGTAGATCTATACAAAGGATTGGACGTCACAATGAAACCTGACGAGGTATCAACAAACTGGAAGCTGCTCTCTGACATGGCTACCGACAACTGTCAACTGACTTCACTGCTTGATTCTGATCAAATCTGCTTCAACCCCTTGGTCGTCTTCAATACTCACCTTCAGAATCAAAACAACGGCCGGATAAGAGCTCTGACTAGCTGGCGAATGACATGCAATATGATGCAGGAATGCTTATGCAAATGCAATGCAAGATGCAGCAAACACGGGATCACAGCCCCCACAAAGCTCTGATTGCTGCTGCGCTGCTGACGGAAATAAGTCTGCTCTGACGAGAGAAAACCAAGATATCGGGTAGGCTGGAAGTCAAGTTTCCTGCAAAAAACCCTCCCACTCACGGGTATGGACCTAAACTGACTCAAGGTACAGCATCCTATGCGTTCATTAGCGTCACAGACTTTCAAGAGGGGTGATACGATACCCAGAAGGTGTGGCATCACCAGCTCATGAAGCGACCTCACTTAGCTAAATCACAAATGATCGGTCCCCAGAGTCGACAATCCACCAAACCAGCAACTGTCTCAACCCAAAGGGTTGAAAGGGAAGCCAACCGGATGAACCTCGTCTGAGCGTGGATTTCATGAGACACTAGTGCCTACAAAGCAAGCACGCGCCCACTAATTTCCACTCTAATTCTATAGTGCACTCAAGCTTGGGTCTGGCTTCTCGCTCATCAGAACTCCCATCCCACAACAGCACAGATAAATCATATTATACTGAAAATAAAATGCGGGAAATAAAGTGCGAGAAGTAAAAAGCGAAAAATAAACGCAACCCAACAAGTAAACATACAAGCGTTAGGATTGACTTTCGCAGGGAACCGGAGAACCAGAGATTCTGGGTTCGATCCCCAGCAGAGTCGCCAGCTGCTGGGGATGACCTAGACAGCTAGGAAGAAAATCCAAGGCGAGACTCGCATAGGGAACCATCTCAAGTCCCCAGCAGAGTCGCCAGTTGTCGCTTGCGCGAAAATAAGGTGTCGGCATGACAGAAGAGTCGCCACCTTTCGTTATTTATCCCTCAGAGCGGGAAAGGAAACGATCGGAAAAACCTAACGAAAAAGGGTAAGACAAGGTCGTCGCAACCATTGTCTGGATTCGGGAGTCGGTTACGCAAGGGGAAGGTATTAGCACCCCTCACGTCCGTCGTACTCGACGGGATCCTCGCTTGTGGTGTTTTGGTGAATATAATAATATAGTGTATAATATTAATATTGGTGGGAATATTATTATTATTATTATATTTATTATAGTTACTATTGTTATTAATATTATTATTTTGGTGAGATAATAATATTATTATTATTATTATTATTATTATTTTATTAAGTTATTATTATTATTATTATTATTATTATTATTAAATTATTATTATTGGGATTAGAGAATTAAAATAGAGAAGGTGAGGGTTAGTAGTTTCCACGATCCATTGTGAGAAGTTAGAGAAAGTGGAAAAAGAACGATAGAAAGGAGAGAAGTGAGAAGAACGGAAAAGAGAACGGAAAAGGGAGCGAAGAACGAAGGAATGGGGGAAAATCTGAATTGGCCAAACCTTGGAGGATTCTTTCATCGATCAACCAATTGACAAGGTAAGGGGGGAGAAACTTGATTGGGAATGGTTTATACATGTATAGGGTAGTTGGGGATTCCTTAACCCCGTAGGAAATTGATCGATATATGATAATATATATTGTTATGTTATGATTGATGATGATTGTTGTTAATTATATAGTAATCGTTAATGAATTGGTGTTTTGGGTTGATTTGGCCTATAGGGCATATAGGGTGTTTTACAGTTTTTAGGGAAAGTTCTGTATGGTTTTTGAGGTATCGATAAAGTGTGTAGGTGATGATTTTGGGAATAGAAATTAGAAACCTATTGGTTACGGTAATGTGCAAGATTGGTACTAGAATAGACTGAGGATCTGAGTTGAGATGATAGGCATGATTTGGCCTATAATAGCACTGCAGAACTGTGAGAAACTTGGTGAATCGCAGCATTCGCTGGGCTTCGCCTGGCGAGTGTTGGCGAAGCTTCGCCTGGCGAAGGGAGGCGAGAGTTCGCCTGGCGAGCTGAGGCGAGTGGTAGCGAATAATTCAGAATTAAGTCCCAGACCTAAAGGATAGGAACTTCGCCTGGCGAGTGTGGCCAGCGAGGGTTCGCCTGGAGAATGAAGGTTCACCTGGCGAATGCACGATAGTGAAATGAGGGCTTCGCCAGCAGGTTCGCCTGGCGAATGCTAGCGAAGGTTCGCTACGGGGCTTTGCCTGGCGAATGCCAGCGAACGTAGCAGAACCAGAATGTGATTTCGTGATGTTTTGGCCTTGAGCTTGGGCTTGTGTGATCCCTCTGGCCTTGATGCACTGTAAGAATGATGAGTGTGGGGACTAACTTGTGTACTTGGTGATAGTGCATGTTTCCCGTAATAATGACTAGTGGACAATTAGTTGATATATATGTGTATGTAGTGATCAGTAGGATCGTGTACCCCGAGTGGTGGGATATGTTTATATCTTGGTGTTAAAGTATGAACTTGTTTACTATCTGGTTGATTTATATGGTGTTGGTGTATGTTATATCTATGCATATATATGTGATGTATAATGATACGATCAGGTGGATCGTGTGCACTTAGTGTGCCTGAACATAATAGTTATGCATTGGTGTGTGCATATCATGGTGTCTTGGTGGGATGAATCATGTCTCGGATGGAGCGTAAGTGATCTGTCCGTACTCCTTTGTGGAGAATGGTGGGGTTGAATCATGTCTCGGATGGAGCGTAAGTGATTCACCCGTACTCCTTTGTGGAGAATGGTGGGGTCGAATCATGTCTCGGATGGAGCGTAAGTGATTCACCCGTACTCCTTTGTGGAGAATGGTGGGTTCGATTGAATGAACCAATGAGTTGGTACCGCATGCATGGTGTTGAGTTGCATTTTGCATTATAATATGTTATATTGTAATTTGAACAGTAGGTTCGCTATATGGTGTTGTTGGGGTGAATAATTGATGTGTTGGTGTGTTTTACTGCCTTATTACATGTATTACATTACCATTATATTTTTGATCATGATTTCTCACCCCTTTGTTGTTGTTGTGGTCTGTGCTTCTTCGGAAGTACAGATAATCCAGGTGCTTAGCTAGCTTGGATATTGGTGTGATTGTCGAGTCTAGGATGCTCTGATACGTAGCACGGGACTTGGGCGTTTTATTCGTTTGATGTTGAACTTATATTTTATTTCCCTGTGAACGTATCAAACTTTTATTGGGTTTTATTATTTAACATTCCGCTGTAATTGGAGAAAAACCTTTTTATAAGGAAACGTTGTTTTTATGTGATATCCCACTTGGGAGAATTGGAACTCTGATTTTGTTTATTTATAATGTTTATTAATTTAATTGATTTTGGGAAGTGGGGTGTTACACCCCCCCCCCCCATTTTCTGATTTTCTGTTTTTTTTTTTATTTTTATTTCTGGGCTTAAGTGAAGTGTTTTCTGCACCCCCGTTTGGCCCATTCACGTTTTTACTCTCACTTTTCTTGCTATTCATACCATGTTTTTTTTCATTTAAATTTTAATTTTTATTTAAAGTTGTTGGGCTTAAGTGACACGCTTTCAGCACCCCCCCCCCCCCCCAGGGAGGCCCACACGCGTTTGGCTTGTGTTCTGTTGCTATTTGTCACACACAGTTTCATTTACTTCCTTTATTTCATTTTTATTTTATTTTGTTGCTGATTAGAAATTAATTCTTTTAAAATAGTTCCAATGACTATAAAAATTCACAAAAATATGTTTTGAATTCCTTGGGATGTCCTCTTAATTTAGGATATTTTTATTTTATTTTATAATTTTATTTTCATTTAAAAATAGGATTAGTCATGGGAAGTGTTTTATTTGGCTTAGTTTTTAACATGTCATGTTCTTTAATTTATTTCTCTCATGTCCCTTTGATCCCATGAATAAGATTCAATCCTCATATCAATGATGAGTTGAGGAATTTTTGAGGACCATTTTTCCCCTGACTTGTTGACTTTTGAGTTGACTTTTGATGCATTTCATTTGACCCTAAACAATCCTCCTTCACAATGGGGCATCCTTGTGAATCAATTTCTATGGTGCTGTTGTGAAGTGACCTTGATTGAGATCTTTTGGCCTCTAATCGCCAACATGATCATGAGCTTCTAGCATTTTATTTATTAATTTTTGAATCATTTTCCTATTTTTAGAGTAACTTGCAAGTCAAGTTACTCAAAGGGAGGTTCACACATACATCTTGACCTAGTTTGACTTGGATATGACAATTTTGGATCCTTTGAGCTCTCAATGCCTATTGTTTCATGTTGCTAACATGTTAAGGATGATGCTTGCTCATTTTTAGGTCATTATATTGTGTTTAGCTTGTTCTTTTGTTGGTTTACTTTTGAGTTGCCAATTAGGGTTTCATTATGAAACATGCTTGCATTCATTTGAGAATTTGCTTGCATTTCCTTGTGGTTTACTTGCCCTTTTCTTTTGAGAACTTGTATTTCATGTCCCTTACTGTCCAATGACATAGGAGTGTCATTTAAGGTGGTTTGGTTCCTCCTTTGGAGGAACTTGAAGCCTACCTAAAGTGGTGGAATCCTTGAGGACACTTGGTGTTTTCTTTGCACTTCTTCATGATTCATTTGCTTTTGCTTTTGATACATTTTAATTCATGTTTCTTGCTGTCCAATGACATAGGAGTGTCATTTAAGGTGGTTTGGTCCCTCCTTTGGAGATACTTGAAGCATACCTAGAATGATGGAATCCTTGAGGACATATCTTGGTGTTTTCTTTATGTTTCTTTCTTTTGGTTAGTGATGCTCATGGTTGAGTGAATTATATGAGGACCTTGCTGCCCTCATATTAGCCTCCCATTCTCACTTTGTCTTAAGACTTATTTACATTTCATTTATGCTTGATTTTGTGCCTTATGGTTGATGTTGTTTGGTTTAGGCCATTTCATACCATTTTAGCGCACTTGTTTGTTTTCATTGGTGCATTTCCTTATCCATTATTTTCTTGCATATATCATATTGTTGTTTGAGGTTGAGATGAGCATGTGGAGGCTACTGCCCCACACTAATTTCCTCCCTCATTCCATGGTTGCATTCTTACAATGTTTATGTTGTTTATGTTTCCTCTTTTGTCTCTTTTCCCTTAGGACCTCTAATCTCTCTTGTTCAAGAGAGGTTATGATAGACATTAGGATCTTAACCATGTATGATAACATTAGGAAGTTTCATCCCTTTTATCCCAACTTTAGGAGCATTGTGCATGACAACTTTAGGGTCCAGTTTCCCCTTAGTTTGTGTCTTTCTCTTCTCATCTCCTAAACAATCCAAAACACCTAATAAAGGTTAATGAGTATTGTACGTTACGAGCCTTAAGCTATTTGGGAAATGGTTGTTGAAGGGTCTCCCTTCAATGGCTTGAGTTTTTAGTGTAGCACCCTTTGGGTGATATGCGACGCATCCACTCCTGAGTCATAGTCTCTAGTGCAATACGAATTGCAAACCAATTCAAAAACACTTCTTCTCTAAAAACACAAAAAAAACAATCATTCAAACTCTTTTTTGCCCTTTGGGGCCTTTAACCTTTGAGAAATCATTTTCATAACAAGAGTGTTGTTAACCCTTAGTTCTACCGCAAATGGTAACGCCTAAGTCTCCCATGGTCGAGCTGCATACATCAAACTGCTAGAACTGATTGTTAACCCTACTCGTTTAAAACTGTTGAACAAACTTGTGTTCCCCGTTACCCCGAACTACGTTCGCTCTAATCTCTCATACCTGTTGAGAGTACGTAGGCACAAGACGCGATGTCTTGGCGAGCAACCTTCCCCCCTTTTACTCGTAGTTAGGCAAACTACGTTGACTCTGACTTCTCATTTCAGATGAGATACGTTGGCATGAAGCGTCGTTGCTTTGCCGAGTCACTTCTTTTCCTTTTGTCCTTAAGCATGTAGTTAGATAGTTTAAACACCATTTTAGATAGACAACAACCGTGGATCCCGTCGAGTACGATGGACGTGAGGGGTGCTAACACCTTCCCCTTGCGTAACCGACTCCCGAGCCCGAGATTTGGTTGCGACGACTAGTCTTATCCCTCTTTTCGTTAGGTTTTCTTTGAGTGTTTCCTTTCCCTCTCTCGGGATAAATAACGCACGGTGGCGACTCTTCTGTCATTGCCGGACTTTTATTTTCGCAGTAGCGACAGCTAGCGACTCTGCTGGGGACAGGAACAACCCCTATGCGAGTCAATCCTAGCGCTTGTTTGTTTTTATTTTTTGGGTCTTGTACATATGTGCTTTATCTTTCTGCATTTACTTTCCCGCATTTATTTCCTGCATGATATCATTTATTGTTGTGATGTGGGGAGGGATTTGATTCATTGAGAGATAAGCCAGACCTAGGCTTGAGTATAGACTTAGAATTAGAAGTGGAGATTAATGGTGAGCCTGTATGCTTTGCATGCACCAGCTAGCCATGAAATTCGCGCTCAGACGAGATTCTCTTTGACGATTTTCTTTCTAGCCCTTTGGGCTCGAAGGAATTTCTAACCTGAGGATTGTCGACTCTGGGAACCAATCATTTGGGATTCAGCTAAGTGAGGCCGCTTCAAGAGATGATGGTGCCACACCTTCCCTGGTACCCGTATCATTATTTCTTGAAAGTCTGTGACGCTGATGAACGCATAGGATGTCAAACCTTGTCAGTGGATAGGTCCTTACCTGTGAGAGGGATTGGGGTGCAGGAAAACTCTAGCTTTCAGACTACCCAGTTCTTTACAATTTGGATTTGTGTTCTTGATATCGACGGGGTCCCAATGACAGTGTTCGGTTATGTCTAAAGCGAAGCTCCGTTCGTCTCAAACTACAGCACATCAATCTTGATCTCCTGTTGCATATGCATTTTGCATTTTCATTTGCATTTCATTAACGTGTATCTATGTTGCAGGTGTATTTTTTCCTCCCCGGTTCTAGTGATCTTATTCCTTCCTTGACATGGAACATCTAAAGAAGACAGTTGCATACAAATTCCCTTCTCCTGATATCAGTTCCCTGTTGAGATTGGTTGCGTCAACAAATCAGAAAGTGAGAGCATAATTCAAAGAATCTTATGGGAAGTTACTCAGTGTGGTATGCAGACCTTCGGTGTTCGAGTTGAATGGTTTATACGCTCTTCTACAGTTTTAC
This sequence comes from Lathyrus sativus, assembly GCA_963859935.3. Classification (NCBI taxonomy): domain Eukaryota; kingdom Viridiplantae; phylum Streptophyta; class Magnoliopsida; order Fabales; family Fabaceae; genus Lathyrus; species Lathyrus sativus. The sequence goes on from OZ012737.1 coordinate 234,382,220, forward strand.
GACCCTCAGTTGAGATGTTTTGTTTTCCCTGATTACATTCTAGTGCCAACTTTGGAAGAGTATTCTATATTGCTAGGAGTTCCCATATTGGATCAGATGCCCTTTTACCATGACGATGATGAGCCTGATCTAGCTAGACTTGCTGCAGTTCTAAATCTTGACGTCTCAGAGTTATCAGGAAGATTGACTAAGCTAAATGGAGTATATGGGTTTCCTCTACCATTTCTAGTTGACAAAGCTCTGCAGTTCGCAAAAGACGGTTGTTGGATTGTGTTCAACGCCATTCTGGCCCTATGCATTTATGGTATTATCTTGTTTCCAAATTTTCCAGACTTTGTGGATTCAGATTCTTTCTTTATCCTTGCTTCAGAGAATCCAGTGCCTACTTTATTGGGAGATATTTATCACTCTATCCATTACAAGAACGAGAAGCGGAGGGGTAAGAACGTGTCTTGCTGTGTACCCCTGTTGTATATGTGGTTCCTCGGTCACCTTCCGAAAACAGGTCCTTTTGTTGCTACTGCAAGCACCTCAGAATCTGTAAGGTTGATGGGTTTATCTGCGAAGAATATTGTGTGGTTTGATCATGATATACTTGGCACTGAGATCATCTATAGCTGCAGAGGTTTTCTGAACATCCCGTTGGTTGGAAGGAAGGGTTGTATTAACTATAACCCTTCTTTGTTGATTAGACAGCTTGGATACGCCTTGAAGAGTCCTCCTGAGGAAGAAGAGATACAGGAATCTTTGTATCTCACAGGCTTGCTGGAAGCTGACATGTTGGTTAGGTTGGAGTATGCATGGTGTAACGTTCACACGTGAGGTAAGATATTGTTAGGAAAGAACAACAATCAAGCTTATGACCCTTACGTGGTATGGATCAAAGATAGAGCTGCTAATTTTCTAATGCCATTTCCTTCAGTGGCACTTTTGCATCCTAATGAAGAGCCCGCTACTGTGGATATTCAGAAGTACAACCAACTATTGCGTGAGAAAGAAGAGTTGAAGAGAGTCAACAAAGAATTAGAGAAAGAAATCTTTCAAGTCCGAAGCGATAGGATTGAGGCTGTTCATTCTTTCAAAAGGCAAACTGCACTTGTCAACAAACTAGGTACAGACCTGACGAAGGAGACCAAGGATCGGGAACGCGCAGACCAGGATTTGAACTCCGTCTATAAGGTGCTTGCTACCAAGAAGGAGAATTTGGAAAAAGCTTACTTAGAGCTCTCTAGGGCTGACTCATTGTGGAATGCTACGCTCACTAACAACAAAGAGCGCGAGGACAAGCTTAGACAACAGATCGATCAGTTGAAGAAACAGCTCAATACCAAGGATGAGAAGATTGCAATGGAGGGATCCCTCAGGCGTGATGTGCAAAACAGGTTGAACGAAGTCATTTCAGAATTAAAGCAGTGCAAGTTGAAATCTTATTCCAAGAGGTGCAAGTTTGATGCATGCTTTGGAAGAGGATCTTGTGAAGAGCATGCTGAGGGTTTACAGTCCGTCATTGTCGCTACTGCAAAAATCAGCGCCGGCTATGACAGAAGAGTCGCCACCGTGCGTTATTTATCCCAACGGATGGAAAGGAAACGCTCAGAGTAAACCTAACACAAAACGGGAAAGGAATGGTCGTCGCAACCAAATCCTGGATTCGAGAGTCGATTACGCAAGGGGAAGGTATTAGCACCTCTCACGTCCGCCGTACTCGACGGGAGCCACGCTTGTTTTCTAGTACGGATTGTTATTCTATCTACTCTACAGGTCTGGGTTAAAAAGTAAAGAAAGTGACTCGGCAAAGTATCGCACTTTATGCCTACGTATTCCCGTCTGGAACGAGAAATCAGAGTCTACGTAGTTCTCCTACCTACGGGAAAGGAGGGAAAGTTTCTCGCTAGGATACGGCATCCTATGCCTATGCACTTTCATACAGCATGAAAGATCAGAGCAAACGTAGTTCGGGCTACGGAAGACACAAGTTTGTCTAACTGTTTTTTATTACCTTCAAAAAGGGTTTTTTCTTGATTAAGAGTCCAAGCGTACAAAAATGACACTTTGATGTTTGTTTTGAATCTTTTACGAAAGAAGTGTTTTTTAGTTTGTTTGCAATCTCTGACGCACTAGAGACTATGATTTGAGAGTGACTACGTCACGTGTCACCCAAAGGGTGCCACACTAAGCAGCCAGACTACTGGAAAGAAGCTCTCCAGCAACCCTTTCTCAAATAGCTTAAGGCTCGTAACGTATGACATCGATTAACCTTATTACTGTGTTTTTGAGTGGTTTTGAGATAAGAAGAGAAAGAAGCTCTAAAAAGCCTAGGGTTGAAAAGGGAATAAAACTAACCTAATGTTGTCATGAATGGATAAGAATCCTAATGTCTGTCATAATTTTCTCCTGTACAGAAGAAATCAGAGATCCTAGGGGATAAACAGGAAAGAAAGCAAGCAAATACAGTAAAATGCATGCAATGCAGCAATACAAGCGAGGCAAGGGAGTCCGGCTCAACCTCGAACCTGGGAAAACAACAGGAAAAGTGAATCAACATTCACTTCAAACCTAGGGGGCAAGCTGCACAAGCCAACAAACAATACAGAAAACAAAACCCAAAGCAGAGGAGGCAGCCCAAGCAGCAACACCAAACTCCTACAGCAAACAGCACAAGCAGCAGCTCTGACAGCAACAAGTTGATTAAACAGGAAAAATTTGACAACAACAACCTTCATCTTCATGAATGCTCCTATCCTCAGGCTCCACTAAACCTTCAATCTTCAACAATCACCAAGCTTCAACAAGCTCCTAGCTTCAACCAGCAAACTTCAACCAGTAAACAACTTCAACAAGCTCCTAACTTCAACTTCAACAAGCAGCAAAACTCTAGCTTCAACAAGCAACCAGCTTCAACAAGCACAAAATTCATCTTCAACAACTTCAATAAGCAACCTCCCAGGGAGAAGCAATTAACAAGATCAGGTTGAAATGTTAAGTAACTTAATGACAACCAAAGGAAGCCACTAAGAACTTAACATTTTAGTAGAAAAGTACTCTCAAAGTTCTACTCTTAAAGCATGCCATTCATCCCTCCAAAGGAGAGATGTGACTTCTTTAAGAGGACTTTATGTCATTGGATTGAATGGAGATGAACAATATACTCCATGTTTGAAGAAACAAGCAAAACTAATCTAATGATCTTCCTAAAACCCTAGTTTTCCTAAGCTCCTGACAAGCACTCCACCAAAGGACAAGGCTTCATCTCCAAGCTCCTTCAAGCTCTCCAAAGAATATTCAATTAGTCTTGATCTTCATCCAAGCATAAGAGCACCACCACCCTAATCTAAGGGGAACTATTGAATTAAACTAGTCAAGTTAGTGTGTTAGAAATTCCTAAATGTTAGTCTTAAAACTAAATCTAATTAAAATACCAAAAGTGATTGTAAAATCCTATAAAAAATTCTAAGGGTTCCTAAACCTCTTAAGAATATCTCCATACAAAAACCAGGGGGTTAATCATTCATTAAGACCTAAAACTATGCCCTAAACCTAAGGGTAATATCCTAAAACCCTAATTCTAAACCACCTATTGTTCAATGTTCAAAACAACCTAAAATTATCTCACAAAAATATGAGAAAATTACTAGGGGTACATGCATATATAAGATATCTATTCCAAAAAGAATCACTCCAAAAATCAACACCAATTAGTCATATCAAAGTCAGGAAGATAACACACCAACCATATTCAAAATATATCCAATTAAACTTCAAAAAATGCAATTAAAAATTAAAATGCATGAAAAAAATAATTTCTCAATCCTATTAAATTCTAGACTCTTTAAGGAGTCAGGGAAAAAAATCCCACCTAAAAATGTAATTTTCCTATTTATTATGATTTATTTCCTAAACTATATGCAAAACATAAAAAATAAAAGAAAATAACAATGAAAAAATGATAAATGCGTGTGGTATATAGCAATTAAAACCAGTTGTAATCCCAGATGGGCCCAAAGGTGGGTTGTGGATAGCGTATCTGACTAAGCCCAAAACAAAAATAAAAGAAAATCAAGGAAATTGGAGAAAACCTCGTGGCAAATAGCAATGTTTTTCAGTGTAAATCAGATCATGGGCCTATCCTGGGGTGTGAAGAGCAAAAACTCACTAAAGCCCACCCAAATGCATTTAATGAAACACAGAGTTTCATGAGAAACTCACTCTCCTCAGGTTTGAAACAAGATTGTGGCCCTTGGTTTATGTTTTCAGTCAAAGGTCAATGCATGATCCAACGCCCAATAAGTCATCTTCCCCAAATTTGAAAAAGGAGAGGGAAATGTTCAGGGCGGTGGCCTGAGCTTTGCGCCACCGTCGTCTCCGGTTAGGTCATCCCCAAAGTTCATCAAACAACAAAACTTAACACCCAATCCTACTTGAAATCCATCACTGAATTCAATTCCAACCTCTAAATTTCCTGATTCTTGCTCAATCTTCAAAACCGATCCAAAGTTCAGACATGGCTCAAATCTTGAATCACTCCAAAACTTAAAATCAAAAGCACTAGCATGAACTACATCCTTCACTGATCAAATCTCACCATTCAACCATGCTTAACTCATCAAGAACCAGGAGTTCTACTCCTCAACAGAAATGGTGATGCACCTAATTTTGTCTCTAAACACTCCAATTCTATGCTGAAATCCATCCTAGCATCATCACTAACCTATCCTCATAATAATTTCTACTCAATTACCTATAAATTAGAGCAAAAGCTAAAAGTTGCAAACCTGGTAAAAATGGATGAACAAATGATGATTTTTCTCGATTCAAGCTCCAATTCTTTCCAGAATCACTCAAGAACCTCTTCCCAAGCTTCTCCAATCAACAATTTGCTTTGAATCCTCTTCAATCTCCAAAACCGATTCTGATATGCAGTTGAGAAATTTCAATGGCTCTATCTTGATTCTTTTCAATCCTTGCCCAAAAAATGAGATGAATACATTACATTTGTTATATAGAGTGTGTTAGAACTCTCTAGAAACTTCTGTAACAACCACAATGAGAAATTGAAATTCTCATGCACTTTGAAAATCTCATATGCACAGCTAGTGAATTGTTTATCTTGCTTGAATTGTTTATCTCATGAGATATAAAATTGAATGGGATGTGTATCTTGTCGCTTGCGCGAAAATAAGGTGCCGGCATGACAGAAGAGTCGCCACCTTTCGTTATTTATCCCTCAGAGCGGGAAAGGAAACGATCGGAAAAACCTGACGAAAAAGGGTAAGACAAGGTCGTCGCAACCATTGTCTGGATTCGGGAGTCGGTTACGCAAGGGGAAGGTATTAGCACCCCTCACGTCCGTCGTACTCGACGGGATCCTCGCTTGTTGTGTTTACATGGACGGGTTGGTTTTATTCTATCTACCTATCAAGGCTGGCTGAAAAAGAAAAGAAAAATGACTCGGCAAAGCGTCGCACTTTATGCCTACGTATTCTCATCAGAGAATGAGAAATCAGAGTCAACGTAGTTCGGCCTACGAAGGATTATGGGGGAAGGTAGCTCGCCAAGACATCGCCATCTTGTGCCTACGTACTCTCAACAGGCATGAGAGATCAGAGCATACGTAGTTCGGGAAACTACGGTTTATTTCCTGTCTTTTACGAAAGAAGTGTTTTTTATTGTGTTTGCGATCTCAACCGCACTAGAGACTATGACCTGAGAGTGAATGCGTCGCATGTCACCCAAAGGGTACCATACTAAACATCCAGACTGTGGAAAAGAAACTCTTCCACAACCCTTTCTCAGATAGCTTAAGGCTCGTAACGTACGAAAGAAATCATTCATGATTACTGTATCTTAAACTGTTTTGAGATGAGAAGAGAACAGACCCAACTAGGAGGGAGACTATCAAGTCCTACTGTTGTCATGCCATGGATTCATCCTATGGTCAAGGTTTGAACAGGGAACTCCTAGAAGTTGTCATGCATAGGTTTCAACCTAAAATTCTATCATCAAATCCTTATCAAAGGAAATGAGAGTCCTAAGGGATCATGTCAATGATACACCAAAACAGACAAAGCATCAGCTTAACAGTAAAATGCATGCAATGCAAGTGAGGGAGGAAATGTGTGTGGGGCTTCAGCCTCCACAAGCTCATCTCAACCTCAAGCCAGAATGAAATAACAGTAATCATACTGAAATATAAACAACATGCTATCAAGCAATAATAGTAAACTGCAATCATACAGATAAAATGAAATAAAATGCCATCAGGCAAACAAACCACATAGGCAAGGGAGCTGGGCTCTACTGAATACCCGCAAGCAAAGCCACACAGTAACAATACAAGTAGAGGGAGCAACTCAACCTCTAGTGCAATCATGCTCCTAGATTCTACCTATTCTAGATATGAACTTATTCTAATGCATCAAACAAGTCAAACAAAACACAGCAATACAGAAAAGGAAAAGGAACGAGAGCAACTCTTCTCTCAACTCCAAGCTTCAGCTCTTCCAACAGCAATCCAGTCTTCAGACTTCAATCACTCTTGACAAACATCAATTTCTTTTCCAGGTTTCAACCCTACAACATGAGTTTCAACTCATCTTCTCCCTTAAGCCTCAGCTTCTTGATCAGCTCCACCTTCAGGCTTCACCTAATCTTCAGGGATCTTCAAGTATCAACTTGCTCTTGCTGCTCTTCAAGCTTCAGCTGGAATGGCAATACTCAAGGATTCATCCTCTTCAATACTCTTCAATGGAGTCTTCATCTTCATGCTCAAGCTCAACATCTCTCAAGACAATCAAAACCAGAGAAAATCACTTACTGGATAAGCTGGGGGATATTGAACTGCTTACTGACCACCAAAGGTGACCTATAAGGGTTCAACATCAAAGGAATGGTTCCCTCAAAAGTTCTACTTCCTAGGTACATCACTTATCCCTCCAAAGGAGAGAGGTGTATACCATGGAAGGACTTTGAATCCTAGGGAGGAATGGAGGTGAATGATACCATCCATGTTTGAGAAAGAAATTATCTACATCTAAACTCTTCCTAATTCCTAACCCTAAAACAACAAAAAAAGAAAAGAAGAACAAGCTCTCAAGCTCCTCAATGCATCTTCAAATCTTCTACTATGCTTCTCAATGCTCCACAATGAGATACCAAGCTTTCCAAGCCCACAAAGCAAAGCAACTAAAGCAAACATGCCCTAAAGGCAACACAAACAATCAACCAATACAAAAATCAACCAAAAATAGTACACTATTATATTAAATCCTAATATAATTTCTAAGGGATCCTACATACCTACCCTTAATACCCATATATGCCCCATAGTCTAAATTGACCTAAAAAACCCAAAATCTAAAGTTATTATAGACCTATGTTGAAGTTTTAACCTAATTCTACACAACCTAGAATTATCTACTAAAAACTATCTTAAAAATCATCACAAAAATATGGAATTAATCCAGATGGAACCTAAAACATATATCTAACTACCCTAAAAAGATTGACCTAAAAATACTAAGGGAGCTGTCTAAACTAAAATCTACAAAATCAGGATCAACATAAAAGCAATAAAAAAGCAATTAAAGTAGAAAATATGCAAAAAATATTAAAATGCATGATATGGAAAATGTTTTTATTTTATATTTTTTTAAACAGAAATATGAAAAGGGAGAAAAAACTCCCATTAAAAAACATGGATTTTTCTATTTAATATGAATTTTCTAAGATGGAAATAAAATGGAGAAAAATTAATATGCAAACATGAACCAGGGGTGCAACAAGTAACAATATGCAGTTATAAAATGATTGGGCTCAACATATGGGGTCTGAATAGAAAAGCGCCTGGCCCAATGTATTAATCATAAATTAATTAAAAAACATAAGGAAAATAAAAAAGGGCGCGGTGCGAATAGAAACAGAATTATAGTGTAAATCATGCAATTGGACTTGATGGGGGTGGGGATAGAAAATGGAATTAAGCCCATGACCACCGTTTTAATGAAACGGTGCGTTTCATGGCATTTCTGATTCCCTCCCAAACACGAAATCAAACATGGACCGTGGGATCTATTTCTCAGTCAAGCGGTCAAGCGCGCATCAACGGACATGGCTCATCTTCTTCCTTGGGCAGCTAGGGTTTTCAGAAAAACCTCCATGAACGCAGCTTTCATGCAACAACTTCCACCTCTTCGTTCTCTCTCATTTCTTGACCAAATTCCAAAGTTTAAAACATAATCTTGATCTATTTTCCACGCTGAATATGCCTATGGTCTTGAAATACCTTGAAACGGTCTCTAGCATCCAACCCGATAGTGCAACCAACTTAAACTCAAAATGTCATCAATCTTCGACCTCAACCAAACTCAACTTTCTTTACATAAAAATGATCCTTGCATTACACTAATCAAAATCAGCTATCAATCTTGCATTGTAACTCATTATACCACTAGTTCTTACTCCATCAAGAAATGGCATCCATGAATGAAACTTCACCAATCACTCCTAAACTCATCAGAAATGATCACCTAATTGTCTCTAACAGTTCTAGACTAATAAATTACCCTAACCATGCCTAGATTATGAGGTGGAAGGGATTTTGCAAACCTGGCTTCTTGAAATGGTAGATGATGAAACCCTTGCTTTCAATGCTTGAAACTCTTCAAGAACACTCCTTGGATGATGAATCTTCTTCTGTTTGCAAAAGATTTGGAGGAGAGAGCTTGTACTTCAAGATCCAATGGTAATTGCTTCTTTGCAAATTCAATGTGAACACCTTCAAATCTTCATGGATGGAGCTTCAAACCAGTATGAATACACTCAGAAGGATCTATGGAGAAGGTTTGTGAAGAAAAATGGGGTGGCAATGAAGAAGAATGTGAAGTTTGAATGTGACTTGCAATGGAAGCTTTTGGATTTCAATCTCTCTTCTCTACACCAATTAACACCAACCTTGCATCTGAGCAAGTCACAATGGTTATATAGAATGGTTTAGAACAGTCTAGAACCATCTAGAACAATCCAATGAGAAATTGAAGTTTTCATGTCATGGTATTTTTGAATTCTAATTCTCATCACATGCTATCTCATGCCAAATGCCTTGCAACCTTGGTTTCTGATTTGAAATTCTCCTTACATGAGATTTAGGGTAAGTTGCAATGCATAAGTACCTTGTTTATTGAGTTTTGCCTTGTTTTGGTTTGGTACCTTAAGATGCAAGTAAGACTTTTCCAAGGCAGCCCTATGATGCAAGCCTCAAATCAAAATTGTGGCTGAACCATTGTTCTTAGAATGTCACTTGGAGTCAAAATGACCTATTACATGATATGGTTTGGACTTAGAACTTGGGATTTCCATTTTTCAATCTCACTTGAATTAACTTATGCCTCATTTTTAGGCCATTTTTATCACTTTTTGATATGAGCCTTTTCAACATCTCATGACCTCCCTACTATACTTAAAACATCATTCTAAGCAAGTTTGATGTTGAAGATTTTTCCATTTGAAGCTTGGAAGTAGGAGATATGGCCTTATGCTTGAAGTGACCTATAACTTCCAAATGACCAAAATGCCCTTGGCTTGTCAAAGCCATAAGTTGAGTTCTACAAATCCTATCAAGGACTTCTAGTACTCTCTAGAAAGCTAAGAAGGTTCCCTTCAACATTCATGTTGACCAAGAATCCATAGGAATCCTCCAACTAGGGCAAACGTTGTCTGCAAGTTGGGTGACTTTCAAGGACCCAGATTCACATACCTCAGATGACCTGTAATTTGTCAAAACCATAACTTGAGCTCTACAAATCCTATCAAGGACTTCTACCACTAAAATTAAAGCTAAGAACAAGCTCTAAAACATTCATGCTGTGGGGAAGATGAGATGACAATCACATCTTGAGCTAAACTGCCTTGAAGATAGGGATCAAACTAGGGGATTTTACACTGTCAATCCTTAGAAACCCTAGCTTGAAACTTCTCAAACTCCTAAATCATGATGAGTTGGTCTAGGAATCATCCTTATAACATCTCAATATGTCATTCCATGATCACATGGCCCTTGGATTAGGTCTCAACCCTCTCCAAATCATCAGTTGACCTAGGGTTGACCCAGTCAAACCCTAATTCCACCACTCTTGGCTGAATCTTCTGAATTCTTGTACAATGACCTCTCTAGGATTCATTATGGCTTTCAAGACATCTCATAATCTTTCTCAAAGCTTCAAGTCTATCCTCATAGTCTCAGAATCATCTGAGGAGCACCCATAACTCTCAAGTTATGAGGCACGCAACCTTGGTTTCAACCAATCTCTCTGAGGATCTCTTGAGTTCTCTGACAAAGGTATCAACCTTTGAACACTTGAGCAACTCTTGATGGATAAATAAATGTTGGTCAAATTTTGGGGTGCAACATATCTCCCTTGCTTTTGATCCAAAGGAAGTGAATTGGTTATGTTGCTTCCACCTTAAGTCACAAAAGGGAAGTGCTTGACAATGACCTCAAATCCAAAATGTAACATTGCCGTCCTTCTCAAAATGATATTTCTAATCAATTTTACATATAACATGAGCTTGTTTGACCCTAAATCATGAAATTCCATTTTTTGGCCTTTTAATGACTTTAATTTCTTCCTTTTTAAGCCATTTCAAGCAACTTTGTGTTCCAAGCCAAACCAAACTCTCATGCCCACTTGGTTGCACTCAAAACATCATTTTGAACAAGTTCCATGTTGAACAATTTTCCATTTGAAGCTTGCAAGTTGGAGTTATGGATCTATGATCACAAATGACCTATAATCACCAATACCCAAAATACCCCTGACTTGCAAAGATCATAACTTGAGTTCTACAAATCCTATCAATGGCTTATAGTAATCTATGGAAAGCTAAGAGCAATATCTACAACTCTCATGTTGGCCAAAAATCCATTTGAAAACTCCTTGAAGGGAAAAAGTTGCTTGGAAGTCAAGTGACTTTCACAGATAAATTTCATAGTCATCTGATGACCTGTAACTTGCAAGGACCATAACTTGAGTTATATAAATCCCCTTGAGGACTTCTAGTAGTCAAATTAAAGTTATTGAGATTCTCTACAAGTTTCATGTTGGCCAAACATCCATTTGAAACTTGTATTTTAACTTATGTGGCTTTGAAGTTAGGCACTAAACAAGGTGATTTGCATTGAAACCCTAATTTAGCAACTCCCCACATCCTTGATTCTTCTTTGCTTAATCTTGGCACAACACCACACATGTATCAACATACCATTCCATTAACCCCATGACTTCAAAGTAGGCTTTGATGCTCTTCAATTACTCAATTGATCAGATGAAACCCTAGTTGACTGCACCTCAACTGTGGCTCTCATACTTGAATCAATGACTTGTCTCAGCTTCAATATGGCCCTCAAGGCATCCCATGAGATCCATACACACCTCAAATTCACATCCCATGTTTCACATCCCACTGATGATTCTCAATATTCCTCAAGATAGGAGCAAAACCCACATGTAGGCACTCAAACTTCTCAAGACTTCAAATCACTTCTTGATGGCCTGGATGACTTCTTAATCTTGGATAACACCTCTTGCTAGGCTCTTCCCTTGATAGACACCCTTGATCCCTTGTTGGAGGCATGCTATGCTATGATATGCAAATGATTGAACTATGTACATGATGTAACTATGCAAATGACAATGCAATGAAACATAAATCAGGCAAGAAAAGGTTGAGCAAATTTTAGGGTGCAACAGCTGCCCCTATTCAAACAGCTTGGACCCGACTGGGTGAAGAGCGAACGGCCTTCAAACAATCGAGGTACGAGACGGTTGAATACCAATGAAACCCGGAAATTTGCCAACTGCAGAAATAAACTGCACTGCTTAGGGAGCAACATCCCCCATCTGAATCCGGTTGTTACGGCAACAACTGATCCGACGTCTGATAATAATTCGGATCTCAACTTCAACCACCTATGTAACGCCACAGGTACTGAACAATTTTTTTTTGTTGCAAAAACACCTCCATCCACAACTGGACTAGCCTTGTCAACACAAGAAGAGAAACAAATTCGTTAACACGAATAGAGATTCTGTCGTCACAGGAGTAACCTTGTCCACATCTGGACCCAAATTTCGTCAAATCACGAATAAATACAAATCTGTCCATGCTAGGACTCACATTTCGTCAACCCGAAGAAACCTCAACAACACAGGAATAGACCTTTGTCCACGTTAGGACGCTTGTTTCGTCAATGCGAAGAAATCCCCTCAACAAGAGCAAAACTTTGTCCACGTTAGGACGCACACTTCGTCAATACGAATAGAGATTCCATCATAAACTTGTCCATGTCAGGACTCGAATTTCGTCAACCCGAAGAAATCCTATCGTCATAGGAATAAAACTTGTCCTCATCAGGACTCCACATTCCGTCAACACGGAGAAATCCCGGCGACTACGCTGGGGATGAGTTGTCCGCACCTCGTCAACACGAGGAGATCCTATCGACATAGGCAATAAGATCTTATTTGCGCCTCGTCAACACGAGGAACTCTTGTCAACATAGGAATAAATTGTCCATGTCAGGACTCACATCTCGTCAACACGAGGAAATAAACCCGTCACCATGAAGAGAAATAAATTTGTCCACGTCAGGACTCCATCTCGTCAACACGAAGAACGGTAAACTTGTCCACGTCAGGACTCGCATCTCGTCAACACGAGGGAAGGTAACTTGATTTGTCCACGTCAGGACTCACATCTCGTCAAAACGAGGAAATCCTATCAACATAGAAGTAAATTGTCCATGTCAGGACACCGTTTCGTCAACACGAAGAAAGATAAATTTGTCCACGTCAGGACTTGCGCATCTCGTCAACACGAGGAACTATAAACTTTGTCCATGTTAGGACGCCCATTTCGCCAATACAAAGAAAGATATCTGCTGGGGATAAATGGTCAACGTCAGGACATCATTTCGTCAACACGAAGAATAATCAATTTGTCCACGTCAGGACTTCACATTCCGTCAACACGGAGAAATCAAATCTGTCCACGTTAGGACTAGCACATCTCGTCAACACGAGGAAATAAATCTGTCCACGTCAGGCCACACGCTTCGCCAACACGAAGAAATCCCGTCAATACAAGAATAAATTGTCCATGTCAGGACTCATATCTCGTCAACACGAGGAACTCCTATCAACATAGGCAATAAAATTTTGGCGACTTCCGGGGAAACACTTCTGTCAACCAGTAGGAAAATACATCCGTTTATCCGTACGGGGAGATACTCTGAATACAGTTTCCCTGCTTATCTCCGCAGTAGCTAACTCCATTGGTCCCAACCCACAAACCTTTTAGCGCTGACGTGACGGCGACTTTGAGGAGGACTCTACGGGGAATATTTGGAAACCAAACTGCCGGACGCCTGTTTTGATAACCGGCGGCAGCTTCTGAAATTTTGATTCATGAAACCCTTTGATGCTGACGTAATAGCAAATTTGAAGAAAATAATCTGCTGGCTGGATAAGAGAAACTTCAACAAGCAACTCTGTGGGGAAAATAGTAAGATGCATCGTATCATCACACGTCTCACAGCGAGACCTCGAACACCTGGTAATAGATCTGAGCTAGAACTCCATACTCCTGCTGAGAAAACACACCTGAAAGCAAAAGGTTAACCAACCTGATTTATGTTTCAAAATGCGTATGTTTGAAAATGGCGTAATGCTCCGTACGACACGGAAATGCTACGCGTTTGAGTAGATGCAAATATGACGATATATGCAAATGCAAATGCAGGCTCAAGCTGCTGGGGCCACTCTGATAATGATGTCTCAACAACGTGAATGTTGAGGATAAAGCCAACTCCGCTGGGGAGAACAAGTATCATAAGGTATTCCGGTAAAATAAATGCTGCTCCCACGCACGCAGACCGGAAGATCTCAGTTGTCCTGGACTTGACAAGTATATATCCTTTTAGCTTACAGAGGATAAGGATAAAAAAGATCTTTTTGAAAGCCGGAAACACAGTCAACTTTACTGGGGAGGGATTAAACATCAACTTCCACTGGGAAGAAAGAACAAACACCCTGCTGGTGAACAAACTTATCTGGGGAAGAAGCGACACTTCTGGGCAAAGCACACTGTCTGGGCACAGTTTACACATTCAGAGTTACCAATCCGCTGGGGACAGTCATCCTTACGGAGGCAAGACGACCTGTGGGGCGCAAGAAAACCATCCTTCGCGGATATAAACCTTTCAAACCAACAACTTGGTTAACTAGTGCGGGAATCTCCCATGCTGGAGATTGAGCGTGCACATCTTAGATTCGCTGAAGAGCGCAACCTCTGCAGGGACATTGATTTTGACTTGCTGGGGTTAATCCTATGGACGGCTCTCCATGAGGACACTCTCCTGGGGAAAATAATTCCCTCATTCGGGAAGGGATAAATGTCATTTCAACTCTCTGGGGATAAGCTGTGACTAGCTGAGGAATGACATCAACTGGAGTCAGGTCTTACGTCAAGCGACCTGGGCTGGGGAATACAATTCCTGACCGTTTGCGCCAAAGGTAAGAACCCTACAAAACACAAACGAGACAAAACAATCCTATACAACGGAATCTATCCGGGTTAGCATCTGTGACATTACTTCAGTCAATTCGAAGTTTTAGCAATTATTGGAAAGGGCCAGCAAGATTATGTAAGTGCAAGTTTATCATAAACATCGGCGTCTTTCACAAACAAAACAGTAAAGAACAAACATCAAGTACTGAATAACATGTTTTATTGATAACGGGCCTCTAAATAGGCAAAGTTTTGTACACTGAATGCAACTCTTGAAAAGAGGAAGTTACGCACAACCACACATAAATATATGCACAAGAAGCATAAAGAAAATACAAAACAATATTTGTATACATGTCGACAACGTGGCACCGACAAAAACCATTAGCTGATCCCTCTGTGACTCGCCTGACTCTGCGCTTTCCCGGTACTCAATCTTCGGAAGAGATTGTTTTTGGATAGACGGCCCCCAGGTACTCCTAAACCACTAAGCAATGCCGTATCAAATCCGGACTGCAGTCATTTGCTTTTTCAATCCCTAACTTTTGCGTGAACCGCCCTTTGCGGGTTTTCAATTCACCGGGATACCCTTTTTTGCCGAAGTCTCCCTTTTCAGGTTTTCGACTTCGCGGGTGTACATCTTTTCAATTTTATCCCTAACTTTTTCCCGAACCTTTTATTCATTTTTTATGGTTCACCGGGATGCCCCATTTTTGCCTGGACTCTCTTTTTACTGTCCAGCGGGTCACTTTTAAGCAAAGTATTTTTTAACTGCGTCCGAATTCTTAGGAGACGTAAAGTCCTCACCATCCATGGTGGATAGTAACAAGGCTCCTCCAGAGAAGACTTTTCTGACAACGTAGGGACCTTTGTAATTGGGGGTCCATTTTCCCCTGTGATCTGATTGTGGTGGGAGAATATTTTTCAAAACAAGATCGCCCGTCTGAAAGCTTTGAGGGCACACCTTTTTGTCGTAAGCTTTCTTCATCCGGCTCTGATACAATCGACCGTATGCTAGAGAAGCCAGTCTCTTCTCATCCATTAAGCTGAGCTGATTCAGTCTATCTTTAATCCATTCTGCCTCGTCGAGTTGGACATCATGTAAAACCCTCAGGGAAGGAATCTCGACCTCCAACGGTAACACCGCCTCCATCCTGTATACCAATGAAAAAGGGGTTGCCCCGGTTGATGTGTGTACCGTCGTACGATAACCGTGCAAAGCAAAAGGTAACATCTCATGCCAGTCTTTATACGTCACAACCATCTTCTGAACAATCTTCTTTATGTTCTTATTGGCCGCTTCGACAACGTCATTCATCTTGGGCCGGTAAGGAGAAGAGTTGTGATGCTCAATCTTAAAATTCTGACACAGCTCTTTCATCAATTTATTATTCAAATTTGTACCGTTGTCGGTGATAATTCGCTCAGGGATTCCATATTTGCAGATAATATCTCGTTTGATAAATCTGGCTACCACTTGTTTGGTCACATTGGCATATGATGCTGCTTCCACCCATTTGGTGAAGTAATCGATTGCCACCAAAATGAACCGGTGTCTGTTTGATGTCGTAGGCTCAATCTTGGAAATCATATCAATTCCCCACATCAAGAAAGGCCACGGTGATGACATCACATTCAGAGGGCTCAGAGGCACATGGATTTTGTCTGCATAAATCTGGCATTTATGACACCTCTTTGCAAACTTGAAACAGTCGGTTTCCATAGTCAGCCAATAATAACCTGCCCCCAGCAGTTTTCTCGTCATAGCATGCCCACCAGCATGTGTACCAAATGTACCCTCATGTATCTCTTCCATGAGCAACTTCGCCTCTTTCTCATCTACACAGCGTAGCAACACCAAGTCGTGGTTTCTTTTATACAGGACATCGTCCGGATTCAGATAGAAATTGCCAGCCAATCTCCTGAGAGTCTTCTGATCTCAACTGGATGCTTCAGTCGGATACTCTTTGTTCTTCAGGAAATTTTGGATGTCAAAGTACCAGGGTTTACCATCGGGAGCTTCGTCAATGGGAAATATGAATGCAGGCATATCGAGCCGAGAGATAACAATCTGGGGAGCCTCGTTCCAGAAGTTAACTTTATACATTGGAGACAATGTCGCCAGGGCGTCAGCCATTTGATTTTCTGCTCGTGGCACGTGATGCAACTCCACCTTGTCAAAGAAAGGCAACAATCTCCTTGCATAATTCATATAGGGTATCAAATTGGGCTGACGTGTCTCCCATTCTCCTTTAATCTGATTCACCACTAGAGCTGAGTCTCCGTATACATCAAGGTTCTTGATTCGCAAATCAATGGCTTCTTCCAGACCCATGATGCAAGCCTCATATTCAGCCTCATTATTGGTAACAGGAAAAGTCAATCGGGCAGTAAATGGGATGTGCGACCCATGAGGAGTAGTGATAATTGCACCTATTACGCTACCATAGGAATTTACAGCTCCGTCAAATATCAACTGCCATTTGGAACCCAACTCTGGTCCTTCATCCGGCAACGGTTCTTCACAATCTTTCATTTTCAGGTACATGATATCCTCGTCAGGAAAATCAAACCTCATCGATTGATAGTCCTCAACCGGCTGCTCCGCAAGTTACTCTGACAGAATGCTACCTTTAATAGCCTTTTGCGAGACATATTGGATATCGTATTCTGTTAACACCATCTGCCATCGGGAAATTCTTCCGGAGAGTGCTTGCTTCTGAAACACATATTTGATTGGATCCATCTTTGAAATTAGCATGGTTGTATGATTCAGCATGTATTGCCTCAAACGTTTGGCGGCCCAGGCTAGTGCGTAACACGTCTTCTCGAGCATTGAGTATCTGGACTCACAGTCGGTAAACTTCTTACTCAAATAGTAGATCGCATGCTCTTTACGTCCGGTCTCGTCGTGTTGACCGAGAACACAACCCATACTTTCCTCAAGAACCGTCAAATACATAATCAAAGGTCTCCCGGCCACTGGGGGTATCAAAACAGGAGGTTCCTGCAAGTATTCTTTTATCTTTTCGAACGCCTTTTGACAATTTTCATTCCAGGTCAACACCTGATCCTTTTTCAACAACTTGAATAACGGCTCGCATGTCGCAGTTAGGTGAGATATGAACCGAGCAATGTAGTTCAACCTCCCTAAAAACCCACGCACTTCTTTTTCTGTTTTAGGCGTCGGCATTTCTTGTATAGCTTTTATCTTTGCAGGATCAACCTCTATTCCCTTTTCGCTCACAATAAACCCCAGCAGTTTACCCGATCTCACCCCGAAGGTGCACTTGTTAGGGTTCAGTCTCAACCTGAACTTCCTAAGTCTTTTGAACAGTTTCAGTAGATTAACCAAATGCTCCTCCTCTGTCTGAGACTTGGCAATCATATCATCAACATAAACCTCGATCTCTTTGTGTATCATGTCATGAAAGAGAGTCGTCATAGCACGTTGATATGTTGCCCCAGCGTTCTTCAGTCCGAAGGACATCACTTTGTAGCAAAATGTTCCCCAGGGAGTAATGAAGGTAGTCTTCTCCATGTCTTCTGGTGCCATTTTGATCTGATTATAGCCTGAGAAGCTGTCCATGAAGGAGAATATGGAGAACTGAGCAGTGTTATCACCCAGCACATCAATGTTAGGAAGTGGAAAGTCGTCTTTCGGGCTCGCCCTATTCAAATCACGGTAGTCTACACACATTCGCACTTTACCGTCTTTCTTCGGCACTAGTATTATATTAGTGACCCATGACGGATAAGTTGTAACGGCTAGGAAACCAGCATCCCACTATTTTTGAACTTCCTCTTTGATTTTCACAGCCATGTCTGGTCTGGTTCTTCTGAGTTTCTGCTTAACAGGCGGACATTCCTCTCGCAACGGCAGACGGTGCACAACCATGTCCGTATCCAACCCAGGCATATCCTCGTATGACCAAGCAAATATATCACTATACTCTCGCAGTATCTCAATCAGCCTTTGCTTGATGTCGCTCTGCAGCGCAGCCCCTATACGGATATTTCTCACAACTTCTTCCGACCCCAAGTTGATGATCTCAATTTCCTCCTGATGAGGCAGAATGATTCTCTCTTCATGTTTCAACAAACGAGTCAGCTCCTCTGGCAAGTCGCTATCCTTAACAATCTCTTCCTCTGCTTGGAATACCGGGTACTCGAAGTCGAAACGAGTCATAGGCGGTTCGTAGAAGATGTCATCTGAAATATTAGTCTTGCAAAGGAAATGGTTAAACGCTTCAACATGCAAACAAAGCAAATAACCATGTTGCTTGGCGTAATCGTTATCGGTCCCTTGAACTTGGGCACTCCTGAAGATGACGCTGACGACGTCGGTCGATACCCTAGCCCGAACTTGTCATTCTTCACGGGAATCTCCAGTACCTGCCCCCAGCCTTTAGTCTCGCCAGTCTACACTAAAGCTTGAGCTTCCTTGTAGGATGCCACTGCTACCTCTGGCATTTTGCTGGGACCCTGAGCTTTGTCTTTAATCCGCAACCCTTCGAAGGCTTGACAAGGTGTCTCGTGTATTTCTCCGTCGACCTCAACATATCTGAACGATGACAGGTGACTGACCAAAATGTCCTCCTCCCCGCAAATGTTAACAACACTATCACCCACCATGTACTTCAACTTCTGATGCAATGTGGACGTTACGACCCCTGCAGCGTGAATCCATGGGCGCCCAAGAAGGCAGCTATAAGCTGGATGGATATCCATGATGTAGAATTCGAAATCAAAAATTTTTGGCCCCACCTGAAGCGGTAATGTTATTGACCCAAACACTGATCTTTTCGTCCCGTCAAACGCCCTCACAACCAAATCGCTGGGCGTGCAAATAATTCCCCGTATGTCCAATTTCATCATGGCTTTCTTTGGCAATACGTTCAACAATGATCCGGTATCCACCAATACACGCGACATTACGGTGCCCCGGCATTCCACCGATATATGTAAAGCCATGTTGTGCTCTCAACCCCTGGGTGTTAGATCAAAATCTGTGAAACCCAGGCTATGTCCAACATTGACATGTGCCATTACGCCCTCTAACTGATTTACAGAAACTTCTTGAGGCACAAATGACGTATCCAGAATCTTTAGCAAGGCGTTCCGGTGGGCCTCAGAACATAACAACAACGACAAGATAGAAATCTTCGGCGGCGTTTGTTGTAGGTGTTCAACAATTTTGTAGTCGCTTTTGCGAATCAGTCTCATGAACTCCTCTACGTCCTTGAGCGACGTATCCTTTTCTTTCAACTGAGTAGGCCCGCTTTCATTTACTTTGGCTTTGCCTTTGGCCAATCTCTCTGCTTCTATTTCAGGTGAGGTAAAGATCCTTCCGCTACGGGTCAACCCCCCCGTTCCAACGACATTATCAACAGCCCCAGCTGGCTGGCTATTCACCACAATCTTTTCACCATTGCAATATGCTTCTAATCCGTATGTCCACGGGACAGCTTTCGTACTCTCGAAGGGAACAAGCTCTGCTTTGGTAATCGTAATAGTTGGCCGCTGGGCGGGCGCCGTTATCGTTATAGTCTTCCTCGGGATCGTCACCGTTGCAATATCATTCTGCTTATCACATAATGCCTCCACAGGCTTCTCAACCGCAGTTCGATCAAATTGCAAGGTCCCTTCGTCGATCATAGCCTGAATGCCCTGCTTCAAATCAGTACAACCCTCAGGCTGAGTCCAACACTCTAAATAGTATTCATCACAACCAGGGAATACTCCCCCTCTGAGCAACCTGCTTTTCACCTCATTCAGTGGTGTCTTCAGTTCGTTAACATCCATCACCAAGTTCAAATCTTCTTCTGTCAAGATGGCATTTGCCCCATGATTAGGCATAGGCTGTTGTACAATATTGGGCCCCACCTGGCCAAAGTTGATGGCTTTACTGTCCAACAAGTCTTGAACTTTATGCTTGAAAGCATGACAAAATTCTACATCATGTCCGGGCGCCCCGGAATGGAATTCGCAATGCTTATTAGCGTCATACCCATAAGGAAGTACCGGTCCTGTAAGCGGTTCCAATGTTCTTTTCTCGACCAAATTCAACCCTAGCAGTGTCTGAAGAAGCTCTGCATATGTCAACAGAGGCTTATCAAATACCCTCTTCGGCTTTGCATTCTGGAACCTTCTCTGACCCTGATTCTGCTTTTGCTGCTGCTGTGGTTGTTGTTGCTGTTGTTGTTGTTGAGGAATTGGAATAGTAACACTGGTTATTTGTTGAGGTTGAATGTACTGATTTCTACCTCTGCCCCGGCCTCTACCACCAAACACAGCGCTGGTATCACCTTGTTGTCTTCCGCTGAGCGCTTTTCTCGCACCCCCAGCTGAAGTAGATTCGCCTGCCTGAATCTTTCCAATTTAAATTCCATTTTCGATCCTCTCTCCCATAAGGATCATATCGGAGAAGCTACCCATCAAAACATTGAGTAACTTGTCATAGTACATTCCTGTAAATGTCCCCACAAACATGTCATTCATCTCCCTTTCAACCAGAGGAGGGTGCACCCGAGCTGCCATATCGCGCCACCGCTGCGCGCACTCTTTGAAACTTTCACCACTTTTCTGCAACAGACTCTGCAACTGAACTCTGTTTGCCGCCAAATCGCTGTTATATTTGTAATGCATAACGAAAGCATCAGCCAACTGCTTCCAGCTTCTAATCTGAGTGGGCTCCAGTCCCATGTACCATTCCAATGAGGGTCCCGATAAGCTATCCTGAAAGAAATGCATGAGCATCCTTTCATCATTGGAATATGCAGACATCCTTCTATAATAAGAACGTACATGGACCTTTGGGCAGGTATCCCCTTTGTATTTGTCGAATGTTGGAGCCTTGAATTTTAATGGCACCCTCAGCCCTGGTACCAACCCCATAGTAGTCATATCTAACCCAGCGGAGTTCTGATTAACCACGCCTTTCATCTGCTCTTCTAGCATTCTGATCCTCTGAACAGGGTCAATGGGGCCCTCAGGTCCCATACCTCTTCCTGAAAAAGCGTCGTCCTGGTGATCCACATTCCATTCATTGCCATACCCATCGTAACCCATGTTACGGCCAAATCCTTGCCGATTGAACATAGGACCCTGTCCTCGGTTGCCAAACCCTTGATTGACCCCAGCAGGTCCAAAACCATTGTTGAAAGGAAATGCTCCAGCGCCGTTGTTATTCACATTACCGAATCCACCATTACCGTGGCCATACCCCTGATTGTTGCCGTAACCGTCATTACCAAAGCCTTGATCATTGAACCCGAAGTTCCCGTCCTGATTGACATTCCCATACCCATTGTTTCCAAAGCCAGCATTGTCACCGAATCCTTGATCGGCATCCCCAGTGTTGCCTTTGTTGTTAACAACATGCCCATCACCACCATTTCCAGTATTGCCATTACCAGCGCCAGCACCTGCACCAGTACCAGTGTTTCCGTTGACAGTCACAACAGGTGGAGTAACTACTGGTATCTCATCCTCCCGGTGAGGAGTTCCAACAGAATTGTTGTCAGTATTGCCATTTCCGTTTGTCCGCGTCAGCAGCGGCTGCACCAAGGTCTGAAGGCTCTCCTGGCCCTTGGCCATTCTCTCCATAGCTTGCATGAACAGAGTCAGCTTCTCACGGATTTCCTGCATCTCGACCTGAACTTGATCCATTATCTTCTTGCAGTTGTTTCTGGTTGAGTAGCGGTGGATTCTTTGGTCGTCAATCCTGAAAAACCTGTGAGATGCAGGAAATAAGATAAAGATTCAACAAGTAACTGGCAATGCAAAAATGAATATGCAGATGCAATACGTGTCTGTGCGTTAGGGAGGTCAACCCTTGATTCTAGTGCCAAAGTGCCAGTGCAGTGACAATGCTAAGAAGCCTAGATTCATCCATGGAGAAAACATCTCATATATTGCTGAAAAGCCCAACAAGGCAGAAATACAATATCATTGAGTGTTCAATAACAAGAAGGCATGACCTCAACCAACAATCCTGGTGATGGCCAGCACAATTCAAATAAAGCATATACAATAGTGCATAAGGTAATCAAGTGCGACCATATGCCCGATACTCCTCTAACAATTTCTTAGTCTTGGGATGATCCGGCTGAGAAAGCAACCCTTCAACGAGTGAGTCTCTTTGCCTGATAACACGCTGGAGATCCCCAATGGATTCCTCCCAAGCACCCTCTCCAAAGCACTCCTCCAGCTTCCGCTTCTGGGATGCAGACTCTTTCTTACGCTTGACAACTCTGTTCAACGAATTCTGAACGTCGTATCTCCGCATAACCTCTTCTTCAAACTTTTTCCGGCTAGCTTTCAACTGATCTTCCAGTTCAGAGATCTGCAGCTTCAGTTTGTCTTCTCTTTCTTTGTTATTTGCCAGTGTAGCATTCCAGGTTTTGTTGAATGTGGAGATCTCCCGGTAGGCTATATCAAGTGCTTTCTTCTTAGACTCCAGCATATCATGAGAGCTCTTGAAATCTATCCCCAAACGTTCACGCTTCTTTCGTTGCTCAGTCAATTCTGCACCTAACGGGTTCACCAGCTTTGTTTGCTGCTCGAAGGAATATACGGCTTCATTCCTTTCGCTCTTGAGTTGCACTAGCTCTTCTTCCAACTTCTCGTTGGCTTTCATCAGCTTTTCTTTCTCCTTCACAACCTGCTCGTATCTCTCAATAGACACAATAGTTGGCTCCTCAACCACGAGGGGAGCAGGAGGTAATACTGCAGGGAACAGCATCAGCGCCTGCTTTGCCCTATCTTGGATCCAGACTTGGTACGGAGCATAGGCTTAACTATCATTCTTACCCAACAACGACATCCCTTTCTTGCAGATGTTATTCCAAGCATGCTGAAGCTTGGATAACAATTCTCCACTCAGATCACCTGTGAAGTATAGAGATTCCTGCACTTCCTCCTCTTTTGGCAGGCTTCTCAAAGCATAACCGAATTGCCTGATCAACAATGAAGGATTGTAGTTAATGCACCCTTTTCTCCCAATCAGAGGAACGTTAGGATACTCAGCGCAGCTATAAATAATCTCCGATCCCAGTAAATCCCTATCAAACCAGACAACATCTTCTGAAGAAAGCCCCATCAGACGCTCATACCATTCCACTGTAGCTGCAGACTCAGCAAAGATACCCTTCTTGGGCAGGTGACTATCGAACCACATATATAGCAAAGACACACAATAAGATACGTTCTTGCCCCTCCTATTCTCGTTCTTATAATGCAGAGAATGATAGAAGTCTCCAATCAGTGTAGGCACAGGATTTCCTGAAGCAAATATATGGAATGCATCCAAATCAACAAAGTCAGGCATATTAGGGAACAGTACAATGCCATAGATACACAAAGCAAGGATAGCATTAAACACAATCCAACAGCCACTCTTGGCATACTCTTGTGCTTTGCCAACCAAGAACTTGAGAGAAAAACCATAAACTCCATTCCACGAGGTTAACAGCAACTCTGATGAGTCTAAATGCAGAGCAACAACCAAATCCTCCAGCTTGGGCTCAGCACCCATATGAATGAAGGGCACCCTGTTCTGAATAGTCAACTCCAAGATCTCAGCATATTCCTCCATGGTCGGAGCCAGAATAAAGTCAGGGAAAGTAAAACACCTCAGCGGGGGATCATAGAACTGCATCAGCGCGTACAATCCGTTCAGCTCATACGTGGATGGTTTGCAAACCAACCTATGCAGTTTCCCATAACTCTTCCTGAAGCTTCTCTTCACATCATCATCAGCTAAAGACATCAAACCAAGCAAAGAAGAAACATCTGGAGTAGGAAACTTGTATGCCACAGTCTTCTTCAAAGTATCCATAATAGCAGCAGACAGAAATCCGGGCAACTAGAATCAGAGGGTATGAAATGCACCTGCAGCACAGACACACGTTAATGATATGCAAAATGAGTATGCAACAATGCAATATGCAAACATGCAACAGGGATCAAGTGATATATTGCTGAAGAGATTCATCCACATCTATCTCAACAGACCCGTAATACTGCTCAAACCTGGTCTCAACAGACCCATAACAATGCTCCAATCTGGTCTCAACAGACCTATGACAAAGCTCCAACCGGGTCTCAACAGACCCATAACAAAGTTTCAACATGGTCTCAACAGACCCATAACACTGTCCTGATGAATAACCCCAAGCAACCACACATACTGATCCAATATCAAGAAAACCGGGTAGTCTGGAGGTCAAGTTTCCTGCATGCCCCAATCCCTCTCACAGGTAGGTGTCCTATCAACTGACACAAGGTACGACATCCTATGCGGTCGTTGGCGTCACAGACTTTCAAGACTGATGATACGATACCCAGAAGGTGTGGCATCATCATGTCCTGAAGAGGCCTCACTTAGCCAACTTCCAATTAATCGGTCCCCAGAGTCGACAATCCAACTAACCAACAACCCCCTCAACCCAAAGGGTTGAAAAAGAAGTCAACCAGAAGAACCTCGTCTGAGCGTGGATTTTGCGGGACACTAGTACATGCAAAGCATGCACGCGCCCACTACTTTCCACAACTAATTCTAGGTGCACTCAAGCCCAGGTCCGGCTTATCTCTCAATCTGACCCCCTACCCCAGCACAACAACAATAATATAATGCTGAAAGTAAAGACAGAAAGGTAAATCCATACAAAACCCATGACGGGAAAACAAGCGCTAGGATTGACTCGCGTAGGGAACCGTTGGAGTCCCCAGCAGAGTCGTCAGCTGTCGCTACTGCGAAAATCGGCGCCGGCTATGACAGAAGAGTCGCCACCGTGCGTTATTTATCCCAACGGAGGGAAAGGAAACGCTCAGAGTAAACCTAACGCAAAACGGGAAAGGAATGGTCGTTGCAACCAAATCCTGAATTCGGGAGTCAATTACGCAAGGGGAAGGTATTAGCACCCCTCACGTCCGCCGTACTCGACGGGATCCATGCTTGTTTTCTAGTACGGATTGTTATTCTATCTACTTTACAGGTCTGGGTTAAAAAGTAAAGAAAGTGACTCGGCAAAGTATCACACTTTATGCCTACGTATTCCCGTCTGGAACGAGAAATCAGAGTCTACGTAGTTCGCCTACCTACGGGAAATGAGGGAAAGTTGCTCGCTAGGATACGGCATCCTATGCCTACGTACTTTCATACAGCATGAAAGATCAGAGCAAACGTAGTTCGGGCTACGGAAGACACAAGCTTGTCTGACTGTTTTTTATTACCTTCAAAAAGGGTTTTTTCTTGATTAAGAGTCCAAGCGGACAAAAATGACACTTTGATGTTTGTTTTGAATCTTTTACGAAAGAAGTGTTTTTTAGTTTTTTTGCAATCTCTGACGCACTAGAGACTATGATTTGAGAGTGACTACGTCGCGTGTCACCCAAAGGGTGCCACACTAAGCAGCCAGACTACTGGAAAGAAGCTCTCCAGCAACCCTTTCTCAAATAGCTTAAGGCTCGTAACGTACGACATCGATTAACCTTATTACTGTGTTTTTGAGTGGTTTTGAGATAAGAAGAGAAAGAAGCTCTAAAAAGCCTAGGGTTGAAAAGGGAATAAAACTAACCTAATGTTGTCATGCATGGATAAGAATCCTAATGTCTGTCATAATTCCCTCCTGCACAGAGGAAATCAGAGATCCTAGGGGATAAACAGGAAAGAAAGCAAGCAAATACAGTAAAATGCATGCAATGCAACAATACAAGCGAGGCAAGGGAGTCCGGCTCAACCTTGAACCTAGGAAAACAACAGGAAAAGTGAATCAACATTCACTTCAAACCTATGGGGCAAGCTGCACAAGCCAACAAACAATACAGAAAACAAAACCCAAAGCAGAGGAGGCAGCCCAAGCAGCAGCACCAAACTTCTACAGCAAACAGCACAAGCAGTAGCTCTGATAGCAACAAGTTGATTAAACAGCAAAAAGTTGACAACAACAACCTTCATCTTCATGAATGCTCTTATCCTCAGGCTCCACTAAACCTTCAATCTTCAACAATCACCAAACTTCAACAAGCTCCTAGCTTCAACTAGCAAACTTCAACCAGTAAACAGCTTCAACAAGCTCCTAACTTCAACTTCAACAAGCAGCAAAACCCTAGCTTCAACAAGCAACCAGCTTCAACAAGCACAAACTTCATCTTCAACAACTTCAACAAGCAACCTCCCAGGGAGAAGCAATTAACAAGATCAGGTTGAAATGTTAAGTAACTTAATGACAACCAAAGGAAGCCACTAAGAACTTAACATTTTAGTAGAAAAGTACCCTCAAAGTTCTACTCTTAAAGCATGCCATTCATCCCTCCAAAGGAGATATGTGACTTCTTTAAGAGGATTTTATGTCATTGGATTGAATGGAGATGAACAATATACTCCATGTTTGAAGAAACAAGCAAAACTAATCTAATGCTCTTCCTAAAACCCTAGTTTTCCTAAGCTCCTGACAAGCACTCCACCAAAGGACAAGGCTTCATCTCCAAGCTCGTTCAAGCTCTCCAAAGCATCTTCAATTAGTCTTCATCTTCATCCAAGCACAAGAGCACCACCACCCTAATCTAAGGGGAACTATTGAATTAAACTAGTCAAGTTAGTGTGTTAGAAATTCCTAAATGTTAGTCTTCAAACTAAATCTAATTAAAATACCAAAAGTGATTGTAAAATCCTATAAAAAAATTCTAAGGGTTCCTAAACCTCTTAAGAATATCTCCATACAAAAACCAGGGGGTTAATCATTCATTAAGACCTAAAACTATGCCCTAAACCTAAGGGTACTATCCTAAAACCCTAATTATAAACCACCTATTGTTCAATGTTCAAAATAACCTAAAATTATCTCACAAAAATATGAGAAAATTACTAGGGGTACATGCATATTTAAGCTATCAAGTCCAAAAAGAATCCCTCCAAAAATCAACACCAATTAGTCATACCAAAATCAGGAAGATAGCACACCAACCATATTCAAAATAAAACCAATTAAACTTCAAAGAATGCAATTAAAAATTAAAATGCATGAAAAAAATAATTTCTCAATCCTATTAAATTCTAGACTCTTTAAGGAGTCAGGGGAAAAAATCCCACCTAAAAATGTTAATTTTCCTATTTATTATGATTTATTTCCTAAACTATATGCAAAACATAAAAAATAAAAGAAAATAACAATGAAAAAATGATAAATGCGCGTGGTATATAGCAATTCAAACCAGTTGTAATCCCAGCTAGGCCCAAAGATGGTGTGTGGATAGCGTATCTGACTAAGCCCAAAACAAAAATAAAAGAAAATCAAGGAAATTGGAGAAAACCTCGTGGCAAATAGCAATGTTTTTCAGTGTAAATCAGATCACGGGCCTATCCTGGGGTGTGAAGAGCAAAAACTCACTAAAGCCCACCCAAATGCGTTTAATGAAACGCAGAGTTTCATGAGAAACTCACTCTCCTCAGGTTTGAAACAAGATTGTGGCCCTTGGTTTATGTTTTCAGTCAAAGGTCAATGCATGATCCAACGCCCAATAAGTCATCTTCCCCAAATTTGAAAAAGGAGAGGGAAATGTTCAGGACGGTGGCCTAAGCTTTGCGCCACCGTCGTCTCCGGTTAGGTCATCCCCAAAGTTCATCAAACAACAAAACTTAACACCCAATCCTACTTGAAATCCATCACTGAATTCAATTCCAACCTCTAAATTTCCTGATTCTTGCTCAATCTTCAAAACTGATCCAAAGTTCAGACATGGCTCAAATCTTGAATCACTCCAAAACTTAAAATCAAAAGCACTAGCATGAACTACATTCTTCACTGATCAAATCTCACCATTGAACCATGCTTAACTCATCAAGAACCAGGAGTTCTACTCCTCAACAGAAATGGTGATGCACCTAATTTTGTCTCTAAACACTCCAATTCTATGCCGAAATCCATCCTAGCATCATCACTAACCTATCCTCATAATCATTTCTACTCAATTACCTATAAATTAGAGCAAAAGCTGAAAGTTGCAAACCTGGTAAAAATGGATGAACAGATGATGATTTTGCTCGATTCAAGCTCCAATTCTTTCCAGAATCACTCAAGAACCTCTTCCCAAGCTTCTCCAATCAACAATTTGCTTTGAATCCTCTTCAATCTCCAAAACCGATTCTGATATGCAGTTGAGAAATTTCAATGGCTCTCTCTTGATTCTCTTCAATCCTTGCCCAAAAATGAGATGAATACATTGCATTTGTTATATAGAGTGTGTTAGAACTCTCTAGAAACTTCTGTAACAACCACAATGAGAAATTGAAATTCTCATGCACTTTGAAAATCTCATATGCACAGCAAGTGAATTGCCCTGTTCTCAGCCTGATCTTGCTTGAATTGTTTATCTCATGAGATATAGAATTGAATGGGATGTGTATCTCCCTTGCTTTTGATCCAAAGGAAGTGAATTGGTTATGTTGCTTCCACCTTAAGTCACAAAAGGGAAGTGCTTGACAATGACCTCAAATCCAAAATGTAACATTGCCATCCTTCTAAAAATGATATTTCTGATCAATTTGACATATAACATGAGCTTGTTTGACCCTAAATCAAGAAATTCCATTTTTTGGCCTTTTAATGACTTTAATTTCTTCCTTTTTAAGCTATTTCAAGCAACTTTGTGTTCCAAGCCAAACCAAACTCTCATGACCACTTGGTTGCACTCAAAACATCATTTTGAACAAGTTCCATGTTGAACAATTTTCCATTTGAAGCTTGCAAATTGGAGTTATGGACCTATGATCACAAATGACCTATAATCACCAATACCCAAAATACCCCTGGCTTGCAAAGATCATAACTTGAGTTCTACAAATCCTATCAAGGACTCTAGTACTCTATGGAAATCTAAGAGCAAGATCTACAACTCTCATGTTGGCCAAAAATCCATTTGAAAACTCCTTGAAGGGAAAAAGTTGCTTGGAAGTCAAGTGACTTTCACAGATAAATTTCATAGTCATCTGATGACCTGTAACTTGCAAGGACCATAACTTGAGTTCTATAAATCCCCTTGAGGACTTCTAGTACTCAAATTAAAGGTATTGAGATGCTATACAAGTTTCATGTTGGCCAAAGATCCATTTGAAACTTGTACTTTGACTTATGTGGCGTTGAAGTTAGGCACTAAATAGGGTGATTTGCACTGAAACCCTAATTTAGCAACTCCCCACATCCTTGATTCTTCTTTGCTTAATCTTGGCACAACACCACATATGTATCAACATACCATTCCATGAACCCCATGACTTCAAAGTAGGCTTTGATGCTCTTCAATTACTCAATTGACCAGATGAAACCCTAGTTGACTGCACCTCAACTGTGGCTCTCATACTTGAATCAATGACTTGTCTCAGCTTCAATATGGCCCTCTAGGCATCCCATGAGATCCATACACACCTCAAATTAACATCCCATGTTTCACATCCCACTGATGATTCTCAATATTCCTCAAGATAGGAGCAAAACCCACATGTAGGCACTCAAACTTCTCAAGACTTCAAATCACTTCTTGATGGCCTGGATGACTTCTTAATCTTGGATAACACCTCTTACTAGGCTCTTCCCTTGATAGACACCCTTGATCCCTTGTTGGAGGCATGCTATGCTATGATATGCAAATGATTGAACTATGTACATGATGTAACTGTGCAAATGACAATGCAATGAAACATAAATTAGGCAAGAAAAGGTTGAGCAAATTTTGGGGTGCAACAGCTGCCCCTATTCAAACGGCTTGGACCCGACTGGGTGAAGAGCGAACGACCTTCAAACAATCGAGGTACGAGACGGTTGAATACCAAGGAAACCCGAAAATTTTCCAACCGCAGAAATAAACTGCACTGCTTGGGGAGCAACATCCCCCATCTGAATCCGGTTGTTACGGCAACAACTGATCCAACGTCTGATAATAATTCGGATCTCAACTTCAACCACCTATGTAACTCCACAGGTACTGAACAATTTTTTTTTTGTTGCAAAAACACCTCCGTCCACAACTGGACTAGCCTTGTCAACACAAGAAGAGAAACAAATTCGTCAACACGAATAGAGATTCTGTCGTCACAGGAGTAACCTTGTCCACATCTGGACCCAAATTTCGTCAAATCACGAATAAATACAAATCTGTCCACGCCAGGACTCACATTTCGTCAACCCGAAGAAACCTCAACAACACAGGAATAGACCTTTGTCCATGTTAGAACGCTTGTTTCATCAACACGAAGAAATCCCCTCAACAAGAGCAAAACTTTGTCCATGTTAGGACGCACACTTCGTCAATACGAATAGAGATTCCATCATAAACTTGTCCATGTCAGGACTCGAATTTCGTCAACCCGAAGAAATCCTATCGTCATAGGAATAAAACTTGTCCTCATCAGGACTCCACATTCCGTCAACATGGAGAAATCCCGACGACTTCGCTGGGGATGAGTTGTCCGCACCTCGTCAACACGAGGAGATCCTATCAACATAGGCAATAAGATCTTATTTGCGCCTCGTCAACACGAGGAACTCTTATCAACATAGGAATAAATTGTCCATGTCAGGACTCACATCTCGTCAACACGAGGAAATAAACCCATCACCATGAAGAGAAATAAATTTGTCCACGTTAGGACTCCATCTCGTCAACACGAAGAACGGTAAACTTGTCCACGTCAGGACTCGCATCTCGTCAACACGAGGGAAGGTAACTTGATTTGTCCACGTCAGGACTCACATCTCGTCAACACGAGGAAATCCTATCAACATAGGAGTAAATTGTCCACGTCAGTACACCGTTTCGTCAACACGAAGAAAGATAAATTTGTCCACGTCAGGACTCGCGCATCTCGTCAACACGAGGAACTATAAACTTTGTCCACGTTAGGACGCCCATTTCGCCAATACAAAGAAAGATATCTGCTGGGGATAAATGGTCCACGTCAGGACATCATTTCATCAACACGAAGAGTAATCAATTTGTCCACGTCAGGATTTCACATTCCGTCAACACGGAGAAATCAAATCTGTCCACGTTAGGACTAGCACATCTCGTCAACACGAGGAAATAAATCTGTCCACGTCAGGACACACACTTCGCCAACACGAAGAAATCCCGTTAATACAGGAATAAATTGTCCACGTCAGGACTCATATCTCGTCAACACGAGGAACTCCTATCAACATAGGCAATAAAATTTTGGCGACTTCCGGGGAAATACTTCTGTCAACCAGTAGGAAAATACATCCGTTTATCCGTACGGGGAGATACTCTGAATACAGTTTCCCTGCTTATCTCTGCAGTAGCTAACTCCATTGGTCCCAACCCACAAACCTTTTAGCGCTGACGTGACGACGACTTTGAGGAGGACTCTACGGGGAATATTTGGAAACCAAACTGTCGGACACCTGTTTCGATAACCGGCGGCAGCTTCTGAAATTTTGATTCATGAAACCCTTTGATGCTGACGTAATAGCAAATTTGAAGAAAATAATCCGCTGGCCGGATAAGATAAACTTCAACAAGCAACTCTGTGCGGAAAATAGTAAGATGCATCGTATCATCACACGTCTCACAACGAGACCTCGAACACCTGGTAATAGATCTGAGCTAGAACTCCATACTCCTGCTGAGAAAACACACCTGAAAGCAAAATGTTAACCAACCTGATTTATGTTTCAAAATGCGTATGTTTGAAAATGGCGTAATGCTCGTACGACACGGAAATGCTACGCGTTTGAGTAGATGCAAATATGACGATATATGCAAATGCAAATGCAGGCTCAAGCTGTCGGGGCCACTCTGATAATGATGTCTCAACAACATGAATGCTGAGGATAAAGCCAACTCCGCTGGGGAGAACAAGTATCATAAGGTATTTCGGTAAAATAAATTCCGGAAACACAGTCAACTTTGCTGGGGAGGGATTAAACATCAATTTCCACTGGGAGGAAAGAACAAACACCCTGCTGGTGAACAAACTTATCTGGGGAATAAGCGACACATCTGGGCAAAGCACACTGTCTGGGCCCAGTTTACACATTCAGAGTTACCAATCCGCTGGGGACAGTCATCCTGACGGAGGCAAGACGACCTGTGGGGCGCAAGAAAACCATCCTTCGCGGATATAAA
This sequence comes from Lathyrus sativus, assembly GCA_963859935.3. Classification (NCBI taxonomy): domain Eukaryota; kingdom Viridiplantae; phylum Streptophyta; class Magnoliopsida; order Fabales; family Fabaceae; genus Lathyrus; species Lathyrus sativus. Next base: position 234,414,929 of record OZ012737.1, read on the forward strand.
CCTTTCAAACCAACAACTTGGTTAACTAGTGCGGGAATCTCCCATGCTGGATATTGAGCGTGCACATCTTCGATTCGCTGAGGAGCGCAACGTCTGCAGGGACATTGATTTTGACTTGCTGGGGTTAATCCTATGGACGGCTCTCCATGAGGACACTCTCCTGGGGAAAATAATTCCCTCCTTCGGGAAGGGATAAATGTCATTTCAACTCTCTGGGGATAAGCTGCGACTAGCTGAGGAATGACATCAACTAGAGTCAGGTCTTACGTCAAGCGACCTGGGCTGGGGAATACAATTCCTGACCGTTTGCGCCAAAGGTAAGAACCCTGCAAAACACAAACGAGACAAAACAGTCCTATACAGCGGAATCTATCCGGGTTAGCATTTGTGACATTACTTCAGTCAATTCGAAGTTTTAGCAATTATTGGCAAGGGCCAGCAAGATTATGTAAGTGCAAGTTTATCAAAAACATCGGCGTCTTTCACAAACAAAACATTAAAGAACAAACATCAAGTACTGAATAACATGTTTTATTGATAACAGGCCTCTGAATAGGCAAAGTTTTGTACACTGGATGCAACTCCTGAAAAGAGGAAGTTACGCACAACCACACATAAATATATGCTCAAGAAGCATAAACAAAATACAAAACAATATTTGTATACATGTCGACAACGTGGCACAGACAAACACCATGAGCTGATCCCCCTGTGACTCGCCTGACTCTGCGCTTTCCCGGTACGCAATCTTCGGAAGAGATTGTTTTTGGATAGACGGCCCCCAGGTACTCCCAAACCACTAAGCAATGTCGTATCAAATCCGGACTGCAGTCATTTGCTTTTTCAATCCCTAACTTTTGCGTGAACCGCCCTTTGCGGGTTTTCAATTCACCGGGATACCCTTTTTTGCCGAAGTCGCCCTTTTCAGGTTTTCGACTTCGCGGGTGTACATCTTTTCAATTTTATCCCTAACTTTTGCCCGAACCTTTTATTCATTTTTTATGGTTCGCCGGGATGCCCCATTTTTTCCTGGACTCTCTTTTTACTGTCCAGCGGGTCACTTTTAAGCAAAGTATTTTTTAACTGCGTCCGAATTCACAGGAGACGTAAAGTCCTCACCATCCATGGTGGATAGTAACAAGGCTCCTCCAGAGAAGACTTTTCTGACAACGTAGGGACCTTCGTAATTGGGGGTCCATTTGCCCCTGTGATCTGATTGTGGTGGGAGAATCTTTTTCAAAACAAGATCGCCCGTCTGAAAGCTTCGAGGGCACACCTTTTTGTCGTAAGCTTTCTTCATCCGGCTCTGATACAACCGACCGTATGCTAGAGAAGCCAGTCTCTTCTCATCCATTAAGCTGAGCTGATTCAGTCTATCTTTAATCCATTCTGCCTCGTTGAGTTGGACATCACGTAAAACCCTCAGGGAAGGAATCTCGACCTCCAACGGTAACACCACCTCCATCCCGTATACCAATGAAAAAGGGGTTGCCCCGGTTGATGTGCGTACCGTCGTACGATAACCGTGCAAAGCGAAAGGTAACATCTCGTGCTAGTCTTTATACGTCACAACCATCTTCTGAATAATCTTATTTATGTTCTTATTGGCCGCTTCGACAGCGTCATTCATCTTGGGCCGGTAAGGAGAAGAGTTGTGATGCTCAATCTTAAAATTCTGACACAGCTCTTTCATCATTTTATTATTCAAATTTGTACCGTTGTCGGTGATAATTCGCTCAGGGATTCCATATCTGCAGATAATATCTCGTTTGATAAATTTGGCTACCACTTGTTTGGTCACATTGGCATATGATGCTGCTTCCACCCATTTGGTGAATTAATCGATTGCCACCAAAATGAACCGGTGTCTGTTTGATGCCGTAGGCTCACTCTTGCCAATCATATCAATTCCCCACATCGAGAAAGGCCACGGTGATCACATCACATTCAGAGGGCTCAGAGGCATATGGATTTTGTCTGCATAAATTTGGCATTTATGACACCTCTTTGCAAACTTGAAACAGTCGGTTTCCATAGTCAGCCAATAATAACCTGCCCGCAGCAGTTTTCTCGTCATAGCATGCCCACCAGCATGTGTACCAAATGTACCCTCATGTATCTCTTCCATGAGCAACTTCGCCTCTTTCTCATCTACGCAGCGTAGCAACACCAAGTCGTGGTTTCTTTTATACAGGACACCGTCCGGATTAAGATAGAAATTGCTAGCCAATCTCCTGAGAGTCTTCTGATCTCGACTGGATGCTTCAGCCGGATACTCTTTGTTCTTCAGGAAATTTTGGATGTCAAAGTACTAGGGTTTACCATCGGGAGCTTCATCAATGGGAAATATGAATGCAGGCCTATCGAGCCGAGAGATAACAATCTGGGGAGCCTCGTTCCAGAAGTTAACTTTATACATTGAAGACAATGTCGCCAGGGCGTCAGCCATTTGATTTTCTGCTCGTGGCACGTGATGCAACTCCACCTTGTCAAAGAAAGGCAACAATCTCCTTGCATAATTCATATAGAGATGTGTCTCCCATTCTCCTTTAATCTGATTCACCACTAGAGCTGTGTCTCCGTATACATCAAGGTTCTTGATTCGCAAATCAATGGCTTCTTCCAGACCCATGATGCAAGCCTCATATTCAGCCTCATTATTGGTAACAGGAAAAGTCAATCGGGCAGTAAATGGGATCTGCGACCCATGAGGAGTAGTGATAATTGCACCTATTCCGCTACCATAGGAATTTAGAGCTCCGTCAAATATCAACTGCCATTTGGAACCCAACTCTGGTCCTTCGTCCGACAACGGTTCTTCACAATCTTTCATTTTCAGGTACATGATATCCTCGTCAGGAAAATAAACCTCATCGATTGGTAGTCCTCAACCGGCTGCTCCGCAAGGTACTCTGACAGAATGCTACCTTTAATAGCCTTTTGCGAGACATATTGGATATCGTATTCTGTTAACACCATCTGGTCGGGCAATTCTTCCGGAGAGTGCTTGCTTCTCAAACGTTTGGCGGCCCAGGCTAGCGCGCAACACGTCTTCTCGAGCATTGAGTATCTGGACTCACAGTCGGTAAACTTCTTACTCAAATAGTAGATCGCATGCTATTTACGTCCGGTCTCGTCGTGTTGACCGAGAACACAACCCATACTTTCCTCAAGAACCGTCAAATACATAATCAAAGGTCTCCCGGCCACTGGGGGTATCAAAATAGGAGGTTCCTGCAAGTATTCTTTTATCTTGTCGAACGCCTTTTGACAATTTTCATTCCAGGTCAACACCTGATCCTTTTTCAACAACTTGAATAACGGCTCGCATGTCGCAGTTAGGTGAGATATGAACCGAGCAATGTAGTTCAACCTCCCTAAAAACCCACGCACTTCTTTTTCTGTTTTAGGCATCGACATTTCTTGTATAGCTTTTATCTTTGCAGGATCAACCTCTATTCCCTTTTCGCTCACAATAAACCCCAGCAGTTTACCCGATCTCACCCCGAAGGTGCACTTGTTAGGGTTCAGTCTCAACCTGAACTTCCTAAGTCTTTTGAACAGTTTCAGTAGATTAACCAAATGCTCCTCCTCTGTCTGAGACTTGGCAATCATATCATCAACATAAACCTCGATCTCTTTGTGTATCATGTCATGAAAGAGAGTCGTCATAGCACGTTGATATGTTGCCCCAACGTTCTTCAGTCCGAAGGACATCACTTTGTAGCAAAATGTTCCCCAGGGAGTAATGGAGGTAGTCATCTCCATGTCTTCTGGTGCCATTTTGATCTGATTATAGCCTGAGAAGCCGTCCATGAAGGAGAATATGGAGAACTGAGCAGTGTTATCAACCAGCACATCAATGTGAGGAAGTGGAAAGTCGTCTTTCGGGCTCGCCCTATTCAAATCACGGTAGTCTACACACATTCGCACTTTACCGTCTTTCTTCGGCACTGGTACTATATTAGTGACCCATGACAGATAAGTTGTAACGGCTAGGAAACCAGCATCCTACTGTTTTTGAACTTCCTCTTTGATTTTCACAGCCATGTCTGGTTTGGTTCTTCTGAGTTTCTGCTTAACAAGCGGACATTCCTCTCGCAACGGCAGACGGTGCACAACCATGTTCGTATCCAACCCAGGCATATCCTCGTATGACCAAGCAAATATATCACTATACTCTCGCAGTATCTCAATCAGCCTTTGCTTGATGTCACTCTGCAGCGCAACCCCTATACGGATATTTCTCACAACTTCTTCCGACCCCAAGTTGATGATCTCGATTTCCTCCTGATGAGGAAAAATGATTCTCTCTTCCTGTTTCAATAAACGAGTCAGCTCCTCTGGCAAGTCGCTATCCTTAACAATCTCTTCCTCTGCTTGGAATACCAGGTGCTCGAAGTCGAAACGAGTCATAGGCGGTTCGTAGAAGATGTCATCTGAAATATTAGTCCTGCAAAGGAAATGGTTAAACGCTTCAACACGCAAACAAAGCAAATAACCACGTTGCCATTTATTGCTAAAGAAAAAACAAGAAAAACAGGGATCACAATATTTGTATATGAAAAACGCCTTTATTTCATGATTAAAACAATGCAATACACATAATCAAGTAGCCCTAAGGTAAAATCACTATGCCCCGGGTAGGACATAGGATCACTCAACAATCGACAAAACAAATCATTACTGTTTAAGAGTCACTGGGACAATTTCTTGGATGGACCAGTTGCAGAGACTTTGTCCTGGAACGCTTGGCTTGATCCACGCGTCCATATCGCAGTCACTATCTCCGTCTTCAGGATCGGAAATAGCGTTGATTGTCTCGAAACACACCCTGTTTGGCGTAATCGTTATCGGTCCCTTGAACCTGGGCACTCCTGAAGATGACGCTGACGACGTCGGTCGATACCCTAGCCCAAACTTGTCATTCTTCACGGGAATCTCCAGTATCTGCCCCCAGCCTTTAGTCTCGCCAGTCTGCACTAAAGCTTGAGCTTCCTTGTAGGATGACACTGCTACCTCTGGCATTTTGCTGGGACCCTGAGCTTTGTCTTTAATCCGCAACCCTTTGAAGGCTTGACAAGGTGTCTCGTGTATTTCTCCGTCGACCTCAACATATCTGAACGATGACAGGTGACTGACCAAAATGTCCTCCTCCCCGCAAACGGTAACAACACTATCACCCACCATGTACTTCAACTTCTGATGCAATGTGGACGTTACGGCCCCTGCAGCGTGAATCCATGGGCGCCCAAGGCAACTATAATCGGGATGGATATCCATGATGTACAATTCGGTATCAAAAATTTCTGGCCCCACCTGAAGCGGTAATGTTATTGACCCAAACACTAATCTTTTCGTCCCGTCAAACGCCCTCACAACCAAATCGCTGGGCGTGCAAATAATTCCCGGTATGTCCAATTTCATCATGGCTTTCTTTGGCAATACGTTCAACGACGATCTGATATCCACCAATACACGCGACGTTATGGCGCCCCGACATTCCACCGATATATCCAAAGCCATGTTGTGCTCTCGACCCCTGGGTGTTAGATCAAAATCTGTGAAACCCAGGCTATATCCAGCATTGACATGTGCCATTACCCCCTCTAACTAATTTACAGAAACTTCTTGAGGCACAAATGACGTATCCAGAATCTTTAGCAAGGCGTTCCGGTGGGCCTCAGAACATAACAACAACGACAAGATAGAAATCTTCGGCGTCGTTTGCTGTAGGTGTTCAACAATTTTGTAGTCGCTTTTGCGAATCAGTCTCATGAACTCCTCTACGTCCTTGAGCGACGTATCCTTTTCTTTCAACTGAGTAGGCCCGCTTTCATTTACTTTGGCTTTGCCTTTGGCCAATCTCTCTGCTTCTATTTCAGGTGAGGTAAAGATCCTTCCGCTACGGGTCATGCCCCCCGTTCCAACGACATTATCAACAGCCCCAGCTGGCTGGCTATTCACCACAATCTTTTCACTGTTGCAATATGCTTCTAATCCATATGTCCACGGGACAGCTTTCGTACTCTCGAAGGGAACAGGCCCTGCTTTGGTAATCGTAATAGTTGGCCGTTGGGCGGGCGCCGTTATCGTTATAGTCTTCCTCGGGATCATCACCGTTGCAATATCATTCTGCTTATCACATAATGCCTCCACAGGCTTCTCAACCGCAGTTCGATCAAATTGCAAGGTCCCTTCGTCGATCATAGCCTGAATGCCCTGCTTCAAATCAGTACAACCCTCAGGCTGAGTCCAACACTCTAAACAGTATTCATCACAACCAGGGAATACTCCCCCTCTGAGCAACCTGCTTTTCACCTCACTCAGTGGTGTCTTCAGTTTGTTAACATCCATCACCAAGTTCAAATCTTCTTCTGTCAAGATGGCATTTGCCTCATGATTAGGCATAGGCTGTTGTACAATATTAGGCCCCACCTGGCCAAAGTTGATGGCTTTACTGTCCAATAAGTCTTGAACTTTATGCTTGAAAGCATGACAAAATTCTACATCATGTCCGGGCGCCCCGGAATGGAATTCGCAATGCTTATTAGCGTCATACCCATAAGGAAGTACCGGTCCTGTAGGCGGTTCCAATGTTCTTTTCTCGACCAAATTCAACCCCAGCAGTGTCTGAAGAAGCTCTGCATATGTCGACGGAGGCTTATCAAATAGCCTCTTCGGCTTTGCATTCTGGAACCTTCTCTGACCCTGATTCTGCTTTTGCTGCTGTTGTGGTTGTTGTTGCTGTTGTTGTTGTTGAGGAATTGGAATAGTAACACTGGCTATTTGTTGGAATAGCCCCTATTCGCTTACCTGAATCTTTCCAATTTTAATTCCATTTTCGATCCTCTCTTCCATAAGGATCATATCGGAGAAGCTACCCATCGAAACATTGAGTAACTTGTCATAATACATTCCTGTAAATGTCCCCACAAACATGTCATTCATCTCCCTTTCAACCAGAGGAGGGTGGACCCGAGCTTCCATATCGCGCCACCGCTGCGCGTACTCTTTGAAACTTTCACCACTTTTCTACGACAGACTCTGCAACTGAACTCTGTTTGGCGCCAAATCATTGTTATATTTGTAATGCATAACGAAAGCATCGGCCAACTGCTTCCAGCTTCTAATCTGAGTGGGCTCCAGTCCCATGTACCATTCCAATGAGGGTCCCGATAAGCTATCCTGAAAGAAATGCATGAGCATCCTTTCATCATTGGAATATGCAGACATCCTTCTATAATAAGAACGTACATGGACCTTTGGGCAGGTATCCCCTTTGTATTTGTCGAATGTTGGAGCCTTGAATTTTAATGGCACCCTCAGCCCTGGTACCAACCCCATAGTAGTCATATCTAACCCAGCGGAGTTCTGATTAACCACACCTTTCATCTGCTCTTCTAGCGTTCTGATCCTCTGAACAGGGACAATGGGGCCCTCAGGTCCCATACCTCTTCCTGAAAAAGCGTCGTCCTGGTGATCCACATTCCAGTCATTGCCATACCCATCGTAACCCATGTTACGGCCAAATCCTTGCCGATTGAACATAGGACCCTGTCCTCGGTTGCCAAACCCTTGATTGACCCCAGCAGGTCCAAAACCATTGTTGAAAGGAAAGCTCCAGCGCCGTTGTTATTCACATTATCGAATCCACCATTACCGTGGCCATACCCCTGATTGTTGCCGTAACCGTCATTACCAAAGCCTTGATCGTTGAACCCAAAGTTCCCGTCCTGATTGACATTACCATACCCATTGTTTCCAAAGCCAGCATTGTCACCGAATCCTTGATCGGCATCCCCAGTGTTACCTTTGTTGTTAACAACATGCCCATCACCACCATTTCCAGTATTGCCATTACCAGCGCCAGCACCTGCACCAGTACCAGTGTTTCCGTTGACAGTCACAATAGGTGGAGTAACTACTGGTATCTCATCCTCCCGGTGAGGAGTTCCAACAGAATTGTTGTCAGTATTGCCATTTCCGTTTGTCCGCGTCAGCAGCGGCTGCACCAAGGTCTGAAGGCTCTCCTGGCCCTTGGCCATGCTCTCCATAGCTTGCATGAACAGAGTCAGCTTCTCACGGATTTCCTGCATCTCGACCTGAACTTGATCCATTATCTTCTTGCAGTTGTTTCTGGTTGAGTAGCGATGGATTCTTTGGTCGTCAATCCTGAAAAACCTGTGAGATGCAGGAAATAAGATAAAGATTCAACAAGTAACTGGCAATGCAAAAATGAATATGCAGATGCAATACGTGTCTGTGCGTTAGGGAGGTCAACCCTTGATTCTAGTGCCAAAGTGCCAGTGCAGTGACAATGCTAAGAAGCCTAGATTCATCCATGGAGAAAACATCTCATATATTGCTGAAAAGCCCAACAAGGCAGAAATACAATATCATTGAGTGTTCAATAACAAGAAGGCATGACCTCAACCAACAATCCTGGTGATGGCCAGCACAATTCAAATAAAGCATATACAACAGTGCATAAGGTAATCAAGTGCGACCATATGCCCGATACTCCTCTAACAATTTCTTAGTCTTGGGATGATCCGGCTGAGAAAGCAACCCTTCAACGAGTGAGTCTCTTTGCCTAATAACACGCTGGAGATCCCCAATGGATTCCTCCCAAGCACCCTCTCCAAAGCACTCCTCCAGCTTCCGCTTCTGGGATGCAGACTCTTTCTTACGCTTCACAACTCTGTTCAACGAATTCTGAACGTCGTATCTCCGCATAACCTCTTCTTCAAACTTTTTCCGGCTAGCTTTCAACTGATCTTCCAGTTCAGAGATCTGCAGCTTCAGTTTGTCTTCTCTTTCTTTGTTATTTGCCAGTGTAGCATTCCAGGTTTTGTTGAATGTGGAGATCTCCCGGTAGGCTATATCAAGTGCTTTCTTCTTAGACTCCAGCATATCATGAGAGCTCTTGAAATCTATCCCCAAACGTTCACGCTTCTTTCGTTGCTCAGTCAATTCTGCACCTAACTAGTTCACCAGCTTTGTTTGCTGCTCGAAGGAATATACGGCTTCATTCCTTTCGCTCCTGAGTTGCACTAGCTCTTCTTCCAACTTCTCGTTGGCTTTCATCAGCTCTTCTTTCTCCTTCACAACCTGCTCGTATCTCTCAATAGACACAATAGTTGGCTCCTCAACCACGAGGGGAGCAAGAGGTAATACTGCAGGGAACGGCATCAGCGCCTGCTTTGCCCTATCTTGGATCCAGACTTGGTACGGAGCATAGGCTTGACTATCATTCTTACCCAACAACGACTTCCCTTTCTTGCAGATGTTATTCCAAGCATGCTGAAGCTTGGATAACAATTCTCCACTCAGATCACCTGTGAAGTACAGAGATTCCTGCACTTCCTCCTCTTTTGGCGGGCTTCTCAAAGCATAACCAAATTGCCTGATCAACAATGAAGGATTGTAGTTAATGCACCCTTTCCTCCCAATCAGAGGAACGTTAGGATACTCAGCGCAACTATAAATAATCTCCGATCCCAGTAAATCCCTATCAAACCAGATAACAACTTCTGAAGAAAGCCCCATCAGACGCTCAGACCATTCCACTGTAGCTGCAGACTCAACAAAGATACCCTTCTTGGGCAGGTGACTATCAAACCACATATATAGCAAAGGCACACAATAAGAGACGTTCTTGCCCCTCCTATTCTCGTTCTTATAATGCAGAGAATGATAGAAGTCTCCAATCAGTGTAGGCACAGGATTGCCTGAAGCAAATATATGGAATGCATCCAAATCAACAAAGTCAGGCATATTAGGGAACAATACAATGCCATAGATACACAAAGCAAGGATAGCATTAAACACAATCCAACAGCCACTCTTGGCATACTCTTGTGCTTTCCCAACCAAGAACTTGAGAGAAAAACCATAAACTCCATTCCACGAGGTTAACAGCAACTCTGATGAGTCTAAATGCAAAGCAACAACCAAATCCTCCAGCTTGGGCTCAGCACCCATATGAATGAAGGGCACCCTGTTCTGAATAGTCAACTCCAAGATCTCAGCATATTCCTCCATGGTCGGAGCCAGAATGAAGTCAGGGAAAGTAAAACACCTCAGCGGGGGATCATAGAACTGCATCAGCGCGTACAATCCGTTCAGCTCATACGTGGATGGTTTGCAAACCAACCTAAGCAGTTTCCCATAACTCTTCCTGAAGCTTCTCTTCACATCATCATCAGCTAAAGACATCAAACCAAGCAAAGAAGAAACATCTGGAGTAGGCAACTTGTATGCCACAGTCTTCTTCAAAGTATCCATAATAGCAGCAGACAGAAATCCGGGAAACTAGAATCAGAGGGTATGAAATGCACCTGCAGCACAGACACACGTTAATGATATGCAAAATGAGTATGCAACAATGCAATATGCAAACATGCAACAGGGATCAAGTGATATATTGCTGAAGAGATCCATCCACATCTGTCTCAACAGACCCGTAATACTGCTCAAACCTGGTCTCAACAGACCCATAACAATGCTCCAATCTGGTCTCAACAGACCTATGACAAAGCTCCAACCGGGTCTCAACAGACCCATAGCAAAGTTTCAACCTGGTCTCAACAGACCCATAACACTGTCCTGATGAAGAACCCCAAGCAACCACACATACTGATCCAATATCAAGAAAACCGGGTAGTCTGGAGGTCAAGTTTCCTGCATGCCCCAATCCCTCTCACAGGTAGGTGTCCTATCAACTGACACAAGGTACGGCATCCTATGCGGTCGTTGGCGTCACAGACTTTCAAGACTGATGATACGATACCTAGGTGTGGCATAATCATGTCTCTAAAGAGGCCTCACTTAGCCAACTTCCAATTGATCGGTCCCCAGAGTCGACAATCCAACTAACCAACAACCCCCTCAACCCAAAGGGTTGAAAAAGAAGTCAACCAGAAGAACCTCGTCTGAGCGTGGATTTTGCGGGACACTAGTACATGCAAAGCATGCACGCGCCCACTACTTTCCACAACTAATTCTAGGTGCACTCAAGCCCAGGTCCGGCTTATCTCTCAATCTGACCCCCTACAAAACCCATGACGGGAAAACAAGCGCTAGGATTGACTCGCGTAGGGAACCGTTGGAGTCCCCAGCAGAGTCGCCAGTTGTCGCTACTGCGAAAATTGGCGCCGGCTATGACAGAAGAGTCGCCACTGTGCGTTATTTATCCCAACGGAGGGAAAGGAAACGCTCAGAGTAAACCTAACGCAAAACGGGAAAGGAATGGTCGTCGCAACCAAATCCTGGATTCGGGAGTCGATTACGCAAGGGGAAGGTATTAGCACCCCTCACGTCCGCCGTACTCGACGGGATCCACGCTTGTTTTCTAGTACGGATTGTTATTCTATCTACTCTACAGGTCTGGGTTAAAAAGTAAAGAAAGTGACTCGGCAAAGTATCGCACTTTATGCCTACGTATTCCCGTCTGGAACGAGAAATCAGAGTCTACGTAGTTCGCCTACCTACGGGAAAGGAGGGAAAGTTGCTCGCTAGGATACGGCATCCTATGCCTATGTACTTTCATACAGCATGAAAGATCAGAGCAAACGTAGTTCGGGCTACGGAAGACACAAGCTTGTCTGACTGTTTTTTATTACCTTCAAAAAGGGTTTTTTCTTGATTAAGAGTCCAAGCGGACAAAAATGAAACTTTGATGTTTGTTTTGAATCTTTTACGAAAGAAGTGTTTTTTAGTTTGTTTGCAATCTCTGACGCACTAGAGACTATGATTTGAGAGTGACTACGTCGCGTGTCACCCAAAGGGTGCCACACTAAGCAGCCAGGCTACTGGAAAGAAGCTCTCCAGCAACCCTTTCTCAAATAGCTTAAGGCTCGTAACGTACGACATCGATTAACCTTATTACTGTGTTTTTGAGTGGTTTTGAGATAAGAAGAGAAAGAAGCTCTAAAAAGCCTAGGGTTAAAAAGGGAATAAAACTAACCTAATGTTGTCATGCATGGATAAGAATCCTAATGTCTATCATAATTCCCTCCTGCACAGAGGAAATCAGAGATCCTAGGGGATAAACATGAAAGAAAGCAAGAAAATACAGTAAAATGCATGCAATGCAGCAATACAAGCGAGGCAAGGGAGTCCGGCTCAACCTCGAACCTGGGAAAACAACAGGAAAAGTGAATCAACATTCACTTCAAACCTAGGGGGCAAGCTGCACAAGCCAACAAACAATACAGAAAACAAAACCCAAAGCAGAGGAGGCAGCCTAAGCAGCAGCACCAAACTCCTACAGCAAACAGCACAAGCAGCAGCTCTGACAGCAACAAGTTGATTAAACAGCAAAAAGTTGACAACAACAACCTTCATCTTCATGAATGCTCCTATCCTCAGGCTCCACTAAACCTTCAATCTTCAACAATCACCAAGCTTCAACAAGCTCCTAGCTTCAACCAGCAAACTTCAACCAGTAAACAGCTTCAACAAGCTCCTAACTTCAACTTCAACAAGCAGCAAAACACTAGCTTCAACAAGCAACCAGCTTCAACAAGCACAAACTTCATCTTCAACAACTTCAACAAGCAACCTCCCAAGGAGAAGCAATTAACAAGATCAGGTTGAAATGTTAAGTAACTTAATGACAACCAAAGGAAGCCACTAAGAACTTAACATTTTAGTAGAAAAGTACCCTCAAAGTTCTACTCTTAAAGCATGCCATTCATCCCTCCAAAATAGATATGTGACTTCTTTAAGAGGACTTTATGTCATTATATTGAATGGAGATGAACAATATACTCCATGTTTGAAGAAACAAGCAAAACTAATCTAATGCTCTTCCTAAAACCCTAGTTTTCCTAAGCTCCTGACAAGAACTCCACCAAAGGACAAGGCTTCATCTCCAAGCTCCCTCAAGATCTCCAAAGCATCTTCAATTAGTCTTCATCTTCATCCAAGCACAAGAGCACCACCACCCTAATCTAAGGGGAACTATTGAATTAAACTAGTCAAGTTAGTGTGTTAGAAATTCCTAAATGTTAGTCTTAAAACTAAATCTAATTAAAATACCAAAAGTGATTGTAAAATCCTATAAAAAATTCTAAGGGTTCCTAAACGTCTTAAGAATATCTCCATACAAAAACCAGGGGGTTAATCATTCATTAAGACCTAAAACTATGCCCTAACCCTAAGGGTACTATCCTAAAACCCTAATTCTAAACCACCTATTGTTCAATGTTCAAAACAACCTAAAGTTATCTCACAAAAATATGAGAAAATTACTAGGGGTACATGCATATCTAAGCTATCTAGTCCAAAAAGAATCACTCCAAAAATCAACACCAATTAGTCATACCAAAATCAGGAAGATAGCACACCAACCATATTCAAAATAAAACCAATTAAACTTCAAAAAATGCAATTAAAAATTAAAATGCATGAAAAAAATAATTTCTCAATCCTATTAAATTCTAGACTCTTTAAGGAGTCAGGGGAAAAAAATTCCACCTAAAAATGTTAATTTTCCTATTTATTATGATTTATTTCCTAAACTATATGCAAAACATAAAAAATAAAAGAAAATAACAATGAAAAAATGATAAATGCGCGTGGTATATAGCAATTAAAACCAGTTGTAATCCCAGCTGAGCCCAAAGGTGGGGTGTGGATAGTGTATCTGACTAAGCCCAAAAAAAAAAAAAAAGAAAATCAAGGAAATTGGAGAAAACCTCGTGGCAAATAGCAATGTTTTTCAGTGTAAATCAAATCATGGGCCTATCCTGAGGTGTGAAGAGCAAAAACTCACTAAAGCCCACCCAAATGCGTTTAATGAAACGCAGAGTTTCATGAGAAACTCACTCTCCTCAGGTTTGAAACAAGATCGTGACCCTTGGTTTATGTTTTCAGTCAAAGGTCAATGCATGATCCAACGCCCAATAAGTGATCTTCCCCAAATTTGAAAAAGGAGAGGGAAATGTTCAGGACGGTGGCCTGAGCTTTGCGCCACCGTCGTCTCTGGTTAGGTCATCCCTAAAGTTCATCAAACAACAAAACTTAACACCCAATCCTACTTGAAATCCATCACTGAATTCAATTCCAACCTCTAAATTTCCTGATTCTTGCTCAATCTTCAAAACCGATCCAAAGTTCAGACATGGCTCAAATCTTGAATCACTCCAAAACTTAAAATCAAAAGCACTAGCATGAACTACATTCTTCACTGATCAAATCTCACCATTGAACCATGCTTAACTCATCAAGAACCAGGAGTTCTACTCCTCAACAGAAATGGTGATGCACCTAATTTTGTCTCTAAACACTCCAATTCTATGCTGAAATCCATCCTAGCATCATCACTAACCTATCCTCATAATCATTTCTACTCAATTACCTATAAATTAGAGCAAAAGCTAAAAGTTGCAAACCTGGTAAAAATGGATGAACAGATGATGATTTTGCTCGATTCAAGCTCCAATTCTTTCCAGAATCACTCAAGAACCTCTTCCCAAGCTTCTCCAATCAACAATTTGCTTTGAATCCTCTTCAATCTCCAAAACTGATTCTGATATGCAGTTGACAAATTTCAATGGCTCTCTCTTGATTCTCTTCAATCCTTGCCCAAAAAATGAGATGAATACATTGCATTTGTTATATAGAGTGTGTTAGAACTCTCTAGAAACTTCTGTAACAACCACAATGAGAAATTGAAATTCTCATGCACTTTGAAAATCTCATATGCACAGCTAGTGAATTGCCCTGTTCTCAGCCTGATCTTGCTTGAATTGTTTATCTCATGAGATATAGAATTGAATGGGATGTGTATCTCCCTTGCTTTTGATCCAAAGGAAGTGAATTGGTTATGTTGCTTCCACCTTAAGTCACAAAAGGGAAGTGCTTGACAATGACCTCAAATCCAAAATGTAACATTGCCATCCTTCTAAAAATGATATTTCTGATCAATTTGACATATAACATGAGCTTGTTTGACCCTAAATCAAGAAATTCCATTTTTTGGCCTTTTAATGACTTTAATTTCTTCCTTTTTAAGCCATTTCAAGAAACTTTGTGTTCCAAGCCAAACCAAACTCTCATGACCACTTGGTTGCACTCAAAACATCATTTTGAACAAGTTCCATGTTGAACAATTTTCCATTTGAAGCTTGCAAGTTGGAGTTATGGACCTATGATCACAAATTACCTATAATCACCAATACCCAAAATACCCCTGGCTTGCAAAGATCATAACCTGAGTTCTACAAATCCTATCAAGGACTTCTAGTACTCTATGGAAATCTAAGAGCAAGATCTACAACTCTCATGTTGGCGAAAACTCCTTGAAGGGCAAACGTTGCTTGGAAGTCAAGTGACTTTCACAGATAAATTTCATAGTCATCTGATGACCTGTAACTTGCAAGGACCATAACTTGAGTTCTATAAATCCCCTTGAGGACTTCTAGTACTCAAATTAAAGGTATTGAGATGCTCTACAAGTTTCATGTTGGGAAAAGATCCATTTGAAACTTGTATTTTGACTTATGTGCCTTTGAAGTTAGGCACTAAACAAGGTGATTTGCACTGAAACCCTAATTTAGCAACTCCCCACATCCTTGATTCTTCTTTGCTTAATCTTGGCACAACACCACACATGTATCAACATACCATTCCATGAACCCCATGACTTCAAAGTAGGCTTTGATGCTCTTCAATTAATCAATTGACCAGATGAAACCCTAGTTGACTGCACCTCAACTGTGGCTCTCATACTTGAATCAATGACTTGTCTCAGCTTCAATATGGCCCTCTAGGCATCCCATGAGATCCATACACACCTCAAATTCACATCCCATGTTTCACATCCCACTGATGATTCTCAATATTCCTCAAGATAGGAGCAAAACCCACATGTAGGCACTCAAACTTCTCAAGACTTCAAATCACTTCTTGATGGCCTGGATGACTTCTTAATCTTGGATAACACCTCTTGCTAGTCTCTTCCCTTGATAGACACCCTTGATCCCTTGTTGGAGGCATGCTATGCTATGATATACAAATGATTGAACTATGTACATGATGTAACTATGCAAATGACAATGCAATGAAACATAAATCAGGCAAGAAAAGGTTGAGCAAATTTTGGGGTCAACAGTCATCAGTCAGAGGGAGCAACTCATACATGGCTTACTCGCCCGACCTGGTCATCCTGAGACAGTGAAGTTGCTTGTGGATTTCCAGACTCTTCGTCTAGCTTGACTGTCTTTCTTTGTATCTTGACCATCGCTAGGCTTGTTGGCTGAGGTCATTCCTACTTCGTACTCAGTTGATGTGTATGCACACTGCCTGTTGGCTTGTTATTATATGAAGAGTTATCATTATGTTCGCTTGTCTAGAGGGCTTTTTCTTTATCATTGATGTTTCTTCTAGAAACTAGAATCGAGGGGGAAAATCTCCCTGCCGCATATTTACATGTCTGCATTTTAGCATTTTTCGCATTGCAGGTGCATCGGAACTGTTTTCTTATCTCCTGTTTATTTTTAGTGTGCTCCAGGATTGCTGATAGAATAAATCACCGGTACGCGACTAGAGCAAATCAGAGGAGGATCATGGAACAAATGCAAGAGCAAATGCAGATTGAGATGCAAGAGATGAAGGATAGGATGACTCAATTTATGGAAGTCATGCAAAACGTCACCAAGGGGCAAGATCAGCTTTAAACTTTAGTGCAGCCTTTGATTGCACGGGTTGACAACGATGGAGTTTTACATGGTGGCATAGCTACCAACCCACCTCATGTTGAGAATCTGAATGCTAATAATGGTATACCATTGGTCATCCCCAATGTTGGTGGGACTGACAATGGTAATGGTACTGGAAATGGGAACGTCGAAACCAACAGAAACGTTGGTGGAGGTAATGGAAATACAGGGATTGGAAATACTGGTTTCGGCAATGTCGCCGCGAATGTTGGATTGGGTAACAATGGTTTCGGTAATGCTAGCAATAATGGCATTGGTGTTGGAGCCTACAACGTGGGATTTGGTCCAGGTAATATCAACAACGGTCTTGGAAACAATGGGTATGGCCCTACAATTAATCGGAATGCTTATTGTCCAACTTTTGCTGATTGTAACAATGGAGACCATCGTTGGGATTAAGATCATCAAGACGATGTATTCTCTATGCAGGGTATGGGTGTTGAGATGCCCGCAGAAGCTGATCGAAGGTTTAAATTTTTGGAGGAACAAATGAAGAACTTTACCAATCAAAACTCTATGGGGTTAGATATGGCTAATCTAGGGTTGGTACCTGACTTGAGAGTGCCACACAAATTCAAGGCTCCCACTTTTGACAAATATAAAGGGGACACCTGCCCAAGGGTTCACGTGCGGTCATACTATCAGAGAATGTCGATGTATTCAAGTGATGAGAAGATGTTAACGCATTTCTTTCAGGACAGTTTGTGTGGACCGTCACTCGAATGGTACATGGGGTTGGAACCTGCTCAGGTCAATAGTTGGAAAAGCTTGGCAGAGGCTTTCGTGAAGCACTACCAATATAATAGTGACCTTGCTCCCAACAGGGTCCAGCTTCAAAATCTTTACCAGAAAAGTAGCGAGTGCTTTAAAGAGTATGCCCAAAGGTGGCGGGAGCTTGCAGCTAGGGTGCAGCCACCGATGGTGGAACGTGAGTTGATGGACCTTTTTATGGGAACTTTCTCTGGTATGTATTACGAGAAGTTGCTCAACGGTATGACCGGCAGTTTCTCCGACATGATACTCATGGGTGAGCACATAGATAACAACATTAAGATTGGGAAGATTCAGGCGGGTGAAGGATCCTCAGCTAGAGGAGGAGGAAAGAAGGTCTTTGGCAATAGATGGCGTGAAGGAGAAACCAATTTAGTGTCGGGCTTCCAAGGAAGATGGAGGAATCAACCTCACAACCAATATCAACAACAGGTTGCAAGTGTTACGATCCCCATACAACAACCACAACAACAACAACCACAACAACAACAACTACCACAACAACAACAACAACGGCAACAACAACCACCTCAACCGAACCAACAAGGGTATAGAAGGTACCCAACACGGCCCAGGATGACAGAGAGAGTGTTTGACCCATCGCCAATGCCATATTCTCAAGTACTTCAAGCATTGTTGCAATTGTAGTTGGTTCAAAAGAGGACTATGGCCCCTTTAACAGGCACACCACCGCCCGACTTTAATATAAATGCACGATGTGAGTTCCATTTTGGGGCACCCGGCCATACCATTGACAACTGCAAAGCTTTCAAAAATAAGCTGCAAGATTTGATCGATAGTAAAGCAGTAGACTTTTCACATGATGCGCCAAATGTTGTGCAAAACCCTATGCCAAATCATGGGCCGGCTAGGGTTGGTGTTGTTCTGATTGAGGAGGGGTTGGATCTGGTAGCTGACGTGAACGAGCTAAAAATGCCTTTAAGCTTCGTGAAGGAGAAATTGTTGGAGGGGGGAGTGTTCCCAGGATGCAATGAAGGGTGTGACAATTGTTTAAGCCATCCCGAGGGGTGTGAAGATTTGAGAAGATATATCCAAAGCATGATGGATGAAGGAACCTTGCAATTTGACCGAACTGCAGAGAAGAAGCCTGTTGAGGTAACTGTTAAAGAGCAAGATGAAGTCACAACAATTTCAATCCCATACAAAACAATTATTATTCCAGTGCCTCCAAGGCCACCTACCATCACCATCACTAAGGCAGGCCCTGTGCCATATGAAAGTACTAAGGCTATCCCATGGAATTATGGAGCCGAGGTATACTATAACAGGCAGAAGGTAGAACTGGAAAGCCTACCTGTTGATTCAGTTGATAATCTTGTTGGATCTAGAGGGATTACGAGAAGTGGTAGAATCTTTGCACCGCCCGAGGTGGTGGCGGAGAAAGCTGATAAAGGAAAAGGAAAGTTGGTAGAGGAAACTCCTCAGGTGGTGGGGAAGGAATCTCTAGCAAAGGATATGGAAGAGTTCATGAAGTTGATTAGAAAAAGCGACTACAAGATAGTCGATCATCTGTAACAAACTCCTTCTAAGATCTCCATACTATCATTGCTAATGTGTTCAGAAGCGCATCAAAATGCGTTATTGAAGGTTTTAAGCACTGCTTACGTGCCACATGAAATATCGGTTAATCAACTCGAAGGAGTTGTGGCACATGTAAACGCAGGAAACGGTCTGGGATTTACCAATTTGGACTTAACGCCAAAGGGCAGGAAGCATAACCTGGCGTTACATATTTCATTTGAGTGCCGAGGAACTGTAATATCGCATGTCCTTGTTGACACAGGTTCGTCCTTGAATGTGCTTCCCAAGAAAACTTTAATGAAGATAGATCATCAGGGTCTTTACTGTACACCAAGTGACTTGGTTGTGCGAGCCTTTGATGGAACCAGAAGATCTGTTTTTGGAGAAATAACACTGCCTATCCAAGTTGGCCCAGAGGTGTTTGAGGCGGTATTTTACATCATGGACATTCAGCCTGCTTACAGTTGTCTGCTAGGTCGTCCATGGATACATTCTGCTGGCGTCGTTACTTCCACATTGCATCAAAAGCTGAAGTATATGGTTGGGGGCAGTATTGTGACCGTCTATGGGGAGGAGGACATAATGATCAGTCACCTGTCATCTTTCAAGTATGTTGAAGTGGATGGCGAGATTCATGAGACTTTGTGTCAGGCTTTCGAAGGGGTTCAGATTAAAGATAAGTTTCCCGCCATAATCAAAGAACCAGTAGTGGCCATGTCTTCATTCAAAGGGGCTCAAGCGGTAGTTCAGGCAGGGGCAACCCAAGGCTGGGGTCAAGTTCTGGATATTCCTAACAAGCAAGACAAGTTCGGCATAGGATATCGTCTGTCTTCTTCGTTCTCGCAAAGGGCGCCAAGGTTCAAGGGGCCAGTTGTGTTTACTCCGGGAGGAGTCAATTTCGAGAGGATCAATACTGTATCTGACAACGAAGACGGAGATAGTGATTGTGACATGGATCATAGATTAAGCCGAGCATTCAGGGACAAAGGCTATGCAATTGGTCCATCGAGGAATTTGTCCAAGTGACACGTGAACAATAATGATTTTGTTTATCAGTTTTTTGTGTAACCCCATGTTCTACCCGGAGCATGGCGGTATTCTATTCAGGGCCTGTTTGCTTATGTTTGAGCAATATTTTCATCATTAATCCAAAGGGCGTTTTTCTCATTCAAATTTTGTGATCCTTGTTTTTCTTCTTTTTGTTTTCTAACAATAAAATGGCAATGTGGTTTGTGTTTGTTTTGTTTGCATATCATTTAAGCATAAAATCATCATCATTACAGGTTACACATTTCAGATGCCATCGACTCAGACTCGTCTATGACTTGTTGTGACTTTGACAATCCGATCTTTCAAGCAGATGGAGAGATTGACGAAGACAAAGACCTACCCGAGGAGCTTGCTAGGTTGTTGAGACAAGAAGAGAAGGTCATTCTGCCTCATCAGGAGGAAGTTGAAGTCATCAATCTAGGAACTAAGGAGGATAAGAAGGAAGTCAGAATAGGGGCTGCGCTACAAAATGATGTCAAGCAGAGGTTGGTTGAGTTACTCCAAGAGTATAAAGATGTTTTTGCTTGGTCATATGAAGATATGCCTGGACTCGACATAGATATCGTGGTCCATCACCTGCCTCTTCGAGAAGGTTGTCATCCTGTTAAACAAAATTTGAGAAGAACCAGGCCTGATATGGCAGTGAAGATCAAGGAGGAAGTTCAAAAGCAATTAGACGCCGGATTTCTTGCCGTGACAAACTACCCTTCATGGGTCGCCAACATCGTACCTGTGCCTAAGAAGGACGGCAAGGTCAGGATGTGTGTTGATTATAGGGACCTGAATAGAGCAAGCCCAAAAGATGATTTTCCGCTCCCCCATATTGACGTGCTCGTTGATAACACCGCGCAATACTCAGTGTTTTCTTTCATGGATGGTTTTTCCAGATACAATCAAATTAAGATGGCGCCAGAGGATATGGAGAAAACGAATTTTATCACACCTTGGGGGACGTTTTTCTATAAGGTGATTCCTTTTGGTTTGAAGAACGCAGGGGAAACTTATCAGCGAGCAATGGTGACCCTCTTTCATGACATGATTCATCATGAGATTGAGGTTTATGTCGATGATATGATTGCAAAGTCCCAGACAGAAGAGGAGCATCTGGTGAATCTTCTAAAGTTGTTTGAGAGATTGAGAAAGTTCAAACTAAGGCTGAATCCAAACAAGTGTACGTTCGGCGTACAATCAGGAAAGTTATTGGGGTTTATTGTCAGTGAGAAAGGTATTGAGGTTGATCCCGCGAAGATCAAGGCAATTCAAGAAATGCCAGCATCGAATACCGAGAAACAAGTTTGTGGTTTCTTAGGTAGATTGAACTACATTGCTCGGTTCATATCTCACCTCACAGCCACTTGTGAACCATTATTTAAATTATTAAAGAAAGATCAGGCGGTCGTTTGGAATGAGAATTGTCAGAACGCGTTTGAGAAAATAAAAGAGTATTTGCAAGAACCTCCAATACTGATACCTCCAGTGGCTGGAAGACCTTTGATTATGTACTTAATGGTTCTTGAGGACAGTATGGGTTGTGTCCTCGGTCAACACGACGAGACTAGAAGAAAAGAGCATGCTATCTACTATCTGAGTAAAAAGTTCACAGATTGTGAGTCCCGTTATTCAATGCTCGAGAGGACGTGTTGTGCACTCGCTTGGGCCGCCAAACGTTTAAGACAGTACATGCTTAA
Organism: Lathyrus sativus; assembly: GCA_963859935.3. Taxonomy (NCBI): domain Eukaryota; kingdom Viridiplantae; phylum Streptophyta; class Magnoliopsida; order Fabales; family Fabaceae; genus Lathyrus; species Lathyrus sativus. Next base: position 234,436,710 of record OZ012737.1, read on the forward strand.
CCATACAACCATGCTGATTTCGAAGATGGATCCGATCAAGTATGTCTTTGAAAAGCAAGCGCTCTCAGGAAGAATTGCCAGATGGCAAATGGTACTGACAAAGTATGACATTCAATATGTTTCTCAGAAGGCCATCAAAGGAAGCGTTCTATCACAGTACCTTGCCGAACAGCCTATCGAAGACTATCAGCCGATGAAGTTTGATTTTCCTGACGAAGACATTATGTTCCTCAAGATGAAAGATTGTGATGAACCGTTACCAGACGAAGGTCCTGAACTCGGCTCCCAATGGAAGTTGATATTTGACGGCACAGTCAATTCATATGGAAGTGGAATTGGGGCAATCATTACAACACCCCATGGGTCTCACATCCCATTCACTACCATATTGACGTTTTCGGTCACCAATAATGAGGCTGAGTATGAAGCGTGTATCATGGGTCTCGAAGAAGCTATTGATTTGAGGATCAAGAATCTCGATGTATATGGAGATTCAGCGCTAGTTGTGAATCAAATCGAAGGAGAATGGGAAACTCGTCAACCTAATTTGATTCCTTACATGAATTATGCAAGGAGGTTGTTACCTTTCTTCGACAAGGTGAAGTTTCATCATGTACCGCGAGCAGAAAATCAAATGGCAGACGCTCTGGCAACGCTGTCTTCGATGTACAAAGTTAATTTTTGGAATGAAGCTCCCAAAATAGTTATATCCCGACTTGATATACCAGCTTTCATATTCGCCATTGAGGAGGCCTCCGATGGAAAGCCGTGGTATTTTGACATCCAGAATTTCCTTAAGAACCAAGAGTATCCGACTGGGGCATCCAGTCGTGATAAGAAGACTCTAAGGAGATTGTCTGGCAATTTTTATATGAATCAGGATGGTGTTCTTTATAGAAGAAATCATGATTTAGTGCTGATAAGGTGTGTGAATGAAAAAGAAGCAAACTTGCTTATGGAGGAAGTCCACGAGGGTACTTTTGGTACGCATGCAGGCGGACATGCCATGTCTCGAAAGATATTGCGAGCTGGGTATTATTGGCTCACGATGGAGTCAGACTGTTTCAAATTCGCGAAGAAATGCCATAAGTGTCAAATTTATGTCGACAAGATTCATGTGCCACCTTGTCCTCTGAATGTCATGTCTTCTCCATGGCCCTTTTCCATGTGGGGAATTGATATGATTGGAAAGATTGAGCCTACTGCATCCAATGGACATCGTTTCATCCTAGTGGCCATCGACTATTTCACCAAATGGGTCGAAGCAGCTTCTTATACCAATGTCACCAAGCAAGTTGTGGCCCGATTCATCTAGAGGGACATCATCTGCCGATATGGAATACCTGAAAGGATCATTACTGATAATGGATCTAACCTAAATAACAAGATGATGAAAGAGCTATGCCAGAATTTCAAGATTGAGCATCATAACTCTTTTCCCTATCGTCCGAAGATGAATGGCGCGGTCGAGGCGGCCAACAAAAATATCAAGAAGATAGTACAAAAGATGGTTGTAACCTATAAAGGTTGGCACGAGATGTTTCCCTTTGCTTTACATGGATATCGCACCTCGGTGTGTACTTCAACTGGGGCAACTCCCTTCTCATTGGTATATTGTATAGAAGTTGTCCTGCCACTGGAAGTCGAGATACCTTCCTTGAGAATTCTAGCTGATGTCAAACTAGACGAAGCAGAATGGGTGAAGAACAGGTTGAATCAACTCAGTTTGATGGATGAGAAAAGGTTGGCGTCTATCGCATATGGTCGTCTATACCAAAGTAGAATGAAGAATGCCTTTGATAAGAAGATACGTCCTCGAAGCTTTCAGGCAGGTGATTTAGTGTTGAAGAGGATCCTCCTGCCACAAAATGATCACAGGGGAAAATGGACTCCCAATTTCGAAGGTCCGTACGTTGTAAGAAAAGTTTTCTCTGGAGAGGTTTATTACTTTCAACTATGGACGGTGAAGATTTCACGTCCCCTGTGAATGCGGACACAGTTAAAAAATACTTTGCTTGAAGAGACCCGCTGGAAAGAAAAAGAAAGTCCAGGCAAAAATGGGGCATCCCGACGAACCATAAAAGGATAGGTTCGGACAAAAATTAGGGATAAAAAGAAAAAAAGAGGTAAACCCGCGAAGTCGAAAACCTGAAAAGGCGACTTTGGCAAAAATGGGTATCCCGGTGAATCGAAAACCCACAAGGGCGGTTCAGGCAAAAGTTAGGGATTTGAAGAGCAAACAACTGCGATCTGCGCACGACATCATGATCTTAGTGGATTATGGGAGGACCCGAGAGTCCTAATCAAGTCAATCTCTTCCGAAAATGAAGCATCGGAAAAGCATCGAAGTCATACGAGTCATAGATGAGTCGTCCCATGGTGGTTGTCTGCACCACATTGCCGATATTTTGTAAATCTTTTGCATTTCTTATTTTGTCTCTGCGCAACTTTCTCATTTCAGGAGTTGCACCCTTTGTAAATTTGCCTATTTTCAGGCTGTTTATCAATAAAACATACCATTCAGAAAATCTTTGTGTGCTTTGTTTCAATTTTTGGCATTTGTTTGTGAAAAAGTGCCCTATGGTTTTGATGATTTTGCACCTACATAAACTTACAGGCCTCGGCCAATAACTGTTAAAACTTTGATTTAACTGAACAACATCACGGATGATGATCAAGATAACCTTTGTTGTGTAGTATCTTGTTTGCCTTTGCAGGTTTGTTACCCTTGGGGCATCTCTCTAAAAAGGTACGGATGGAGCTGTTCTCCCCAGCCAGAGTTTGTTCCCCAGCAATTAAAAGTGGTTTCTTCGCCCCAGCATGGTGGTGCGCGCGTAGGTGTACGGTTATCCCCAGCAGTTGGTCGACGCACATTTCTAATCCCCGCGGAGTACATGTGCATGCTTACTCCCCATACAAATAAAGATGATAGACTGAGGTCTCCAGTTGATTTGATCCCCCCAATAGGTCAAGATGTGGAGTACATATGAAAGTTTATCTCCAGCAGAGTAGGGTCATTCCTAAGGAGTGGATGGGGAATTATTCCTCAACAGTGGAGTGAATCCAGGGTTTGCATCCCCAGTACGAGTCTGTTTGCACTAGACATCTCTAGTCCTTTCCCCCAGCGGAGTGGGCTCCCTTTCTTTAGCATTTATTTTGCTAGAGTGGTTCCGTTGCATCTGCATGCGTATATAGCATCTACCCAAATGCGTAGCATTTCCATTTTGTATGGAGCATTACGCCATTTTCAAACATATGCATTCTGAAACATAAACCAGGTTGTTACCTCTTTGCTTTCAGGTATATTTTGCAGGTGATTGTCATCCCTGCCCATGCGGACTGCGGTTTGTGAAGCTCTTTCCTCCAAATGTTTCGGTTTTCTGATGGCGAAGTCAGATGTCTGTTGTTCTGATGGCGAGATCAGATGTTTGTTTTCTGATGGCGAGATCAGATGTTTGTTTTCTGATGGCGAAGTTAGATTATTGTTTTCTGACAGTGAAGTTAGATGTCTATTGTTTTGATGGCGAGATCAGATGTTTGGTTTTATGATGGCGAGATCAGATGTTCGTTTTCTGATGGCAAGATCAGATGTTTGTTCTCTGATGACGAAGTTAGATGTTTGTTCTTTGACGGCGAAGTTAGATGTTGTTTCTCTAACGGCGAAGTTAGATTGTCGTTTTTTGATGGCGAGATCAGATTGTTTGTTCTCTGACGGCGAAGTTAGATGTTTGTTCTCTGACGGCGAAGTTAGATGTTTGTTCTTTGACGGTGAAGTTAGATGTTGTTTCTCTGACGGCGAAGTTAGATTGTCGTTTTCTGATGGCGAGATCAGATTGTTTGTTCTCTGATTGCAAAGTTAGATGTTTGTTCTTTGACGGTGAAGTCAGACATTGGTTCTCTGATGGCGAGGTCAAATGTTTGGTTTTCTGATGGCGATATCAGATGTTCGTTTTCTGATGGCGAGATCAGATTGTTTGTTCTCTGACGGCGGAGTTAGATGTTGGTTTTCTGATGGTGAGGTCAGATGTTTGGTTCTCTGACGACGAAGTTAGATGTTAGTTCTCTGACGGCGAAGTTAGATTGTTGTTTTCTGACAGTGAAGTTAGATATTTGTTCTCTAACGACGAAGTTAGATGTTTGTTCTCCGACGACGAAGTCAGACCTTTGATTTGCTGGCGGTGATGTCGGAATTATTTCTATCTTTTGGTTTTCTGGCGGTGATGTCAGACTTGTGTCATCTTTGATTTCCTGGCAGTGATGTCGGATTTGTTATTCAATTAATTCTGGTGCCTGACGGCGTAGTCAGGGTATTCTTCAATTCAGTTATCTCTGGAGATTTTTGTTTGCAGTATGGTTGGCAACTTTCCGGGTTCTTTGGGTATTCAACCGTCTTTTACCTTGATTGTTTGAAAGTCATTCGCTTTTCATCCATTCAGGTCTAAGTCACTTGAATAGGGGCAGCTGTTGTACCCCCAAAATTTGCCCAACCTTTACTTTACTTGGTTTATGTTTCTAGCATATTGCATTGCATAACATTTTGCATTTACAGGGGATCAAAAGATGTGTGTTTGACAAGAGGAGTTTGACAAGGGTTACTATGGAGCTCATCTAAGTGTTTATGCCAAGTGCTAATGGCCACAGTTGAAGCTGGTGCAGTTAGGGTTTTCATCTGGTCAACCTTAAGTCAACTATGAAACTGAAGGAGATTAAGACTCAATTCCAAGTCTTTATGATCATGGAATGTTATGTTGAAACATATGAGATGCCATTTCAAGATCAATTCATCAAGAATCAAGAGTGTAAGAAGTTACTGAGCTAGGGTTTCTAAGCTTCCTCAGTGTAAAATCCCATGTTCAGTGCCTAACTTCAAGACCACCTATCTCAAGATACAAGTGTAATATCACTTTAAGATGGACATGAAACTTGTAGAGCTTGTTCTTAGCTTTCCAAAAAGTACTAGAAGTCCTCCATTGGATTTATAGAACTCTAGTTGTGAAGCTGACAAGTTACAGGTCCTTAGATAAATGTGATTTTAGTCAACAAAAGTCAACCAACTTCCAAGACATTTCTGATCTAGAAGGATGTTTCTCCTCAACTTCAAGTGAACATGAAAGTTTTTCCTTATGGTCTTATCTTTCCAAAAAGTCCTATAAGTCCTTCATCTGATTTGTAGAGCTCAAGTTATGAGGCTTGCAAGGCAGGGGTATTTTGGGAAAGTAAGATTATAGGCCATTTTCATTATAGGTCCATTTCACCACTTTGCACACTTCAAATGGAAATCTTTCCAACATGAAACTTGCTCCAAATGGTGTTATTTGGTTAACCAAACCTTAAGAAGTCATGGAATTGATTTGGAATGAAGAATTGGTATGAGGAAATTCATGGAAAAAGCCTTAAAAGATCAAAATTGCACTTAATTCATTTTTTTGAACATTTTTGTGAAAATAAGTGCATATTTTGAGTGCAAAACATGTTTTAAGAACATTGGCAATTTCAGAATTTAGATTTGAGTTGTTTTTACATGGCATTTTCAAGATTTCTTCAATAATAAGCAACACATCAATACCTCACCACAAAGCCAAACCAAGGAGCAATTCTCTCCTTTTTGATCAACATTGACATTGTACAAGTCCACCATGCCTCTTTACAGCCTAGAGAAGTACAAATTCGTGTACCTTTGAAGTGGAAAAAGGGGTGAAAATTTTCAAAATTGTTTTGGGCTTAGGAAGCTTTCATTGGGCTTTCTTTTGATCAAAATCCAAAGTACATAAACTCCAAAACATTTCCAAAGCTTCGTAACTCAGATTTGGAGAGAAATTGAGGAAGAACACTTTGAATAAAGAGAGCAAAAAGTGAAATTCGTTTTTTCATTTTCTTTGAGTTTCAAACACTTTTAAGTATCCAAACACATTCCTTCAATGATCTAGAAACTTTCTGGGCAGTTTATTTCAAGCTTTGGTTGCACATTGAACCATTATTGAAGCTTTTTTGAGGTTACTAACTTTTCAAAATATCTCATGGTTTAAGCTTCTATTTCATGCCATTTTTGCATATTATTACTCCTTGTACATCATAGATAAATATTGGTATCATTTGGTTTCCGTTTGTGAACTTTTTTTTATTTTGCTCATTTCCTTGTTGCTTTCATTTCTCTTTATTTAAGCCATATTTTGACAAACTAATGACATATTATTGATCCTCATTATGAGTAGATCGATTTGCATATAAAGTTTGTCGAAAACAGACGATTTTTCGCGAAGCCATGTTGTTGTTCATACTACCCGCAGTGGCCGGCGCGAGGTAGGGGATGACCGGAAAATTTTCCGGCCGGCCAGCGCCCCCCCCCCCCCCCCCACCCCCCACCCCCACCCCCATTTTCTGATTTTCTGTTTTTTTATTTTTTTTTTCTGGGCTTAAGTGAAGTGTTTTCTGCACCCCCGTTTGGCCCATTCACGTTTTTACTCTCACTTTTCTTGCTATTCATACCATGTTTTTTTCATTTAAATTTCAGTTTTTATTTAAAGTTGTTGGGCTTAAGTGACACGCTTTCGGCACCCCCCAGGGAGGCCCACACGCGTTTGGCTTGTGTTCTGTTGCTATTTGTCACACATAATTTCATTTACTTCCTTTATTTCATTTTTATTTTATTTTGTTGCTGTTTAGAAGTTAATTCTTTTAAAATAGTTCCAATGACTATAAAAATTCACAAAAATATGTTTTGGATTCCTTGGGATGTCCTCTTAATTTAGGATATTTTTATTTTATTTTATAATTTTATTTTCATTTAAAAATAGGATTAGTCATGGGAAGTGTTTTATTTGGCTTAGTTTTTAACATGTCGTGTTCTTTAATTTATTTCTCTCATGTCCCTTTGATCCCATGAATAAGATTCAATCCTCATATCAATGATGAGTTGAGGAATTTTTGATGACCATTTTCCCCCTGACTTGTTGACTTTTGAATTGACTTTTGATGCATTTCATTTGACCCTAAACAATCCTCCTTCACAATGGGGCACCCTTGTGAATCAATTTCTATGGTGATGTTGTGAAGTGACCTTGATTGAGATCTTTTGGCCTATGATTACCAACATGTTTATGAGCTTCTAGCATTTTATTTATTAATTTTTGAATCATTTTCCTATTTTTAGAGGAACTTGCAAGTCAAGTTACTCAAAGGGAGGTTCACACATACATCTTGACCTAGTTTGACTTGGATATGACAATTTTGGATCCTTTGAGCTCTCAATGCCTATTGTTTCATGTTTATAACATGTTAAGGATGATGCTTGCTCATTTTTAGGTCATTATATTGTGTTTAGCTTGTTCTTTTGTTGGTTTACTTTTGAGTTGCCAATTAGGGTTTCATTATGAAACATGCTTGCATTCCTTTGAGAATTTGCTTGCATTTCCTTGTGGTTTACTTGCCCTTTTCTTTTGAGAACTTGTATTTCATGTCCCTTACTGTCCAATGACATAGGAGTGTCAGTTAAGGTGGTTTGGTTCCTCCTTTGGAGAAACTTGAAGCCTACCTAAAGTGGTGGAATCCTTGAGGACACTTCTTGGTGTTTTCTTTGCACTTCTTCATGATTCATTTGCTTTTGCTTTTGATACATTTTAGTTAATGTTTCTTGTTGTCCAATGACATAGGAGTTTCATTTAAGGTGGTTTGGTCCCTCCTTTGGAGGTACTTGAAGCATACCTAGAATGATGGAATCCTTGAGGACATATCTTGGTGTTTTCTTTATGTTTCTTTGTTTTGGTTAGTAATGCTCATGGTTGAGTGAATTTTATGAGGACCTTTCTGCCCTCATATTAGCCTCCCATTCTCACTTTGTCTGAAGACTTATTTACCTTTCATTTATGGTTGATTTTGTGCCTTATGGTTTATGTTGTTTGGTTTAGGCCATTTCATCCCATTTTAGCGCACTTGTTTGTTTTCATTGGTGCATTTCCTTATCCATTATTTTCTTGCATATATCATATTGTTGTTTGAGGTTGAGATGAGCATGTGGAGGCTACTTCCCCACACTAATTTCCTCCCTCATTCCATGTTTGCATTCTTACAATGTTTATGTTGTTTTTGTTTCCTCTTTTGTCTCTTTTCCCTTAGGACTCTAATCTCTCTTGTTCAAGAGAGGTTATGATAGACATTAGGATCTTAACCATGTATGATAACATTAGGATAGTTCCATCCCTTTTATCCCAACTTTAGGAGCATTGTGCATGACAACTTTAGGGTCCAGTTTCCCCTTAGTTTGTGTCTTTCTCTTCTCATCTCCTAAGCAATCCAAAACACCTAATAAAGGTTAATGAGTATTGTACGTTACGAGCCTTAAGATATTTGGGAAATGGTTGTTGAAGGGTCTCCCTTCAATGGCTTGAGTGATTAGTGTAGCACCCTTTGGGTGATATGCGACACATTCACTCCTGAGTCATAGTCTCTAGTGCAATACGAATTGCAAACCAATTCAAAAACACTTTTTCTCTAAAAAACACAAAAAAAACAATCATTCAAACTCTTTTTTGCCCTTTGGGGCCTTTAACCTTTGAGAAATCATTTTCATAACAAGAGTGTTGTTAACCCTTAGTTCTACCGCAAACGGTAACGCCTAAGTCTCCCATGGTCGAGATGCATACATCAAACTGCTAGAACTGATTGTTAACCCTACTCGTTTAAAACTGTTGAACAAACCTGTGTTCCCCGTTACCCCGAACTACGTTCGCTCTAATCTCTCATACCTGTTGAGAGTACGTAGGCACAAGACGCAATGTCTTGGCGAGCAACCTTCCCCCCTTTTACCCGTAGTTAGGCAAACTACATTGACTCTGACTTCTCATTTCAGATGAGATACGTAGGCACGAAGCGTCGTTGCTTTGCCGAGTCACTTCTTTTCCTTTTGTCCTTAAGCCTGTAGTTAGATAGTTTAAACACCCTTTTAGATAGACAACAAGCATGGATCCCGTCGAGTACGACGGACGTGAGGGGTGCTAACACCTTCCCCTTGCGTAACCAACTCCCGAACCCGAGATTTGGTTGCGACGACCAGTCTTATCGCTCTTTTCGTTAGGTTTTCTCTGAGCGTTTCCTTTCCCTCTCTCGGGATAAATAACGCACGGTGGCGACTCTTTTGTTATTGCCGGACTTCGATTTTTGTAGTAGCGACACAAAAGAACCCGGAAATTTGCACCCCGCGGGAATGCAAAACAGCGACGACCAACCAAGAGTCGGAAAACGACGCGCTGGGGATAACCATCCAATATAATCTGAAATTTATCCAAAAGATACCAACCAAAAGTCGGGAAAATGCCAGGAGGATACCAACCAAGAGTTGGAACAACCAAAGGCCAACGGATACCAACCAAGAGTTGGGAAACAACCAAAGATACCAACCAAGAGTTGGGACAAACCCTGCTGGGAAACAAAAGAGTAGCCAAACAGCTTTGTGGCGACTTCATCGGGGAAAGAGTAGACTAATCAGACGACTCTGTGGAGAACAAACTAGCAGCACCATCCAAAAGATGGGATGAGGTGTAACTCTCTAGGGACAAAACCACCCCTACCAATCAAGAGTCGGAATCCATACTAACCGCAATTTACATGGCGAAACGACTTCGCTGAGGAGGTATACTGACCACAAGTCGGAATCAACAACCAGAGAACCAAGGTTACCAACCAAGAGTTGGAAAAACATCAACAAACGATCACACCAGATATGGCGACCTCACTGGGGAATCAAAGGCGACCAACCAAGAGTTGGAAAATGAACCGACGTCCATGGCTGACTATACAGGAGAAACCATAACCACCAACCAAAAGTTGGAAAACACCAGATCTCCTTATCAACCAAAAGTTGAGATAACGACTCTGCAGAGGAATAAGGGAAGACTACTAACCAAAAGTTGGGACAACAATAGACGTCCCAGTCCGACCCTACTGGGGAATAGGGGAATACCAACCAATAGTTAGAATCACCATGGAACACCATTGATCAAAGGTTGGAACACAAGCTACTAACCAAGAGTTAAGATTGCTGGGGAAAGATCCTCATCGACCAAAAGTTACTAACCAAGAGTTAGGATAGCTGGGGGTCTCTACACGAAGCTGACTCCACCATAGAAGACTGCCAACCAAAAGTTGGGATGATCATCCCAAATTATCAACCAAGAGTTGAAATAAAAGGCTACTAACCAAGAGTTAGAACAACAACTACTAACCAAGAGTTAGAATAACAAAGATTGCCAACCGAAAGTTGGAATAGAGACTCCGCTCGGGGAAATCAAAGATTACCAACCAAATAGTTGGGATCACTTTCTAGGCCAACCAAAGGTTGGAACACCAAATACAATCATCTGCACCACGGTGAGGGGTGCCAACCAAGAGTTGGAATCCTCGACTCTGTTGAGAGAAATAAAGAATACCCACCAAAAGTTGGAATAACATCCAAACGCCACTAGATCATCAACCAAAAGTTGAAATAAAACAACGATGACCAACCAAAAGTTGGAACAACTTTGTTGGGGAAGAACCACAATCTTGACCTGGGAAGGCAACACTCGCAAGCGACTCACCTGAGGAAAGCGAAGACATTTACCCAAACGACCCAGCTGGGAAGAATCTGATAAAATAACCAACCCAAAATTCCATCCTTACGCGGATAACACGAAATCCCCTTGATTCAAATAATCTTTGCCGAAATGAAATTCGGTCCCAATACACCAAACCTGGCTTATGCTTTAGATGCTTATGTTTGAAAATGGCGTAATGCTCCATGCGAAATGGAAATGCTACGCATTTGGGAGGATGCTAATGCAAAAATGCAAATGCAAAAGAACCAACCTAGCAAAATAAATGCTAGGGAGAAAAGATACCCACTCCTCCAGGGAGAGAGAACAACCCCTACCGGGAAGAGAAATCCACACCGCTGGGGATCCAACCTTTTAGGGACTTGAATAGCTTTGCAGGGAAAAAACAATTGACCACCGAAGATTGACTTTATCCTGCTCGAGAAACCAACCCTGAATGGCATTCCAAAGAACTCCACTCTGCTTGGGATTACATCAAATATCAACTTGTCTTGCCGAGGAATATCAGATACTCCTACTCTACAGGGAACTTGAATCTACTGGGGAAATCCCAGACTCCCGTTCTACCACCTACCCTGTCGAGGGAACCAGCTCTGCACCCTGCTGGAGAACATCCTGAACCGACTCCGTGGGGAAAGGTCTTCACCGACCTCCGCTGGAGAAGAAAACTGGTTTACATACCACCCTGCCGCTGAGGGAAACACTTTTATCCTGCCCCGCTGAGAACAAACTCTACCCTGCTGGGGACTCACTTTCTCAAGAAGACAAAGCTTTGTTCTGTTGGGGATATAACATCTCAAACTTGATAATCGAACTCTGCCGGGGAGAGGACATAACTCTGCCGGAGATAAGATGACCACTTCACTGGAGAAGCGAGATCTCTGCTATGGGAGCATACCTCTTCGTTGTTCATGCTTGAATGTATTTACCTGTGGGGAACAAGTTCGTTCTGTCGGAAATATCACACTTAACCCACTGAGAATACCCGACTCACGACAATTGTTACTTGCGACTTAAACTGCTGAGGAATAGAGAATCTCACCCGGCTGAGAGAACCCTGTTGACCTGCAACAAAGAAAAACAACAGAAATGTTCTACATGTGAAATGGTTACCTCAGTTACCATCCGTGATACCTGCCGATCAAGCAAAATCAACGCTTCTGTTATGCTCTGTACAGCCTCTTGCTTTCACCTGCAATGTTTACCAAAATAACAGACATTCCGCAAACAAAACAGTAAAATGGACAAGAAAAAGAAAGCTCTTTGACTGAAGTGAATACTTTATTGATGAGAGGCATGTAAATAGGCAAATTACAATTCAGATGCAATTCTTGAAAAGAGGTAATTGCTCAAAAATAATAAAACAAATACAATAGAAATGTCGGCAATGTGGAAGCAGACAACCACCATGTGTCGATTCGGCTATGACCTGTATGTTTTCGATGTTCCCCGTGTTTTGTCTTCTGACAAGACTGACTGAACTGATTCCTTTCCTTCGGGATAACTGCTCACAAGCTTACAGATCGAACGCAGACCGTGATCATTTGCTTTTTAAATCCCTAACTTTTGCCTGGATCGCCCTTTCGGGTTTTCAATCCACCGGGATACCCATTTTTGCCAAAGTTGCCTTTTCAGGTTTTCAACTTTGCGGGTTCATTCTTTTAATTTTTTATCCATAATTTTTGCCATAACCTTTTCTTTTTATGGTTCGTCGGGATGCCCCATTTTTGTCTGGACTTTACTCTTTTTGTGTCCAACGAGTCTCTTTCAAGCTAAGTATTTTTTAACCACGCCCGCGTTCACAGGGGATGAAAAATCTTCACCATCCATAGTAGATAGCAATAAGGCTCCGCCAAAGAAAACCTTTCTTACCACATATGGACCTTCATAGTTAGGAGTCCATTTTCCCCTGTGATCTGTCTGAGGAGGAAGGATCATTTTCGACACCAAATCACCCGTCTGGAAGCACCGAGGACGCACCTTCTGATCAAAGGCTTTCTTCATCCTACTCTGGTACAACCGGCCATGCGCAATGGCTGCCAATCTCTTCTCATCAATCAAGCTTAGCTGATCTAACCTGGTTCGCACCCATTCAGCTTCGTCAAGCTTCACATCCGATAAAACCCTTAAAGAAGGAATCTTAACTTCTAATGGCAGGAGTGCTTTCGTACCATACACCAGTGAGAAAGGAGTTGCCTCGGTTGATGTATGCACCGAAGTACGATAACCGTGAAGAGAAAAAGGCAACATCTCGTGCCAGTCTTTGTAGGTCACAACCATTTTTTGCATAATCTTCTTGATATTCTTATTAGCTGCCTCAACAGCACCATTCATCTTCGGACAATATGGAGAAGAATTGTGATGTTCGATCTTGAAACTCTGACACAGTTCCTTCATCATTTTGTTATTCAAATTTGAACCATTATTAGTAATGATTCTCTCTGGAATACCATAACGAAAATGATGTTCTTCTTTATGAATCGGGTGACCACCTGCTTCGTGACATTGGCGAAGGATGCTGCTTCTACCCACTTCGTAAAGTAATCAATCGCGACCAGAATGAAGCAATTCCCATTAGAAGCAGTCGGCTTAATCTTTCCAATCACATCAATTCCCCACATGGCAAAAGGCCAAGGAGATGTCAACACATTCAGAGGAGCTGGTGGCACATGTACCTTATCCGCATAAATTTAGCATTTATGGCATTTTCTGGCGTATTTGAAACAATCGGATTCCATAGTCATCCAATAATACCCAGATCTCAACAACTTTCTAGCCATTGCATGTCCACTAGCATGAGTGCCAAAAGAACCCTCGTGGACTTCCTCCATCAATAGGTTTGCTTCAAGTTCATCAATACAACGCAGCAAGACCATGTCAAAATTTCTCCTGTAGAGCACATCGTCCTTGTTCAAATAGAAATTACCAGCTAACCTCCTCAGAGCCTTTTTATCCTTGCTGGATTCCCCAGATGGGTACTCATGAGTCTTGAGAAAATGCTTGATATCGAAATACCAAGGCTTTCCATCAGATGCTTTCTCAACGGCAAACACAAAAGCAGGTATATCAAGACGCATGATGGTGATCGCAGGAGTTTCATTCCAAAAATTCACTTTGTACATCGAAGCGAGCATGGCCAAGGCGTCTGCCATCTGATTCTCAGCCCTCGGCATATGATGGAAATCAACTCTATCGAAGAAAGGCAGCAGTCTCCTTGCATAATCTCTATAAAGTACCAGGTTGGCCTGACGAGTTTCCCATTCTCCTTTGATTTGGTTAACGACCAACGCTGAGTCACCGTACACATCCAGATTCTTAATCCTCATATCAACGGCCTCTTCTAAACCCATAATGCAAGCTTCATACTCGGCTTCATTATTGGTGCAAGCGAATGTTAATCGGGCAGTGAACGGTATATGAGAACCGTGAGGAGTATTAATGATCACACCGATTCCATTACCATATGAATTAACCGCTCCGTCGAAAACCAATTTCCACTGAGATTCTCTCTCAGGACCCTCATCAGGTAAAGGATCATCACAGTCTTTCATTCTCAAAAACATGACGTCTTTATCTGGGAAGTCAAACTTCATCGGCTGATAATCCTCAATCGGCTGTTCCGCGAGATATTCTGACAGGACGCTTCCCTTAATGGATTTCTGGGAAACGTACTGAATATCATACTCTGTTAACACCATTTTCCAACGGGAAATCCTTCCGGAGAGTGCTTGTTTTTCAAAGACATATTTGATTGGATCCATCTTCAAAATCAATGGGGTTGTGTGGTTTAACATGTACTTGTCGCGGTGAAAATCGGATACCAAACTATTGATTAGTTTGAATCTTTAATTCATTTTGCAACCGAACTTTGATTTGTCCAAAGGAAGGGATAAAGATCGAAATTCCCACTATGCAATGCAAATGCAAGCTAGAGAGTTATAGGTTCGGGGGTTGGTTAAACTTAGGGAAGGTACTAGCATCCTAAGTTTCTGCAGTACTCTACAAGAACCTCTTGTTTTATATTGTTTATTGCTAAGTGTTTATCTGCTTAATGTATAAAAGACCCTAGTGGTTTATATCTAAGTATACTCGATAAGATGTCGCATCTTATGCCTACATATCCTTACGGGAGTGGAATCAGAGTATCTGTAGTTCCCCTAAAGGGTTAGAGGAGTTCTTTGACAGTGGTCAAAGTTCCTACGGGTTTTGGGGTGGTTGATTGATTGGTTTTAGGAGAAGAGACGTGTTGTCATTTTAAGGGAGATATAACCGCCACAAGGTGTAGGAAAATAGTCTTTGCATCGTCTTAAGAAAAGGACTTACGTACTCGGATAGGGATCAACGAGGTACAGCTTTATCTCTCTTAAGGCAAAGTTCCTACGGCTTGATTGTATTGTTGTGGGGTGGAGATTTTATCTCGCTTAAGATGATTAACACCTATTTCTCTATTGTGTTTGAATATTGTATTGATTTGAGTTGATTGTTTGAATATTGTTGTAGTATTGTGTGAGTTTGTGTTGAGTTTGTTTCTATGTTGTAAGATGAAGGTCCTTCCTATGGGGTAGGATCTATCCTAGAGATCGACTTGAACGGGATCAAGGATCAAATGGGAGAATGATGCAAATGAGATGCACTACACACAAGTGTTGACTTATGTGTAGGTTTTTCCTTTGGACGGATGCAATTGCAAGAAAGTAAATATGATAATATAGTTGCGGAAGGTAAAGACAGATAGATAAACATACATGTACGCATGAAAGCGCTGAAGTGTAGGTGAATGTGTCGTGAATGTGCACGGTTGATTTGTAGTTTACCCTGTTGATTGATTTTAGTTTGAATTAAAAGAAAAATGTTGATTTGATTTTTAAATGTTGGATCAATTAATTTTATTTGAATTATACTTATGAGAAAATATATTTTGGTGAGGTTGATCTTTTTGGGAACAATTAATTGAGTTTATTTGAGAGAAAAGTGGTATTTGATTTTTTTGTTTTAGCAAAAGTTGTTTTATTTTAATTAGATTTTAATAGAAAGGATTTTAATTAATATAGACTTGAGGAAAAAGGTTTTATTAAATGGAATGAATTAGTTATCATAAAAGGATAAAATTAATTTGAATAAAAAGGGTTGTTTTATTATTATTAAATAAAAGTTATCTAAAAGAGATTTTAATGAACAATTCCAATTAATTTGAATAGGGTAATTAAAAAAGGTAAAGTGAATGGGATATATCAAACTATTTATGATTAATTAAACAAAAAGAAAACCAAATAAATAAATAAAAGGAGATTAGTTCAAATTAATAAAAAAAACTAATTTAATTACCGGTTGATTAATAAGAGTTTATTGTTTGTTTTAATTTAAAATAAGGTTTATTAATATAATAATTATTTAATTAATTAAAAGGTTGATTATTACTTAAGTTAAGGGGTGGATTAAGGGTTTAAAGTGCGGTTTGACAGATGATTAGGGTGTGTGGGTGTGTGGTTAATGTTCGTGGTTAATGTATACAGATAGCAATTACAAACATAAACGAAACGACAAGAACGACAAAGAAGGAAGGAATGCCGTGAACCCTAATCCCCAAATCGCTCGGGCTTCTCCCTCTCTCTCCGATCTTCTCTTTCGGTTCCTTCCATTTACCGTCTCCTTCCAAGCTTCGATTCCCCTTTGTTAAACCTACAACACAACCGAAAAGATCAATAGTTCAATGATCCTCACGAAAAAATGAAACCTTACCAACGATTGGCGACAGCGGAGCCGATGAGGATGGGTGTTTTGTGAGTTTGAGTCTGCGGTGGCCTGAGCTGGACTCGTCAACGGGAAAGATAAGTTCCTTCTTTTCTTGTTTTCTGAGTTTACGGGGTTTTTAGGGTTTTTCTCCATCTTAGGTTATTTTTTCCGACCCCTTCTCCTCTTTCTGTAGTCTCCTTTTATAGGCTTTACCGAGAATCAAATGTGTTGATTGAAGAAGATTGTTGCTTTGAATGTGGATTTGAACGTTAATTGGATTTTGAATGTCTGATTGTATCTTTCTGTTTTGGTATAAGTTAATTTGAAAATATTCCTTTTCCGCCCCAATTTCGTTAAATGCTTGTTTAAGTGAAAAAGAATCAATCTTTGATACCGTATCAAATTTGTTAGAAACTTAACTGTCCAGGTTCAATGTTTGGGGTTTGGATTGGATATTTTGGGAATATTCTTCAGATGACTTGCTAACTTTGGATTTGGTGTCCTGACAGGTGTGAATAGCGAGGGAGTTAGGCCAGAGAAACTAGTAGCCCAGGGTGGATTCAAGTGATTAGTGTAAGAGGAAACTGGTGGGTCCAAACCTCAATTGCTGGTGGCAACCTCTTGAGCACGCAAGCTTCTCCATGTTGAAGTCAAAACCCTGCTAGTTCTGTTCCTCTTTGTGGTGGTGACACGTGCTGGCCAAGATGGGAAGGTATCAGGCACTCTTGAGATAACTTTTGGGTATGTTGTGTTGGACTTGACTTGTTTATGTGAATCTTTTCAGGAGCATGTATTTGTTTTTCCAGTTAAAATTAATTAAAGTTGTTGCTGATCCTGATGGGAAGCCAGTTGCTTGGGCTTAAAGGGGTTTGTGGGCATATGGCACCCAATAGGTGTTTTGGGAAAGATTGTTTAGGCAACTCTGTGAATGACACACAGACTTTGTGACTTGATGAAGTTGGTTTGCAGCTTTTGTGCCTTCAAGGTTTTGTTTGGTCTCTTCTTGGATTGCTTAATTTGGCGTGGTTGAAACTAATGCAGAGATATTCTGATTGTTTCAGGTGTAATGTTATACTCAACATAATGAACTCCTGCTGCTTGCTGACAGATTTCATTTCAAACGTCGTGGCTCACTCTACTTCTATTTTCTGGGTAAGTGAATGTTCAATCAGATAAACAACTTAAAGGATGCTTGCTTGTAAATTGGTGTGGATGCTTTGCTTACTGTTGCGGAAATACTTGCTATGGCTGTTTGCGAATGACGTTGTTGCTATGTTCTCACTTTCTCCTTATATTTACTAGCATTTGCTTCGAAGATGCAGGATTGTCGAGTGTCCTGCGGCATTGCTCATCTCAAGGTTCAATTTGAACTCTTTATCCATTTGATTAATTTTGTCTTTTTCAAAATCATGAGTGTTGAAGTTGAAGCCAAGACTGTCAATTTTGCAGGATGTCGTCGTAATTCTCCATAAATTCAAGTTGGCCAGATGTTGTGATGACGTTGTAGTGCTTATGACCTCTTAACTGCCTTCTGTTTTGAATATCATACCCATTAACTCTTGTTGTGATAGGGTCTTATGAAGCAACAAGTTGGGGCCGGGATTAGCACAACCGTGTGAGTTTGTTGAAGTCATGATAAGGTGGAGTTCTAACCATTCCTTGTTCATTAATACAACCTAGACTAATGTTAATCTTTGAAAAGTATTCAATGTAAATCAAGTTGCAATCACTCACAATCCTCAAATCACCCTAAATTATATGCTGACTTGAATATAGGTATCGAGCTTGAGGGGCTGTTATCAGTTGCAGAAGTGGCTGAATTCATGACTTGATGCAGAGAATGGCTTGTGCTATCATGCTGCATACAAAATTGCTGCTTGCCAATTTCAACACTCTTGCTACAGAAAACGATCTTTGGGCGTTACTGGAGTTGTCTGCACTGAAGGTGGTTGCAGACTTATCTAAAAAGTGCTTCTCGGTGTAGCATTCCTATACGCAAACTTGCATGCCAAGCTAACGCTCTCAGAAGCATACCAATCTGGACATGCTGTGTAGTTGGTAAATTCACCTTTGGGAGTGACCTGCTGCTTTAGAGAAACGGGATGCGTCGAGGGTTAATGCCGATATCTGATCTGTTGGCTGCGACTTGAGGAATCTCTTTTGATCTGGTTACGATATCCCTAACCTGAATGATCATTCTCTTACCAACTGTCTTGTTAATTTCTTGTGATAAGTTCCGACTGAACCTCAATTATTATCTTAATGGCTGTTAGCGATATTGTTTTCCTGTTTTATGCAGAACTTTGAACGACGAGGATATGGAAGGTCATGAAGATACACCATATCATGAAGAGCGGTCCAATCTACAATGATATCAGGCGAGCAGTGGAGCAGAAGTAAGGACTCCTTCTTAAGCTACCAAAAACCATCTTCAGGAGAAGTCACCTTGGTTGAAGACGCAAAAAGCAGACAGAGGTGAAGTGGATTTGAACTGTTTTTGTTGTTACTGAAACACAGCTGAGCGAGTTTCCATCTTTACGGAAGCACGTTTACGGCTTATTTCGAAAGAAAGTGGCTTAAAAACTATGTTGAATTCTTGATAAATGAAGATCTATGTGCCGGTTCTGTCTGTCTTAGATCATCAGAAGCGATGTATATTGATGCGTGGGCTGTATGTGCTAGAGATTTCGTGTTGGTTTCACTCGGGATTCCTTCATCCGATAATGCAGGTAGTTAAACCAATCCTTAACACTCCTTAAGTGAATTGAATCATTGTTGATATTCTCGGTAGGTTTCACATAATTGCGACTTGCTGCTGTGAAGATCTTTACTCATTTTAGGAATTTAAAATTTGAACTTCTCGATATAATGTAACCTTGGACAAATTTCCTTTTATGCAGACTTGCTTATAACTATTGTGAGGTTCTCATCTGTTACTTCATGCTATCCGATGGATGCTGTGCAGGAATTTCCGGCTGGATCAAAGTAACAGCTGCCATTGTCTGGTATTGTGAAGCCGAAGTGGGTGCCATAGGCTGAGAGTAGAAGGTGATGGCATGATGAACGGAATTGGTTAGGAAGTTGTTCTCCAACTTCAACATGAGTTCTGGTAGCAACGGTGGTGAGGTACTCGGTTACTTCTGTTCTTTATTCTATTCATGTTGTTTGGTTGAAACGTGCTCTTCTGCAAGAGCTTTCACATTGCTTTCTCTGTTTGCTGTTCTTCGATTACCCTTCTTTATGCTAATATTATAACTCAGGTGCTTAATGCAGATGTATCATTGAAACTTCTAGAGGAGTTGCTCTTAGCTGAAGAGAGGATACTTCTACCAAATCCACCTATTGAGCCAGGGTTACCAGCCACCTCAATCAAGAATAGAAACTTTGCCTGGGATCCAAAGGTAGAGAGGTCAACATTGTCAGATACGAGTTTGGATGTTCCTGTTGGTAGCCTAGCTGTTGTTGTTGGAAGCATAGGAGAAACGGTTGTGTTGTAACTCGCTTTTGAAATCGGCCCCTTTGAATTTCACGGTGGTGAAGCTCTTAGGATTGTGCTGAACTATTTAGTGATTTTGGAAGTGTTTATGTCATTAAGCTTAGGAACTTTGTAACAACCATAAATTTGTCTCTCTTTGTATTCTTGTAAATAAGACCCTGTATAGATAGATTGGAATTTTATGTCGTGGAAACTCTCGGATGCAGGAGTCCATTTTCCGAACTTGAGTATTTTCAAAAGTGAAGAAATATATGGTGATTTAGCTATTATGATATTTCAATTCTCATTCATGTAGAATTATGAATTTAAACTTTGCTTAGACATATAAATTCCTTGGTATGAGCTTGCCACCCCAACTTTAAATAACATGGACTTGGAACTTTGATTGGCCTTGAAATGGTGATTTTGGCATTCTTGAACGTTTGCAATATATGGACCAATGTACCTCGAGCTTTAAGTAAAATTTGAGCTATTTATCATCTTTAAATTTTCTTGAACCTCCTTGAACAACAATCACCACAAATCTTGAAAAAAAACTTCTTTCGCAATTTAAACCTTTTGCATGGTGAATAGGTTTGAGATTCCCCCTCAAACCGATGTAGGAACTTTGAACTTGCTTTTTACATTCGTAATTGAATTAGTCTACAAACTCATATCACAAGCGAGAATCTTGAATCAATTGATGATCTTGAACAACAACTTCTCTACTTGAATCTCAAAAGGGGTACACATGAGGCGAGCCTTTAGATTATATAAAGTCTCCGTAAATTCTTAAACTTTCAGTAATGGAACTAACCTCACAAAGCAAAATAAACAAAATGGTTAAGATAGTTAGTAATGTGGATGATGGATCGCGAGAGTGAACGCTATCTCCATTAGATATTACCGCGTCTGCACAAATTGGTTAGTCATTTAAATAAAGTCAAATAACAATAGAAAATGCGCAAAAGGAGGTGGCATCTTATGGTCAAAAATTAGGGTGCAACAGATGCCCCTATTTAAGTTACTCTTATTCGGAGATATGGAGATTGAAATCTCCGTCTCGACGAGATAGGAGGGACTTAAATACAAACATTGCACAAATTTTTGGCCCTAAGAGGCCACCGAATACAAATGATATGCAATGATATGAGAATGCGAGATGAAAGGTCTTGTAGGGAAAGGCTGCCACAGGGGAGAAACTAAACACGACACACGGGAAGGACAGGAACGACAACAGGTAAGAAACTTATTACCATAATGTAGTGGTTGGTAATAATCCAAATGAATTGAGTCAATGGTTCAGTTTTATTTGTATTTTTCCCTTTTTTTCTTGTTTTTCTGTATATCTTTTTTCTTTTGGAACTCAGCTTGAAATAGTAAAATGTATAACTTCCCCGAGCGTCATGATAAGGGTACCATGAGCTGGTCTCAATCTTTGCCTGAAATGTCAAAATTTTGTAGATGGTAGAATCACTGTAGTTTGTAGATGTAGATGTAAATGTCGTTGTAGATGTTGTAGTTGTAGAACTTCCCCGAGCATCATGGTATGGGAACCATGAGCTGGTCTCAGTTTCTGATGTAGAACTTCCCCGAGCGTCATAGTCTGGATGCTATGAGCTGGTCACAGTCTCTGATGTAGAACTTCCCCGAGCGTCATAGTTTGGATGCTATGAGCTGGTCTCAGTCTCTTCCCGAAATGATGAAAACTCGTGAGAGCATCTTCACATGGGGTTGTAAATTTTGTAGATTGTAGATGTCGTTGTAGACTGTAAATGTAGTTCGTTGTAGAACCCTGTAGATGTAGTTCGTTGTAGAACCCTGTTGATTTAGTTCGTTGTAGAACCCTGTAGATGTAGTTCATTGTAGAACCCTGTAGATGTAGTTCGTTGTGGAACTCTGTAGATGTAGTTCGTTGTAGAACTCTGTAAATGTAGTTCGTTGTAGAACCTTGTAGATGTAGTTCGTTGTAGAACTCTGTAGATGTAGTTCGTTGTAGAACCTGTAGGTGGTAAATGTTTTTGATGTAATCTGTAATGTACTCTGTTGTTGTAGATGTAATTTGTAATTGTAAATTGTAGATGTAGTTGTAAAGCTTCACCGGGGATCTTCGGGAAAGATGTGAGCCGGTTGAATTGTAATGTATGTCTTCTCAAATAAAGAGAGACTAATATGGTAAACTTCCTCGACTTCTCCGAGGAGATGTCACTTGATGGAAATAAACTTGTGTGATGAACTCACTGTGGAATGAGTTCCTGCTGAGTATCTTTGTAATTGTAAGCTCTCAAATAAAGAGAGATGTCTTGTAATGTCTTCGGTAAGCTTCTTTGATGAATTTATGAGGAGATGCCTTTTGATGATTTGATGATGTCGAAGGGCCCACTAAGGGTGAATGATCTGTCTTGTGAAAACTGTCGTTTGTCGTTTTGAATAGGATCCTGATCAAAACGAGTTGCTCAAATAAAGAGATAAATGTTCGAGAAAATCCTGTGATGCTATTGTTGAAGAAGCGTCTGTCTTTATGAATATTCTTCCTGGGGAATAGGGTGCAAAATAAATGCACACTTAATCCACTCTTAAAGGTTGGAGATGTCCATGATGTGATTGCCAAAGACCGAAGTTCAATTCAGGAAGTAGCCGAAAAGAAACTGTCAAGCAAGACTCGACCATTGAGATATAAACTCAAATGGAATTGTACTGAAATAACCATCTTCCATGAGGGATGAACTTCATAGGGAAAATGAAACATTGTGCTTTTCTGCCTAGGGTTAACAACTCTATTTGGAGGGATAAGACATACTGTAACACGGTGGGAGAACTGACTTTAAACAATGTTGCGGATAGCAAGAGTCGCCACCGACTTTTATTTTATCCATAAGGAAAGGTTATAAAAGAACAGGAAAGACCTTAGAGAATATTTCGGGTCCGGGGGGTAGGTTATGAAAAGGGAAGGTGTTAGCACCCTTTTCATCCATGGTTATCCATGGGCTCTTAGGTACTTAAGCTCACTTTTGAATTGTTTTGAAAGTGCAGTGTGTGAATAGAAAATTTTCAGAATAGTTAATAAATAATCCATGTAAGGATGTGTTAAGAACTTGTTTGAAAACTTGTTGAAAATTTGTTTAAGTGTGAAACAGTTTTGAAGTGAGCAAGCACCTAGGAGTAACCTACCCTAATGTTTAAAGGTCTTTCTTATTCTTCATTCTTTCCTTTAGTAAGACTATCCCTACTATAATGGAGTAGGTAGTCCTTACTTTGGATGTTAAGGGACATGTGAGGGACAATTGGATTTTTGAAGGCCATTGTGGGGTGTAATAAGCAAACTGGAGGGACTATCATCATTTTTCGAAAGGGACTCGATTCGTAAAGGCAACCATAAGGGACTTTGATGATTTTTTCATTTGAGGGACTTGCTTTATACACCCCACTTAACCATTATTCGTAGGCAACTTGAGGGATATCCTTAGGAAGTGAGACGGCGATTAAAATCGACTTACGTGTGTGACGTGTTTATTTTAATTATCTTTATTTAAAAGTGATCTAAATTTATTTTAATATTACATACATGTTGTTACACTCCCTAATTACTAACCATAATAATAATTAAATAATTAAACAACTTTACATCCAAGAAACAATTACAAAATAATAAGCAAAATAATTAAATAGCAAAGATAAATAAAATATAAATAAGCAATAAATAATAAAGGGGGTTAATTCTAAGTTTACTCGGCAAGACATCGCATCTTGTGCCTACGTATCCTTACGGGAGTGGAATCAGAGTAATCGTAGTTCCCCTCAAAAGGGAGGTTAGAGATCTCTTGACAGTGGTCAAGGTCTCAAGGGGAATAAACGCGCCTTAAGGACACGCTTACGCGGAGTGTAGGAACTCCAAATTTCTACGTTGAAATGTTAAGTTGTAATTAGGGTTAAATTAGGGATTCCACGGCGGGAAACCCTAAAATGAGCGCGGCGGCTCTTTGACCTAATGCTAGGGGTAAAATTGGTAATTGCGCCTGCGGCGAGGCATTTGTGAAAATTAGGGTTTGTAATTTTGAGGGTTTGAGGGTTTAGGGACTATTGACACGGCGGTCAAACAGTTAGACCTAACCTTCGAATGTGTGTAGTGTGACAGAAGTGTGGTAAACACGTGAGATAATTGAATCATGCAAACAGAGAGATAATGTCCTAATTTAACCATGCGAGCAGAAATTTAAAGGCAGAAATTAAAGCGCGATTGTTAGGATTCGCGAGGTTACATGAGAGGAGCAGATACAATATGATAATGAAAAATTTAACCAATGATAAACGAATTTAAAACAATCAGTTGAACAACACAAAACAAGAGGATGTTAGTAGGGTTAGGCATAAATACAGTGGATAATGAGACAGTCCAGAAAAGGATGTAAATTTAGAGTTTTTATTGTTTTGAAAAAAGATTTTAATTTAATTTATAAAAGAAAGAATAATGTTAGTTTTTTAAAAAAATACTTTAATTTTAATCTTAAAAAAGGGTTTCAACTTGTATTAAGAAAAAGTTTTTAATTTTTATTTTTTTAAAAAAAGATTTTAAGTTATTTATTTTTAAAAAAAGATTTTTATTTATTATTATAAAAAAGGTTTTTATTATTTTAAAACAAACAGAGATTAATTTATTTATTAAAAATTTAAATGTTATTTATTTTAAAAACAGAAATTAGCTTTTTTTAAACAGAGTTTATTGTTAAAAAATATATTAAAAAAAGCTTAAAACAAATGGGTTGGGCCGGTCATCACTCCCGGACCCAACCCTGTCTTCGAACACAAAGGAAAAAGGGGGGAGGGATTAGATTAGGGTAACCCTAATCCCCCTTTGGCCTCCACGGCGCCGCATTCGTCTTCATTCTCTCGCAATCTCATCATGATCTTGTCCCCTCCGATTTCTCTCATTCCAAACCTGAAAAGAAAACGACAATCGTGAGAAAAATATGATGCTTACGTTTTCGATAATGGTTCGGTGAAAGGTCCCGCGTCGGAAAGCCTATGATGGAAACTGAGGCTACGCGTTGATTGCCCTTGTTTCCACGAACAACGGTGGCGATCTTCGCTTTTCAACTCCCCTTCGTTCAGATTCACGATCGTTTAGGGTTTCGCGATTCGTCCTCTTCGCCGCTTTTTGGTGTTCTCCGCAGTTAGGGTTTTTCTCTGAGGTGATATGGTTCCCTTTTATATTCTTTTTGAATGGATTTTGTGGGCTTTGGATCTATGTTTGCGTTACTTTTTCTCTGAGATTCTCAAAGATCTGATTTGATTTTGTTTCCTTATTCTGTTTCAATTGGATTTACTGATTCAGTTTAACTTGATTCCCTTAATTTCAGGTCCTATTCAGATATCTGTTTTCGCTCTAATTTTCACATTGGATACCTGATTTGGACTCGAAGGATATTTTGGTAGGCTTCAATTAATTGAGTTATCTGTTATGTTCCCATTCGAGTTGCCTTGTGATAGTCTGATTCTTTTCTGATCTATTCGAACTTGATTCTTCTGGTAAGGGTTGTTGTGGCAACAAGGGCATTGTTTCGCTGCTGTGGATGTTATTTCGACCTTTCTGGTTTTCGAACCACCTGTTTACTGATACTATCAACTTTTAACATTCAACTTTCTTGTGTAGTTGAGCGGGATTACGGCATGTGTTGCCCAGATATGCTTTCCATTGACACTCATTTTCGGTGCGAGGGTAATGCTCACTTGACTGAACCAGAACCTGCGAGTTGGGCCATGATGTTTCGACTGAGCCCTTCATGCCGCTTTGTTTTCGATGTGCTTTGGATATTTGAGGATTTCGACCTGCGTTTATTTGCTTACTCTGGTGTGATATGTGATTCTTTTGTCCTTTGAGGTACATCCCATTGCTTCTCGTACCCTGATCTCTTCCTTTCCTGAATTTGCAAAGGGCCGTGATGTATGATAGCTGAGCCCTGGCTTTGGTGTTTTGTGGCAACACACATCTGTAGAATGCTGGTTTGCTTTGGACCTGAACTGTTGATACTGAGGCACCTGTTATTACGAACTGATATGAAACGTCATGGTGAAACTAATATGCTTGTCATGGTATGGATTTATTTTCTTTCTGATACCGCCTGGCTCTCCTTTCTTCGAACTCCTCTGTTGTGCCCTACGGGTTTGTTCGTTCCTGAGTGGATTCTGATTTAGTTCTAATATTTGTGAATTAGATTGCTTCTTCCAATTCTATGCAGCTTGTGATTTGTATGCTGAGCCTTTTGTGGCAGATTTGTTTGACTTGGTTCTTTCTTGTTGAACTAATTTCACTGTTATGAATTTCTTGTTTGATTTAGAGCTGATGCAGGTGTGAAATTCGGTTCTTAGTCAGTGATGGATTTCTTTGAAAACTTTGATACTGTTTTGATGCTTGCATTTCAGGTGTTGACAAACTTTGAACACAAAGTGGCTCATACCCGACGGCATCCGGGTTTATAACTAAATTGATTGTGCTGCTTTACCCTTGTATCAGTCTTGGAAACCAAATGGGACTTATTCGATGATGGCATAGACCCTTTTCAGTTAATCATTTATCGGCCCGAACTTCTTTTACTTCTTCATCTTTCTCGGTTGTCCCGTATGATAAGAACAGGGATCACCTGATCTGACGCCAATGGCGCGGATCGGTAACGGGGGTAGGACGCAGCTTCGGTTGTGCCACTCCCGGCACTCGATGATGACGATGTTCTGAGAGTGTCAAACAATTTCTAACATCTTTTTTTTTCTATTCTGTTTGTTTTGTTTTGCAGGAGAATCGGAGATTCGTGGAGTAATGCCCAGTAGATGAGCATCATGAAGACACTTAGAAATTTTAGGACTTTGGATTTTTTAGGATATACACCTCTTTTGTAACTTGTAATAAAAAAAAAGCATTATGAAATAATTCAATAATACATTTTTTATCCAAATTATTTCCCTTTTGTAAATCGTGATGAAATATTATGAATAAAATTCAACTTTCTATCCAAATTCTCTTTACAAATTGTAATAATAATAAAATATTATGAATGAACTTCACATATTTATTAAAATCATCTTCCATTTCTTCTCCATGATTTAATTCTCAAACATCTCAACATACGATTCATCAGTCAAATATCCTTGAATTAATCCGATCCAATCTTAATACTTTTGACATGAATAAGCTCCAATAATCAGTAGAAGTTTTCACTGTTGTCCCTCTAAAGATGAACTGGAAGATAGAAGAATGATCTCTTGTTAAACCCTGTTCCACAGATCAGACTTTCCAAACCAAATTGATATCAAACCCACGTAAATAAACGCCTCAGAACTTAATAACAACCCGTCTTCAAGGAATTAGCTGAATTTGCGTAAAATGACCAAAATACCCCTGGAACCAAATCCAACCTCTCTTTGATTTTGGCAAAAAAATCATGAAGTTTGACTTTGGTTTGACCTTTTAACTGCATTGACTGCTTTTGACTTATCTGATCATCTGACTGAGCAAACTTTTGAGAAAAGTCTTGAAACTTGACATGGGGGTTCTTATACACATATAAGATGTTATGAAGCTCACTTGAAGTCTTGGAAGTCCATTTAGCCTGATTAAAGTCAAAACCCTAGTTTTGGATGCACTGCTTAGGAGGTGCATTGTCTGAGGGGATTGTCAACTCTTCTGACCAATTGTGAACTTTGTGAACCTTGTGAATCTTCATAAGATATCTTGTGATACTCATGGGAGGTATTGTGAAGCTTGTGAACCTTGTGAACATCATGAAGTGGCTTTGTAGACCTCATGACCCTTAGGAAAGCTTTGTAAACATTGTGAATCTTGTGAACCTTGTGAACCTTCATAAAGTAGCTTGTGGACTTTATGAACTTCATGAAAGGTTATGCAAGTTGTTGGAGAACTTGTGAACCTTGTGAACCTTCTTAGAACACAAAGTCTTGTATTGTGAGGGCAAATTTTGGGGTGCAACAGCTGCCCCTGTTCAATTTTCTGAAACCTGAGGGGTTAGATTGGTATATTTGCCAGTCGTAACCTGGAAGGTTGAAGGGGATTGAACACAAAAGCCCAAAAATTTGCACTCACCAGTGCACTAGAGTGGTACAGATGGCTAGTTGAATATGATTGAGTGGGCTTAAAGATGCCACTAGGGGGGGAGCAGTTCAAAATATGGGTGTATGATGAAAGCTGTCAGTAGTCTGGAATAATAATGATGTAGCAGCATGTCTTCATGAGGATAGAGCAATCAATAGTGATAACCCTAAAGCAGTCTTGAAGCAATGATATGATTTCAGGAGGATAGAACAATGAATGGCTCTAAAGCAGTCTTGAAATAATAATGTGATATGTCTTCAGGAGGATAGAACAATGAATGGCTCTAAAGCAGTCTTGAAATAATAATGTGATATGTCTTCAGGAGGATAGAGCAATCAATAGCTCTAAAGCAGTCTTGAAGTAATTATTTCAGGAGGATAGAGCAATGGATAGCTCTAAAGCAGTCTTGAAATAATTAGATGGCTTCAGGAGGATAGAGCAATGAATAGCTCTAAAGCAGTCTTGAAGTAGTAATATGACCTCATGAGGATAGAGCAATGAATAGCTCTAAAGCAGTCTTGAAGTAATAGGATGATTTCAGGAGGATAGAGCAATCAGTAGCTCTAAAGCAGTCTTGAAGTCATGAGAGGCTATCAGGAGGATAAAATAACCCTGAGGTTACAATAAAGCAGTCCCAAAGTAATAAGAAGCTCATCAGGAGGATAAAGTAACCCTGAGGTTACAATAAAGCAGTCCCAAAGATCATAAGCTTGTTTGTTGGATAATTAACCTGAAAACAAGGTAGCATTCTGTATAACAACATTAGTTTATGCTTTATGTATGCATGTATGACATGATGCGCTTAGGTAATGTACTATAGACATATATGTTATGGTATGATGTAAATGATGTATGTATGCTATGACACTGCTGGAAGTGTCTGGATATCCTTGTATAACAACTGCTGGCCAAGGAAAATAAATCCCGATTCGTTGTTGAAGAATATATAACCCTCCGTCTGCTGGGGATAACAAGGTATAGATAACCTCCCGTTGTTGGGGATAGTAGGGTATAGATAACCTTCGTTTTCGTTTGATAGTAGGATAAGTATAACATCCCGTCTTCGTTCATCGTGCCCTTATTGGAAAGTAATTTCCCGTATATCCGTATGAGGATAAAAGAGATGGATATAAATTCCAGGGGAGATTAGACTTTGTGAAAATGGATTAGTCCTACTGATGGTTTGTAACTGTCTTGTAAAGATGAACCGGCGAGGCTTCGTTGAAATCCTTCCCTCGTTCGTCCTTAGTAAATACTATTACTGCATTTTCATGCATTTCTGGTAAACATCAATCATATTAAAAGGCATACATACATTCAAACACAACCAATGGACGTTTCGCTTATGTAAATAGGGTAAAAGTAAATCTGGATTCAAAAGATGGAGTTTATTTATATCAAAAGTGACCCATACACGAGTAAGTTTGTACAAGGAGACATAAACCCTAGTAAGAGAATTTTGTCATGAAGTTTTTACAAAAAGAATCAGCTATGTGGGAAATAATCCTATTGAGTTTCAATTCTACTATTGCCACTCAAGTATCTCATCTTCTTGCTGTTGAGACGGAAACGATTGGATTGAGCTTCATCTGTTTGAGCTTGAGTAAGTAGTACAACTGGTTGCAGTTTCATGAGTGATCCAAACGAGACATAGTCATACGCTTTAATCCCTAACTTTTGCCTGGATTGCCCTTTCAGGTTTTCAATCCACCGGGATACCCTTTTTTGCCCAAGCCGCCTTTTCAGGTTTTCGACTTGCCGGGTGTACATCTTTTTATATATATATCCCTAATTTTTGCCCAAACCCTTTTGGTTTGCCGGGATGCCCTTATTTTTGCCTAGGCCTGTCAACCTAGCGGGTCTCTTTTTATGCGTAGTATTTTTTAACTATGTCTGCGTTTACAGGTTGTGGGAAGTCTTCACCATCCATGGTAGTCAGTATCATGGCACCTCCTGAGAACACTGTCTTGACTACAAATGGTCCCTCATATGTTGGAGTCCACTTGCCCCTTCAGTGTCAATCTCATTGCAGTATGCAGGCTTCTCAAATCTATCAATGGTAATCTTGGGAGCTTCATCATCCCAGCTGATCTCAAACATAGATGCCATGGTGGCCGATGCGTCTGCCAACTGATTCTCTCTTCGTGGAATATGTCCAAAAGTAATCTCTTTGAAATGTGGGATCAAAGACAACACATGTTCTCTGTAAGGAATGAGATTATCATGCTTTGTATCCCAATCTCCTTTAATCTGACTTACTACCAGAGCTGAATCTCCATACACCTCAAGGAACTGAATCTTCATATCAATAGCAACTTGCACACCCATGATACATGCCTCATACTCAGCCATGTTATTGGTACAATAGAAACAAAGTCTGGCAGTAATCGGGGTATGACAACCTTCAGGGGAGCTAATCACAACACCAACACCATTACCATGTGCATTGGAGGCACCATCAAAAACCATAGTCCATCGGGATCCTTGTTCAGGTCTGTCATATTGTCCAGGTTCTTTGGTAACAGACATAATGTCTTCATCAGGGAACTCAAAATTCATTGACTGGTAATCATCTACTGCTTGATGAGCCAAATGATCAGCAACAACACTCCCCTTAATGGCCTTCTGAGTAGTATACTGTATATCATATTCCGTCAAGATCATTTGCCATCTTGCAATTCTTCCGGAGAGAGCAGGTTTCTCAAATATGTACTTGATTGGATCCATCTTCGAAATCAACAAGGTAGTATGGGTCAACATATACTGTCTTAGTCGGCGAGCAGCCCATGCCAAAGCGCAGCAAGTTTTCTCGAGCAGTGAGTATCTTGTTTCACAGTCGGTAAACTTTTTGCTAAGGTAGTATATTGCCTGCTCTTTTCGACCAGACTCGTCATGTTGCCCCAATACACACCCCATTGAGTTGTCTAATACTGTTAAATACATAATCAAGGGTCTTCCATCAACTGGTGGCATTAAAATTGGAGGTTCTAGCAAATATCTCTTGATTTCATCAAAGGCAGCCTGGCACTCATCATTCCATTCCATCACCTGATCTTTCTTCAACAACTTGAAGATTGGCTCACAGATGGTAGTTAATTGGGAAATAAATCTTGCAATGTAGTTCAATCGTCCCAAGAAACCTCTAACCTCCTTCTCAGTACGGGGAGCTGGCATCTCTCGTATAGCTTTCACTTTTGCAGGATCCACT
The DNA here is from genome assembly GCA_963859935.3 of Lathyrus sativus. Taxonomy (NCBI): domain Eukaryota; kingdom Viridiplantae; phylum Streptophyta; class Magnoliopsida; order Fabales; family Fabaceae; genus Lathyrus; species Lathyrus sativus. The sequence goes on from OZ012737.1 coordinate 234,467,813, forward strand.
TCAATACCTTTTCCACTGACAATGAAACCCAAGAGTTTTCCAGATCTAACTCCAAAAGTACACTTGTTTGGGTTCAATCTCAACTTGTATTTCTTCAACCTCTCAAACAACTTGTGCAGATGATCAAGATGTTGTTCTTCATTCTGAGACCTGGCTATCATATCATCCACATATACCTCTATCTCATGATGAATCATATCATGAAACAAAGCCACCATGGCACGCTGATATGTTGCCCCTGCATTCTTCAAACCAAATGGCATTACCTTATAGCAAAAGGTGCCCCACTGTGTCACAAATGTAGTCTTCTCCATATCTTCAGGTGCCATCTTGATTTGATTGTAACCAGAGAAACCATCCATAAAAGAGAATACCTTATGCTGAGCAGTGTTGTCTACCAGGATATCAATATGAGGAAGTGGAAAGTCATCTTTAGGGCTAGCCTTGTTCAGATCTCTGTAGTCTACACACATACGTACCTTACCATCTTTCTTAGGAACTGGTACCACATTTGCAACCCACTGAGGATAAGAAGTTACGGCCAAGAACCCTGCATTGAACTGTTTCATTACCTCTGCTTTGATCTTTTCTGACATTTCAGGACACATACGACGAACCTTCTGCTTCTTTGGACGACAATCTTCTTTCACTGGCAAACGGTGAACCACAATGTCTGTATCCAACCCTGGCATATCTTCATAAGACCAAGCAAAGATCTCCACATAGTCACGTAGCATCTGAATCAACCTGCTCTTGACACTGTCCTCTAAATCAGCCCCTATCTTGACCTCTTTTCTGTTTTCTTCAGTTCCCAGATTTACAACTTCGACTGGCTCTTCATGTGGCTGTATAGCTTTCTCTTCTTGTTGTAACAACCTAGCAAGCTCTACAGGTATTTCACAATCGTCCTCGTTTCCGTCTTCAGTTTGATAGATCGGATTCTCGAAATTGTAATTGGCAATAGTAGAACTGTTATCAACTGGATCCAGAGTGGATGAGGATCTGCATTTTAGTGACGTGGGTGTGTGTAAGAACACATAGCTGATAAAGCAAAAATAAAAGAAAAAGAAAGACAAGGAACACAATATTTACGAAAACGAAACGTCCACTGATTTTATTGAATGAAGTATGCAAATGAAATGACAACCCGTAACAAGCACACCATTGTGCCCCGGGTAAGGCACATGGCTTGAAAGTTTTAATTGTTCCAGAAATCACAAACATAACACAGTAATAGTATTTACTCCCGACTAAAGGAGATAGGGATAACATCTTCAGCTTTCCAATTATTGAGTCCAGCACCCACAGTAGGAAAAATCCATGCCTCCAGGTTGTAGTCTTCATCTTGATCTCCCACAGCATTGATAACCCCTTGATTGGTGATACGAACAGCACGGGCACGACGGACAGCCTTCTGGGATTCTGCAGTGAAACCCAAACCAAACTTGTCAGACTTGTATGGAATATCAGGAAGCTGACCCCAAATAGTACAACCACCTTCTTCCACTACAGCTTTTGCATCATTGAGGGAGGCCATTGCCATTGTTGGAGGGTTTCTGATGACCACAGGAACCTTCTTCACAGCAGGAGGAGTCGCACAATCCTTAACAGCCCAGGGGACCACTTCAAATGACTGACATGGAGTTTCAATGTATTCACCTTCTACTTCCAGATACTTGAAAGTGTTTACATGGCTGACAAAGTATTCTTCCTCTCCAAAGACAGTAACAACTTTTCCATTCAACGGATATCTCAACTTTTGATGTAATGTGGAGGTCACAGCACCTGCCCCATGGATCCAGGGACGACCAAGCAGACATGAGTACGAAGGACGAATATCCATCACATAGAATGTAGCAGTGAACACCTGAGAGCCAACCTTGATTGGAAGATCAATTTCCCCATGCACTACTCTTCTAGAACCATCAAAAGCCTTTACCACAATATTACTGGGCTTCAATACCGTATCTTCAGGACTCAGCTTGTTCAGGACTTCCTTAGGCAACACATTCAGAGAGGAACCATTGTCTATCAGCACATGAGACAGGGTAGTGCCCCTGCATTCAATTGAAATATGCAAGGCCCTGTTATGATCCCTCTTGGCAGGGGTCAAGTCAGCATCAGAAAATCCTAACCCGTTGTCATAGGTCAGGTGAGCAACACAATTCTCAAACTGGTCCACAGAAATTGCACTGGGTACATGAGCCATTTTTAGAAACTTGATCAATGACTTGGCATGAGCCTCAGAACATAATAACAGGGAGAGCATAGAAATCTTTGAGGGAGTATGCCCCAGCTGATCAACAATATCGTAATCACTCTTGCGAATGATTTTCAATACTTCTTCCATCTGCTTAGAGAGGTCATCAGCAGCTGGCACATCAGTAGATACAGGCTCAATAACAGGACCCTTGCCCCGAGCATCAGTGGTGGAAGTAACAGCAGGAGTAACTGCACTCTTAGAAGCAACTGGAGGAGAGAAGACTCTTCCACTACGAGTGATCTTGCTAGATCCAGCAATATTATCAATGTCAACAGGCATATCAGGTAAAGGCTCCTGCTTGACACCATGGATGTAAACATCAGACCCATAGTGCCAAGGCACAGCTTTGTCAGATGTATAAGGAATAGGACCGGGAGTGGTAATGATCAGAGGAGCTACTTTGGCTTCAGCAACAACTTTCACAGGCCCTTCAGCAGTAATCTTGATTGGGCCCTGATGAGTGATTTTAATGGGACCCTTTGAAGTGATTCTTAGTGGTACTTTGTCAACCATGTCAACCTCTTCAATCTTCTTACCCTGAGTCAGATGATCCACCATACTTTCTACAGATGCTGGTCTTCTTTCAAACACTATAGTATATTTATCCATGAGACGTTGAATCCCATCTCTCAAAATGAAGAAGCTATCCGGCTTATAGGTACAATATAGACAATCTTCATGACAACCTGGAAAGATCCCAGCTTGTACTAACCTCTTTTTGATAACAGACAATGGTGTGCTCAACTCCATAACTGAATAGACATGCAGATCTTCATCAATATCTTCATCAATGGCGTTGACAGTCTTCTCGTGATTTGGCATTGGAGCTGTAATCACATTTGGAGTACCTGGTGGATCAAACTCAACTTCTCCAGCATCAATCATATCCTGAATTTTGTTCTTCAAGACCCAGCAGTTATTAGTATCATGTCCTGGACAGTTTGAATGATATGCACATCGTGCATTGGGATTGTACTTGGGAGAGGTAACATTGGGATTCTGAGGGGCCTCCCTCAGGGTAATAAGTTCAGCTTTCAACAAGTGTTGCAATGCCTGAGCCATTGACATGTTGATCTTCGTGAACTGTCTTCTAGCCCTCTGTTGGTTGCCTTGAGGCTGCTCTGTTGTTGCAGGAGTTGGATTTGAAATATGAACTGCACTAACAGACTGATGCCTTCTGTTACGATCAGGCTGACCATACACAGCATTAGATTCTCTCTTCCCAGTGGGAGGCTTCTTTGCAACACCTGATGAAGAAGTGCCCACTTGGATCTTACCACTCTTGATACCATTCTCTACTCGCTCTCCTGTCATGATCAACTCAGTGAAGCCAGATGATGAGCTTCCAATGAGATGACTGTAAAACGGACCATTCAGCGTACACATGAACATATCAACCAACTCCCTATCAGTCAAAGGGGGTTGAACTCTTCCAGCTAAGTCTCTCCACTTCTGAGCATACTCCTTAAAGCTTTCTTTGGCACCCATAGACATGCTTTGAAGCTGCATGCGAGTGGGGGCTAAGTCAGCATTGTATTGATACTGCTTGTAGAAAGCTTCAGCAAGGTCATTCCAATCTCTGATGTTGACACTCTCCAACTGATAATACCACTCTAGCTGAGCTCCAGATAAACTCTCTTGAAAGAAATGGATCCACAACTTTTTATCAGCAGTGTGGGGTTGAATTCTTCTGACATAAGACCTCAGATGCAATTTGGGACAAGAGACCCCATCATAGACAACAAATGTAGGAACTTTGAACCCAATGGGTATGACCACCCCAGATATCAAGCTCAAATCCTCAAAATCCAGCCCAGATGATTTCTGTAATTCCATAGCATCCATTCTATCCACCAGCATCTTGAATTTGTCTTCGTTAGGCTCATGGTAGTAGTTAGCCTCAGAATCAGAGTCCCCCATAGTATTGTGGAGACTGCCTCTCTCCTGCTCAGATTCTTCAGATTCATAGTCTTCAACCTGTTCCTTGGTCTTGGCAGGACCTTTGAACCTTCTTCCCATGTTGAGCAACCCAGCAGACCTTCTAGCCTTCTTAGTCTTCTTGGCCAGCAGTGTCTTCAATTCATCCTGCCCCTTGGATAGGTTCAGGATCAGCTCTTGGAACTGTGCATTCTGTGCCTGGAGATCCTTAACTGACTGTTCAAGAGCCATTGCTGAAATAAACAGCGAGAAGATGAGAAACCTGTGCACAATTATAAACCTGTGATGCAATGATATGGGAATGCATATGCAATGTTTTCAAGGACCGCAGGATTTAAATTTGCTTAAACAAACAAGAAAGCAACTTTTTATTAGTAATAACTTGTTTTGCCTTTTAGGCTTACAAAAAATGAAAACGAAATAAGTACAAAAGATGGGGTTTTAAGTCTCCCATGGACGTTTCCTCTTGGTGTTGAGGTATGAGTTGAGGTTTCGTTCCTCATGAAGTAGCTTTGTTAGCTCTAGGATCCTTGCTTGGCTTGCTTTGTAATGAGCCTCGAAAGTATCCCTTTGCTCTTTCAGTTGGATCCATGATCTCTGCAAGTCTTCCATATCAGTAGGCATGTCTGGGTGAAGGATGGTATAAGCTGTGTCTCCTTCAGCAACAGGTTCCATGGTAACTGGTAGGATGGCAGGATATGGCATCATGAGTGTCTGAGCACGAAATCGTACCCATCTGAGATAAGCCTCCATAGGAATGGTGTACTTAGGCTCCAGTGTCTTGCTGTCAATCCTGTTTACCTTTCCCCAAGCTCGTATGAATCTCTGACGGTAACCCTGAAGATCGTTGTCGTAGTCAAACACAATGCCCTGAATCAACATGTCATGTGGACCATCGCTCCGGGCGTAACCAAACTGTCGTAAAGCTAGAGATGGGTTGTAGGTGATGCCTCCTCTTATGCCTAGAAGTGGCACATTAGGAAACTCCCCACAACGGTCAATGATGGTGACATTCTCCATAGATCTGGAGCACCAATGGATGTCTGAGTGAGAAAGTGACATGATCCTCTTGGACCATCTGAACCCTTGCTCATTCTTCATTACTGAGCGAGGAAGGTGAGAAATAAACCACCTAGAAAGTAAAGGTATGCAGCACATCAAAGTTCCTCTTGCCCTTGTAGTACGGGTGTGAAGAGAATGTAGGATGTCTCCAAGTAAGGTAGGCACTGGATTGTGACTCAGGAATATGTTGATGGCATGAACGTCTATGAACTGATCAGGATTGGGGAACAACACTAAGCCATAAATCAATAAGGCTAAGATCTCCTTAAAAGCATCGTAGCTCATAGCCTTCAAGAACATTTGAGCTTTATCCACTAATACCTTGGCAAGAATACCTTTAACTCCACTTCTCGTCTCTAGAACAATGTCGGACTTCTTCAGATGTAGAGCTGCAGCAATAACTTCTGGTTTAAGCTCCTTCTCTAAGCCTGTGAATGGCTTCTGATCAAGAACAGGTATACCCAGAAGTTTAGAGAACTCCTCCATGGTTGGAACCAGCTGATAATCGGGAAATGTAAAGCAATGGTGCTTAGGGTCAAAGAACTGAAACAGCACACTCATCATGTCTTCATTGAACCCTGAAGTAACTAGATCCAATAAGTGACCATGTCTCTTGTTGAACTGGGAATGATCAGGCACTAGGGAAACCAGCTCCTTGAGCTTAGCAGGTATCCCTACAAAGTTGATCCTGATGGTGTTTCTACGAGCAGAAGCCATGACCTGCAACAAAGAACAAAGATAAATCCTTTGGTCCTTGAAATGGTTAGGGAAAATGATATGCTTATGATGCATGATGATGTCATGATGTTATGCTCAATCACAAACATGTGGCACACACAAACAAGTCACACCATAGCCCTAGGTTTAAAGGCTTGCATGAGGTTCAAAGGCAAGTACCCTCCCCTGAAGTTAGATGGTTCATCCTGTCCTACAAAAGTAACCAGGTTCTAAGGGATCTCAATATCATTGATCCTTCACAAGGGTGGTTGTTCAGAAGGCAACTTACTTGCCAACCAAAACCCTCCAAGTTTAAGATCTCAATGAGCGTAGTATCGAGTGTCAACCAACTTCAGTCTGCACCAAAGCCGGTTACCTCACTACTTTCTAAAGGCCAAGATGAGTTAACTAGGGTTCTAAAAGTCAGTTAGTGCATTGACAACATATGGCAGCCTCAATATTATCCTCAACTTGACTTAAGGAATATAAGCACCAACCACGAAGTCGCACTAACTATGGCCACCAGATCAACCGTATCGATATACGTCGTACAGTTTCCTTGGTCTATTGCCATTTACCTAAGGTACACTAGATCCGGGTTAGGACCTTTCACACATAAGAGCACCCCAACAATATAATAATAAAGCAAACAAGGCAAACAATTTAAAGTGATCTTAATTCCTAAGGGTACCCCTCTTAAATAAATCCCCAGCAGAGTCGCCAGTTCTGTAACACGGTGGGAGAACTGACTTTAAACAATGTTGCGGATAGCAAGAGTCGCCACCGACTTTTATTTTATCCATAAGGAAAGGTTATAAAAGAACAGGAAAGACCTTAGAGAATATTTCGGGTCCGGGGGGTAGGTTATGAAAAGGGAAGGTGTTAGCACCCTTTTCATCCATGGTTATCCATGGGCTCTTAGGTACTTAAGCTCACTTTTGAATTGTTTTGAAAGTGCAGTGTGTGAATAGAAAATTTTCAGAATAGTTAATAAATAATCCATGTAAGGATGTGTTAAGAACTTGTTTGAAAACTTGTTGAAAATTTGTTTAAGTGTGAAACAGTTTTGAAGTGAGCAAGCACCTAGGAGTAACCTACCCTAATGTTTAAAGGTCTTTCTTATTCTTCATTCTTTCCTTTAGTAAGACTATCCCTACTATAATGGAGTAGGTAGTCCTTACTTTGGATGTTAAGGGACATGTGAGGGACAATTGGATTTTTGAAGGCCATTGTGGGGTGTAATAAGCAAACTGGAGGGACTATCATCATTTTTCGAAAGGGACTCGATTCGTAAAGGCAACCATAAGGGACTTTGATGATTTTTTCATTTGAGGGACTTGCTTTATACACCCCACTTAACCATTATTCGTAGGCAACTTGAGGGATATCCTTAGGAAGTGAGACGGCGATTAAAATCGACTTACGTGTGTGACGTGTTTATTTTAATTATCTTTATTTAAAAGTGATCTAAATTTATTTTAATATTACATACATGTTGTTACACTCCCTAATTACTAACCATAATAATAATTAAATAATTAAACAACTTTACATCCAAGAAACAATTACAAAATAATAAGCAAAATAATTAAATAGCAAAGATAAATAAAATATAAATAAGCAATAAATAATAAAGGGGGTTAATTCTAAGTTTACTCGGCAAGACATCGCATCTTGTGCCTACGTATCCTTACGGGAGTGGAATCAGAGTAATCGTAGTTCCCCTCAAAAGGGAGGTTAGAGATCTCTTGACAGTGGTCAAGGTCTCAAGGGGAATAAACGCGCCTTAAGGACACGCTTACGCGGAGTGTAGGAACTCCAAATTTCTACGTTGAAATGTTAAGTTGTAATTAGGGTTAAATTAGGGATTCCACGGCGGGAAACCCTAAAATGAGCGCGGCGGCTCTTTGACCTAATGCTAGGGGTAAAATTGGTAATTGCGCCTGCGGCGAGACATTTGTGAAAATTAGGGTTTGTAATTTTGAGGGTTTGAGGGTTTAGGGACTATTGACACGGCGGTCAAACAGTTAGACCTAACCTTCGAATGTGTGTAGTGTGACAGAAGTGTGGTAAACACGTGAGATAATTGAATCATGCAAACAGAGAGATAATGTCCTAATTTAACCATGCGAGCAGAAATTTAAAGGCAGAAATTAAAGCGCGATTGTTAGGATTCGCGAGGTTACATGGGAGGAGCAGATACAATATGATAATGAAAAATTTAACCAATGATAAACGAATTTAAAACAATCAGTTGAACAACACAAAACAAGAGGATGTTAGTAGGGTTAGGCATAAATACAGTGGATAATGAGACAGTCCAGAAAAGGATGTAAATTTAGAGTTTTTATTGTTTTGAAAAAAGATTTTAATTTAATTTATAAAAGAAAGAATAATGTTAGTTTTTTAAAAAAATACTTTAATTTTAATCTTAAAAAAGGGTTTCAACTTGTATTAAGAAAAAGTTTTTAATTTTTATTTTTTTAAAAAAAGATTTTAAGTTATTTATTTTTAAAAAAAGATTTTTATTTATTATTATAAAAAAGGTTTTTATTATTTTAAAACAAACAGAGATTAATTTATTTATTAAAAATTTAAATGTTATTTATTTTAAAAACAGAAATTAGCTTTTTTTAAACAGAGTTTATTGTTAAAAAATATATAAAAAAAAGCTTAAAACAAATGGGTTGGGCCGGTCATCACTCCCGGACCCAACCCTGTCTTCGAACACAAAGGAAAAAGGGGGGAGGGATTAGATTAGGGTAACCCTAATCCCCCTTTGGCCTCCACGGCGCCGCATTCGTCTTCATTCTCTCGCAATCTCATCATGATCTTGTCCCCTCCGATTTCTCTCATTCCAAACCTGAAAAGAAAACGACAATCGTGAGAAAAATATGATGCTTACGTTTTCGATAATGGTTCGGTGAAAGGTCCCGCGTCGGAAAGCCTATGATGGAAACTGAGGCTACGCGTTGATTGCCCTTGTTTCCACGAACAACGGTGGCGATCTTTGCTTTTCAACTCCCCTTCGTTCAGATTCACGATCGTTTAGGGTTTCGCGATTCGTCCTCTTCGCCGCTTTTTGGTGTTCTCCGCAGTTAGGGTTTTTCTCTGAGGTGATATGGTTCCCTTTTATATTCTTTTTGAATGGATTTTGTGGGCTTTGGATCTATGTTTGCGTTACTTTTTCTCTGAGATTCTCAAAGATCTGATTTGATTTTGTTTCCTTATTCTGTTTCAATTGGATTTACTAATTCAGTTTAACTTGATTCCCTTAATTTCAGGTCCTATTCAGATATCTGTTTTCGCTCTAATTTTCACATTGGATACCTGATTTGGACTCGAAGGATATTTTGGTAGGCTTCAATTAATTGAGTTATCTGTTATGTTCCCATTCGAGTTGCCTTGTGATAGTCTGATTCTTTTCTGATCTATTCGAACTTGATTCTTCTGGTAAGGGTTGTTGTGGCAACAAGGGCATTGTTTCGCTGCTGTGGATGTTATTTCGACCTTTCTGGTTTTCGAACCACCTGTTTACTGATACTATCAACTTTTAACATTCGACTTTCTTGTGTAGTTGAGCGGGATTACGGCATGTGTTGCCCAGATATGCTTTCCATTGACACTCATTTTCGGTGCGAGGGTAATGCTCACTTGACTGAACCAGAACCTGCGAGTTGGGCCATGATGTTTCGACTGAGCCCTTCATGCCGCTTTGTTTTCGATGTGCTTTGGATATTTGAGGATTTCGACCTGCGTTTATTTGCTTACTCTGGTGTGATATGTGATTCTTTTGTCCTTTGAGGTACATCCCATTGCTTCTCGTACCCTGATCTCTTCCTTTCCTGAATTTGCAAAGGGCCGTGATGTATGATAGCTGAGCCCTGGCTTTGGTGTTTTGTGGCAACACACATCTGTAGAATGCTGGTTTGCTTTGGACCTGAACTGTTGATACTGAGGCACCTGTTATTACGAACTGATATGAAACGTCATGGTGAAACTAATATGCTTGTCATGGTATGGATTTATTTTCTTTCTGATACCGCCTGGCTCTCCTTTCTTCGAACTCCTCTGTTGTGCCCTACGGGTTTGTTCGTTCCTGAGTGGATTCTGATTTAGTTCTAATATTTGTGAATTAGATTGCTTCTTCCAATTCTATGCAGCTTGTGATTTGTATGCTGAGCCTTTTGTGGCAGATTTGTTTGACTTGGTTCTTTCTTGTTGAACTAATTTCACTGTTATGAATTTCTTGTTTGATTTAGAGCTGATGCAGGTGTGAAATTCGGTTCTTAGTCAGTGATGGATTTCTTTGAAAACTCTGATACTGTTTTGATGCTTGCATTTCAGGTGTTGACAAACTTTGAACACAAAGTGGCTCATACCCGACGGCATCCGGGTTTATAACCAAATTGATTGTGCTGCTTTACCCTTGTATCAGTCTTGGAAACCAAATGGGACTTATTCGATGATGGCATAGACCCTTTTCAGTTAATCATTTATTGGCCCGAACTTCTTTTACTTCTTCATCTTTCTCGGTTGTCCCGTATGATAAGAACAGGGATCACCTGATCTGACGCCAATGGCGCGGATCGGTAACGGGGGTAGGACGCAGCTTCGGTTGTGCCACTCCCGGCACTCGATGATGACGATGTTCTGAGAGTGTCAAACAATTTCTAACATCTTTTTTTTTCTATTCTGTTTGTTTTGTTTTGCAGGAGAATCGGAGATTCGTGGAGTAATGCCCAGTAGATGAGCATCATGAAGACACTTAGAAATTTTAGGACTTTGGATTTTTTAGGATATACACCTCTTTTGTAACTTGTAATAAAAAAAAAGCATTATGAAATAATTCAATAATACATTTTTTATCCAAATTATTTCCCTTTTGTAAATCGTGATGAAATATTATGAATAAAATTCAACTTTCTATCCAAATTCTCTTTACAAATTGTAATAATAATAAAATATTATGAATGAACTTCACATATTTATTAAAATCATCTTCCATTTCTTCTCCATGATTTAATTCTCAAACATCTCAACATACGATTCATCAGTCAAATATCCTTGAATTAATCCGATCCAATCTTAATACTTTTGACATGAATAAGCTCCAATAATCAGTAGAAGTTTTCACTGTTGTCCCTCTAAAGATGAACTGGAAGATAGAAGAATGATCTCTTGTTAAACCCTGTTCCACAGATCAGACTTTCCAAACCAAATTGATATCAAACCCACGTAAATAAACGCCTCAGAACTTAATAACAACCCGTCTTCAAGGAATTAGCTGAATTTGCGTAAAATGACCAAAATACCCCTGGAACCAAATCCAACCTCTCTTTGATTTTGGCAAAAAAATCATGAAGTTTGACTTTGGTTTGACCTTTTAACTGCATTGACTGCTTTTGACTTATCTGATCATCTGACTGAGCAAACTTTTGAGAAAAGTCTTGAAACTTGACATGGGGGTTCTTATACACATATAAGATGTTATGAAGCTCACTTGAAGTCTTGGAAGTCCATTTAGCCTGATTAAAGTCAAAACCCTAGTTTTGGATGCACTGCTTAGGAGGTGCATTGTCTGAGGGGATTGTCAACTCTTCTGACCAATTGTGAACTTTGTGAACCTTGTGAATCTTCATAAGATATCTTGTGATACTCATGGGAGGTATTGTGAAGCTTGTGAACCTTGTGAACATCATGAAGTGGCTTTGTAGACCTCATGACCCTTAGGAAAGCTTTGTAAACATTGTGAATCTTGTGAACCTTGTGAACCTTCATAAAGTAGCTTGTGGACTTTATGAACTTCATGAAAGGTTATGCAAGTTGTTGGAGAACTTGTGAACCTTGTGAACCTTGTGAACCTTCTTAGAACACAAAGTCTTGTATTGTGAGGGAAAATTTTGGGGTGCAACACATACCCAAACACCTAGGGATAACTATAGCCAAAGCGATAGAATAAAACAAACACAAAGAATGCAACAAATGCACATGCTATGCGGTCTACTTATATGCAATGCGTATGTTTATGCTGACGAAACAGACAGAGATGAAATAAACATCTCGAAGCAAACATCCGCCCAACCTTCGAAGATAGAAGCACCACTGAGGATAGACGGAGAACCAAATATGGGATCACACTCCTGCTTCAAAAATAGAGATTAATTTATTTGGGATGTAACATCTTGATAAGGTTGAAAGGTTGTAAAGAGTTGTAGAGAGTTGTAGACGGAGGTACTCAAACTGAAGCTCCATAGGGGATAAAATAAATATCCTGGGTCATCACGGTTGTTGATCATGTCAGGGTTGAGCTTCCTAGGGATGAAATAAACATCCACTTCGCTTCAAATTTCAAATGCCCCAAGTCACATGGCTTAAGAGAAAAACATCTTGAGAGTATTTTACAGAAAACATGATGTCTACCTGCCCCGTTATTTTCAAACTCTCGGAGAGATTCGCCGAATCTCGGCGTAACTGCCCCTGATTGACGGTATAACTGAGTATTCTAATTTCTACTTTAGATGAAACCAAGACTGGTACGGGTCAAAACCTCTTGGAAAAAAAATGACTTGCCCCAGGTTGGCAGAGTCTTCAAATCCGTCAACGTCTGTTTGTAACTTTTCTAAGACATCAAGCGCGTTTAGCAAGTCAGAAATGTTAATTTCGAAACGGTTAATGCAACACGCATTTGTCTTGAAGTTTTTTTTTTTGAAAAGAAATATCACAATAGCTGGTGACTAAAATCACTAGTTAGGATATAAATTAAAAATTATTTATAAAGCCGATTTAATTTGAGCATAGCTCAAGGAGTTAGGAAACAATATCTCATTGAGTATGCTTTCGGACTAAACCTTACTTCAATTAGGACTTTGAAGGTTGTATATGGGCTTAATTTATGGCTTGTAAAGCGGAGGAATAGAGGGTTAGTATATTTGTGCCCACCCAAATTTTTTGAAGATGTTCATTTTTTGGTATTACCCTGCCCCAGGCTAAAAACGAGGTCTCGGTTTGGGAGAAAAACAGATCTTTTCTCAAGGTTTTTAAAAAAAAAAAAAAAGGGTTAACTATTTTGGTGTTTAGAAGGTTGAAATAATGCCTTACATCATCAATAGGGTTTTTATTCGAAGCATACAACGAGAGATCCTGCATTTTACTTCATCATCCTCCTTCCAGTTCTTCACCAAAGTGAAAAGAAAATTGGATAAAGTCGGCATTATAAACAATTTGAGTGAAAACGAATGGATTTCTTCAAGACAAACACTTATTGCATTACTTATTCAAAATAACAAGTCCTTACATGCCAAAATACTTTTAATCAAAGAAACACAAATGCAAAAGCAAAAACAATGTGAAAAGCTGGACAAGCCCTTCTTTATTACGCCTTGAAATGGAGAGGCCTGCAGAAACGTCTGATGTGTAGTCTTATGATAACTTTGGATTATGTTCTCGGAGGGCGAACCATGCTGAAGATAGGATTAGAACCTCTGAAGGATAAGATTCCGCTTCTAACCAACTCTTGAACGTCTGCTTTCATACCGTAGCAGCTCTCAATATCGTGCCCTGGAGCACCCTGATGGTAAGGACAAAATTTGTCAGCTCTGTACCAGTATGGAAGCTTCTTGGGCACCTTAGGCGGAGCTCTTGTTTGGATGTGCCCCTTTTGAATCAAAGTTGAGAATAGATCAGCATACTTCACAGGGATGGGATTAAACCGATGAGTTCCTTCTTTTGGAGTATCCAGAGGCATCTTCTGATACCTTCTTCGAAATCGTCGATTCTGCGGTTGATCTGGAGGGGTCAATTTCTGCCTAAAAGGGAGTTGTTGTTCACGTTGAGCGGGCATTGCATGTTGAGGACAGGGTACTGGAGCTATGAATTCTCTAGAAGATCCACTGTCATCCTTATTAACTGGAGCTATACCCAAGTTGTAATTGTATTGCTTTACAAAAGCGACAACTAAGTCCCCCCAAGACTGAATGTGATTCCTTTGTAGTTTCACATACCACATAAAGGATGCTCCAGATAAGCTTTCTTGAAAGCAGTGAATCATCAGTTCATCATTGTCAACATGAGCAGACATCTTTCGACAAAACATCGTCAAATGGTATCTTAGACAACTAACACCCTTGTAAACTTCAAAGACAGACATCTTGAATTTCGGAGGAATAATTACGCCTGGAACTAAACATAGGTCGTGAGCATTAAGACCGGATGCATTGTTTCTTTTCATCATCTTCCATTGTTCTTCAATATCACGAAGTTCCTTCTCAAATGCTATAAGTCTAGGGTCGTCCACTTCAATCCCAGCATGAGTACTCTGAAAGTCAACAAACATGTTGTCTTGCATAGGCTGAAGTTGCGCAGGAACAAAGTCATCGGAGGGGCGGCGGAATGTTGGATTAGTCCTTACTCTGAAGCTAGTCATGCGATCCATATCTTTCGTTCTCCATGCTATCCTTAAGTAATACTTCAAGCTTGATCGGATGGGCGAGATGTCAACTGGAAGACGAAGACAGAAAGACGGATGAGGACACAACGGAGAAGAGACACATGCATATGCTAAAATGCTAGATGCTATGCAAGATGAAACTTCAAGAAACTCAAGTTGTTTTCGGTATTATAACGTTGGATAGAAATTTATTTTATTTTGATATTCGAAGTATTACAAAATAGAGTACTCTTTTAAGAGTTTATTGCATTGAATCAAAAGCAAAAGAGAAACTCGGAGACCTACTCCTTATGCTCCTTCTGTGTGCGAAGTTCTCCTTCTAGCTGACTGATATGTTCTTGCAACTCGGCATTCTCTCTGATGAGTCGGTTGACACATTCCTTCCAAGCCAAAGTATCTGGGGGAAGATCGTCACTGGTGACAGCTCTTGAAGAGGTGTGAGAGGAAAATAAATCCTCTCGCGCCTTTCTTTTCCTTGCAAGTTCTACTTCTGGCAGCCTCTGGGACTTCTCTTTCTCTACCTTAAGTGTGAAAATTTTGTTCCTCCAAGCGGCCTTTAGTTTCCGAGCCTCATCCAAGGAGGTCTTCAACTGATCTACTTCGCTTACGTCGAACCAATCTGGATCGTGAAAGGCCAATACCATAGGTTCATGGAAAGGGAACGGCATCTTGAGGTTGAGAGCTCTTGCTCGCACCCAATGTAGGTATTCTTCAGAGACAGCACAATTGGGGTATCCTAAAGCAGCTTTTCCTTCCTTATTGATGTATCTCCATGCATAGATTATGACGGTCTTCAGGTCTGGGTCTTCTCCTTCCTTGAGAAAGATTCCCTCTAACAGAGTCTGGTCAGGTACTTCAATCATGGGATGCCCAAATTGGAGACGGGCCAGAGCAGGATTGTAACTTATGCATCCTTCTCTCGCAATGAGCGGTATGTTAGTAAATCCTCTGATGCTATGGATCATACATATACCCCCATACGTAGGATCGTACCACACAATGTCAGAGTGAGTAAGGGCCATAACTATCTCGGACCAATGAGGTGACTCCTCCTCTTCCCAAATAGACGGGTGCCGAGTTAGGCGAGCAATGAACCAAGAATACAACAGAGCGGCACAACAAACGTTATGTCCTCCTCCTTCAGCATTCTTCGAGTGGATAGAAAAGTATGTGTCAGCGAGCAAGGTGGGAACGGGATTCTTGAGTATGAATAATTTAATCGCATTCATGTCAACGAAATCATCGATCTTTGGGAACCAAAAAATCCCATAAACCAACAGAGCAAAGGCGGCCTCCACGATAAGGACTTCCTTTCTTTCAGCATGGTAGCGGACTTTTTCAATCAAAAAGTCAGTAGGGAATCCAAGGACTCCTTCCTTGGTGATTAGGTGCGCTTGCGCATCTGCCAAACTGAGATGAGTGGCATTGGAAATTTCTTGATGACTGGGTGTGTCTTCCTGGCCGGTGAATATAGGACGGGCCATTACAGGCATCTTCAGGAAATCAGAATACTCTTCCAGTTTCGGCATCAACTGGTAATCCGGGAAAGTGAAGCAGTGGTACAACAGATCATAAAATTGAACAAGGGTCTCCAACATCCCTCCTTTAATCTTGAGTTCGAGAAAACGGAAGACTTCTCCATATTCTACTGCGAAGGTGTAACGGTTATCGATTAGATCAGCTAGCTCTCTCAAGCTTTCAATGTTAGGGCTCTGAAAAGTGTACTCCAATACTTCTCTTTTGAAATCCATGGTTACAATACCTGAGAAATAAAATTGAGTTTCTTGAGTAAAGAAAGAATGCAATGCAAGATGAGTAGGACTTCATGGGATCCTAACTATTTATAAACATTGTAGTAAAAGAAAATGTTTTTTATTAATTTCGAAACGGAATACAAATAATTGCTTTTAAAAGTCCCAAATAAAAGCTAATAAAGACGCTAAAGAAGTTTTGAATTCTGCTGCTTGAGCTGCTCTTCTAGTTGCGTCTTCTCACGGATAAGGTTGTCCACAATCAGTTTCCAAATAGTGCATTGCGGGTCGAAAAAAAATAAATCCTCCATGGCCTTCCTCTTCTTGCAGGGGAGTAACTCTTCATCCTTTAACTGTAGCTGCTTCTGGAGTTCCTCTTTCTCTTTCTGGAGTTGGTCAATCTCTGCAACAGACACTTGGTACTTGTTCTTCCATGACTCTAACTCTTGTCGCAACTTCTTCATAGCAACCTCTGACTTCTCAGTTTCGAACATAAAGACATAAGTGGGCTCCCTTCTTGGAGGTATAGGGTCTTGACGAGAATAAGGCATCCTTAGCTTGATTGCACTGTCTCTTACCCACTGGAGATACGGCTCTAGAGACACACAGTTAGGCCTTCCTAGACTTTTCTTCCCCTTCTTGTACACATTACGCCATGCATCCAGAATCCTTCCTCGAAGCTCTACATCATTGTTGAAGAAAATACTCTCTACATGGGCACTCTTAGGAGGTTCCTTCAACGGGTATCCCAACTGTCGACGGGCTAAAACGGGATTGTAGCTGATTCCTCCATCGAAACTGAGCAATGGTACATTAGCAAAGTTACCACAACTATCAATGATTAATACCCCATCATACACCTGGTTGTACCAATCAATGTCAGAATAGGTCAATGCCAAAACCCTCGGAGACCAAAGCTCTTTGCCAATGTTTGTAAAAGAGCTAGTCTTTGGAAAGTGTGAAATAAACCACTTGTAAAGTAAGGGTACACAACAAGTAATCATCCCTCCACCACGAAGGTTTCAGAGATGTATAGAGTGATATGTATTACCCAACAGAGTTGGCACTAGGTTTTTCTTCATAAAGATCTTGAATGCTTTGAGATCGATGAAACCTTCAAAACTCGGAAATAAAAACAACCCATAAACAAGCAAAACAAAAATTGCCTCAAACGGAGCCTTATTGGAATAATCAGCGTAGAATGAAGCCTTCTCGACTAGGAAACCTGTCTTTAAACCAAGGATTCCATCCTTAGTAACTAGGTTGGCTTTGACGTCAGATGCCTTCAAACGGAGGGCTTTAGCAATATCTTTCTCATCAGGGTCCTTTTCCAAGAAGGGAAAAGGAAATTCTTCTAGGACAGGTAGACCAACCAAAAAGGAATACTCTTCCAACGTTGGTAACAACTGAAAATCCGGAAAGGTGAAACAATGGTAAAGAGGATCATAAAACTGTAGTAGAGTGGCAAGAAGTCCTTCATTCACTGAACGGCCCAACAAAGATATCAGCTTCCCATATTTGTTCTTGAATTCTTCTTGATCCTTGATAAGGCCCCACAACTTCTTTAGGTCGTCCAATTTGGGACTTTTAAAAGTATATTTCACAGTACGTCTTTCATTTGAAGTCATAGTGACCTACAATGTTCATAAACGAAAGTGAATCCCATGAAGTCCAATGCAGAATGATGTTATATGAATGCAGCAAACACAAGTATTCACATAAGGACACAAAGATAAACAAACAAAGGGGCACCCTAGGTTCTCAACGATCATGGAGCATAGGGTATACCCATCCCCAAAGGACGTGAACTAAAGTTTTGATTGTACCTGTAGGACAAGGTTCAAAAGGGACTCGAAATCATCAGCCCATCTTTCGGATATTATCAATTTCCCAATTATTGAGGATTAATAATATTCTCAAGAGAACTTCTTTTGAGTGTAGCTTCGCGTAGCACTATTTCGGAAGTACTCCCTCATAGTCTCGCACTACATCCTAATAAAGGCCAAAGTTGGGTTAAGGTAACTACGGTTCTCAATATCATAGGCTCCAAGGTCGAAAATAGCAAGTGTCTTCACGATTACTCGTTCAGCAGTACTATCTCGAAAGGGCCTCAATTGAGCGGGATTCTCGATTTAACTTAGTCGGGATTCAACTCCCTATAAGCCTCCTCGACTATATCACCATCCTATCTTAATTTCTCTCAAGTTCGGGTGTAGAACTTTATCTCACCACTCAAAGATAATGATCCCAAAAGAACAAACACAAGAGAAAATAATCATAAAGAAAACATTTAAGCAGGTAAACAGATATATAAAGCAGTAAACAAATAAAATAAGATAGGGAAACCCACTAGAGATGTCCCCAGTGAAGTCGCCATTTCTGTCGCGGTGAAAATCGGATACCAAACTATTGATTAGTTTGAATCTTTAATTCATTTTGCAACCAAACTTTGATTTGTCCAAAGGAAGGGATAAAGATCGAAATTCCCACTATGCAATGCAAATGCAAGCTAGAGAGTTATAGGTTAGGGGGTTGGTTAAACTTAGGGAAGGTACTAGCATCCTAAGTTTCTGCAGTACTCTACAGGAACCTCTTGTTTTATATTGTTTATTGCTAAGTGTTTATCTGCTTAATGTATAAAAGACCCTAGTGGTTTATATCTAAGTATACTCGATAAGATGTCGCATCTTATGCCTACATATCCTTACGGGAGTGGAATCAGAGTATCTGTAGTTCCCCTAAAGGGTTAGAGGAGTTCTTTGACTGTGGTCAAAGTTCCTATGGGTTTTAGGGTGGTTGATTGATTGGTTTTAGGAGAAGAGACGTGTTGTCATTTTAAGGGAGATATAACCGCCACAAGGTGTAGGAAAATAGTCTTTGCATTGTCTTAAGAAAAGGACTTATGTACTCGGATAGGGATCAACGAGGTACACCTTTATCTCTCTTAAGGCAAAGTTCCTACGGCTTGATTGTATTGTTGTGGGGTGGAGATTTTATCTCGCTTAAGATGATTAACACCTATTTCTCTATTGTGTTTGAATATTGTATTGATTTGAGTTGATTGTTTGAATATTGTTGTAGTATTGTGTGAGTTTGTGTTGGGTTTGTTTCTATGTTGTAAGATGAAGGTCCTTCCTATGGGGTAGGATCTATCCTAGAGATCGACTTGAACGGGATCAAGGATCAAATGGGAGAATTATGCAAATGAGATGCACTACACACAAGTGTTGACTTATGTGTAGGTTTTTCCTTTGGACGGATGCAATTGCGAGAAAGTAAATATGATAATGTAGTTGCGGAAGGTAAAGACAGATAGATAAACATACATGTACGCATGAAAGCGCTGAAGTGTAGGTGAAAGTGTCGTGAATGTGCACGATTAATTTGTAGTTTACGCTGTTGATTGATTTTAGTTTGAATTAAAAGAAAAATGTTGATTTGATTTTTAAAAGTTGGATCGATTAATTTTATTTGAATTATACTTATGAGAAAATATATTTTGGTGAGGTTGATCTTTTTGGGAACAATTAATTGAGTTTATTTGAGAGAAAAGTGGTATTTGATTTTTTTGTTTTAGCAAAAGTTGTTTTATTTTAATTAGATTTTAATAGAAAGGATTTTAATTAATATAGACTTGAGGAAAAAGGTTTTATTAAATGTAATGAATTAGTTATCATAAAAGGATAAAATTAATTTGAATAAAAAGGGTTGTTTTATTATTATTAAATAAAACTTATCTAAAAGAGATTTTAATGAACAATTCCAATTAATTTGAATAGGGTAATTAAAAAAGGTAAAGTGAATGGGATATATCAAATTATTTATGATTAATTAAACAAAAAGAAAACCAAATAAATAAATAAAAGGAGATTAGTTCAAATTAATAAAAAAAAACTAATTTAATTACCGGTTGATTAATAAGAGGTTATTGTTTGTTTTAATTTAAAATAAGGTTTATTAATATAATAATTATTTAATTAATTAAAAGGTTGATTATTACTTAAGTTAAGGGGTGGATTAAGGGTTTAAAGTGCGGTTTGACGGATGATTAGGGTGTGTGGGTGTGTGGTTAATGTGTGTGGTTAATGTATACAGATAGCAATTACAAACATAAACGAAACGACAAGAACGACAAAGAAGGAAGGAATGTTGTGAACCCTAATCCCCAAATCGCTCGGGCTTCTCCCTCTCTCTTCGATCTTCTCTTTCGGTTCCTTCCATTTACCGTCTCCTTCCAAGCTTTGATTCCCCTTTGTTAAACCTGCAACACAACCGAAAAGATCAATAGTTCAATGATCCTCACGAAAAAATGAAACCTTACCAATGATTGGCGACGGCGGCGCCGATGAGGATGGGTGTTTCGTGAGTTTGAGTCTGCGGCGGCCTGAGCTGGACTCGTCAACGGGAAAGATAAGTTCCTTCTTTTCTTGTTTTCTGAGTTTACGGGGTTTTTAGGGTTTTTCTCCGTCTTAGGTTATTTTTTCCGACCCCTTCTCCTCTTTCTGTAGTCTCCTTTTATAGGCTTTACCGAGAATCAAATGTGTTGATTGAAGAAGATTGTTGCTTTGAATGTGGATTTGAACGTTTATTGGATTTTGAATGTCTGATTGTATCTTTCTGTTTTGGTATAAGTTAATTTGAAAATCTTCCTTTTCCACCCCAATTTCGTTAAATGCTTGTTTAAGTGAAAAAGAATCAATCTTTGATACCGTATCAAATTTGTTAGAAACTTAACTGTCCAGGTTCAATGTTTGGGGTTTGGATTGGATATTTTGGGAATATTCTTCAGATGACTTGCTAACTTTGGATTTGGTGTCCTGACAGGTGTGAATAGCGAGGGAGTTGGGCCAGAGAAACTAGTAGCCCAGGGTGGATTCAAGTGATTAGTGTAAGAGGAAACTGGTGGGTCCAAACTTCAATTGCTGGTGGCAACCTCTTGAGCACGCAAGCTTCTCCATGTTGAAGTCAAAACCCTGTTAGTTCTGTTCCTCTTTGTGGTGGTGACACGTGCTGGCCAGGATGGGAAGGTATCAGGCACTCTTGAGATAACTTTTGGGTATGCTGTGTTGGACTTGACTTGTTTATGTGAATCTTTTCAGGAGCATGTATTTATTTTGCCAGTTAAAACTGATTAAAGTTGTTGCTGATCCTGATGGGAAGCCAGTTGCTTGGGCTTAAAGGGGTTTGTGGGCATACGGCACCCAATAGTTGTTTTGGGAAAGATTGTTTAGGCAACTCTGTGAATGACACGCAGACTTTGTGACTTGATGAAGTTGGTTTGCAGCTTTTGCGCCTTCAAGGTTTTGTTTGGTCTCTTCTTGGATTGCTTAATTTGGCGTGGTTGAAACTAATGTCGAGATATTCTGATTGTTTCAGGTGTAATGTTATACTCAACATAATGAACTCCTACTGCTTGCTGACAGATTTCGTTTCAAACGTCGTGGCTCACTCTACTTCTATTTTCTGGGTAAGTGAATGTTCAATCGGATAAACAACTTGAAGGATGCTTGCTTGTAAATTGGTGTGGATGCTTTGCTTACTGTTGCGAAAATACTTGCTATGGCTGTTTGCGAATGACGTTGTTGCTATGTTCTCACTTTCTCCTTCTATTTACTAGCATTTGCTTCGAAGATGCAGGATTGTCGAGTGTCCTGCGACATTGCTCATCTCAAGGTTCGATTTGAACTCTTTATCCATTTGATTAATTTTGTCTTTTTCAAAATCATGTGTTGAAGTTGAAGCCAAGACTATCAATTTTGCAGGATGTCGTCGTAATTCTCCATAAATTCAAGTTGGCCAGATGTTGTGATGACGTTGTAGTGCTTATGACCTCTTAACTGCCTTCTGTTTTGACTATCATACCCATTAACTCTTGTTGTGATAGGGTCTGATGAAGCAACAAGTTGGGGTCGGGATTAGCAAAACCGTGTGAGTTTGTTGAAGTCATGATAAGGTGGAGTTCTAACCATTCCTTGTTCATTAATACAACCTAGACTAATGTTAATCTTTGAAAAGTATTCAATGTAAATCAAGTTGCAATCACTCACAATCCTCAAATCATCCTAAAGCATATGCTGACTTGAATATAGGTATTGAGCTTGAGGGGCTGTTATCAGTTGCAGAAGTGGCTGAATTCATGACTTGATGCAGAGAATGGCTTGTGCTATCATGCTGCATACAGAATTGCTGTTTGCCAATTTCACCACTCTTGCTACAGAAAACGATATTTGGGCGTTACTGGAGTTGTCTGCACTGAAGGTGGTTGCAGACTTATCTGGAAAGTGCTTCCCGGTGTAGCATTCCTATACGCAAACTTGCATGCCAAGCTAACGCTCTCAGAAGCATACCAATCTGGACATGCTGTGTAGTTGGTAAATTCACCTTTGGGAGTGACCTGCTGCTTTAGAGAAACGAGATGCATCGAGGGTTAATGCCGATATCTGATCTGTTGGCTGCGACTTGAGGAATCTCTTTTGATCTGGTTACGGTATCCCTAACCTGAATGATCATTCTTTTACCAACTGTCTTGTTAATTTCCTATGATAAGTTCCAACTGAACCTCAATTATTATCTTAATGGCTGTTAGCGATATTGTTTTCCTGTTTTATGCAGAACTTTGAACGACGAGGATATGGAAGGTCATGAAGATACACCATATCATGAAGAGCGGTCCAATCTACAATGATATCAGGCGAGCAGTGGAGCAGAAGTAAGGACTCCTTAAGCTACCAAAAACCATTTTCAGGAGAAGTCACCTTGGTTGAAGACGCAAAAAGCAGACAGAGGTGAAGTGGATTTGAACTGTTTTTGTTGTTACTGAAACACAACTGAGCGAGTTTCCATCTTTACGAAAGCACGTTTACGGCTTATTTTGAAAGAAAGTGGCTTAAAAATTATGTTGAATTCTTGATAAATGAAGATCTATGTGCCGGTTCTGTCTGTCTTAGATCATCAGAAGCAATGTATATTGATGTGTGGGCTGTATGTGCTAGAGATTTCGTGTTGGTTTCACTCGGGATTCCTTCATCCGATAATGCAGGTAGTTAAACTAATCCTTAACACTCCTTAAGTGAATAGAATCATTGCTGATATTCTCGGCAGGTTTCACATAACTGCGACTTGCTGCTGTGAATATCTTTACTCATTTCAGGAATTTAAAATTTGAACTTCTCGATATAATGTAACCTTGGACAGATTTCCTTTTATGCAGACTTGGTTATAACTG
Source organism: Lathyrus sativus (assembly GCA_963859935.3). NCBI lineage: Eukaryota > Viridiplantae > Streptophyta > Magnoliopsida > Fabales > Fabaceae > Lathyrus > Lathyrus sativus. Next base: position 234,491,218 of record OZ012737.1, read on the forward strand.
TTGTGAGGTTCTCATCTGTTACTTCATGCTATCCGATGGATGTTGTGCAGGAATTTCCGGCTGGATCAAAGTAACAGTTGCCATTGTCTGGTACTGTGAAGCCGAAGTGGGTGCCATAGGCTGAGAGTAGAAGGTGATGGCATGATGAACGGAATTGGCTAGGAAGCTGTTCTCCAACTTCAACATGAGTTCTGGTAGCAACGGTGGTGAGGTACTCGGTTACTTCTGTTCTTTATTCTGTTCATGTTGTTTGGTGGAAACGTGCTCTTCTGCAAGAGCTTTCACATTGCTTTCTCTGTTTGCTGTTCTTCGATTACCCTTCTTTATGCTAATATTATAACTCAGGTGCTTAATGCAGATGTATCATTAAAACTTCTGGAGGAGTTGCTCTTAGCTGAAGAGAGGATACTTCTACCAAATCCACCTATTGAGCCAGGGTTACCAGCCATCTCAATCAAGAATAGAAACTTTGCCTGGGATGCAAAGGTAGAGAAGTCAACATTGTCAGATACGAATTTGGATGTTCCTGTTGGTAGCCTAGCTGTTGTTGTTGGAAGCATAGGAGAAACGGTTGTGTCATAACTCGCTTTTGAAATCGGCCCCTTTGAATTTCACGGTGGTGAAGCTCTTAGGATTGTGCTGAACTATTTAGTGATTTTGGAAGTGTTTATGTCATTAAGCTTAGGAACTTTGTAACAACCATAAATTTGTCTCTCTTTGTATTCTTGTAAATAAGACCCTGTATAGATAGATTGGCATTTTATGTCGTGGAAACTCTCGGATGCAGGAGTTCATTTTCCGAACTTGAGTATTTTCAAAAGTGAAGAAATATATGGTGATTTAGCTATTATGATCTTTCAATTCTCATTCATGCAGAATTATGAATTTGAACTTTGCTTAGACATATAAATTCCTTGGTATGAGCTTGCCACCCCAACTTTAAATAAGATGGACTTGGAACTTTGATTGGCCTTGAAATGGTGATTTTGGCATTCTTGAACGTTTGCAATATATGGACCAATGTACCTCGAGCTTTAAGTAAAATTTGAGCTATTTATCATCTTTAAAGTTCTTGAACCTCCTTGAACAACAATCACCACAAATCTTGAAAAAAAACTTCTTTCGCAATTTAAACCTTTTGCATGGTGAATAGGTTTGAGATTCCCCCTCAAACCGATGTAGGAACTTTTAACTTGCTTTTTGCATTCGTAATTGGATTAGTCTACAAACTCATATCACAAGCGAGAATCTTGAATCAACTGATGATCTTGAACAACAACTTCTCTACTTGAATCGCGAAAGGGGTACACATGAGGCGAGCCTTTAGATTATATAAAGTTTCCATAAATTCTTAAACTTTCAGTAATGGAACTAACCTCACAAAGCAAAATAAACAAAATGGTTAAGATAGTTAGTAATGTGGATGATGGATCGCGAGAGTGAACGCTATCTCCATTCGATATTACCGCGTCTGCACAAATTGGTTAGTCATTTAAATAAAGTCAAATAACAATAGAAAATGCGCAAAAGGAGGTGGCATCTTACGGTCAAAAATTAGGGTGCAATAGTACTGTCTCAAACGATTTGCGGCCCAAGCGAGTGCACAACATGTTTTTTCCAGCATCGAGTACCTCGACTCACAATCAGTGAATTTCTTACTCAGGTAGTAGATGGCATGCTCTTTTCTACCTGACTCGTCCTGTTGACTGAGCACACATCCCATTGAATTCTCAAGAACCGTGAGATACATGATCAGTGGTCCCCCTGTAACTGGAGGTATGAGTATTGGAGGTCCCTGTAGATATTCTTTTATTCTTTCAAATGCCTTCTGGAAATTTTCATTCCACCTGTCCGTTTGATCTTTTCTCAGCAATTTGAATATCGGTTCACAAGTGGCTGTAAGATGAGATATAAACCTTGCAATGTAGTTTAATCTCCCCAGAAAACTACGAACCTCTTTTTCCGTTCTCGGCTCAGGCATTTCTTGTATAGCTTTTATTTTGGCAGGATCTACCTCAATACCCTTTTCACTGACAATGAAACCCAGTAACACTCCAGATCTCACACCGAAGGTGCACTTATTAGGATTCAGCCTCAGCTTGAACTTCCTCAGCCTTTCAAACAATTTTAGAAGATCCTCGGTACCCAGATTGATAATCTCAATATCCTCCTGATGAGGCACAATGACCCTTTCCTCTTGCTTGAGAATCCTGGCTAACTCTTCGGGTAGTTCACAGTCTTCGTCAGTCTCATCTTCAGCTTGATAAATGGGATTATCAAAGTCATACGGAGTCATAGCCGAACCTGAATCGATGGCATCTGATAGAAAAGACATGCATGAGGATGTTATGTTTATTATGCGATGCAACAAACAAAACACATTGCCATTTTTCTATTAAGTATAAATGCAAAACAAAAACAAGAAAAATAGGGATCACAAAATTTGAATGTGAAACGTCTTTTATTAACGATAAACTGTAAATAACAAGAAGGCCCCACAAATGGGTCACTACGTCTTGGGCAGATTGCAGGACTGAACATAATCAAAACAATGAACATTACTCTGCAGCAGTAACATGAATGACTTCTTCGGTAGTCCAGTTGCACAGCTTCTGGCCGGGAGTACATGGAAGAATCCAGGCATCCATGTCGCAGTCACTGTCACCTTCATCGTCTTCAACGACGTTGATTCTGTCAAATATCACACCACTGCTGGTGAACTGCACAGGTCCCCTGTATCTCGGAATCTGAGAAGAACTGGAGGGTTTGTATCCCAGGCCAAACTTGTCATGCTTGAGAGGAACATCGAGAACTTGACCCCACTTCTGAGACGAGCCAGATTCTACGATAGCACGTGCCTCCTTGAGCGACGACATCGAAACCTCTGGCCCCTTGGCTTCTACAGGAGACTTCCCCTAAATCTGAACTGTTTCAAATACCTGGCAGAGCGTTTTGTGGATCTCACCGTCCACTTCTACATACTTGAAAGATGACAAATGGCTCACCATAATGTCCTCTTCACCGCACACGGTAACTATCATCCCTTCTACCATGTATTTCAGCTTTTGATGCAACGTTGAAGTAACTGCCCCAGCAGCATGTATCCAAGGTCGGCCAAGAAAACAGTTGTATGCTGGCTGGATATCCATAATATAGAAAATTGCATCAAAGATCTCCGGTCCTATCTGAATTGGCAGCATGATTTCTCCAAACACCGATCTCTTAGATCCATCAAAAGCCCTCACGACCAAATCACTTGGCGTGCACAACAAACCCTGAATGTCTAACTTCATCAATGCCTTCTTCGGAAGCACATTGAGGGATGATCCCGTATCAACCAAGACATGTGACATCGGAGATCCTCTACACTCCAACGATATATGCAGAGCACGGTTATGGTTCCTCCCAGCAGGAGTCAGATCTAAATCAGTAAAGCCGAGACCATTACCGGTATTCACATGAGCTACTACCCCTTCTAACTAATTGACAGAAATCTCCTGGGATACGTATGCTGCATTCAAAACTTTCAGCAAAGCGTTGTGATGCGCCTCTGAACTCATCAACAATGATAAGATAGAAATCTTTGAAGGAGTTTGATTCAAGTGATCCACTATTTGTAGTCACTCTTTCGAATTAACCTCATAAATTCCTCTGTATCCCTTGAAAGATCATCAGCAACAACCTGGGGTTGGGCATTCTCTTCAATCACAGCCTTACGCTTACCCCTGTCATTCTTATCAGCAATAACCTCAGGTGGAGAAAAAACCCTACCACTTCTGGTAATACCTCCGGCACCGACTATGTTCTCAACCGACGAACTTCCGCTTACAGATTCAGTTCGCTCTTGTTTCATCCCGTTACAAAACACTTATCCCCCATAATTCTCTGGGATAGCTCTAGTGCTCTCGTACGACATAGGTCCAGGTATAGTAATGGTCACCGGAGCTGGCCTAGCAGGCGCTGAAATATTGATTGTCCGGTATGGAATGGAAATAGTGGAAACTTCATTTCCACCATCACTCACTTTGTGCTCGGCATCTTCTTTCACAACTTTGTCAAACTGCAAACAACCCTCATCAATCATTCTCTGAATACCCCTCTTCAAAAGATCACAACCCTCAGGCTACGCTTCACATTCTGAGCAGTCAGCAGAACAACCAGGGAATACTCCCTTCTTCAATAAACAAGCTTTCAGAAAACCCCGCGGAGTTCTGAAATCTTCAACATCAGCTATCAGATTCATCTTTTCACCCTCAATAACGACATTGGCTCCTACCACCCCATGATCCGACATCGGGTTCTGAGTAACATTGGGCCCCTCATTGGTGAAATTAATAGCTTTGGAATCAAGCAAATCTTGGACCTTATGCTTAAAAGCTTTACAGTGGTCAATATCATGGCCTGGGGCACCAGAGTGAAAATCAGAATGAGCGTTTGCATCGTAGCCAGGAGGCGGTATACCTGTGAGAGGAGCCAATGTCCTCTTTTGAACCAACTGTAATTGCAGCAACCGTTGTAACAATTGAGAATATGGTATTGGAGGATTTGTGAATTGTCTATCAAGCATCCGGTGCCTAACAGGATAAGGTCGCGGAGCATTACCTTGTTGCGGAGCTGCGGCCGGGATATTTATGGTAGCAACTTGGTGATGCTGACGAGACTGAGCTCTACTTTTACCCTTATGAGAGATAGCATTTGCATCCCCCTCCCTTCTCTTGGGGTTTGCAGAATACAGCTTTTTCGTTCCTCCCGAGGAGGATCCACCACCATTGGAAATCTTACCCGATTTGATCCCACTTTCAATTCGCTCATCGGTAATCACTAAATCAGAAAACCCTGGAGACATGCAGCCTATCATCTTCTCAAAGTACACACTCGGTAGCGAAGCCATAAATAAGTCTATCAACTCCCTTTCAACCATAGGGGGTTGTACCCTTACAGCCAGATCCCGCCACCTCTGGGCGTATTCTTTGAAACTCTCAGAACTTTTCTGCGACAGACTCTGCAACTGTACCAGATTGGGTGCCAGATCACTATTATATTGATAGTGACGCACAAAAGCCTCAGCCAATTCTTTCCAGCTACAAATATGGGTCCTCTCAAGCCCCATATACCATTCCAACGAAGCCTCTGCCAGACTATCCTGGAAGAAATGCATCAGCAACTTTTCATCACTGGAATAGGAAGACATTTTCCTAAAGTATGCCCGAATGTGTACTCTGGGACAAGTCGTCCCTTTGTACTTATCGAAATCGGGCACCTTAAATTTGGGGGGAATCCTGACCCTAGGAACCAAACCAAGATCAGACAAATCCAAGCCCAAAGAGTTCTGATTCTCTAATGATTTCATCTTCTCCTAAATCAGTTTGAACCTTCGGTCAGCTTCAGTCGGTAAACCGCCCTCCAGATCTTTCACAGAGAATATATCATCCTGATTATCCTCCCAATGAGGACCAGCAACCCCGTGCACAACGCACACACTGCCATTACCAGCAATATTACTATTTTCACCCGCAACTCCTCCGCCCGGAGGTACAACAACAGTAGGAATACCTTGAGGAATAGACCCACCAATCGGAGGATGAACAACACTAGATCCTCCGTGCAAAACACTGTCTTCATCAACCCGTGCTATCAACGGCTAGACTAGAGTTCTTAGTTGTTCCTGTCCACTAGCGACAGTCTGCATTAGTTCCATGAATTGGGCCATACGAGCCCTGACATCCTGCAATTCTGCCTGAACCTGATCCATCACCTTCTGCTGATTCCCTCGAGTAGAGTACCTGTAGAAGCTGAATTCCTCAATCCTGAATTGAAGAAATCCAAGCAGAGATAAGAACACGAGGCCACCAAGAACAACCTGCAATGCAAATGAGAATGCAAGATGCAAAATGCAAACGTGTCTATGCATGCACAGGGAGATCTTCCTCCTTGATTCCGGTTTCACAAAACAAGAACAGCAGAGATGGATAAGAACACCACAATAAAACTTCTCACACTTCAAGTAAAGCTGAAACAATACAACCAAATGAGAAATATCCACATACAAAGAGGTATTGATCTCATCCAACATCTCTGGTGATGATCAAGATACAAAATCAAATGAAACTACAAAATATAAAACTCCTAGTAGCCATGATTTCTACGCCACTCCTGAGATTCCTCAAGCATCTCCTTCGTCTCTGGATGGTCTGGCCTCTCTATCAACTCTCGGACAAGGACATCCATCGTGCGTATCACATCCCAGAGATAATGACAATGATCTTCTCAAGCATCTTCGCCGAAGGCATCCTCAAGCCTGGGTTTCTTCACCTCTGGCCGAATCTTGAAATCTTCAAGGGCTGACAAAGTCTCTTGGTATTTCTGCTCGATCGTACTCCTGTGGAATGTTTCTAACAGTACCTCTCTCTCCTTAGCCTTAAATTGCGCTTTCAGCTTATTAACCTGAACACGAAGCTGATCTTCTCTACTCTTGTTGGCAGTCAAGGTAGCATTCCATTGCTCATTGAATTTGGATATCTTCAGATAAGCTCTATCTAAATCCTCCTTCTTAATCCTCAGAACATCACAAGTGCTTTTCAGATCAAGACCGACTTGCTTTTGTGCTTGTGCGTGATCAGCAAGTTCTTCCTTCGCCTTAGACAACAATTCTGCATTTGTCTTGGCCAAATACACAACTTTACCCTTATCATGCTTCAGCTGACTGATTTCCTGCTTCAGCTCTTCATTCTCTTTGCGCAGCTCTTCCTTCTCTGCCCAAAGCTTGGTATACCTCGAGATATCAACAGTTGTAGGCGGCTCAATAACTAAGGGATACAGTGGTGCTTCAATAGGAAACGGTAACAATACCTCTTCAACCCTTTTCTGAATCCACTCTGAGTATGGATCATAGGCTATACAATCTCCTTTGCCCAAAGAAAGCTTTCCCTTCTTGTGAATCTTACCCCATGCGTCCACGAATCGGGCTGAGACACAATGATCAGCTACACCTGTGAAGTACAGATATTCCTGCACTTCCTCCTCTTTCGGAGGTCCTTTCAAAGCATAACCGAATTGTCTCACAGCAAGAGAAGGATTATAGTTGATACCTCCTTTCCTCCCTATCAATGGCACATTAGGAAAGCTACCACAACTGAAGATAAGCTCACGACCCAGTAAGTCTCGATTGAACCAGATGATATTCTTCTTCGTTAAACCCATAAGCCTCTTCGACCATTCAGATGAGTTCGCAGAATTCACAAAAGCTCCTGAGCAAGGAAGGTGATCAACAAACCACTTATGCACCAGCGGTGCGCAACAAGAAACCATCTTTCCTCTTCTTTTCTCGTTCTTATAATGCACTGAATAATACAAGTCTCCTAGAAGAGTAGGTACGGGATTCTTGGAAGCAAAGACATGAAAAGCATCAAAATCCACAAAGTCTGGTACATTGGGGAACAACACAATGCCATAGACTCACAGAGCCAAGATAACACTGAAAACCACCCAACAACCTTTTTCAGCATACTCTCGGGCTTTGTCGACCAGGAAGGGTAAAGTAAATCCGGAGACTCCGTTTATGCTAATAACATGACCTACCAAGTCAGAGGCGCTCAAATAAAGAACGGCGGACAACTTCTCGAGATTAGGTTCCTCTTCGGAGCTGAAGAAAGGCACTTTGTTCAGAATCGGAACACCTAAGATGTAAGCAAATTCTTCCAAAGTCGGAACCAACACGTAGTCCAGAAATGTTAAGCATCTGAAAGGGGGATCATAAAACTGCAACAGGGTATGAGTAGCTCCATGCTCATAAGTCGTAAGCTTACGAACAAACTTCAGAATTCTGCCATACTGTTCTCTGAAAGCAGCAAGAACACCAGGATCAGCCAGGGAAATCAGACCAAATAAAGGTCCCAACTCAGGTGCCAAAAACTTGTACACAATAATCCTCTTTCTGCTAAACTTCCATCTCTGAAGAAGACCAGTACCAGAATCAAGGGATAGACGAGAACCTGTAACACACATAAACATGCAATGTTAAATGCAGGATGATTATGCAAATGCACACATGGGATCAAGGTATCCAATGCTCAAATGCGTTGTTGTGCCGTTGACTGAATTCAACCAGAGCTCCGCTCTAATCAGAACACTGAGATAATACACTGGACAGAACACTCAAGATCAAAATTCTACACTGATGAGAAAACCAAGGTTGGTTTAAGGCCAAGTTTCCTGCAAAAACCCATCCCTCTCACATGTGGGTTCTAGTCTTGAAAGGTACGACATCCTATGCGGGTGGTCAGCGTCACAGACTTTCGAGAAACGATGATACGTTCACCGTTTCTGGTTTGACATCATAGTCTAACGAAGCGGCGTCACTTAGCAGAATTCCCAAATGAACGGTCTCCAGAGTCGACAGTCTCTCTAAGTCAATATTCCCTCAACTGCACCAGACGCGCAGGATAGAATATTTCCAAAGAAAAACCTCATTTGAATGTGAATTTCACACGATCTATTGCGCAGCCAGACGCCACACAAGCTCCCGCTAATCTCCACTCTAATCCTATGTGTATACTCAAGCCCAGGTCTGACTCATCTCTCGATGGAACAACCCAACCCACAGAACAGCAGCAACAAGAATGCAATGCAATAGTATACAACAAATAATGTACATAAAACAAAAACTACACAAAAATAAACACCCAAAGACGCAACCAGACAAGCGTTAGGAGTGACTCGCATAGGGAACCAGAGTCCCCAACAGAGTCGCCAGCTGTCGCAACTGCGAAAAACACCCGGCGGAAAACAGAACAGTCGCCACCTTTTGTTATTTATCCCACAGAGAGGGAAAGGAAACGATCGGAAAAACCTGACGAAAAAGGGAAAAGACGAGGTCATCGCAACCAAGTCCTGGATTCGGGAGTCGGTTACGCAAGGGGAAGGTATTAGCACCCCTCACGTCTGTCGTACTCGACGGGATCCATGCTTGTTTCAATCTAAGGGTGTGTTTAAACTATCTACGCTACAGGCTTGCGGGACAAAAAGAAAAGAAAAGAGACTCGGCAGAGCATCGCCACTATGTGCCTACATATTCCCTCGTGCAATGGGAAAGTCAGAGTCAACGTAGTTTGGATAACTACGGGAGAGAAGGGGAGAAGGTTGCTCGCCAAGACATCGTGTCTTATGCCTACGTACTTTCATCTGGTATGAAAGATCAGAGCAAACATAGTTCGAGCGGACATGAAACCACAGGTTGATTAAGTGTTTTAATCGAGTAAGGTTAAACATTTGTTCCAGCAGTTAGGGACTAAGCTTGTTTGCGGTAGAACCGAAGCTTAACAACACTCTTTTCTGAAAAAAGTTCCGATTAATCCCGAAGGAAAAAGGTTTGAATTTTGTTTTGTGTTTTTTAGTGAAGTGAATTAATTCGGTTTGTGATTCACGTTGCACTAAAGACTATGACATGGAGGCGAATGCGTCGTATATTGCCCCCAAACGGGACGTATACTAAACACTCTAGATAAGCGAGAGGAGACCCCTCACTCATCATTCCCCATGTAGCTTAAGGCTCGTAGCACGCAACGTTTATCGCCTTTATTAAATGAGTTAGCATGGTTTTGAGATGAGAAGAGAGACGCACGGAAGGTCTAAGGGAAACTCGGCCCTAACGTTGTCATACAATGTGATCCTAAAGTTCGGATGAAAAGGGGAAACATTTACCCTAATGTTAGCATACTTGGATTGAGCGCCTAATGTCTCTCCTACTCCCATCCTACACAGAGGGACTAGGAATCCTATGGGGATCGTGGCAAAAATCACAAGAAGAACAAAGGAAGGATCAATCACAAGTAGAAAATGCAAACATGAAAATGCACACTTAGAATGGTGGGAGGGAGGAAAAATATGTGGGGCAGCAGCCGCCACAAGCGCGTCTCGACCTCAACAGCGATGCAAGAATGATGCAAACATGTGGAGAAAAGAAAGAGATGAAAGAAAATGAATATGCGAACAAATGATCAATTCGAACCACATACACAAGCATGTAAACAAATGGAAGAATGATCATACATGTCAACAACATCATGATTAATCAACCACAAACAGTGACAATTATCTAAAACAATTTAATCCCAATGCATCACACTGATCTATGATGATTCGAATCAAACCGGTATGCAAACATGCAAGCAAAACAACAAATATGGCATTCTGGCACAGTGTTAATCGGTTAACACATATTGTTAATCGGTTAACATCTTAAAAGTTTGAAGAAAAACTGAAGTTTTAAACAGGTTAATCGGGTAACCCTATGCGTTAACCGATTAACACTATTAACGTTTGAAAATTTTTGAAAATATGAATTGGTTAACCGGTTAACCATATAGGTTAACCGATTAACACTGCACCAGAAGCTAAAAACAGTAGCGGAAAATAACTTCCATCATAAAAAAACTTATCCAAAGTTCCAACAGATCAACTTATCAATTAAGCACGAAATTAACAACAGAAAACAGAGATCCAACAGCATGGATACACAATTACACAGCCATGTCACAAATTGAACGGATCTAAATCAACAAAATTCAATCGAATATGAAGATTAACATGATAAGCTCAAAAATTAAATCGGATCGAGAATTCCAACCTTCAAAGCGGAGATTTCTTTTTAGAAGCACATCTTAAATAAAATTTGTTAGTTTATCTTTGTAAAAGATTTCCTTAAGAAGACCAGGTTGTGGTCATAATTTCTTGAGAAGACTAAGACAGTTGTCTTAGTGGTTTACGCTATAATCAAGTTTGATATAGTGGATTAAGTCCTTGTTGAGAAAGGCAAATCACCTTGGTAGGGTGGACTGAATTAGTTTGAGTTCAAACGAACCAGGATAAAAATACTGTGTTATTTTTCTATCAACTAAGTTGTTTTAAAAACCCTTATTCAACCTCCCCCCCCCCTTCTAAGTGTTTTTCTCACCTTCAGTTGGCATCAGAGCTCCGGTTCTGTAAGTGCTCTCACTTAACCGTGACAGAAAAAGATCCAGTTGGGAAAAACTTTTAATCTCTTATTCTTATCAACACCAAACCTCTCATGTTTGATGGTGAGAAGTTTGATTACTGGAAAGATAGAATAGAAAGCTTCTTTCTAGGCTATGACGCTGATTTGTGGGATTTGGTAACTGATGGTTATATTCATCCTACTAATGATGAAGGGAAAAAGGTTGACAGAAAATCTATGTATGATCAACAGAAGAAGGAGTTTAGAAACCACCACAAGGCAAGAACCATCCTGTTAAATGCAATATCTCATACTGAGTATGGAAAAATAACAAATAGAGATACTGCATTTGATATGTTTGAGTCTCTCAAAATGACGCATGAAGGAAACTCCCAAGTAAAGGAGACAAAGGCTCTGGCCCTCATCCAGAAGTACGAAGCCTTCAAAATGGAAGAGTCTGAATCTGTGGAAACTATGTTCTCAAGATTTCAGATCCTAACTACTGGGTTGAAGGTTCTGGATAAAGGTTACTCCACTTCTGACCATGTCAAGAAGATCATCAGAAGCTTGCCAACAAGGTGGAGACCAATGGTGACAGCTCTGAAGCTTGCAAAGGATCTGAATAAGATCACTCTGGAGGAACTGATCAGTTCCTTAAGGAGTCACGAGATTGAGCTGGAGGAAGACGAGCCTCATAAGAAAGGTAAGTCAGTTGCTTTAAAATATAACAAATTTGCTAAAGCTTTACAGGTTATTGAAGAGAGTTCTGAAAAATATTCAGAAGAAGAAGATGAACTGTCTTTGTTGTCCAAGAGGATTAATCAACTCTGGAAGCACAAACAAAAGAAGTTCAGAAACTTCAAAAGATCTGATCAGCATGGTGATTCTTCTGGACATAAAAAATCTGGAAAGAAAGATATAGTATGCTATGAGTGCAAGGAGCCTGGCCACTATAAAAATGAATGTCCCAAACTTCTGAAGGAGAAACCCAGAAGGAAGTTTGAAAAGAAGAAGAAAGTGTTAATGGCCACGTGGGACGATTCAGATGCTTCTGAATCCTCATCAGAATCAGAAGATGAATGTGTTAATGTAGCACTGATGGCTGACGTAGAGGACCGCGAAGAAACTACTGAATTTGGATCAGAATCAGATTCAGAAGAGGTATTTTCTGAACTCACTAGAGCTGAACTTTCTTAAAGTTTATCAGAAATTCTGGAAAGCTACAAAAAAATCAAACTCAAATACAAGAAGCGTCAAAGCTGTCTTGCATCTGAGAATGATCAGCTGAGATCAGAAGTTGCTGAGCTTAAAGCAAACAATCTTAAAATAAAAATTGATTTAGAAAAAGCTCAGAAATCTGACTCAGATCTTATATCATGCTCTAAAAACATTTTAGAAGAGTATGATTATAGCTTTCAAAAGTTTCTGGCCAGAGGCCTAGATAGAAGCAAGATGGCTTTAATGATCTATGGCGTAAGCAGAAACAATAGAAAGGGAATTGGATATGAATCACCTTCTTGGAAGGATTTAAATCCAAAACCTGTTGATAAACTGACCATTAAGTATTCTTCTCTATATACTCATTTCAAATTTGGTCATTTAAATGATATTAAGCACACACGTTCTGATCAGAACAACCTGTGTTTAATAAACCAAAACCTCAGAAGAACAAAGATACCTTCAAGGGAAAGAAATTCAGAAAGAATTTCAAACTTACTAACCCCAGAGGACCCAAGAAAATATGGGTACCTAAGGACAAAATGATTTTTGTTGCAGACATCCTTAGCAGCAAAGTTGAAACACCAATCTTGGTACCTGGACTCTGGTTGCTCGCGTCACATGACGGGAAGAAGGTCTATGTTCCAAAGCCTGGAACTTAGATCTGGAGGTGATGTGAAGTTTGGAGGGAACCAGAAGGGCAAAATCATAGGCTCTAGAACTATTGGTAATGGTAACCTTCCCTCTATATATAATGTCTTACTTGTTGAAGGATTAACACATAATCTATTGTCCATAAGTCAATTAAGTAACAATGGCTATGACATAATCTTCAATAAAAAATGTTCTAAAGTTGTCAGTCAAAAAGATGGCTCAATCCTCTTTAATGGAAAAAGGAAGAACAACATTTACAAAATCAATCTTTCAGAACTTAAAGTTCAGAATGTAAAATGCCTTCTGTCTGTTAACGATGAGCAATGGGTCTGGCACAGAAGATTGGGTCATATTAGTATGAGACGTATATCTCAGATTAATAAGCTCAATCTGGTCAGAGGACTTCCTCAGTTGAAGTTCAACTCATATGCTTTTTGTGAAGCATGTCAGAAAGGAAAATTTTCAAAATCTTCTTTCAAAACAAAAATTGTTGTTTCAACCTCTAGACCATTAGAGCTGATTCATATTGATTTGTTTGGACCAGTGAAAAATGCATCCATCAGAGGCAAGAAGTATGGATTAGTCATTGTTGATGACTACAGCAGATGGACATGGGTAAAATTCCTGAAACACAAGGATGAGTCTCATTCTGAATTCATTGACTTCTGCAAACAAGTCCAAAACGAAAAAGAATTTAAAATTGTTAAAGTCAGAAGTGATCATGGTGGAGAATTTGAAAACATATACTTTGAAATTTTTTTTAAAGAAAATGACATTGCACATGATTTTTCTTGTCCTAGAACTCCTCAACAGAATGGAGTTGTAGAAAGGAAAAATAGAACATTGCAAGAAATGGCCAGAACCATGATCAACGAGACTAACATGGCAAAACATTTTTGGGCAGAAGCAGTGAATACAGCTTATTATATTCAGAACAGAGTTTCTGTAAGACCTCTTCTAGAGAAGACTCCTTATGAACTGTGGAGGAATAGAAAGCCCAACATTTCTTATTTCCATCCTTTTGGATGTGTATGTTTTATGTTGAACACTAAGGAAAATCTGAACAAGTTTGATTCTAAAGCTCAGAAGTGTTTCATGCTTGGATATTCTTAACGCTCTAAAGGCTACAGAGTATACAATACTGAGACACAAATTGTAGAGGAATCAATTCATGTTAGATTTGATGATAAGCTTGACAATCAAAAGTCAAAGCAGCTTGAAATTTCTGCAGATAGAGAAGTCTTTCTCACAGACTCTGAAGAATCAGAGGCAGACAAAGCTCAAGCAAAAGCACCAGAAGCAACGTCAGATGCTACTCCCTTGACTGCTCAGATGGATAGCTTGACAATTTCTGAAGGACCAAATGTTAAAGGATCATCCAGAATCAAAGCCTCTCATCCAGAGGAAATGATAATCGGAAAGAAGGATGACCCTATCAGAACAAGGTCATTTATCAGATCTTCTGGAACGTCACTATTTGGTTTGGTGTCCATCATTGAACCTACTTCCATGGATGAGGCTCTGAACGATAACGATTAGATACTTTCTATGCAAGAAAAGCTTAACCAATTCACCAGAAATGACGTCTGGGATCTGGTTCAAAGACCAAATGGTTTCAACATCATTGGAACTAAATGGGTCTTCAGAAACAAGTTGAACGAGCTAGGAGAAGTTATCAGAAACAAAGCTAGGCTGGTGGCTCAAGGATACAGTCAGCAAGAAGGTATAGATTACACAGAGACTTAGCTCCTGTGGCAAGGTTAGAATCTATTCGCTTGCTTATTTCCTTTTCTGCATGGAATAACATCACTCTTTATCATATGGATGTTAAAAGTGCCTTCTTAAATGGTTTCATAGAAGAGGAAGTGTATGTTCATCAAGCTCCAGGTTTTGAAAATGAAAAGTTTCCAGAACATGTTTTCAAACTTAAGAAATCACTTTATGGCTTAAAACAATCTCCCAGAGCTTGGTATGAGAGGCTGAGTAATTTCCTTCTGGAAAACAACTTTGTCAGAGGAAAAGTTGACACTACTCTCTTTCATAAATCCATTAAGAAAGACATTTTAGTCTGTCAGATTTATATTGATGATATTATATTTGGAACTACCAATATTACGCTTGGAAATGAGTTTTCTCAATCTATGCAGGCAGAATTCGAGATGAGCATGATGGGAGAACTCATATTCTTTCTAGGAATTCAAGTGAATCAGACTCTAGAAGGTACCTACATACATCAGACAAAGTATGTGAAGGAACTTCTGAAGAAATTCAACATGTCAGAAAGCAAGGTAGCAAAAACTCCCATGCATTCTACAAGCACACTAGGTAAAGAAGAGGTAAGTAAAAAGGTAGATCAGAAGCTCTACAGAGGTATGATTGGTTCTCTTCTGTACTTGACTGCTTATAGGCTTGATATTCTCTTTAGTGTCTGTCTTTGTGCTAGATTCCAATCAGATCCTAGAGAATCCCACTTAGCAGCTGTTAAGAGGATTCTGAGGTATCTGAAAGGTATTACTAACGTGGGTTTGTGTTACAAAAGATCTGATGAATACATATTAGTTGGATTCTGTGATGCTGACTATGCTGGAGACAGAGTAGAGCATAAGAGTACTTCTGGAAGCTGTCAGTTTCTAGGAATTCATATGATCTCTTGGTTCAGGAAGAAGCAACCCACAATAGCGCTATCAACAACAGAAGCAGAATACATTGCTGCTGCTAGTTGTAGCACACAGATGCTCTGGATGAAGAGTCAACTAGAAGACTATCAGATTCATGAGAGTAACATTTCTATTTTCTATGATAATACTTCTGCTATTTGCCTTTCTAATAATCCAATTGTGCATTCTAAGGCAAAACACATAGAAATTAAACATCATTTTATCAGAGACTATGTTCAGAAGGGAATTATTAGTTTGAACTTTGTTGATACAGACCATCAATGGGCTGATATCTTCATAAAACCCCTTGCTGAAGATAGGTTTAAATTTATTCTGAAGAATATTAGTATGTATTTTTGTCCAAAATAAAACTATTATTCAGAAGAAAATTTATTCTAATGAAATATGAATAATGTCTATGTTCTGAAGTAATTCTTCTGATTATTTCTTTTAGTACATTATTTCCTTTGTGAAACTCTGAACTAACAAGTCTCAGAAGATCTGAGCGTTGTTTAACGTTTCTTATTCCAAAGAGATTCAGAGGCATATCTACATCAAACACGTGTCACACAAAATCTGAAAAGGTGGAGTGTAATACAATGAGACGCCGTTTTGAGGTACTGTTTAAATTCTCAATTCTCGGTTTTGTCCCCACGCTTGTCAGAAGCATTAAATGCTTTTAATTATTATTCTTTTTGATGTGACCTTTTGATTTAATTAAATGCATTAATTGCTGAATGTGTGCCCTAATTGTTGCCCTATAAATGCCACAACACAACACCATTTTACACTTTACACTCTCTCTCTCACGTTTATGCATTTTTGCTTGCTCCATTATTTCCTATTCTCTTCCAAACCCAAAACCCTTAGAAGCTCTCGTTATCTCAAGTCTTCAACAATGGCAACTTCTTCATCAACCTCTCAACAGTTTGAATCAACTATGGCTGTTGTTTCTTCTTCTGCAATGGGTCCTACTCCATTCAAAGAACCAATAAGAACTCTCCTCACACCCGTTGAAAAATTGGAAGTTTTAAGTGAATTCTTGGTGGATTTTGAAAGCATCGCTGAAAATGGGTTTGATTTACGTCCAACTGTAACAGCACAAGGATGGACAAAATACTTTGATAGACTGGTTGGTCCAGTTTACCCTTGCTTGGTCAAGGAATTTTAGATTCATGCAAGTGTTTTCCCCAAGTTCATCATGTCTTCAGTTCTGGGCAAAGAAATCATCATCACTGAGGATCTGATTCGCAAGCTGATAGGCTATCAAGAATCAGAGGGTGTCACTCATCTGCTAGCTAATCGTGTGGATATGGATGAGGTGTACAGTGAGGTGTTTAATTTTGGGGAAGCCTCAAGCAAGATAAAGGATCTAAAGGTTCAATACAAGATCTGGGCTAATATCTTCTTGGGTTGCATTCATCACAGAAAGTCTACAAATTCTCTTGATTACATCAACTCTGATCAGATGTACTTCATATATTGTCTGGGAAAAAGTATTAAGGTGGATCTGCCTTTCTTGCTATTCAATCATCTGTGGACTCATGTGAAGCAATCTAGAGAAGAAATCAGAACCAAGCACCAGAAGATGAGAAATTGGATACCTATGGGACGACTCATCTCATATATTCTGACTGAGAATGGCTTGGTTGGACATCTGACAGAAGCTGGAATGAAGAAAGAATTAGCTTCAGTGGTTGGCAAACCTCTGAATGGGAAAATTCTTCAGAGAATGAGGATTGTAGAAGAACTTACTTTTGCACCTGATCAGATCAACTCTGAAGAAGTAAGCAAGAGAAGGATACCCGTAGATGATTTTCCTCTATTTCATGCTAATGAACCAAGGGAAATTATTTTGGCCTATATAGAAACTTGCCTAGAAGATGGAACTCCTATACCAGAACATCTGATTTAGAGAGCAGGCGAACCTGAACCAGACTTTTATGGGGACAGACAAAGGAAGAAAAGTAAAGTCTCAGAAGAAGGATCTTCTAAGCCAAAGAGAAAAGCTTCTGGCGAGGCAGCTTCTGCAAAGCCAAAGCGTGTCAAGAAGCAAAAAGGTAATCCTCCTTCTGCTAGTTTAGATTCTAATTTAGAAACAGTTAAAGAAGTACTAGCATCTGAACCCCCTTCTTATGAACCTATACCCTCACCTTCTCCTCCTCATGACTCTGAACCCATTCCTTCTAAACCAGTACATTCTCAACCTATCCCTTCTACACCTAAACCAAAACAAACTTTTGAATCTCAACCACAATCATCTATATCATATACACCTTTATTTAACATACATCAAAAATCTACACCTGATAAAACCCCAACTTCTGCTCCACATACATCTGAACCACACCCATCTGAAAACCAAACTTCTGAAATTCCCCCACCTGAAAAACAAACTTCTGAACAACAAACAGAAACCACTCCATCTGATCCTAAACAAATGGTTCTTGATCTTCAACCTCTTATGACTGTCTATCTAGTTCCCTCTAGATCTTCTTAATCTTCTGATTCTTCAGATTCATCTGATTCCACAGACTCTGATAGCTCAGATTTCATTTCTTCTATTATCGAACCCCTTGTTTCCATCCCTTCTGACCCTGATCATGAAACTTTACCATCTGAACCTCAGTTTGCAAAACCTTCATCTGTCCATACTCCTTCTGCATACCCACCTATTATCTATATCCCTTCTTTTTCCATACCCTCCACTTCTGAAACTACCAAAACACCTTCTCTAGAAAATTATCTAAAACCTAAACCTAGGCTGGATGTTAGTACTTTATTTGCTGGGTTTAAAAAGGAATTAAACATGTGGCTGCCTACTGTCAAGAAGGAATGCATGTCCAGTTTGAATCCTGATGATTTTGAGACTATCTGGCAAAGATTCAGATCCAGATTTGACTCTGTAGCTTCCAGTCTTCAAGAGATCTGCACTGACGATGCCAAGGTCAGATTTGCTGAGGCTGTGAGACCAACTCTTCTGAGAGTCAGCAGAAACCCAACATTGCTTCTGGAAAACACACCTGCAAAGGACGTGTGTATTCCCTCCGAAGCCTTGGTTGCTTATGAGACTGCTGCAGTGGTTAGCTCTGAAGTAGTAGCTCCACAAGTTTCTGCTCCTGCTTCTGAGAATCTTGACTCTACTCAACCTGCTGACATGGTTGTTCAAAATGCTTTTGCATCCTTGGTCGTTCATGATGCTTCTGCTTCTGCATCTGCTCTAGAATCATCTGAAGTGAAGAAGGAAGATAAAGATCTGCATGCTCAGATTGCTGAACTCAAGGCAAGCAACACAGAGATGAAGTCTTGGATGGTGAAACAAGAAAAGACAACTGATGAAATCAAGACATGGATGGCTAAACAAGACGATCCACATCTGAGATAACGAATCTTCTGAGGATGTTGGCTTCTCGTCCTACTTAGTTTTTCTATGTTTGTTTGTGCACTTGTTTTATCTATCTATTATGTTTGCCTTGGATATTGTTTATCAATGCATCTGGCTTTTATGCTTTTCTGAATGAATGTATGTTATGTTCTTCTGGTTGAATTTATCTTATGCTTTATTGTTTTTCTTCTATTATTTTTTTCTGTCTTAAAGTTTTTCTTAAAAGATTTTCTTTTTTATATGACAAAAAGGGGGAGAAAATGGTAATTTTGATAATTCACATAAACAGTTACCAAAGGCAACTCATACATGATAAATTTCAACTAATCATATTTCTTAAGTATTTCAGAGCTAATAATTCTCATCTGATAAATCCTAAGAATTAACTCTGAACCAAATTCTGAGAATCTACAAGTTTCCTCTGAAGCTGAAAAGAATACAGAAGCTGAAAGGGAATTATTTTGTCTTTTCAGAAGTATTCATTTCAGGGGGAGATTAATATTCTCAGGGGGAGTAATATTTATTTTCTATTTAAACAAAATTTCCCATAGTTTTTGTCATCATCAAGAGATTGTTAGAACACAGATTGATGTTCAATATACCTCATTGTTTTGATGATAACATTAATGAAATTGTGTATAGAGAATTTATATACACTAATTTTGTTCAAGTGTTTATTTGTTTCAGATATCAAAATTAATATTATTCTGGAAGCAAGAACGCCTCTGAACACCACAGAACGAAAAAGCTCTAAGTGTCAGAAGCAGCACATCAGAAGACTCTGATCTGCTACAATGACTCTGAGCGAAGCTAAGAAGAACTTGAGCAAAGAACATACATAAAGCTTCAGAAGACTCTAGAAGTACTCAACGCTGCAAGTACATAAGTTCTGATAAGCAAGTATGCTCTAATAAGGATTTCACGCTTAAAGCACTTTGCTGCAAACTCTGATAGAGAAACTCTGATTGAGTTAACTCTGACCTGAACAACTAAGAACATCATCAGAAGTTCTAATGCAGGGCGTTCCAAAGTTGTTGAAGAAGATGTTGTTTAAATAAAGATACGTTAGTATATTCCTTGTCTTATCCTAAACGGCTCTTTCCCCATTCGTGCTTGACACAGGATTTCAGACAAAAAAGATGTGTCAGAACATTCCTCTTCTGAGAAAGGAAAAGTCATTAGAAGACAAAGAGAACATAATGCACAGATTGCACAGTCTTTGAGAAAGGATTTCAAAGGACTATAAAAGCAAGTCTTAGCATCACTTCAAAGGTTAACGAACATGAATCAAATCCTTGACATATTATTCAACCAGCTCTCACAAATATTCTTCAAGCTAGAATAGTTTTCTCTTTGTTCTAAAACTTGTGTAAAAATCACTGTTGTGATATTTCTTTTTAGAAGCACATCTTAAATAAAATTTGTTAGTTTATCTTTGTAAAAGATTTCCTTAAGAAGACCAGGTTGTGGTCAGAATTTCTTGAGAAGACTAAGACAATTGTCTTAGTGGTTTACACTGTAATCAAGTTTGATATAGTGGATTAAGTCCTTGTTGAGAAAGGCAAATCACCTTGGTAGGGTGGACTGGATTAGTTTGAGTTCAAACGACCCAGGATAAAAATACTGTGTTATTTTTCTATCAACTAAGTTGTTTTAAAAACCCTTATTCAACCCCCCCCCCCTTCTAAGTGTTTTTCTCACCTTCATGTTATCATTTATGCGTCAAAACCACCAACAAAAACCATAACTAAAGCAGGTCCCGTACCGTTTGAAAGCACCAAGGCTATTCCGTGGAATTACGGAGCTGAAGTGTATTACAACGGGCAAAAAGTAGACTTGAATGGTCCCCCTGCCGGTTCAGTAGATAATCTTGTGGGAGCAGAAGGCATTACTCGTAGTGGCCGGATCTTTTCATCGACTGAAGTGGTTGTTGATAAGGTTGACAAGGGGAAAAGACCAGTGGTAGAGGAAACTTCTCAGTCTAGGGAGAAGGAATCTTTTTTAAAGGACGCAGAAGAGTTTATGAGGCTGATACGGAAAAGCAACGACAAGATAGTCGATCATTTGCAGCAAACTCCTTCTAAGATATTTATCTTTTCATTGTTACTTTGTTCTGAGGCGCATAGGAATGAACTGTTGAGAATACTGAACACTGCTCACGTGCCACAAGAAATTTTGGTTAATCAACTCGAAGGGGTTGTTGCGCATGTAAATGCAGGGAACGACTTGGGGTTTACATACTTGGATTTGACGCCAAGAGGCAGGAACCATAATTGTGCGTTGCACATATCATTAGAATGCCGAGGGGCTGTTATGTCTCATATACTCGTGGGTACGGAATCATCCTTGAACGTACTTCCAAAGAAATCCCTAATGAAGTTGGACATGCAGGGATTGATTTGCACGCCAAGTGATTTGGTGGTGCGTGCGTTTGATGGAACCCGAAGATCAGTGTTTGGGGAGGTAACTTTGCTCATTCAGGTGGGACCGGAAGTGTTTGATGTAGTGTTTTACATTATGGATATCCAGCCAGCCTACAATTGTTTACTAGGCCGTCCATGGATTCATTCAGCAGGAGCTGTGACCTCCACGCTGCATCAAAAGCTAAAGTATATGATTGGCGGTAGTGTTGTTACGGTGTGCGGAGAAGAGGATATAATGGTCAGTCACTTATCATCCTTCAAGTATGTTGAGGTGAACGGAGAGATACATGAAACCCTTTGTCAGGCCTTTGAAGCAGTCAAGATTAAAGACAAGTCTCCTGTTGTAAGCAAAGCGCCAGAAGTGGCCATGTCTTCTTTTAAAGAGGCTCAAGCAGTGGTACAGACTAGGGCAGTTCAATGATGGGGCCAAGTATTGGAGATTCCCCACAAGCAAGACAAGTTTGGTTTAGGGTACCGCCCGTCATTTTCTTCTCCTTCATCCTCGCAGAGTGCGCCGCACTATAAAGGACCTGTGCAATTCACTAAGGGGGAGTTATCTTCGAGAGAATCAATGTTGTGTTAGACGAAGAGGGAGATAGTGATTGTGATATGGATGCCTGGATCAAGCTGTGTACTCCAGGACAGAGCCTGCACAACTGGTCCATTGAAGAATTCATTCAAGTGACGACAGAACAGTAATGCTTTGTTTTTTTCGATTATTGTACTACCCTATGTTCTACCCGGAGCATAGTGGTACTTAATTTCAGGGCCTTATTGTTTATGTTTGAACATTGCTTTATCAATTAATCAAAGGGCGTTTTCTCATTCAAATTTTGTGATCTCTGTCTTTCTTATTTTTATTTTTCACAATAAAATGGTAATATGGTTTGTACTCGTTTGCATATCGTTTGAAAAATTTAACCATTTTTTATTGCAGAATTCCTATTGCAGATGACACCAATTCAGAACCTCCTATGACTCGCTTCGACTTCGATCAACCGATATATTAAGCTGAAGAAGAGATTGATGAGGATGAAGACTTTCCTGAAGAACTAGCTAGACTCTTGAAACAAGAAGAGAAGATCATTCTGCCTCATCAGGAGGAAATCGAGGTTATCAATCTGGGTTCTGAAGAAGTTGTCAAAAATGTTCGGATAGGGGATGCACTACAGAGTGACATCAAGCAAAGACTGGTCGAGATGCTTTGAGAGTATAGTGATATCTTTGCTTGGTCGTACGAAGATATGTCCGGGCTTGACACCGACATAGTGGTTCATCGCTTGTCGTTGCGTGAGGAATGTCCGCCGGTCAAGCAGAAGCTTAGAAGGACAAGACCAGATATGGCTGTGAAAATCAAAGAAGAAGTCCAGAAGCAGTTGGACACTGGATTTTTAGCCGTAACCACTTACCCTCCGTGGGTCGCCAACATCGTACCTGTATCTAAGAAGGAAGGTAAGGTACGTATGTGTGTAGATTACAGGGATTTGAATAAGGCGAGCCCAAAGGATGACTTCCCGCTCCCTCACATTGACGTATTGGTTGACAATACTGCTCAATACTCCGTATTTTCCTTTATGGATGGTTTTTCGGGTTATAATCAGATGAAGATGGCGCCGGAAGATATGGAGAAGACGACGCTCATTATGCCGTGGGGGACGTTCTGTTACAAGGTAATGCCTTTTGGGTTGAAAAACGCAGGGGCAACTTACCAGCGGGCTATGGTCACTTTATTTCATGATATGATTCATCAGGAGATTGAGGTCTATGTTGATGACATGATAGCAAAGTCGCAAACGGAGGAAGAGAATCTGGCCAACTTGTTGAATCTGTTTGAGAGGCTCAGGAAGTTCAAATTAAGGTTGAATATAAATAAGTGCACTTTTGGAGTTCGGTCCGGAAAGTTATTGGGTTTTATTGTCAGTGAAAAAGGAATTGAGGTCGATCCTGCAAAGATAAAAGCTATACAAGATATGCCAACACCGAAAACAGAAAAGGAGGTCTGTGGTTTCCTGGGGAGATTGAACTACATTGCTCGGTTCATATCTCATCTCATAGCCACGTGTGAACCAATGTTTAAATTGCTAAAGAAAGATCAGGCGGTCGTCTGAAATGAAAATTGTCAAAAAGCATTTGATAAGATAAAAGAATACTTGCAGGAGCCTCCGATATTGATACCCCCAGTAGCTGGAAGGCCTTTAATCATGTACTTAACAGTTCTTGAGAACAGTATGGGTTGTGTTCTCGGTCAACATGACGAGACTGGAAGAAAAGAGCATGCGATCTATTATCTGAGTAAAAAGTTCACAGAATGTGAGTCCCGTTACTCAATGCTCGAGAAAACGTGTTGTGCACTCGCTTGGGCTGCCAAACGTTTGAGACAATATATGCTAAATCACACAACCATGCTGATTTCGAAGATGGATCCGATCAAGTATGTCTTCAAGAAGCAAGCACTCTCAGGAAGAATTTCCAGGTGGCAGATGGTATTGATAGAGTATGATATACAATATGTTTCTCAGAAAGCCATCAAGGGAAGTGTTCTGTCAGAATACCTTGCTGAGCAGCCAATCGAAGACTATCAACCAATGAAGTTTGAATTTCTTGACGAGGACATCATGTTCCTCAAAGCGAAATACTGTGAAGAGTCGTTGCCCGATGAAGGTCCAGAGAAAGGTTCTCAATGGCATATGATATTCGACGGCGCTGTCAACTTCTATGGTAGTAGAATTGGGGCAATTATTACAACTCCTCATGGCACTCACATCCCGTTCACTGCCAGGTTGACATTCCTTTGCACTAATAATAAAGCCGAGTATGAAGCGTGCATCATGGGTCTGGAAGAGGCTATTGATTTGAGAATCAAGAATTTGGATGTATATGGAGATTCAGCGCTAGTGGTTAATCAAATCATGGGAGAATGGGAAACTCGTCAACCGAATCTAATTCCTTACAAAGATTATGCAAGGAGGTTGTTACCTTTCTTTGACAGGATAGAGTTTCACCATGTGCCGCGAGCAGAGAATCAGATGGTCGATGCTTTGGCAACGCTATCTTCGATGTATAAAGTGAATTTTTGGAATGATGCTCCAAGAATAGTTATTTCTTGCCTTGATAGGCCTGCTTTCGTATTCGCCATTGAAGAGGCTGCTGATGGCAAGCCATGGTTTTACGATATACAGAACTTCCTCAAGAAGCAGGAGTATCCACCAGGGACTTTGGCCCAGGATAAGAAGACGCTGAGGAGGTTGTCTGGTAACTTTTATCTAAACCCAGATGGTGTGCACTACAAAAGAAACCACGATTTGGTGTTGTTGAGATGCGTGGATGAAAAGGAAGCAGCGTTGCTTATGGAAGAGGTCCACGAGGGTACTTTTGGTACACGTGCCGGCGGGCATGCCATGTCTCAGAAACTACTACGAGCAGGGTATTATTGGCTAACCATGGAGTCAGATTATTTCAAATTTGCGAAAAAAAATGCCATAAATGACAGATTTATGCAGAAAAAATTCATGTACCGCCGTGCCCATTGAATGTTATGACATCCTCGTGGCCTTTCTCCATGTGTGGCATTGATATGATTGGCAAGATTGAGCCAACCGCATCCAATGGTCATTGTTTCATCTTGGTTGCCATTGATTACTTCACCAAATGGGTTGAAGCAGCCTCGTATGCCAATGTTACAAAGCAAGTCGTGGCCCGGTTCATAAAGAAGGACATCATCTGTAGATATGGAATACCCGAGCGAATCATTACTGATAATGGTTCGAATCTGAACTGCAAGATGATGAAGGAATTGTTCCAGAATTTCAAAATCGAGCATCACAACTCATCACCCTATCGTCCAAAGATGAATGGCGCTGTTGAAGCGGCCAACAAGAACATTAAGAAGATAGTGCAAAAGATGGTTGCCACTTACAAGGATTGGCATGAGATGTGTTGCACCCCAAAATTTGACCAACCTTTATTTACCCATCAAGAGTTGTATGAGACTTTGAAGATAGCCAAGAAGGTTATTCAAATGTTCAAAGATTGATATCTTTGTCAGAGAACTCAAGAGATCCTCAGAGAGATTGGTTGAAACCAAGATTGTGTGCCTCATAACTTGAGAGTTGTGGGAGCTCTTCAGATGATTCTGAGACTATGAGGATGGACTTTAAGCTTTTAGAAAGCTTATGATATGTCTTGAAAGCCATCATGAAACCTAGAAAGGTCAGTGTACAAGAATTCAGAAGATTCAGCCATGAGTGGTGGAATTAGGGTTTGACTGGGTCAACCCTAGGTCAACTGATGATTTGGAGAGGGTTGAGACCTAATCCAAGAGCCAGGTGATCATGGAATGATGCATTGAGATGCTATAAGGATTATTCCTAGACCAACTCATCAGGATTGAGGAGTTTGAGAAGTTTTAAGCTAGGGTTTCTAAGGATTGACAGTGTAAAATCCCCTAGTTTGATCCCTATCTTCAAGGCAGTTTAGCTCAAGATGTGATTATCATCTCATCTTCCCCACAACATGAATGTTGTAGCGATTGTTCTTAGATTTAATTTGAGTACTAGAAGTCCTTGATAGGATTTGTAGAGCTCAAGTTATTACTTTGACAAATTACAGGTCATCTGAGGCATGTGAATCTGGGTCCTTGAAAGTCACCCAAATTGCATCCAACTTTTGCCCTAGTAGGATGATTCCTATGGATTCTTGGTCAACATGAATGTTGTATAGAATCTTCTTAGCTTTCTAGAGAGTACTAGAAGTCCTTGATAGGATTTGTAGAACTCAACTTATGGCTTTGACAAGTCAAGGGCATTTTGGTCATTTGGAGGTTATAGGTCATTTCAAGCATAAGGCCATATCTCCTATTTCCAAGCTTCCAATGGAAAAATCTTCAACATAAAACTTGCTTAGAATGATGTTTTAAGGCTAGTAGGGAGGTCATGAGATGTTGAAAAGGCTCATATCAAAAAGTGATAAAAATGGCCTAAAATGGAGGCATAAGTTAATTAAGGTGAAATTGAAAATTGGAAATCACAAGTTATAAGTCCAAACCATGTCATGTAATAGGTCACTTTGACTCCAAATGACATTCTAAGAACAATGGTTCAGCCACAATTTTGATTTGAGGCTTGTATCATAGGGCTGCTTTGGAATTGGCTTACTTGCATATTAAGGCACCAAAGCAAAACTCAACAAAACTCAATGTACAAGTTGGTTATGCATTGTAACTTGTCATAAATCTCATGTGGGGATAAATTCAAGTCAGAATTGGTTATCACAAGGAGCTTGGCATGAGATAGCATGTAAGGAGAATTGGATTCAAAATGTCACGACATGAAAAGTTCAATTTCTCATTGGATGATCCTAGAGGGTTCTAGATGATTCTAAACCACTCTATAAGATGATTGTAACTTGCTCAGATGCAAGGTTGGTGAGAATTGGTGCATAGAGGAGAGAGTGAGATCAAGAATCTTCCATTGCAAGTCAAATTCAATTCCTTCATTCTTCTTCATTTCCATCCATTTTTTCTTTACAAACACATTCTATACATCATATTGAAGCTGTGCAGATTGAATTGAGATCACATCCATGGAGAATTGAAGAGTTGGAGATTGAAATTTCAAGGTTGCATTTCAAAATCGGTTTCCAAGAATCAAGCAATTTCAGCCATTCTTTTTGCATACAGAAGCTAGAAGATTACTCAGTGAAGGAATTGGGAAAGATTGAAGGCCTGAATTGAAGGATTTCTCCATCTGTTCACTCAATTTAACAAGGTTTGCAACTTTCTTCGTGCACCTTAATTTATGCATGATTGATTAGAATTAATAGGTTAGAATGGTTAGGAATCATTAGGAGATCATTTCTGGAAAGTTTGAAGAGAATTGATGATAGTTTGGTTGTGGACAAGATTTCTGTTTGGATCAAGAACTCCCTGAATTTTGAGTGATAACCTTAGTTCTTTAGTGGAATTTGATCAGTGATAAGAGGTGAGCATTTTAGTGTAAGCAATTTCAAGAATGGTGAGTTTTGAGTTCTGAGCATAATTTGAAGTTTGATTTGTGTTTGGAGTTTGAGTGAGATTCAATGGAATTTGAGATTGTAATCGTGTTCAGCATGAAAAATTGAGCGTGTTAGGGTTTTACATTTTAAGAATTGATGAAGTTTTGAGGGAGTTCGAGTTGAGGAAGATGAAGCTTGGTTCTGCATTTCCATGGAGGTCCCTTGGAACCCTAGCTCAAGGAAGAAGATGACTTCCCAGCCCTCAGATGCAAGCAAGACTTTTTGACCCCCGCGTGATCCAACGGCCCACATTCAATCTCGTTTTGGAGGGAAGCCAGAAGCGCCTGAAATGCACTGTTTCATTAAACGGTGGTTCTTGGGCTTAAGTGATCTTTGCTACCCACACCCCCAATCAAGGCCCAAGCGCATTTTGAACTAAATTGTATTGCTATTCTCACCGCTTGCTTTTCTTTTTTCTTTATTTTTGTTAATTGATTTCTGATTAATAAATGGGCCCAGCGCTTATGCTTTTTGTACCCCCCAGTCTGGGCCCATATGGAATTTGAACTATGTATGGTTACTGATTGCACCCCATCTTCATGTTTTCATTTTATTTTTCTCCATTTTCTTTCCAACTTTGGAAAATCATATTAAATTGAAAATTAATGATTTTTTAATGGGAGTTTTTTCTCCTACTTCATATTTTTGTCTAGAAAAATATAAAATAAAAATATTTCCTTTTCATGCATTTTGATATTTTTTTGTGTATTTTCTACTTTTATTGCATTTTAATTCTTTTATGTTGATACATGTATTTGTAGAATTTTGTTTAGGTAGTTCCCTTAGTATTTTTAGGTCATTCTTTTTAGGATAATTAGATATAAGTTTTAGCTTCCCCCTGGATTTATTCCATAACTTTGTGATGAATTTTAGGATAGTTTTGATTACATGACATTAGGTTGTGTAGAATTAGGTCAAACTTCAACATAGGTCCATAATAACATTAGAATTTTGGGTTTTTAGGACAAATTAGACTATGGGACATATATGGGTATTTAGGGTAGGTATGTAGGATCCCTCAGAAATTATATTAGGATTTAATATAATAGTATACTATTTTTAGTTGATTTTTGTATTGGATGATTGTTTGTGGTGCCCTTGTGGGCTTGTATTTTTGTTTGCTTTGCTTTGTGGGCTTGGAGAGCTTGATCTTGTTCTAAGGAGCATTGAGGAGCATAGTAGAAGAAATCTAAAGATGCATTAAGGAGCTTGAGAGCTTGATCTTATTTCCTTTTTGTTGTTTTAGGGTTAGGGATTAGGAAGAGTTTAGACTTAGATAACTTCTTTCTTAAATAGGGATGGTATCTTTCACCTCCATTCCTCCCTATGATTCAAAGTACTTCCATGGTATACACCTCTCTCCTTGGGAGGGATAAGTGATTGTACCTAAGGAGTAGAACTTTTGAGGGAACCATTCCTTTGATGTTGAACCCTTATAGGTCACCTTTGGTGGGCAGTAAGCAGTTCAATATCCCCAGCTTATCCAGTAAGTGATTTCATCTGGTTTGATTATCCTGAGAGATGTTGAGCTTGAGTTTGAAGATGAAGACTTCATTGAAGAGTGTTGAAGAGGATGAGTCCTTGAGTATTGCCATTCCAACTGAAGCTTGAAGAGCAACAAGAGCAAGTTGATACTGGAAGACCCCTGAAGATTAGGTGAAGCCTGAAGGTGGAGCTGATCAAGAAGCTGAAGCTAAAGGGAGAAGATAAGTTGAAACTTATGTTGAAGGGTTGAAACCTGGAAAAGCAAATTGATATTTGTCAGGAGTGATTGAAGTCTAAAGACTGGATTGCTGTTGGAAAAGCTGAAGCTTGAAGTTGAGAGAGGAGTTGGGCTGCTTTCTCCTGTTTTCTTTTTTGTATTGATGTGTTTTGTTTGACTTGTTTGATGCATTAGAATAAGTTCATATCTAGAATAAGTAGAATCTAGGAGCATGATTGCACTAGAGGTTGAGTTGCTCCATCTGCTTGTATTGTTACTGTGTGGCTTTGCTTGCGGGTATTCGGTAGAGCCCAGCTCCCTTGCCCATGTGGCTTGTTTGCCTGATGGCATTTTATTTCATTTTATTTCATTTTATCTGTATGATTGCAGTTTACTGTTATTGCTTGATAGCATGTTGTTTATATTTCAGTATGATTACTGTTATCCATTCTGGCTTGAGGTTGAGATGAGCTTGTGGAGGCTGAAGCCCCACACACATTTCCTCCCTCACTTGCATTGCATGCATTTTACTGTTTAAGCTGATGCTTTGTCTGTTTTGGTGTATCATTGACATGATCCCTTAGGACTCTCATTTCCTTTGATAAGGAATTGATGATAGAACTTTAGGGTGAAACCTATGCATGACAACTTCTAGGAGTTCCCTGTTCAAACCTTGACCATAGGATGAATCCATGGCATGACAACAGTAGGACTTGATAGTCTCCCTCCTAGTTGGGCCTGTTCTCTTCTCATCTCAAAACAGTTTAAGATACAGTAATCATGAATGATTTCCTTCGTACGTTACGAGCCTTAAGCTATCTGAGAAAGGATTGTGGGAGAGTTTCTTTTCCACAGTCTGGATGTTTAGTATGGTACCCTTTGGGTGACATGCGACGCATTCACTCTCAGGTCATAGTCTCTAGTGCGGTTGAAATTGCAAACACAATAAAAAACACTTCTTTCGTAAAACACAGGAAATAAACCGTAGTTTCCCGAACTACGTGAGCTCTGATCTCTCATACCTGTTGAGAGTACGTAGGCACAAGATGGCTATGTCTTGGAGAGCTACCTTCCCCCATAACCCTTTGTAGGCCGAACTACGTTGACTCTGATTTCTCATTCTCTGATGAGAATACGTAGGCATAAAGCGCGATGCTTTGCTGAGTCATTTTCTTTTCTGTTTAAGCCAGCCTTGATAGGTAGATAGAATAAAACCAACCCGTCCAAGTAAACACCACAAGCGAGGATCCCGTCGAGTACGACGGACGTGAGGGGTGCTAATACCTTCCCCTTGCGTAACCGACTCCCGAACCCAGACAATGGTTGCGACGACTTTGTCTTACCCTTTTTCGTCAGGTTTTTCCGATCGTTTCCTTTCCCGCTCTGAGGGATAAATAACGAAAGGTGGCGACTCTTCTGTTGTGCCGACACCTTATTTTCGCGCAAGCGACAGCTGGCGACTCTGCTGGGGACCCTCAGTTTCCTAGGGATCCAACGTCCCGAAAGCGAATCAGTTTGGGAACTCAACGGTTCCCTGCGAGATTCAATTCTAACGTTTGTATGATTACTTGTCGGGTTGCGTTTATTTATCGCATTTTACTTCTCGCACTTTATTTCCCGCATTTTATTTTCAGTATAATATGATTATCTGGGCTGTTGTGGGATGGGAGTTCTGATGAGTGAGAAGCCAGACCCAGGCTTGAGTGCACTATAGACTTAGAGTGGAAATTAGTGGGCGCGTGCTTGCTTTGCAGGCACTAGTGTCTCATGAAATCCATGCTCAGACGAGGTTCATCCGGTTGGCTTCTCTTTCAACCCCTTGGGTTGAGACGGTTGCTGGTTTGGTGGATTGTCGACTCTGGGGACCGATCATTTGTGATTCAGCTAAGTGAGGCCGCTTCATGAGCTGGTGATGCCACACCTTCTGGGTATTGTATCACCCCTCTTGAATGTCTGTGACGCTGATGAATGCATAGGATGTCGTACCTTGAGTCAGTTTAGGTCCATACCTGTGAGCAGGGTTGGGTTTATTGCAGGAAACGTTGACCTTCAGACTACCTGGTTTTCTTGACAGTGGATCAGTTTTATTGGTACCGAGGGTTTCTCAGTTGCAGATTTGTCTGTTCTTGATAGAGCAGGTTTTGATCAGAGGATCTTATCATCAGGTGTATGTATGTTCTTGATAGAACAGGTTTTGATCAGAGGATCTTGTCATCAGGTGTATGGTTGTGCTTGATAGAGCAGAGTATCATCATCAGTTGTTTGTTCTTGATAGAGCAGATTTTTGGGGTCTGAAGATCTCATCAGTAGATGTTGTTTGTTCTTGATAGAGCAGATTTTTGATTGGGGTCTGAAGATCTCGTCAGCAGATGTTGTTTGTTCTTGATAGAGCAGGTTTTTGAGTGGGGTCTGAAGATCTCATCAGCAGTTGTATGTTTGTTCTTGATAGAGCAGATTTTTGATTTGGGGTCTGAAGACCTCATCAGCAGATATTTCTTGATCATACATCAGAGGTCCTTAGTATCAGACATTTGTTCGTGACAGAGCAAAATTATGATTTTATGTATATGGTCCTATGGTCCTACACCGGGGTTTTCTTCTTATCAGTGGTCGTGGTTTTGTTGATACTGAATCTCCACAACACCAGTTGCTTTGGCCTCCTATTGCATGGTTGCATTTTGCATTAGTTTGCATATTCATTTGCATTTCATTAACGTGTGTCTGTGTTGCAGGTACCGTTTTCCCCGATCCAGGATTTCTTTCCTCCTATTGTATTGTTATGGGCTCTCTGAGGAAGACCGTGGCTTACAAGTTCCCTGTCCCCGATGTGGTTAAGCTGACTGGTTTGATAGCTCTAGCAGATGATTCTGTAAGGGACGAGTTCAGGAAATCTTACGGCAGGTTGCTCAGTTTGGTTCATAAGCCTTCTGTGTTCGAGTTGAATGGGTTGCACGCTCTGTTGCAGTTCTACGACCCTCCGCTGAGATGTTTCACTTTTCAGGACTTCATTCTCGCGCCTACGCTGGAAGAGTATGCTGATTTGCTAGGTGTGCCTATCAAGAGGCAGATGCCTTTTGTTCACATGGATGCGGAGCCTGATCTGGCTGGTTTAGCTCCTTCACTTCACATGGACGCCTCCGAGTTAGTGTTGACTAGTTGGAACAAGGTTCCTGGGTTCTCCTTGCAGTTTATGGTGGGTAAGGCTCAGCAGTGTGCCAAGGACGGATGTTGGGTCGCGTTCAATGCCATCCTCGCTCTATGCATATATGGCATCATCCTGTTCCCTAATATGCCCGATTTTGTAGACTTTGATGCGTTTCATATCTTCGCTTCAGGGAATCCAGTCCCTACCTTGATAGGAGATGTCTATCACTCAGTCCACTACAAAAACGAGAACAGGAGGGGGAAGAACGTCTCGTGCTGCGTACCCTTGCTGTACAAATGGCTTGATAGTCATCTGCCC
Source organism: Lathyrus sativus (assembly GCA_963859935.3). NCBI lineage: Eukaryota > Viridiplantae > Streptophyta > Magnoliopsida > Fabales > Fabaceae > Lathyrus > Lathyrus sativus. The sequence goes on from OZ012737.1 coordinate 234,523,743, forward strand.
AAGAGGGGTCCTTTTGTCTTGTCTGCTGCCACAGCTGAGTGGCCCAAGCGTTTGATGAGTTTATCTGCAGAGGATATTGATTGGTTCGACAAAGATAGGTTGGGTACTGAGGTGATCTTCAGTTGCAGCGGGTTTCCAAATGTGCCTTTGATAGGTAGGAAGGGCTGTATAAACTACAATCCGTCGTTGTTGGTCCGCCAGTTCGCGTATGCCTTGAGAACTCCGCCGAAGGATGAAGAGGTACAGGAATCTATGTACCTCACTGGTATTCTAGAGGGGGATCTGCTGTCCAAGCTTCAACGCGCGTGGAATGGTATCGGTAAGCAAGGAAAGCCATTGCTGGGAAAAAGCAACAGTCAAGCCTACCCTCCGTATTTAACATGGGTCAGAGCCAGGGCCAACGCTATAGGGATGTCGTTTCCTCATGCCAAGTTAGAAAGCCCTCCAATGATCGAAGAGCCTACTACTGTGCCCATTCATCAGCATAATCAGGTGCTGGCTGAGCGGGATGAATTGAAGCGGGCGAACGAAGAACTGGAGAAAGAATTAGCTCATCTCCGAAGCGAGAGGAACGAAGCCGTGCACTCTTTCAAAAGGCAGATAGAGCTGGTGAACCAGCTGGGTACAGACCTGACTAAGCAGATAGCCGAGCGTGAACGCATGGGTCGAGACTTCAAAGTTGTCAACGACGTACTGGCTACGAAGAAGCAGCACTTGGACGAGGCATATCGGAGGATATCCAAGTTCAACCAGCACTGGAAGGCTTCCCTGGCCACCAGGAAAGAGCGAGAGGATAAGCTGATGTTGCAGATCTCCAAGCTAGAAGCCCAGGTGAAGGACAGTGAGCAGAGGTTTGATGAAGAAACCGCCCGCAGATACGCCGCCGAAGGCCAGCTCAACAAAGCTCTTGCCAACCTGAAGGAGCGCAAGCTGACGTTTGAGTCCAAAAAGCGGAAATTAGAAGATTGCTTCGGCGAAGGAGCATGGGAAGGTTCAATCGAAGGACTTCAGTATACCGTTGTGCAGAGGGAATTGCTCGTCAAGGGGTTGCTCACTCTGCCAGATCATCCAGAGACGAAGGAGTTGTTAGAAGAGTATCGCGCCCGTGGCCGTACTTGACTATTTGTATTCCTTTTGTTTTGATCATTGTTGTATGCTGACCATCACTAGGCTTGTTGGCTGAGGTCACGCTGTTGATTCGTCTTGTACTCGCTGATGCTATGTACTGCCTTGATAGGCTTTCTTTATATATGAGATTGTTCTTTCCATGATTGGGCTCGGACTTCTTCTCCTTATTATTATCAGCACTGGCACTCAGGCACTAGGATCGGGGGAAATCTCCCAAACACACAGACACACGCATGCATTTGCATGACGCACATTTTGTTGTTTTTCCTAACCCTTTAGTGTTTACAGGTTTTTCAGGTTCACAGGTCCCAGGCTATTTCCGGTGGTTCCAGGATTGATCAGAGACTAATTCACCGCTACCCGACTAGAGCTAATCAGACCAGGATCATGGATCAAGTGCAAACAGATGTTCAGGAGCTCCGCGAGAGGATGGATCGCTTTATGGAACTTATGCAGGTGGTCGCCAACGGTCAGGACCAGCTCAGGACTTTGGTTCAACCTTTGATCTCCAGGGTTGATAGCAACGGCATACTCCATGGCGGGGCCGTGCCTACTCCTCCACCAGTTGATACTCCTCAGAATGGTGTCCCCGTGGCCGGGGGCAACGGCAGTGCTAATGGCAATGTGATGGCCAACATCGGACTCAATACGACGGGCGTCGGTAACAGGAGTCTGGGAGCTAATGTCAACATCGGGCCGGGCAACGGCAATGCAGGCGTCGGGAATCTGTTGGTGCCTCAACCGTGGCTTGAGGATCATCAGGATGATGTGTTCTCTCAAAGAGGTGCAGAAGGGGAGCTGAATGCTGAAGCACGGCTCAGGTTCAAAGCACTTGAAGATAAAATGAGAGATATCGAGAATCAGAATACTTTGGGCGTTGATATATCGCTGATTTCAAGGTACCTCCTAAGTTCAGGGTGCCTGACTTTGAGAAATATAAGGGCACTACCTGCCCTCGTGTCCACCTGAGATCGTACTACAGGAAGATGTCTGCCTATTCCGAAGACGAGAAGTTGCTGATGCACTTCTTCCAAGACAGTCTTTCCGGACCATCCCTCGAGTGGTACATGGGTCTAGAGCCCACTAGCGTGCGCACATGGAAGGATCTCGCTGAAGCGTTTGTCCACCATTACCAGTACAACAGCGACTTGGCCCCGAACCGGGTCCAGCTCCAGAACCTGTCGCAGAGGAATAATGAAGGATTTAAGGAGTACGCCTAGCGGTGGCGTGAGTTGGCAGCCCGAGTTCAGCCGCCGATGGTTGAACGCGAGCTCGTGCAGATGTTTGTGGCTACCCTCCCAGGGGTTTACTATGAAAAGTTAGTCAGCGGTATGTCTGGGACGTTTTCAGCTCTCATTATCATGGGCGAGCATGTCGAGAATGGAATCAAGATCGGGAAAATTCAAGGTGAATCATCCTCAGCTGGAGGAGGTGGAAAGAAACCTTATGCTGGTAAACGACGAGAAGGCGAAGCGAGCGCTGTGACCAACACTCGAAGAAAGGGCAAAGGCCCTCAGCAGTAGATAGCCAGTATAAATATCCCAGCAGCTCCGCAGCAGCAGCTCCGCAGCAGCAACCGAATCAGCAGGGATATAGAAAGTACCAGAATCGGGCATCTTTGGCAAACCGTCACTTCGAGACACCGCCCATGTCATACGCGCAGCTCTTGCAGACTTTGCTTCAGCTTCAGTTGGTTAAGAAGTGGACGATGGCTCCCTTGACAGGGGCACCTCCACCGGGGTACGACGCAAATGCTACTTGCGACTTCCATTCAGGGGCACCAGGCCACACGATCGAGAACTGCAAGGCCTTTAAGTACAAGGTGCAGGACCTGGTAGATGCCAAGATCATTAACTTCTCCGATAATGTGCCCAATGTTACGAAGAATCCTATGCCGAATCATAGGGGAGGCGGAGTGAACGCCATTATCGAAGAAGAGAGTGCAGATCTGTTGACTAATGTCAGAGACCTAAAGACGCCACTTAGCTTCGTCAAAGCTAAGTTGTTGAAAAGAGGGTTCTTTCCAGGATGCGGAGAACTATGCATGGACTGTGCTACACATTCTGATGGATGTGAGCAGTTGGTAGAAGGAACTCAAAGCCTGATGGCTGAAGGGATTGTGCATTTTAGCCAGAGGGCTGAAAGTGTATCAGGAGAGGTAGTGTTGAAGCAGGCCGATGAAGTCTCCACCATCACCATCCCTCGCCGGCCGATAACCATTTCTGTGCCCATACCGCCTACAATCACTATTACCAAAGCCGGGCCGATACCATTTGAGAGCACTAACGCCGTTCCGTGGCATTATGGGGCTGAAGTCTATTGCAACGGACAGAGGTTGGAGCTGGAGCCGTATGGGTCGACTGTTGAGAACCTTGCAGGAATCAGTGGTATTACTCGCAGTGGAAGAGTATTTACACCGCCGAAGGTCGTGGCAGAGAAAGCAGTCAGAGCTGATGCAGCCGATAAGGGTAAAAGCAAAGTCATTGAAGAGGTCCCGTGTGGGGTAGAGAAAGATTTGCTTGTCAAAGACGCCGAGGAGTTTATGCGGTTGATCAAAAAGAGCGACTACAAGATTGTAGACCATCTCCATCAGACGCCGTCGAAGATTTCTATTCTCAACTTGTTGCTGTGTTCTGAAGCGCACCGCAATGCGTTGCTGAAGGTATTGAACGCTGCCTACGTACCGCAAGAGATATCAGTGAATCAGCTAGAAGAGGTGGTAGCCCACGTTAATGCTGGCAATGGGCTAGGTTTCACAGACTTAGAACTGACACCAAAAGGGAGGAATCACAATAGCACTTTGCACATCTCGATAGAGTGTAGGGGCACAATCATGTCGCACGTGCTGGTGGACACGGGTTCGTCGCTTAATGTTCTTCCGAAGAAGGCATTAATGAAGTTGGATACTCGCAGAGTGATCTACACACCCAGTGATCTGGTGGTGAAGGCGTTCGACGGGACTAAACGCCACGTTTTCGGGGAGGTGACCCTGCCGATCCAAGTCGGTCCAGAAACGTTTGACGCGGTCTTTTATATCATGGACATCATGCCTGCCTACAGTTGCCTCTTGGGCCGGCCATGGATCCATGCTGCTGGTGCCGTAACCTCCACGTTGCACCAAAAGCTCAAATATGTTGTCGGAGGAAGCATTGTAACCGTGTGCGGCGAGGAGGACATAATGGTGAGCCATTTGTCATCCTTTAAGTATGTTGAAATGGATGGCGAAATCCATGAGACTCTTTGTCAAGCGTTCGAGGCTGTCAAAGTGAAAGAGGTAGCTCTTGTAGTCACAAAAAAGCCAAAGATGAATCTCTCCTCATTCAAAGAAGCTCGGGCCGTCGTCGAAGCCGGATCTACCCCAGGTTGGGGGCATATTTTGGAGATACCAAACAAGCAGGATAAGTTTGGGTTGGGGTATTCTCCTGGAGCTGAAGCTTCTTCTTCTTCGTCTAGCAGTGTGTCTCGGGGTAAGGGGCCGATCCTATTTACCAGTGGTGGAGTGATCTTCGAAAGCATCAACGCGGCGTCTGAAGACAGCGGGGATAGCGATTGTGATCTCGACTCTTGGATTCATCCAAGCAAGCCGGGCGAGGGCCTCAACAATTGGACCATCAAGGATATCATCCTGATGACAAGTGAAGAGTAATGATTTACTTTTTCCAATCATTGTACAACCCTATGTCCTACCCGGGGCATAGCGGTTTTATTGTCAGGGCCTTGTTGGATTATGTACATGCATTTTGTTAATAAATCAAAGGCGTTTTCTTCGTACTCAAATATTGTGATCTCTGTTATTCCTGTTTTATATTTGTTTTGAAAAACAGTAAAATGGCAATGGGGTTTGTGCTAACCTGCATATTCTTGTTTTAAACTTAACCCTTGTTATTGCAGGATCCACATAACAGATGACATCGACTCTGGACCTTCTACGGCTCACTTCGACTTTGATTGCCCGATCTATCAAGCCGAAGAAGATATTGATGAAGACGAAGACCTTCCTGAAGAGTTGGCCCGCTTGTTGAAACAAGAGGAGAAAGTCATTCTGCCTCATGAGGAGGAGATTGAGATCGTAAATCTGGGTTCTGAAGAGCTCGTCAGAAGTGTCAGGATAGGGGTTGCGTTGCAGAAGGATGTCAAGCAAAGACTGGTCAAGATGCTAAGAGAGTATAGTGACGTTTTTGCTTGGTCATACGAAGATATGCCCGGACTTGACACGGACATCGTGGTCCACCACTTGCCGCTACGAGAAGATTGCCCTCCCGTTAAGTAGAAGCTTAGGAGGACGAGACCAGATATGACCGTTAAGATCAAAGAAGAAGTGCAGAAACAGCTCGATGCTGGCTTCTTAGCGGTCACCACTTACCCTCCGTGGGTTGCCAACATAGTGCCTGTACCGAAGAAGGACGGTAAGGTACGCATGTGCGTCGATTATCGGGATTTGAATAGGGCGAGCCCTAAAGATGATTTCCCGTTGCCTCATATCAATGTGTTAGTCGACAACACAGCCCAGTTCTCCGTGTTTTCGTTCATGGACGGCTTCTCCGGTTACAACCAGATCAAGATGGCGCCGGAGGACATGGAGAAAACGACGTTTATCACCCCCTGGGGAACATTTTGCTACAAGGTAATGCCCTTCGGTCTGAAGAACGCAGGAGCCACTTACCAACGAGCAATGGTAACTTTGTTTCATGATATGATTCATCATGAGATCGAGGTCTATGTTGATGACATGATTGCTAAGTCCCAAACGGAGGAAGAGCATCTGGTCAACTTATTGAAGCTTTTTGAGAGGCTTAGGAAGTTCAGGTTGAGGCTGAATCCTAACAAATGCACTTTCGGAGTGCGGTCCGGAAAGTTACTGGGGTTTATCGTTATCAAACGAGGCATCGAGGTTGATCCTGCGAAGATAAAAGCCATTCAAGAAATGCCAGCGCCGAAAACAGAGAAAGAAGTTTGTGGTTTCTTGGGCAGAATAAACTACATTGCAAGGTTTATCTCTCAGCTCACGGCCACTTGTGAACCGATGTTCAAGCTTTTAAAGAAAGATCAGGCGATTACTTGGAATGAGGATTGCCAGAAGGCATTTGACAAGATAAAGCAGTATCTCCAAGAACCTCCAATCTTGATACCCCCAGTGGCTGGACGGCCACTAATCATGTACTTGACAGTTCTTGAGAATAGTATGGGGTGTGTTCTCGATCAGCACGACGAGACGGGCAGAAAGGAGCATGCCATTTACTACTTGAGTAAAAAGTTCACTGACTATGAATCTCGATACTCGATGCTGGAGAAGACGTGTTGTGCACTAGCCTGGGCTGCCAAACGTCTACGACAATACATGCTCAACCACACCACTATGATGATTTCGAAGATGGATCCGATCAAGTACGTCTTCGAGAAGCAGGCTCTTTCGGGCAGGATTGCCAGATGGCAAATGGTGTTAACAGAATATGATATTCAGTACGTGTCCCAGAAGGCCATCAAGGGAAGCGTATTGTCTGATTACCTTGCCGAGCAGCCGATCGAGGATTACCAGCCTATGAAGTTTGAATTCCCTGACGAGGATATTATGTTTCTCAAAGCGAAGGATTGCGATGAGCCGTTGCCCGACGAGGGGCCAGATAGGAAATCCCAGTGGAAGTTGATATTCGATGGGGCGGTTAATTCCTATGGAAGTGGCATCGGGGTTATCATCACGACTCCCCACGGATCCCACATCCCGTTTACTGCGAGACTGACGTTTCCAGTCACCAATAATGAGGCGGAGTACGAAGCATGCATCATGGGTCTAGAAGAGGCAATTGATTTGAGAATCAAGAACCTAGACGTATATGGTGACTCAGCGCTTGTGATCAACCAAATTAAAGGGGAGTGGGAAACTCGTCAATCAAATTTGGTGCCGTACATGAATTATGCCAGAAGGCTACTTCCGTTCTTTGATCGAGTGGAACTCCATCATGTGCCCAGAGCAGAAAATCAGATGGCTGATGCCTTAGCCACGTTGGCTTCAATGTATAAAGTCAATTTTTGGAATGAGGCTCCAAGAATTGTCCTTTCGCGTCTTGATAGACCGGCATTTGTCTTTGCAATCGAGGAAGTCGCCGACGGCAATCCATGGTTCCATGACATCCAGACCTTCCTTATGACTAAGGAGTATCCGGCGGGTGCGTCAACCCAGGATAAGAAGACTCTGAGGAGGCTGTCGGGAAATTTTTATCTCAATCCTGATGGAGTGTTGTATAAAAGAAACCACGATCTCGTGCTACTCAGATGTGTAGATGAGAAAGAGGCGAGTATGCTCATGGAAGAAGTCCATGAAGGCGCATTTGGTACGCACGTCGGCGGACATGCTATGACGAGAAAGATCCTGAGAGCAGGATACTACTGGCTGACGATGGAGTCGGATTGCTTCAGATTCGCGAAGAGATGTCATAAATGCCAGATTTATGCTGATAAAGTTCATGTGCCGCCGTGCCCGTTAAATGTCATGGCCTCCCCGTGGCCGTTCTCCATGTGGGGCATCGACATGATAGGCAAGATCGAGCCCACTGCATCTAACGGTCATCGCTTCATTCTAGTAGTTATCGACTACTTCACCAAGTGGGTGGAGGCAGCCTCGTATGCTAATGTGACCAAGCAGGTGGTGGCTAAATTCATAAAGAGGGACATCATCTGTCGTTACGGAATTCCCGAGCGGATCATTACTGATAATGGTTCGAATCTGAATAACAAGATGATGAAGGAGCTGTGCCAGAGTTTCAAGATTGAACACCACAACTCATCTCCTTACCGGCCGAAGATGAATGGCATCGTTGAAGCAGCCAACAAGAACATAAAGAAGATTGTTCAGAAGATGGTTGTGACCTATAAATACTGGCACGAGATGCTGCCATTCGCATTGCACGGTTATCGTACGACGGTACGTACGTCAACCGGGGCAACTCCTTTCTCCTTGGTGTACGGTATGGAAGCAGTCCTACCGTTAGAAGTGGAGATCCCTTCTTTGCGAGTTTTGGTTGATGTGAAACTCGACGAGGCAGAATGGATTACGAATCGCCTGAACCAACTCAGCCTGATGGACGAGAAGAGGTTAGCGTTGATTGCGTTTGGTCGTCTGTACCAAAGCCGAATGAAGAAAGCTTATGACAAGAAGGTGCGTCCTAGAAGCTTTCAGACGGGTGATCTCGTCCTGAAGAAGATTCTTCCTCCACACTCCGATCACCAGGGCAAGTGGACTCCGAATTATGAAGGTCCGTACGTCGTCAGCAAGGTCTTCTCGGGAGGAGCTTTGTTGTTATCCACGATGGATGGTGAAGATTTTGCATCCCCGGTGAACGCGGACGCAGTTAAAAAATACTTTGCTTGAAAGCGACCCGCTGGACAAAAAAAAAGAGTCCAGGCAAAAAAGGGGCATCCCGGCGAACCCAAAACAGAATAAAAGGTTCGGGCAAAAATTAGGGATATAAATTGAAAAGAGGTACACCCGCGAAGTCGAAAACCTACACTGGGCGGCTTCGGCAAAAAAGGGTATCCCGGTGAACTGAAAACCCGCAAAGGGCGGTTCACGCAAAAGTTAGGGATTTGAAAAAGCAAATGACTGCGTTCCGCGTGTGGACTTTCTTTGTTTAGTGGTTTGGAGGACCTGAAGGCCGTTCATCTGAATCAATCTCTTCAGAAGCTGAAGCGTCGGAGAAGTATCGAAGTCGAGTGGGTCATAGAAGGATCAACTCATGGTGTTCGTCTACGCCTTGTTGCCGACATTTGTATATACTGATGTATATTTATGTTTTATTTTTGCGCGGCTTCATCATTCCAGGAGCTTGCATCTGTTGTAAAAAATTTGTTACCCATTCAGGGGTTCGTTATCAATAAAATGCATACTATTCAGCAATTATGTTTGTCTATTTAGCATTTATCTGTTTTGTTTGCGAAAAAGAACGCCGATGTTTTTGATAAAATGCGCATACATAAACTTACTGGCCTAGGCCACTGATTGTTGAAACAATTAATTACTTGAATATTGTCACGAGATAATAACCTCGATAGGCCCCTTTGAGAAGGGTATCTTGTCTGTTTTTTTGTGTTGTTACAGGTGTAGCATATTCCATACAGTGCGCCGAGCGCATCCCTGAAGCAGGATGATTCCTCCTTCTCCAGCAAAGTTCAGTAGCCTCTCCCCGCAGAGTCTGAACGCGAGATAAGGAGCACTGATATGTCTCCTCAGGCAGAGATGATTCTCTCCCCAAGCAGATGCGTCCTGAAGGAGCGTCATCCCCTCAGCCGAGTCAGGCGCCGAAGCTCGCGCCATCCCCCAGCACCGGGACACAAGTGCAGGTTTCGTAGGAAGCTATTCGTACGCTGAAGTATGCAGCAACTGATGGTGCCAGACTGAAGTCCCCAGCGGAATTGAAATTCCTCACCAGAGTTGTACTCTCCCCCGAAGTCGGATGATTCCTTCTTCCCCAGCGGAATTGAGATTCCCCCTGCAGAGTCGTACTCTCTCCAGCGAAGCAGAATGATTTCTTCTTCCCCAGCCGAGTTTGCAGATCCCCAAGAGAGCCGAATCCTTGGAAGTTGCTCAGACCATGATTGGTTTTTCCCCAATAGAGTGTTGAACAGCTGAAGTTGTTTCCCCACATAATCGTTATCTCTAGAGAAGTAGCCATGAAGGTCATGCAGTTTATCCTCGCGATTGACATCGCTTTCTCTCAGCAGGTCCAGGTTCTCGTAGAGCTTCGTACCCCTGCAGCAATCAACTGAAGTTGTTTCCCCCGCACCAGTCAACTGAAGTTATGTCCCCTGCGGAGTCCAATTGATATTGGCGTGACCACGCTCTCCTCAGCAGGATGATTCCTCTATCTGAGTAGTTCTTCCCCCTTGACAGGAGGATTCTCCCTTCGGCATTTATTTTACTGATGGGATCGCATCATTTTGCATGATTGCATAGCATTTATCATAAACGCATAGCATATCCACCATGTGGAGCATTGTGCCATTGCCGAAGCATATGCATAACAAACATGATCTAGGTTGTTACTGTTCTTGTTTTGCAGGTGTTCCGCCGCAGAATTGATGGCTCAGGATGATTCCTGACATTCTTCCCAACGAAGTCGCTTGCTCAAGATGATTCTTGAGATCCCCAGCGAAGTCTTCGGTTCAAGATGATTCTTGAATTCCCCAGCAGGGTTGTTTGCTTGAGATGATTCTTAAGACCCCAGTGCAGCCTCCAGAATTGGTTGCTCAAGCTGATGCTTCGAGTCCCCAGTCTTCAGTTCAGGATGATTCTAGAAATCCCCAACAGAGTGTTTGCTCAGGATGATTCCTGAAATCTCTAGAATGGTCATCGGTTCAAGATGATTCTTGAAGTCCCCGACAGAGTTATTTGTCCAAGATGATACTTGAAGTCCTCAGCAGAATTGATTCATCCAGAATGATTTCTGGATCCCCGAAGCGGAGTTACTTGATAGTCCTCCAGATTCCCTAGCGGCGAAGCGTCCTCCCCAGCAGGTTTTCTAACGGCGAAGTTGAAATCTCCCTTGAAGACTCCATGATTGAAGTCTGACCGTGTTAATGAAGCAGTTCTCCCAGCTGATGCGGAGTGCCTGATGGCAGAGGTTTAGATATTCCCCAATTGGCTCATGATTGACCAAGAATTCTATTCCCGACTTGCTAATGAGGTCCGGCTGATGCCCGACAATTTATTTGAATGCCTGATGGCATGATCAACCTGATGGTTGAAGTCCGGCTGATGCCCGACAGTGTTCTTTGAAGTCCGGTTACCGTGTGACCAATTCCCCAATGGATTTCTTCACCCTGACGGCGAGGTCAGATGCTTTTACCAGACGATGTTGAGAGTTGACGGCGATGTCAGATTCTTTATGTTTCCAGCGGCGATGTTGGATGTTTGTTTCTGGCGGCGATGTCAGTTGATTTAGTTTTTCGCTGGCGATGTCGGGTGTTCCTCAGAGTTATAGTTGGTTGACGGCGATGTCAGATTCTTTATCTCTCCAGTGGCGATGTTGGATGGGTGTGTATGGCGGCGATGTCAGGTGATTTAGGTCTCCAGCGGCGATGTTGGACGTTTGTTTCAGGCGGCGAGGTCAGGCGGTTTATCTTTCCAGCGGCGATGTTGGATGTTTGTGTCCGACGGCGATGTTAGATTCGTTAGTTTTCCAGCGGCGATGTTGGGTGTTTTGGATGTCTGTGTCCGACGGCGATGTCAGATTCTTTAGTTCTCTAGCGGCGATGTTGGGTGTTTTGTTGTCCGACGGCGATGTCAGGTTCGTTAGTTTTCCAGCGGCGATGTTGGTTGTTTTGGATGTTTGTTTCTGACGGCGATGTCAGGTGATTTAGTTTTCCAGCGGCGAGGTTAGGTGTTTCGGTTTCTGGCGGCGATGTCGGGTGTTTCTAAGATTCTCTATTTCTCCAGCGGCGATGTTGGGTGTAGTTCTCCAGCGGCGATGTTGGGTGTTTTGGTTCTGGCGGCGATGTCAGGTGATCTAGTCTTCCAGCGGCGATGTTGGGTGTTTTGGTTGTCCGACGGCAATGTCAGATCAGTATGTCTCCAGCTAGTTGTCGTGCAGCTATTATTTCAGTGTTCGAAGATTCGTTCCCGTCAGAGTACCATGTACTCGTGCAGTTGGCAAATTTCCGGGTTTATCGGTATTCAACCGTCTCGCACCTTGATTGGCTGAGAGTCGTTCGCTCCTCACCCAGTCAGGTTCAAGTCGTTTGAATAGGGGCAGCTGTTGCACCCCAAAATTTGACCAACCTTTATTTACCCATCAAGAGTTGTATGAGACTTTGAAGATAGCCAAGAAGGTTATTCAAATGTTCAAAGATTGGTATCTTTGTCAGAGAACTCAAGAGATCCTCAGAGAGATTGGTTGAAACCAAGGTTGTGTGCCTCATAACTTGAGAGTTGTGGGAGCTCCTTAGATGATTCTGAGACTATGAGGATGGACTTGAAGCTTTGAGAAAGCTTATGATATATCTTTAAAGCCATCATGAAACCTAGAGAGGTCAGTGTACAAGAATTCAGAAGATTCAGCCATGAGTGGTGGAATTAGGGTTTGACTGGGTCAACCCTAGGTCAACTGATGATTTGGAGAGGGTTGATACCTAATCCAAGAGCCAGGTGATCATGGAATGATGCATTGAGATTCTATAAGGATGATTCCTAGACCAACTCATCAGGATTGAGGAGTTTGAGAAGTTTTAAGCTAGGGTTTCTAAGGATTGACAGTGTAAAATCCCCTAGTTTGATCCCTATCTTCAAGGCAGTTTAGCTCAAGATGTGATTGTAATCTCATCTTCCCCACAACATGAATGTTGTAGAGCTTTTTCTTAGATTTAATTTGAGTACTAGAAGTCCTTGATAGGATTTGTAGAGCTCAAGTTATGACTTTGACAAATTACAGGTCATCTGAGGTATGTGAATCTGGGTCCTTGAAAGTCACCCAAATTGCATCCAACTTTTGCCCTAGTAGGATGATTCCTATGGATTCTTGGTCAACATGAATGTTGTAAAGCATCTTCTTAGATTTCTAGAGAGTACTAGAAGTCCTTGATATGATTTGTAGAACTCAACTTATGGCTTTGACAAGTCAAGGGCATTTTGGTCATTTGGAGGTTATAGGTCATTTCAAGCATAAGGTCATATCTCCTATTTCCAAGCTTCAAATGGAAAAATCTTCAACATCAAACTTTCTTAGAATGATGTTTTAAGGCTATTAGGGAGGTCATGAGATGTTGAAAAGTCTCATATCAAAAAGTGATAAAAATGGCCTAAAATGGAGGCATAAGTTAATTAAGGTGAAATTGGAAATTGGAAATCACAAGTTATAAGTCCAAACCATGTCATGTAATAGGTCATTTTGACTCCAAATGACATTCTAAGAACAATGGTTCAGCCACAATTTTTATTTGAGGCTTGTATCATAGGGCTGCTTTGGAATTGGCTTACTTGCATATTAAGGCACCAAAGCAAAACTCAACAAAACTCAATGTACAAGTTGGTTATGCATTGTAACTTGTCATAAATCTCATGTGGGGATAAATTCAAGTCAGAATTGGTTATCACAAGGAGCTTGGCATGAGATAACATGTAAGGAGAATTGGATTCAAAATGTCATGACATGAAAAGTTCAATTTTTCATTGGATGATCCTAGAGGATTCTAGATGATTCTAAACCACTCTATAAGATGATTGTAACTTGCTCAGATGCAAGGTTGGTGAGAATTGGTGCATAGAGGAGAGAGTGAGATCAAGAATCTTCCATTGCAAGTCAAATTCAATTCCTTCATTCTTCTTCATTTCCATCCATTTTTTCTTTACAAACACATTCTATACATCATATTGAAGTTGTGCAGATTGAATTGAGATCACATCCATGGAGAATTGAAGAGTTGGAGATTGAAATTTCAAGGTTGCATTTCAAATTCGGTTTCCAAGAATCAAGCAATTTCAGCCATTCTTTTTGCATACAGAAGCTAGAAGATTACTCAGTGAAGGAATTGGGAAAGATTGAAGGCCTGAATTGAAGGATTTCTCCATCTGTTCACTCAATTTAACAAGGTTTGCAACTTTCTTCGTGCACCTTAATTTATGCATGATTGATTAGAATTAATATGTTAGAATGGTTAGGAATCATTAGGAGATCATTTCTGGAAAGTTTGAAGAGAATTGATGATAGTTTGGTTGTGGACAAGATTTCTGTTTGGATCAAGAACTCCCTGAATTTTGAGTGATAACCTTAGTTCTTTAGTGGAATTTGATCAGTGATAAGAGGTGAGCATTTTAGTGTAAGCAATTTCAAGAATGGTGAGTTTTGAGTTCTGAGCATAATTTGAAGTTTGATTCGTGTTTGGAGTTTGAGTGAGATTCAATGGAATTTGAGATTGTAATCGTGTTCAGCATGAAAAATTGAGCGTGTTAGGGTTTTACATTTTAAGAATTGATGAAGTTTCGAGGGAGTTCGAGTTGAGGAAGATGAAGCTTGGTTCTGCATTTCCATGGAGGTCCCTTGGAACCCTAGCTCAAGGAAGAAGATGACTTCCCAGCCCTCAGAGGCAAGCAAGACTTTTTGACCCCCGCGTGATCCAACGACCCACATTCAATCTCGTTTTGGAGGGAAGCCAGAAGCGCCTGAAGCGCACCGTTTCATTAAACGGTGGTTCTTGGGCTTAAGTGATCTTTGCTACCCACACCCCCAATCAAGGCCCAAGCGCATTTTGAACTAAATTGTATTGCTATTCTCACCGCTTGCTTTTCTTTTTTCTTTATTTTTGTTAATTGATTTCTGATTAATAAATGGGCCCAGCGCTTATGCTTTTTGTACCCCCCAGTCTGGGCCCATATGGAATTTGAACTATGTCTGGTTACTGATTGCACCCCATCTTCATGTTTTCATTTTATTTTTCTCCATTTTCTTTCCAACTTTGGAAAATCATATTAAATTGAAAATTAATGATTTTTTAATGGGAGTTTTTTCTCCTACTTCATATTTTTGTCTAGAAAAATATAAAATAAAAATATTTCCTTTTCATGCATTTTGATATTTTTTTGTGTATTTTCTACTTTTATTGCATTTTAATTCTTTTATGTTGATACATGTATTTGTAGAATTTTGTTTAGGTAGTTCCCTTAGTATTTTTAGGTCATTCTTTTTAGGATAATTAGATATAAGTTTTAGCTTCCCCCTGGATTTATTCCATAATTTTGTGATGAATTTTAGGATAGTTTTGATTACATGACATTAGGTTGTGTAGAATTAGGTCAAACTTCAACATAGGTCCATAATAACATTAGAATTTTGGGTTTTTAGGACAAATTAGACTATGGGACATATATGGGTATTTAGGGTAGGTATGTAGGATCCCTCAGAAATTATATTAGGATTTAATATAATAGTATACTATTTTTAGTTGATTTTTGTATTGGATGATTGTTTGTGGTGCCCTTGTGGGCTTGTATTTTTGTTTGCTTTGATTTGTGGGCTTGGAGAGCTTGATCTTGTTCTAAGGAGCATTGAGGAGCATAGTAGAAGAAATCTAAAGATGCATTAAGGAGCTTGAGAGCTTGATCTTATTTCCTTTTTGTTGTTTTAGGGTTAGGGATTAGGAAGAGTTTAGACTTAGATAACTTCTTTCTTAAATAGGGATGGTATCTTTCACCTCCATTCCTCCCTATGATTCAAAGTCCTTCCATGGTATACACCTCTCTCCTTGGGAGGGATAAGTGATTGTACCTAGGGAGTAGAACTTTTGAGGGAACCATTCCTTTGATGTTGAACCCTTATAGGTCACCTTTGGTGGGCAGTAAGCAGTTCAATATCCCCAGCTTATCCAGTAAGTGATTTCATCTGGTTTGATTATCCTGAGAGATGTTGAGCTTGAGTTTGAAGATGAAGACTTCATTGAAGAGTGTTGAAGAGGATGAGTCCTTGAGTTTTGCCATTCCAACTGAAGCTTGAAGAGCAACAAGAGCAAGTTGATACTGGAAGACCCCTGAAGATTAGGTGAAGCCTGAAGGTGGAGCTGATCAAGAAGCTGAAGCTAAAGGGAGAAGATAAGTTGAAACTTATGTTGAAGGGTTGAAACCTGGAAAAGCAAATTGATATTTGTCAGGAGTGATTGAAGTCTGAAGACTGAATTGCTGTTGGAAAAGCTGAAGCTTGAAGTTGAGAGAGGAGTTGGGCTGCTTTCTCCTGTTTTCTTTTTTGTATTGATGTGTTTTGTTTGACTTGTTTGATGCATTAGAATAAGTTCATATCTAGAATAAGTAGAATCTAGGAGCATGATTGCACTAGAGGTTGAGTTGCTCCATCTGCTTGTATTGTTACTGTGTGGCTTTGCTTGCGGGTATTCGGTAGAGCCCAGCTCCCTTGCCCATGTGGCTTGTTTGCCTGATGGCATTTTATTTCATTTTATTTCATTCTATCTGTATGATTGCAGTTTACTGTTATTGCTTGATAGCATGTTGTTTATATTTCAGTATAATTACTGTTATCCATTCTGGCTTGAGGTTGAGATGAGCTTGTGGAGGCTGAAGCCCCACACACATTTCCTCCCTCACTTGCATTGCATGCATTTTACTGTTTAAGCTGATGCTTTGTCTGTTTTGGTGTATCATTGACATGATCCCTTAGGACTCTCATTTCCTTTGATAAGGAATTGATGATAGAACTTTAGGGTGAAACCTATGCATGACAACTTCTAGGAGTTCCCTGTTCAAACCTTGACCATAGGATGAATCCATGGCATGACAACAGTAGGACTTGATAGTCTCCCTCCTAGTTGGGCTTGTTCTCTTCTCATCTCAAAACAGTTTAAGATACAGTAATCATGAATGATTTCCTTCGTACGTTACGAGCCTTAAGCTATCTGAGAAAGGATTGTGGGAGAGTTTCTTTTCCACAGTCTGGATGTTTAGTATGGTACCCTTTGGGTGACATGCGACGCATTCACTCTCAGGTCATAGTCTCTAGTGCGGTTGAAATTGCAAACACAATAAAAAACACTTCTTTCGTAAAAGACAGGAAATAAACCGTAGTTTCCCGAACTACGTGAGCTCTGATCTCTCATACCTGTTGAGAGTACGTAGGCACAAGATGGCTATGTATTGGCGAGCTACCTTCCCCCATAACCCTTTGTAGGCCGAACTACGTTGACTCTGATTTCTCATTCTCTGATGAGAATACGTAGGCATAAAGCGCGATGCTTTGCCGAGTCATTTTCTTTTCTGTTTAAGCCAGCCTTGATAGGTAGATAGAATAAAACCAACCCGTCCAAGTAAACACCACAAGCGAGGATCCCGTCGAGTACGACGGACGTGAGGGGTGCTAATACCTTCCCTTTGCGTAACCGACTCCCGAACCCAGACAATGGTTGCGACGACTTTGTCTTACCCTTTTTCGTTAGGTTTTTCCGATCGTTTCCTTTCCCGCTCTGAGGGATAAATAACGAAAGGTGGCGACTCTTCTGTTGTGCCGGCACCTTATTTTCGCGCAAGCGACAAGATGTTTCCTTTTGCTCTTCACGGTTATCGTACGACGGTACGCACATCAACCGGGGCAACTCCTTTCTCTCTAGTTTATGGTATGGAAGTTGTCCTACCATTAGAGGTCGAGATTCCTTGTTTAAGAGTTCTAGTCGACGTCAAGCTTGATGAGGCAGAATGGATAAAGAACAGATTGAATCAGCTCAGCCTGATGGATGAGAAGAGGCTAGCGTCTATCGCATATGGTCGGTTGTATCAGAGCCGGATGAAGAAAGCTTTCAACAAGAAGGTGCGCCCTTGAAGCTTTCAGACGGGCGATCTTGTGCTGAAAAATATTCTCCCACCACAATCAGATCATAGGGGTAAATGGACTCCCAACTACGAAGGTCCATATGTCGTTCAAAAGGTCTTCTCCGGAGGAGCCTTATTGTTATCCACCATGGATGGTGAGGATTTCACATCCCCTGTGAACGCAGACGCAGTTAAAAAATACTTTGCTTAAAAGAGACCCGCTGGACACAAAAAGAAAAGTCCAGGCAAAAAAAGGGCATCCTGGCAAACCATAAAAAAGAGTTGGGTTCGGGCAAGAATTAGGGATAAAAATGAAAAGATGTAAACCCGCAAAGTTGAAAACCTGAAAAGGCGACTTTGGCAAAAATGGGTATCCCGGTGACTCGAAAACCCGAAAGGGCGGTTCAGGCAAAAGTTAGGGATTGAAAAGCAAATGACTGCGGTCTGCGTTGGAACTTCATTGCTTAGTGGATTGGGAGAACCTGAGGGCCGTTTATCCGAATCAATCTCTTCTGAAGATGAAGCGTCGGGAAAGCATCAGGGTCAGGCGAGTCATAGAGGGAACAACTCATGGTGTTTGTCTGTGCCACATTGCCGACATTTTTGTACACTTTTGTATATTTCTGTGCATATCTGTATTTGTTTTTGCGCAACTTCCTCTTTTCAGGGGTTGCATCTGTTGTAAACTTTGCCTATTTACAGGCCGTTTATCAATAAATATATACTATTCAGTATCTCGTCTGTTTTGTTTTAACTTTTACTATTTTGTTTGTGAAAAATGCCCAATGTTTTGATAAACTTGCACATACATAAACTTGTAGGCCTTGGCCAATAATTGTTAAAACTTTGAATTAATTGAACAACGTCACGAATGATGACTGAGATAGTTCCGTTTGCATAGAGTATCTTGTCTATTTGTTCAGTTTTGCAGGGTCGTTACCCTTGGGGCAAAGAGATATGGATGAAATCCGTTCTATCTCCGACCAGATTCTCTTCCCCAGCTAGTAAAGTGCATCTCTATCCCCGGTGGAGTTTCTATGAGGTTTGAGCAAGTTGGTAGCGTGAACACTTTCCTTCAGCAGTTGGTGCACATTCAATCCCCGCGAAGTGCGTGTTCGTACTCCCCAGTGAGTTGTGATTGGATTTTCTTCCCACAGAGTAATCTATAACCTGGTTAGGCTCTTCCCCCAGCAGAGCAATCCCCAGAGGCCAGCAGGGGCCTGTCTCTCGACATAAGTCTAATTGTTATTGGCATGAGTAGGTTGTTCCCCCAGTAGGGTGTTTTCTGTATATTTAGCATTTATTTTGCTGATTCAGTTCCGTTGCATCTGCATGCGTGCATAGCATCTACCCAAATGCGTAGCATTTCCATTTTGTATGGAGCTTTACGCCATTTCAAACATATGCATTCGAAGCATAAGCCAGGTTCGTTACCTTTGGTGCCATTTGCCTTATAGGGCTGAGGATTTTTGAATTCAGGAGATCTTTGAGTTATTGGTTTCTCCTCTGCAGAGTTGATTGTTTAAACCTCTCTTTTCCTATTGGAGCTTTCCCTGCAAATCGTGAGTCGGTCGATTCTGTCGCTTGCGTGTGTTGGATACGTTATGGCAACTTTTGGTTGATAATTCCCAGCATAGTCTATTTTGGGTACGTTTGTCCCAACTTTTGGTTGGTCATCCCTGGTTTCCCGGCAAGGTTCATTCCAACTTTTGGTTGGTATTATTGTTTTATTCCAACTTTTGGTTGGTGGCCTATTGGTGTTTGGATTGTTATTCCAACTTTTGGTTGGTAATCTTTGTTGTAGTCAGTGCATTTTCATGCAGTGGTTCCGGCAATCCTAACTTATGGTTAGTAGCCTTTTCATTCCAACTTTTGGTTGGTAGTTCCTGACGTTATTCCAACTTTTGGTTGGTAGTCTCTCTTTGTCGACGTTATCCCAACTTTTGGTTGGTAGTCTCCCTTTGTTGGTCATTCCAACTTTTGGTTGGTAGTCTGCTTTTGTGGCCCGTATTCCAACTTTGGTTGGTAGTTTTCTCTGAAGGAGTCAGCTTTGTTCAAGTATCTCCAGCGATCCTAACTTTTGGTTAGTAGCTTTGCTTCCCAACATTTTGGTTGAATTTTATCCCCTGCAGTCGTCATTCCAACTTTTGGTTGGTAGTCTGTCGCTGGTTGATGTTATTCCAACTTTTGGTTGGTAGTCCTTTGTTCCTAGGGTTGTTATTCCAACTTTTGGTTGGTAAATCCTGTGGTGATGATACGTTTATTCCAACTCTTGGTTGGTAGTTCTCCTCTTTTCCTGGGCGGAGTCGTTATTCCAACTTTTGGTTGGTAATTTTCTATTCCTGGATTTGTTATTCCAACTTTTGGTTGGTATCCTTTGCTTCGATTCCAACTTTTGGTTGGTAGCTTCGTTCGATTCCAACTTTTGGTTGGTAGCTTAGTTTATTTCCAACTTTTGGGTTGGTAAGATTTTTGTGGACATGATTCCAACTTTTGGTTGGTAGTCTTTGGTTTCTCCTGTGGAGTGGTATCCCAACTTTTGGTTGGTAACTTGTGTTTGTCTGGTGATTTCAACTTTTGGTTGATAGTGTGGATTCAATTTTGTTCGGTACTCCGGTGATCCCAACTTTTGGTTGGTAGTTTGTGGTTAGTACTGACTTTTGGTCAGTGTACTTCCCCAAGGGATTATTCTGGTGTTTAGTTCAGTTATCTCCTGAGATTTCTGCGGTTGGCAAATTTTCGGGTTTGTTGGTATTCAACCGTCTTTTACCTTGATTGTTTGAAAGTCATTCTCTTTTCACTCATTCAGGTTCAAGTCGCTTGAATAGGGGCAGCTGTTGCACCCCAAAATTTGCCCTTTTTCTTAGCCTGGTTTATGTTTCATTTCATTTTCTTCCAGCATTTGCATTGCATAACATTTTTCATTGAGCAGGGGATCAGGAGGTTGTGCATAGCAAGAGGAGGTTACCAAGAGTGTTGAGCCTAAGCAAGGGGTTTTACTCAAGCATGAATGGTCATTAAGTCATCAAGAAGTGGTCAAAGTTTTGTGCAAGAGTTGATAGGTGTATGTGGATCAGTCCCTAACTTGGAGGCCAGTTGAAGATCATCAGAGGATTTTGAATTCATGATTATGGATATGGGATGTTGAGAAAGCTCATTGGAGGCTTTGAGAGCCATGTTGGAGCTTGTTCAAGTTGTTGTGTCATGTGGAAGAAGCCACAGTCAAAAGTGTTGCATCTAGGGTTTTCATCTGGTCAACCCTCAGTCAACTGTGAAATTGAAGGAGATTAAAACTCAATTCCAAGTCTCTATGGTCATGGGATTTTGTGTTGAAGTGTCTAATATATCATTTCAAGATTAATTCATCAAGAATCAAGAGTGTGAGAAGTTACTAAATTAGGGTTCTCAGTGTAAAACCCCCTGTGTAGTGCTCAACTTCAAGACCACCTACCTCAAGATACAAGTCTCATCTCATCTTGACCCCAACATGAAACTTGTAGAGCATGTTTCTGGCTTTCTTTTGAGTACTAGAAGTCATTCATTTGATTTCTAGAACTCAAGTTATGATGCTGGCAAGTTACAGGTCCTCAGATGAATGTGATTTTGGTCAACAAAGGTCAACCAACTTCCAAGCCACTTTTGACCTAGAAGGATGTTTCTCCTCACCTTGACCAAAACATGAAAGTTGTTCCTCATGATCTTAGCTTTCCAAAGAGTACTAGAAGTCCTTCATCTGATTTGTAGAACTCAAGTTATGAAGCTTGCAAGGCAAGGGTATTTTGGGAAAGTAAGATTATAGGTCATTTTCATTATAGGTCCATTTCACCACTTTGCACATCTCAAATGAAAATATTTCCAACATGAAACTTGCTCCAAATGGGGTCATTTGCTCAACCAAACATCAAGGAGTCATGGATTTGGCTTGGATTGGAAAATTGATGTGTAACTTTTCCATGAAGAAAGCTTAAAATCATAAAATGGAATTAATTGATTTTGAGTCATTTTGTACCAACCTTATACATTTTTTGAGTGCCAAGGATATAAAAAACAAGATGCCAATTTTGGATTTCATTTTTGGTGCCATTTTCATGTGTTTCTAAAATGCCATTTCAAGTGAAATTTTGACAATCCAATATCCACCATTGGATCAAACCAAGGCTTGAATATCATCCATTTGATCAATATGAGGTCCCAGCAAGCTAAATGAGTGATTTTCTAAAGGTTTCAGCTCAGTTTTCATGCATATTCATGAAGCTCCATGTGCAAATTTCTTGGATTTCAATTGGACCTAAAACCATTTCAATTGGGCCTCAATTCCCTCCAAATCCATCATATTTAACTTCAGAATCATTCACATTGCATCAGAAGGAGTTTTGGTGAAGAATTGCTGAGAAAACAGTTTGCACAAAGGCGAGAAAATTTGAAAATTGTTTTTGGCATTTTACCATGTTTCAAGGAGAATTAAGTACATCTAAGGATTCAGTGAAGATCACAGAGTGATTCTGGCTGGTTTTCATTAAGCTTCATCAAGGAACCAGGCTCAGTGGAAGTTTTCCACTAGGTAAGCTACAATTCCAAAATTCTCTTGATTCATGATGATTTAGCTTGCCATTTTAGTGTTGTTGTGTTGTATGAGCTTCATGCTTGGATTCTGATGCAATTGAGTGTTGTTTGTGAACATTTTAACATGATATGTGATTTATGTTTGGCTTCGATCTAGCTTGTTTATCCATTGAAAATTAAATTGAACTATGGATTTGGATTCTGCGTGAGATGTAGATCAGTTTTGACTAATATTTTGTATGCTTTGGTTGAGTTTTGTGTGTGCCTTGCCGGAGCTTCGCCGGATAAGACGATCGGAACAGTGTTTCTGGCCATCTGGTTTTCCCTCCCTTGTTTCAGGTTTGAATGTGGGAGATGATTGCGTGGCCATTGGATTCTTGTTGGATTCTTTGACTGGACCTTGATCTGATGGTCCATGTTTGATTCTAATTTTGTGCTGAGTTTCATTTATGACGTGGCTTGGTTTGGACCCTTGGATGGTCGTTTGGTAATCTCATTGTGTGGCCATGATGGTTTGACTGGGCCTTTAATGAAACATTGTGTTTCATTGGCTTATATCCTAGTCGTTTGATCATTTGACTGGGTTTAATCTGATGGCTATGATTTATTTGTTTTTTATATTCTAATGTTGACTGCACGCGTGTCTGTTTCAGGGCCTTTGGATTGTTGGACTGCTAATATCATTGTGTGGATGTGATTACTCCTCGCTTGTTGGCTGACTTTGAATTGGACTGGGCTTCTGATTGATATCCCCACCCCCTGTTTGAGCCCAGTTAGCTTTTACACGCTTTTTATTTACTTTCTGCACCGTGTGTTTTATTATTTCTTTTTATTTTCTTTTTTTTTTATGTTTGTTTTCTATCTGTTTAGATTTAAATCAAATTAAAATACTTCCAATGGTCCAAAAATTCCACAAAAATATGTTTTAGACAATTTGAAATGTCCTTTTATTTTTAGAATTTTTTATTTTATTTTTTGGTTTTATTTTCAATTAAAAATGGAATTAAACATTGGAAGTGTTTTGTTTGAATTAAATCTTGACATTGCTTGGTTTTTATTTTGTTTCTCCTTATTCCTTTTGGTCAGATGACTCAAAATTCATCCTCATGTCCATGATGAGTTGATGAATTTTTTAGGACCATTTTGCCCCTGTTGGTTGACTTTTGGGTTGACTTTTGTTGCATTTCATTTGACCCTCGACAATCCTCATTCACAATGGAACACCCTTGTGAATCAATTTCTTTGGTGGTGTTGTGAATTGATTTTGATTGTGATCTTTTGGCCTCTGTTTGCCAACATGTTTATGTGCTTTGTGCATTTTATTTGATCATTTTTGAACCATTTTCCTAATTTTGAGGTAACTTGCAAGTCAAGTTACCTCCAAGGGAGGTTCATACATACACATTGACCTAGTTTATCTTGGAGATGACATTTTTGGATCCTTTGAGCCCCCAATGCCTTTTGATTCATGTTGTTAACATTTTAAGGATGATTCTTGCTCATTTTTAGGTCATAACATTTGGTTTTGCTTGTTCACTTGGTTGTTTTCTTTTGAGCTTTTAATTAGGGTTTCTAAGTGATGCATGCTTGCTCTCCCTTGTGTTTTTGCTTGCATTTTCCTTTGATTGGTTTGCTTTTTATTTTGAGCTCTCTTCTCTCATCTCCCATTCTGTCCCATGACTTTGGAGTCTCATTTAAGACATCTTAGTCCCTCCTTAGGAGGTACTTGAAGCATACCTAAAATGATGAATCCTTGAGGACTCTTTTGTGCTTCTTTTGCACTTTGTTTGTGATGCTTATGGTTGAGTGCATATTATGAGTTCCTTGTTGTCCTCATATAGCCTCCCATCCTCAATTTTGTTTTGAGCTTCTTTTCATTTCATTTGGTTTGGCTTTTGGAACTTGTGGTTGATGTTGTTTGACTTAGGTCATTTCATCCCACTTTTGGTGCATCTTTGTGTGGCTTTTCTTTGTTGTGTGATATCATCTTGTGCATTTCTTTTTCTCTTCTTTTCTTGCATTCCCATATGCATGCTTGGTTGAGATGAGCTTGTGGAGGCTACTGCCCCACACTATTTTCCTCCCACTTTCATTCTTACTTGTGCATTCTATGTTTGCATTCTTGCATCTTTTTATGTTCTTTCTTCTTCTTCTTCTTCTTTTGCTTTTCTTTGCCATGCTCTCCATAAGTTCTATAACCTTTTAAGGTTATGATAGACATTAGGTGCCTAACCATGCATGATAACATTAGGTATTTCCCTTTTGTATCCCAACTTTAAGTCCACTTTGCATGATAACTTTTAGGATTGATTAGTCTCCCATTAGTGGTCCTTTCTTCTCTTATCATCGTCATACAATCTTAACACACTTAATAAAGATAATGGATGTTGTGCCATGAGCCTTGTACTTGGGAAATGGTGATTGAGTGGCTACCTCTCAATTGCCTAGAGTGTTTAGTATACGTCCTTAGGACGATATGCAACGCATTCGATCCTAGGTTTTAGACTTTAGTACAACATACATTATGAACACTCAAATTCAAAACACTTCTTCTCTAAAAAACACAAAAACACTTCAAACCTTTTTCATCCTTCGGGAATCTAATCAGGAAAATCTTTTCAGATAAAAGAGTGTCGTTAACTTTTAGTTCTACCGCAAACGGTAACGCCTAAGTCTCCAATGGTCGAGCTGCATACACCAACTGCTAGAACTATTTGTTAACCCTACTCGGGCATAAAAAACTTTTGAACCAACCTGTGGTATTTTTAGCCCGAACTACATTCGCTCTGATCTCTCATACCAGATGAAAGTGCGTAGGCACAAGACGCTATATCTTCGCGAGCAACCTTCCCCCTTCACCCGTAGTTAGCCAAACTACGTTGACTCTGACTTTCCCATTGCACGAGGGAGTACGTAGGCACAGAGCGGCGATGCTCTACCGAGTCACTTCTCTTTTCTTTTCTTTTTTCCCTTAACCTTTAGCTAGATAGATGATCACCCTTTTAGATAGATAACATAAGCGTGGATCTCGTCGAGTACGATGGACGTGAGGGGTGCTAATACCTTCCCCTTGTGTAACCGACTCCCAAATCCAGACTTGGTTGCGATGACCTTGTCTTTCCCTTTTCGTCAGGTTTTTCTGATTGTTTCCTTTCCCTCTCTTTGGGATAAATAACGAAATGTGGTGACTCTTCTGTTTTCCGCCGGGTGTTTTTCGCAGTTGCGACAGCAGTCATGTGAGGTTTGATTTTTGACATCCTCAAGTGAGTGGCTTCTGCGATGTCTTGAGGCTTAGAGGTATCCTCTATTCCTAAGAATGAGTCTTGATTAGAGATAGGCAGTCCAATTAAGCAAGAATATTCCTTCAATGTAGGCATAAGCTGATAATAAGGGAATGTGAAGTAACAATATAAAGGATCATAAAACTGTACCAAAGTAGCAAGAAGTCCATCCACCATGTTAAGCTTTAATAGAGATAAAAGCCTTCCATACTTGTCCTTGAAAGCTAATGGGTCTGTAACCAATCCTCCTAGTCTCCTAAAACCTTCCAGCTTAGGACTTTTGAAAGTGTAATTTTGGATTCTTCTTCTTCCAAAATCCATGATAAAACCTATTGGTATTTGCAAAATAACTCTAAGTTCCTTGAAGAGTTAGAAAATGGTGCATGAATGGATGAATACATAAACACACATATACACATGTATACAAACATATGGAAATTAGGGTTTGACATCACGAGCATGGCGTCATAGTCTAACCATCTCACATGGTATGTACTAAGGGTTTTACGAACCTGCAAGACAAGGTTCTAACAAGCTCTCAAAGTCATTGAGTGTAGTATCAATAATCCATCTCGGGAATAAATAATATTCTCAAGAGAATCTCGTTTGAGTGTAGTATCACATATCAACTTTTTCTGATTTACACCTTCATAGTCATCACACTACATCCTAATAGGCCAGGAGGGGTAAAAGGTTAACTAAGGTTCCCAGCTTCTTTGGCTCCTAGGTTGAAAGTAGAAAATGTTTTCACGATTGCTCATTCAAAAACTACCACCCTCAAGAGGGCCTCTCGTGAGCGGGGGATCTCAAGTCAACTTTTTTAGGATTACTCCTTCAAAGCCTCCTTGACTATACCACCATTCCTATCTTATTTGTATTCTCAAGTCTGGGTTAAGACTTATCTCACCATAATATGATCACCCAAAGAACCCAAACACATAGCAAATAAATATATACAAATATATACAAATAACACAAATCAATCAAGATAAGTTTCACCCTCTTATGGGTGGTCATTCCCCAGTGAAGTCGCCATTTCTGTCATGGTGAGAATCAGAGACCATAGCTTATGATTTAGCTAGGCTACACAAATTTTAAGATATCACCACCAATCTTTAATTTATCCAAGGGAAAGGGAAAATAAATAATCACCCGAAAAACATGCAATTCAAATCAAAGCAATAAAGAGAATCTAATGTTCGGGGGTTAGTTATACTAAGGGAAGGTACTAGAACCCTAAGTATCTATAGTATCCTATAGGAACCTCTTGTTGTATCGTGTTATTTGTTAAGTTATTTGATAATTGGGATTGATTATGGAGATGAAAATTTAAATGTTTTTATTGTCTTTGTATTTGGTATGACATAAAGTCTTGTGCCTATGTACAAATAAAGGATCAAAACCTCGTAGTTTAGGGTATTAATTGAAAAGGGTTTGTTATGATTGATTTTATTTAAGAAGAGACAAGTTGTAACCTTAAGGAGAATACTCAACTTAAACCACCACAAACATGTGGAAGAGGGATTTTTTCTTCACATTGAGAAAATGGCTCCAACTTGGATATATAATCAACAAGTATGCCACATATATCTCTCAAGTGGAAAAGAATCAATCATCTTTCTCACAATGTTATGGGGTATGATATTTATATCTCAACTATGGATGACTAATGTCTAATCTATTTTGAAAAGGTTTTAAATTGAAAAGCCAAGGTGGAAAATATGTTTGAATTGAAGTTGGTGTCTTTTAGTCTTTGTGAAAGAGTTTAAATAGGCTTAAGATGTCTTGAAACATTTATAAAAGAGTTGAAAAGATCAATGACTTAAATTCAAGGTTTTTATTGAAAGTGGTTTTGAGTTTTGAAAGAGGGGAAACCCTAATTGAATTGTCTAAGTTGTAAATAATCCTAAGGGAAACTTCCTAAGGGATAGCAAGTTCTAGGATTACAAATTAAGAAATATATGTACAAGAATGTAAACATGCATAATGCAAATGAAAATTAAGTCAACAACAAGCCCCTCCCTTGGATTTAGGCAACACGGTAAACAATTATGAACAACCACTAAACCAAAGAGGTAAACATGAAAGTATGGACCAACAAATATATACAAATAATCGTGGATGCACTTATTTACAAGACAAGTTTCAACAAAACAAGTTTGATAATCAAGGCATGATTTGAAGTAAACATGGTATAACAACATTATTCACAACACAAAAGCATTGATCAATATAAGGGCACAAGATCAAGGGCATGGTTTTAGCATTTTTGGCCAAGGAAAATGAGTTCAATACATGAATAACTTTGGAATAAGCATGAACAAAAACCAATCATTTAAGGTATTCAAACAAGACAAAGGTGGTCATTGAGAACAAGAATGTTACCATCAACACATGAACAGAGTTAACAAGGTTTAATTCAAAAGGATTAAGAAAATCAACTACACAAAACCCTAATCAAAAGGCATGAAAATTAACATAGGTTTTAAGTTATCAACACCAAACATGATAATTCTTAAAAAGGAGAAATATAATCAAGACTGAACATGAAAAAGAATGTTTAAACATGATGAAATTGAAGATAACATCAACACAAGTCCATAAATAAATGCAAGAAAGGATGAGAAACATTTTTAGGGTTTTTGAATTTAAAAGAAATGATTAATAAACATATATTTTGATTTTTTAATAAATATGCTAAATAAATAAAATCAAGACTTTTATAAAATAATTTTGATATTTAAAAATACTAGGGATGATAAAATAAAAGGGAGCAAAAAGAATAAATGGAAAATTATGGATTAAAAAGAAAATGAAAATAAAATGAAAAGAAAATAAAATGAAGAAATAAACAAAAGAAACAAGTCATAAAAATTAGGGATGCTGCCAATGGGGTTTGAACCCATGCACCCTCACCCACATCACAAAACTCTAACCACTGGACTACTGCATGCATAGTGACAAAATAACGCGCGCAAAAAATAATATATGAAGTTCAACATGAAAATGCTTAAAAATTAAATAGCAAAAGGTCTGGGGCGAGGGGGATTCAAACCCCAGACTTTATGCTCGCTAACACACACAAATCAACCATCTATCCACCATGACGCAATGTCAATTCAAGATATACGACACAAACAATGAATAATATAGTAAAAAAATATTTCAAATCAGATTTTCGTGCCACCCAAACTCATTTTCTTCCTCACAATCGTGTCCACCATTAACAACATTCTCAAATTGCTAACTTCCTTAATACTCAGCCAAATCAGAAGATGTAAAAATGAAAATTGTTTAGATTTTGACAAGGAATTCAGTGATGTAATATAATTTCATTTATTTTTGCCTACATCTTACACAATCGAACAGAAACATATAAACCCTAGAAACTGACTGTTCAATGTGAAATCCTATATGTCACTGATATGTAACAATTAACCTAGGGGAAATGATCACTACATCATGACAAATATGTTTGTAACTCGAATGAATGAAAATGACGCATGGATCATAAAATTCCAGAAGTTCAAGGATTACCTATTGGAGTGAGTCAAATGCCCCTTTAAACAAAATTTCAGATGATGTGTGATGATGCAATTAGCTTCACTAGACCTAAATGGAGCTATTGCAATGCTTGGTTTGATCTAAAACTTCTTCTATCTCACTGTTCAAATCCATTTGCAGTTGACAAAAATGGAGTTTGGAAGGTGATGCTCTTGATGTTACAAAGTTGGTTTGAGGGTTTGGACAACTTCTACTAATTGTGTAGAAGGTGTTTGTATGGTTACTTTGAGGAATGCTTGACAGAAATGAAGGTTTAAAGTATGAGGTTTGAAAGTTTTGCTACAATAGAGTTTTTTTATGCAAATCTTGGTGTGTTGAGTTATGAGGTTTGGTTCTATAATTATAGAGGTTCCACATGGTCCATGTAACTTGAAAAAATCGTGTTTGGTTCACTTGGAATGCTGGTTTGGCCATTTGATTTCAAGTTGCACAAAAATGCACACTTGGTCATGATAAAATGGCGGAGTGAAATGTGGAGGATAGACATGCTTTCTAAAGTTTAGGGGATTGCTTCTGAGCTTAGAGATTAAGTGTAATCAAAGAAAAAAATTTAGAAGCTCAATGTAAGATTTGTTGGCAAAATGTTCACTTTATTAAAATGGATACCAAGCTTTATGCAAATTGCTCCAAAAATGTTATCAAGAGTTGGACAAAACCTCAATTCTTTATGTAATGAATCAAGGATTTGTGTAAATATTTGGTTATGGTGAGATTTAGAAGTTAAATGGCCTGAATATTTGGATCATGTAGCTTAGGCTTGAGATTTAGTCATGAAGCTTACCATGTAATGACTATAATTCAGTTTTGGAAGGCCATGCCCATCTCTTCGAAACTCATAGTTCAAGTGTGATAAATTCATGCTCTTGGACTTTTTGGAAATATGAGAGTACATACTTCAAATTTGATGTTGAACATTTGACTTGAATCAATTTGGATCAATGAAAAAAATGGTCATCAAATTTGACTTAGAAAAACTTTTAAGTATTGGACATTTTGATAACTGGTAAAACCTTAACTTTGGACAACCATAACTTTCAATTGGTAGATGATCTTTAGTCCATTATTTCACCAAATTAAATTATGTAATACCACCTTTAAAATGAGTTCTCAAGTTTCTCTATTGGTTGCTTGAGGAAGAAGTTATGGACTTAGAAAGTAGGGCAAAAATCATGGAATTTTCATAACTTAGAAAAAATCAAGAAACCCTAATTTTTCCAAATCACAGTCTTTGGATGTTTTCCTTGATTTTCTTGATTGATCATGATCTAATTCCCATATTTTCATGGTCTTTGACTTATGGAGTCCATGTTTGACAAAAAAATCTCAAAAGTTAAACTTGATTTTGATCAACAATTGACTTTTTTCCAAATGAACTTGATTTTCTTCTATTGGTCATGAATCAAACTTCTCGGATAAATCCAACCATATGAATGCACTAATATGATTAATTTGAGGTCCTTGAAACATATTTAGGGGTGTTGGATCATACCTTGCTCAAAAAGTCAAACCCAATATGAATTAGGTCAAAAACCCTAATTTGGTGCATCTGATGATTTGGGACTTGTTGATTTTGATTTAATGTAACCTTGCACTTGATTATTGATGAGAGGATGCCCTTGATATTAGGTATTTAGAGGTTGATATTCTTGAGAGCAAAACCCTAGCTATGATTAGATCAAAACCAAAGCACATGTTTTTGTATCCAAAAGGGTTAGTAATGCACAAAACATACACACATGAAATGATTGATGTTATGAAAAATGATGCAAATTAGGTGGAATTTTAGGGTTAAAAATTAGGGTGTAACACCAAGCATTTGAACCACTTGATAAATTGAGTTGCATTGGGATTCTCCCACTAAGTTAACCAATAACTAACTGAGTTAGACTCCAACTCAGTGAGTTGAGCATAACTAACTCCAAACCAAATGGCAAACCTCATTAACTACCTCCAAAACAAGTTCCAAACCTTCATTAATTCCAAGCATATGCTCTATATGAACAAAACTTCACCTTGATGCAAAGGACCCTTGATCATCCTCTCATTTTTCTCTGAAATTTCACTATCATTCTCTGAATTTTCTGCACCACTTTCTCTCTCAATCATTACCTTTTTTCCTAAACTTCATTAGAGCTTATTCCACCATTAAAGGTTAGAAAGATTTGAATTGAAGCTTGTTGTTCTTTGAGATAGACCTCCATTCCTCTTCATTTCACTTCTGAATTTTGCAGCAACATCATCATCTACTTCAATTCAAATTTTAGAAGTTGATCATTGAAGGAGTTTTGGTGCATATTCCGATCCGACGCAATTATCGCTTTATCTTTGGTTTTCTTGCTACGGATTTCTAGAGATATTGGTATTTTCTGGTTTTCTAAGCTTCTCATCATCACATTGCTAATACAATAATTACCAAGGCAAACCTCAGCCTTGTAGGTTGGTGATTCTTGCTTGATTTATTGTTTTCGATCAATTTCACATTTTTGCGATGTAGTCCTTAATTGATGATTTTTTAATTGATTGCTTGATTCATATGTTTGATTCTATTTACTCTTAATTTCTATGAATTAAAATGAATTTTTCATCTACTTCTATGTTATGATCCACTGCAATTGCATACAATAAGAGATTCTGAAAAAATGCTTTTCAAAATTCTATTTTTGCTGTTTTTACAATGTTAATCGATTATCACCAGGAGGTTAATATATTACACCTTTTCCTGCGCCTGTAAACACAATTTTAACACTGTGTAATCGATTAACCTCAGGATGTTAATCTATTACACCTGACACTTTTGCAAAAAATCTTGATTTTTAGGGCTGTTTTGCATGGTTCTCTTGTGTGCTTTTCCATGCTTACTTGTATTCATGTCAATGCTATTGTTTTAGGTCAAAATCTACATGCAATGAATCTTGCTTGATTGATTGCTTAATTTTCCTTGATTACTTTGCAATTTGATCACGTGTTTGAAGTACTTTTTGCACACTTTTTGCTTATGTGTTAACATGATTTTGCTTAGTAATGCATGTTAGCATGCTCTTGTTGATACTTTGTAATTACAATTTGATGCATTAGATTTATTCCTTGTGAGGAAATTTAATCTTGTTCAACAATATTTCACACACTTGCTTTGATGATCTTTCGACTAGCTTGAAAGATCATTGGCACTTTGCTTCCCTTCGATCGATTGATCAAAACTTTGTTTCGATTGATTAATTATCCTCCATTCTCTTCTTTAAGATCTCCTTAGATCTTTTCTTTCTTGATTCTCTGTTGAGTCGGACGTCCGTACAATAAGTTAGAGCATTGTACAAATGGCACTGTTACTCTGTCAGTTTCAATTTCTACACTACACTTTGAATGCTAGAGAAGGAATGAGAGTGGAGAATTATTATCCTCATTCTGACTATTTGTGGTAGGGGACGAATGACCCTATGCCTATAGTATTCGTCTCTATCTTCAAACTGTAGTGTCTCCTGATTCAATCCTTGATCACTCATTCCTGCCCTAAATCCTAGTATCTCAACTTTGGGTTAACAACATTCTCTTGATTCAATACCCTTCCTTTGATTTAATCACCGTCCATCGATTAAAACACAAATTTTCTTCTTCCCCAGTGACGTTGCAATATTTTCTCTCTTCAGTTAACCACAATCCATCTGTTAATATATCAAATCCCCAGTGGAGTAAGTAACCTTCTCTTGGTTCCAACCTCCTTTTCGTTGGTTAATCACTACCCATCAGTTAAAAGACCAACCTTCCCTTTTCTTTGGTTAATCACATTCCTCCTGTTAAAATTACGAACCTCTGTTGGTTTAATCACCTATTTGGTTAGAGTGCCCTTTCTTTCTTGGTTAAACACTTCCTGTTAGTTAAAAGACCAATCTCTTCTTTTCCTTGGTTAACCACAGTCCGTCTGTTAACACACCGACTCTCCTTTTTGGTTCAACATCCATTTTCTTTGGTTTATCACTGTTTGTCGGTTAAATACCAATTTATTACTCTTCCCTTCCCCGATAAAGTCAACCATTTTTCATTGGTTAACCACTGCTTCCCAGTTAAAAGAACAATTCTCCTTTTCCTCAATAGATAACCAATTTTCTTTCTTTCCCCTACCCTAGTGGAGTAAAATCTGCTTCTTAGTTAACCACTGCTTGTCAGTTAAAATACCAATTCTTTTTATCCCTAACAATACCAATTCCTTTCTATTTCCCCAACCAGAGTCCTTTCTTTTCCCCATTAGAGACCAGGTTAATGTATCCCTAACATGGTTGTTGTTTTCCTTCTTTGGGTTAACCACCGAGTCTTAGTTAAAACACCCTTGCTTTTGTTCCTATCTCTTATTCTCTACCTTGGTTTTAACACCGTTCATTTGCTTTTCGCTCTTAGTTTTAACACCATTTATTTCTTTCCCTATCTTCATTCTCTGAACTACGTAGGCTCTGAATTCTTCTTTGCACTATGAGGATACGTAGGCACAAGATTGTGAAAACTCGGCAAGCCACCTTTCTTCTTTCTTTCCCCTGGTTCCGAACTATGAAGCTCTGAACTCCTCATTGCACTATGAAGATACGTAGCCACAAGGACCCCAATCCTCTATGAACACTTTTTTCATTCCCTTTCCCTTCCCTCTTTAGCGAGTAGCCTTTAGATAGAACACCTATCTGAGCCTAAAAGCATTCAAAATGGTTCCCGTCGAGTACGGCAAATGCATGGGGTGCTAATATCTTCCTCTCGCATAACCGACTCCCTTACCCATTTCTCTTCCCCTTGGGTTTTATCGATATTTTCCATGTCCTTTTGGGACTAGATAAAGTTTGATGGCGACTCTGTTGTACGTTGAGCGTGCGGTGCGCTCAGATATAATCTCGCTATCTTCAAGCAGCTTCGACCTGCCCATTTTATTGAACATAATAAGCCTTTGAAGTTGACAATTTAATTCCCATTTCTGATGCAAACTCTTGCATCTTTCAACCAGTAAACATTAACCCTTGGTCTATTGTAATGGTCTCAGGAAATCTAAACC
Organism: Lathyrus sativus; assembly: GCA_963859935.3. Classification (NCBI taxonomy): domain Eukaryota; kingdom Viridiplantae; phylum Streptophyta; class Magnoliopsida; order Fabales; family Fabaceae; genus Lathyrus; species Lathyrus sativus. The sequence goes on from OZ012737.1 coordinate 234,557,596, forward strand.
TGTAAATAATGTTCCTTTCAATGAACTGAATTATGGCCTCTTGATCAGCCTTCACTAAAGGGATTGCTTAGATTCACTTTATAAAGTAATCAATTCCAACCAAGATGTATTTCTAGCTTTTCGAAGACGTAGGTCGAATTTCTCCAATCAGGTCCAAATCCCATCCTTTAAACGGGCAAGGTTTTACTATTGCATGTAACTCACTTGCAGGAACATGTTGTATGCCTGAGTGAATATGGAATTCATGACAACCCTTATCGAAATAAATGCAATCCTTAAGCATTATGGGCCAATAGACACCCTGACAACACAACAACCATTTCATCGTGTGCAGCACTTGATGATCACCACACGCCCTAATATGGGTGTTTGAAATAGCCAAATATGCCTCTTCTTCACCAAGGCACTTAAGAAACACTCCCTCAGGGGTCTTTTTAAACAATTCATTGTCAATGATTATATAATTCAAAGACATATACTTGATCTTTCAATTTGCTAACCCAATTGGATTCTTCAAGTAATCAATTATGGGCTTTCTCCAATCAGTGCTAAGTAAGTCTTCGACAGTACATATCTTAAAGTTCTATGAGTCTACCGATCCAAGCATGGTTAACGCCAGATCTGATGGAGAAAGCCTTGTTGCCTGAACCCTTCCTCGTACTTCAATAAACTCTTCTAGCTTTCCTTTTGGCACTTTATACCCTGAAGCGATCTGAGCCAATTCGTTTGCCTCGTGATTCTCAAGTCTAGGAATATGTTTGATATCCACGAAGTCAAAACATTTGATCAGTCGATTTACTATAACAAAATACATAATTTTAGTTTTCTTTTATACACTTGTATTATTTTGTTATTTATTTCACGACTAACTTGGAATCTCTTTTTATATCGACTCGCCTTACCCCCAACTCTAACAAAATCTCAAGTCCAACTATCAAAGCTTCATACTCAACCTCGTTATTGAAGAAAGAGCCTTTGATTTTAAACTTGAACTTCATTGGTACTTTGCTTGGCAAAACAATCAAAAATCCAACGCCAGTTCCATTCTTATGGCTTGAATCATCGAAGTATAACTTGCAAGGTTTGATTTCCAAGTAATTTAAAGGCGTCTCGACCACTGCATGATCTACGATGAAGTATACGACTACCTGGCCCTTCATGGCCTTTAAAGGCACATACGTAAGGGAATATTCAGTCAAAGAAAATGCCCATTTCCCAATTTGACTATGCAAAATTGGCTGAGACAACATGTATTTAATAACATCGAAGTGGGAATAAAGAAAAACACCCACTAGTCTTATATAATGTTTTAACTTTGTACAAGAAAAGTACAAACATGGGCACATCTTTTCAACCGAGCTATACCTAGTTTCTGCATCATTAAGGGCTCGACTAAGGTAATATATGGCTCTTTCGATGCCAGTATCATCCTTTTGGGCTAACATGCTCCCTATGGTCAAGTCTGAGGCCAAAATGTACATCCTCATACATCTATTCCTAACTAGAGGTGACAAGATAGAAGGATTCTCTAAGTATTCCTTAATCTCGTTAAACACCTTATGATGCTTAGTTTTCCACACGAACTATTCCTTTTTCATGCGGAGTAGTGCTGAAAATGTTTGCACTTTGCCACTGAGGTTCGATATGAGCCTTCTTAAAAAGTTGATCTTCCCTAAGAGAGATTACAACTCTTTCTTTGTCATCGGAGGCTTCATCTCTTTGATGGCTTTCGTTTTGTTTGACTTATCTCGATCCTCTTCTTTGTGGACCACAAAGCTGAGAAAATCCATTGCCCTTTGATAAGTTGCTCCAGCATTTTTTATGCCAAACGACATCACTACCCATTCATAGGTGCCTAAAGCTCATGGGTATTGAAATGTCGTCTTCGACACATCCTCATATGTAATGAAAATTTGGTTATATCCATATTAACCATCTAACATACTAAGGTACTCAAAACCTATTGCTGAATCGACTAGCATCTCTATGACAAGCATTGGGTATTCGTCATTTGGGGTTGCAACATTTAGATCTCTAAAATATATGCAAAACCTTAACGTCCCATTTTTCTTTATAATTGGGACGATGTTGGCAAGCCATTCGACGTACCTTGTAGTTCTTATGAACCTGCTTCGTAGGAGTCTCTCGATCTCCTCTTTTTTTTAGACATTATTTTTGGAGCAAATCGCCTTTGCGTTTACTTGATTGGCTTCTTGTCTGCCTTTATTGGTAGCTTTAGCTCCACCAATTCCCTGCTTAACCTGGAATTTCCTAATAGTCCTAAGCAAAACAATCTTTAAATTCTTTAAGCAATTCTATTACTTCTAAACTTAGATCTGGATCAATGTTGGCTCTTATATACATCGGCCTTCTAGTCAATCCATCACCCAGATCCATTTCCTTCAGTGGATCTGAAGGCTACATCTTGCTAGTAGGTGCCACTGGATCCTTCTCAAATTCCAAAGGCTTGTCTCCATAGATGCAATCTAGCCTCTGGTCTTTTCGACCATCTACTTCTGAACCACTCTTTTGCGACTCTCCGACAGATTGAGGTTCAATGTTGATTCGATTACCCATGTTAAACACTTATATTTCATTAGCTTCAACAGCCATGTGTGGTACTTTGGCTTCCAAATTCGCTTGGATTCTATTCTCAACCACATAGGTCGTGATTCGATCTAATGGATCAAACTCAGTCATCAACACTAAATTCGTCTTCCCGGCCTGTTGGCTAGATTGCATCTGCCTCATAGACCTTCTCCCCCATGACTTCTCGCCCCTAGGTAAATCCATGGGTTGGGTGAAGGCTTAGAGAGAAAATGCCTCTTCTATGGGCATGTAGCCAGTTTCTTCCAGTATACATGGCGTTATGTTTTCCATATTTCGGTCGAATTTTCTCTTGTTCATGTGGTTAACCTCAGTCGTGTAGTAGCCCTAGTCTGCTTCGATGTTTTCATCTATTCCATCTTCTTGCCATATTGCTATTCTTTGGTGTAGGGATGAAGGAAACGCCCCCATTCCATGTATTCAATATCTTCTGAGCAACGAATTATAACTAGCTCTTACATAAATGACCATGAAAACTGTAGGTCGAGTGATGAATCCATATGTTACTTCGACATGAATAATCCCTATTGTTTGGCCAGTCTTTCCTTCATAATTAGAAAGGACCATATTGTGAGGCCTGAGGTCAGTATCATACTTCCCTATCATAGCCAGTAAGAAATAAGGCATTAAGTTTACTACTGCCCTACCATCTACTAATATCTTGTTCATAGTGGTACCTTCAACCTTAGCCCTTATAAAAAATGGGCTCTAGGTGATTTTTCATCTCTCTAAGGAATCTCTCAAAAAGAGCGTTCTGCTTTTCGATACATCCATTATTCATTACAAAATAACAAACTGGCTTGTGCTAGGCCAACTCTTCTTCCTCATAGTCTTCCTCCTCAGCAAATTCTGTCGCACAATCATATTCATAAGGGGGTACGAAAACCATGTTGCACAAGACGTTGAAGTCACCTTCCGACCCGGAGTCAAAGTTATCTATTAAAAACTCATCCTCTTTACCTTGCTCATCCTTTTCGATCTTTTCCTTCGTCAAGCCTGTCTTGGGGGAAAACAACTTCCTTTCCACTATTTTTTTGAATGATCATTTGTTTGCTTAGTGTTACTCGACTCAGCAACATCTCTCTATGTCTTCTTCCTCTGAACTCTTTGCCATTATGTCCTTGTCATGGGATTATTTCCCTTATAGTTAGCATTAGGCCCATAAGAACGCATAGTGTTAATTGCCATGGAAGATCCCCGACCAATCTCAAAATTCCTCCATTTTGGGTTCCTATCATGCCCTCTTTCAGCAGGCTTGGGTGATTTCCCTTGGGGAGATTTGGCCATGGGATTGTAAGTATTGTGCTTAACCCTTTGCGGACCAGACACATGTTCCTTCCTTTGTGGCATTCCTCTTTTGTTGAAATAATACAGAGGCCTGGCCTTCTCACTCTCTTTGGATTTCTGAGCACTTTCAGCCTTCTTAGTAGCTTTCTTGTGGAATACAGTACTACATCATGGACACAACTTCACCTCAGAATCTTCAGTCTGACACCTGTAAAGGAACTCCACAAGAATTTCACTAGCTTTTGGAAACACAGTTTAAATTTGATTCTCACTTTTGAATTCAGCCATGTCGAAATCTTCAGTGATTTCAACCATGTTGACTACAGCAGGCTCTACATAACTAGCATCTCCAATTTGCAATCAGTCAACATCAATCTTCATATAGGTCTTTCCCTAAGAAAATGTGAGTCTGCCTTCATTCAAAGCATTTTACACAAGATCCTTGAAAAGAAAACATTGTGAAGTTTTATGTCCTAAGAAATTATGATATTTACAAAATCCTCACTTCTTTCTTTCCTCTAATGGTGGCTCTTTTGCACCTGGAGGCACAAACACTTGACCATCTGCAATCAGCAAATAAAAAATCTCATCGCATTTGGTTATGTCGAAGGTGTAGGTTTTCTTTGGGTTCAACACGATTCTTCCCATTTGCAGGTTCAAGCAACTTACACACATACGGGGGACCTAGCTTTAATTCAGTTACATCAACCTCAGACTCTTCGACATGTTCATATTCAATCTCAAACATTATGTCTTGTTCTTGCATGTCGACATATGCTATATGCTCTTTCTTACCCTTGCCCACTCTGGCCTTCTCGACCTTCAACCTCTCAACTTGTCTAACTATATCTGCCATTTGGGCCATGTCTCTTAAATAATGAGTGTCTAACTTCTTCCTAATGGAATAGTCTAGCCCACCAGCAGCCATTTAGACAAGTTCATGTTCAAGAACTTAGGTGAAGCACCTTGTTTCAATAAACAGAATCGATTTAAATAATTGTCAATTGACTCAGTGAACTTTCACTTGACCCTCGATAATTCCTTCAAACTAATCTTAGATTTCCCCATGTAAAATTTCTCTTGAAAAACCCTTCTAAACGCGCCTAATCATGGATTGAGTGAGGAGATTGGGTAGTAAACCATGTGAAAGCATTTTTGTTAGAGAACTAGGGAAATATCTCATTCTCAAGTTCTCATAATTTGCAATGTCGCCTGCTTTAGTCAGGTAACAAGCAATGTGTTAGACAGTAGATTCGTTAATGTCACCACCGAATTTTGTAAACTTAGGGACTTCCAATTCCCTTGGCAATTCTATTTGTAACACATATTCTGACAAAGGAGATGTATAATTTGGTCTTTGTAAGCCCATATTAACTCAATGTTGAGCCATTATTCTCTCAACAATGGTTGTTAAGTTATTTTTTCTTAACAAATTTCTCTGTCAAACCTGATGTACAACTTGGTAAGCATCTTGGTTTCGATTGGCCACTACCACGGGAGGATTAAATTCCCTAGCATGTACCTTATGTTCGACATGTTGGGGATTTCCTTGGTGTCCTTGGTTCATAGCCTCTTCTAAACCTACTCCTTCGTTTCGAACCTGCACAACACTTGAGGTTGTGTAGTTGGTCAAACGTGTACTGGGGGAGCACCGAAAAAGTCAGCAATTCTTGTTATTTAAGTTGCCAATTGCTGACAACTCTGATTCGTATTTTGAATCAATGGGTTAAATATTGTACCCATTTTTTGTGTTAGAGTGTTTACTATATCATGGTTACTCTCATTCATCTGTTGCCTTATTGCTATGACATAATTTGTTGTCAATGCAGGAATTGCTTGGGAACCAAATCCCATTCCCATATGGGGTGGCATATTTCGACCATGGTTGCTTATGACTAAACCAGACGTCGTAATGGGTAAAAAAATATTTGTAACACTATCTATAAATGTCGAAGGGTTATTTTGTAAGCTTTCCATAATTGTTTTTGGCATTCCAAACAGTTGTTCACGCCCTAGTATTTGCATTGTGAAATTTGTGGGAAAATGCCTAAAATCTGTCACCATAATTAGCCTGGGAGTTATTGGATGACTCTGGGGTATTGGGGACAAAACCGTCTCTACAGGCGAAATCGTTGATGCTACCGTCATGGATGGCATCAGCATTGTGCTAGCAATTGAAGGAATTGGTTCAGTAACCGTCGCAGAAATCGTTCCTATCCCAGCATTACTAGAACATTGGTCTCCATTATTATTTCTAGGATTCACCAATGTTCTAACGTATTTTCTAACATGTTTCCTCACTTTTCACTTTGTTATTTTACCACACCTTAATCTCATGCACACTCGTATACAGAATGAGAAGTCGAAGAAAAAGCACTTAACAAATTATGAATTTTTAAATATAAATACGTAAAAAACAAACACACAAACGGGTCCCACTAGGTGTGCCAATTTGTTTACTTTTAAGTTTGATAAACAAATAAGTGTTTCTATTAATACTTAAGGGATCAAAATCAAAAATCTCTCGGACATATTTGTGTGCCTTTTACTTGTGAAAATCATAATGTTATAAAAATGTGTGAAATGTCGGTTGTGATTACTTGTAAAATAAAGAAAATGTTTAGAGAATAAAAGGGTTGATATTAAAGTGGAGAAAAGACTTTGAAGTTGAAAGACAAAATGCAGGAAAAGAAAAGGGTTGAAATTGAAGTGCTAATAATGTAAATTGGCAAGAAAATTAAAGGAAATCGGAAAGACTTTAATGCATAAAAAGACTTAAGGTAAAAATGTTGGAAATGTACAAAATGGTGGAACGCGTACGTACATCTTTCCTTCACTCATTTCTCAAGACGCAGGTACTTCAAATTTATAGAAATGTGTACACAGTTGTGGAGCCTTTACAAAATGAACCTAAGTGTCTAAGAATGGTAGGTCACTCCCATGGTGACACGTCCCACATCCATGTAGTGGTTTCCCTCGACGTGTCCCCATGTTCCTCTAACTAACCGTCGGTGTTGAGGCAATTCCCGCCTTATGATGTCATTTGAATTTCTCAACTGCTCTTATAGGCGCCAAGAACTAACCATCCTCATCGAGGCCTTCGACATTGACCATGGTAAGATAGCATGTTCCATCGTATTGTCCATTGTAGTGATGAATTCCACATGTAGAATCTAAGTCAACATTGTTTCCATTATAGTGATGGACTCCATATCTGGTGACCGAGTCGACATTACTTCCATTGTAGTGATGAACTTCAATATTAGCAAACATAGCAGAGTATTCAATATCACTAAGTCCCTAAATTCCTCACCACATCTTTTGACCTTGCCACCTTCAACCAGTATCACCTTATGTGATCTCTGACCTTGAGTTATATTAATCATATGGACTCACTCTATTTTGACCTTCCACGTGGCGTCTTTATGGCTATTCTCATGAGTGCTTTCCATTTATAGCCAAGTCAAAAAATCTAGTGTAACAATCATTAGGGTCACTAGGATCAGAACTATTATCATAATTATCAAACATTGCTAACTCTATAAGGTTCTAGTCAACCTTCTTGCCCGACCATTTCATATTTTTCATGCAATGCTTCCACGTCTCCTAAATCCCTTATTGAGTGTTAGGTTTTATTACATAATCATTTTCATCTAACTCTCAGATAATTGCCATTTCTAAATAAGAAAAGGCAAAGAAATTAGTGAGGTAATGAGGCTTAATACCTGAAATAGTTTATGAAATGAAGATGAACTTGAAGAAGAATTTCCTAAGGAATCACATAAGACAAATTCAAAGATTTCCTATGGAAGTGCAAACTCAAAAAGAGGACCATGGAAGAGAGGAAACCATGAATATGTTATTTATAAAGTTGTTAAGCCTTTACTCCATGTAGGTTATCATCACCACATAATAGACATGTGCATACTGATATAGGTGCAGAGCATTACACATTGTGGGCATGCAAACACATTAACAACTTACATTGTTTGAGCCTTCGTAAGGAAGTTTCATCATTATGTAACATTAAATGTGTCATATGCCCCGAGGAATCCAACCATCACGCCTCCTCCAAGCCTGTCCTGAGAGACTCATCCCTCAAATCCTCTCTCAAAGGACTCATCCTTCTAAGCCTTACCTGATGAAATTACTCTTCCAAGTGTTGCTGGCATGGGAATATAATTTCTTAGCTTAATCACAGCACCTCTCTATGCCTCATGCTTGAGGGATTGTGACCCTTACTGGTCTGAAAAAGGCCAACCCATAACATGTATGTCCCTAGAGTATCACAAGTGGAAGTATGGCGCATAAGGGCGATATCACATGAACTCTCCTGATCCAACCCAATGTGTCTTAAGCATGGATCTTTGGTTTTAGCGCAAACACATTAATATGTATCAACACACATATAAAAGAAGTAACCATGACACCACGCGTCGAAGGATGTAATCGCCCCTCCATAATAAAAGGGAAGACTGGTTCTTCATATCCCCACAATCTAGCTAAGTGGGTGAGTGTTGGAACCAATCCATTGGAAACTACTTGGTCAAGGAGTCAAGTTTGTAAATACCTTAGCGGCGCAGTTGAGAGGGATGTCACTTTCTACATATTTATAATCTAAAATCCTTTTTGCATTGCATGACTCTAGGAAGCTTCATACTATTATACTTACCTACCGCAAGTACAATGATGTTCCAAATGACTCATCCACATGTATGAATTATTCTCTTTCTAATTATATTTCATATTCAAGTTTATATCTCACGCATAGTCCTTATGTTATGTCCATCAACACCCCAGTGATCAAAAACGCATATTAGGGTTAGAAAATTTAAATATTGGAACCAAGTAATCCAAACTTAACTTTTCTCTCTTGAAAGAACCTACACATGGAAACTTGGTTTCCACCAAATATCAAAAAGTTGGGTGCCAGTGGATATATTAAATCGAGTTTCACGTTGATGATATTTTTGAAGGGTTCAAAACACGATTAATAGAAAAATGATACAACTAAATATAAGGTTTTAACTACTGTGATACTTACTCTCATGTGGCTAAACTCACTATGCAACAATAGTCATTGCTCTCATTGCCATAAACTTTTGGTTAATTCACCAATTATATTTTAATAATGCATTCTTGCATGGTGAGCTGCAAGAAGATGTATATATAATAGTACCTCATGGCATCACACCATCCAAACCTAATAAGTTTGCAAGCTCATCTAATCATTGCGTGGTCTCCAACAAACAATTAGAAAGTGGTATGAAAAGATCACATCCTTATTAATTGAACATCACTTCCACCAGGAAATTATGAAAATTACTTATTCATTAAAAAAATACTTGAGTCATTTGCCTTGTTATTATGATCTTAGTTAGCTCATTCCAAGCATGGAATTTCTGTGTCGAAGAAAAATATTGTTTGGACCTTATCTCTGCAATCATAAGAATTTCAATGATTGATTTCAATACTCAAAGATTTGGTGGTCATATGTTCCAAACCACCCCTGACATGTTGCTTTCCCTTAACAAATAAAGGTTCACTACCATCCTTGCTTTTTCTTTTTCATTCTTTCACTTAACTAAAAACAAGATTTTAAGAGCACCTCGAACGAAGGATTTTTCGCTCTAGTTCACCAACCTGGTAGCCAAGACTTTAAAAATAATTGTATTATTCTCTTAAAATTTTAATTTATTTTTATAAATTCAATTTGTTAATTTTATTTGTACATTTAATTTATTTTCATGATTATAATATTATTATGACACATATTTATTATTAATTTTAATTTCTTTAAAAATGTATTTGTTTATAAATATTTATATATTAATTTAACTTAATATTAACAATTTTATAAATAATTACTTTTTTTTCATAAAAGTTAATTTTATTTTAACAATTTTATAATATTTTTTACTTATAAAATATAAGTTTTATTAGATTTATTTATTTATTTTATTTCACATTAATATTTATTTAAATAATTAAATAATAATTTGAGTTAAAATAAAATTTAATAGGAATAAAATATTATTATATAAGATTAAGTTGTGAGTCTCAATATAAATTCTTTAGAGTTGCACTATTGGAGTTAAAATTGAATGAAAGAAATACATTTGTGCATATAGGTGGTTTTGGCATCAAAACATAATAAAAGTAGTAGGTTTAGGAAAGGAAAAAGATATGTGCAATCTCCATTGTTCATACTCTTTCATCTTCCTCAAAAGGATGTCATCCGAAAAGAAGTCGTTTGTAAATGAGTTTCTTTGGAAGAGGTATTTGAGTAGTATTTTTCATGTTGATTAACATAGCGTATTAACATGTTTGCAATGTCTTTGAGTGTTAACTTGTTTATGCAGATCTCTCGATGATATGGAAAATGAAACAACCTGGAGAAGAAGGAGGATGGACTAACGTTATCTCGAGTGCGAGGAGTATTGTAAGAGTGGTAGTGGTACAGAGCGAAAAAATTCAAAAACCACGAGTGGATGTTGGGACACATGAAAAAGTTATAGATAGAAAGAGAAAAGGAATTTCTGGAACAGAAGGAGTAGGAGAAGGTCATCCCTTAAATTTGAAGGTTAATGTCCATGCAGTTCAGGTAGATGAAGGTGGGAAGTTTGAGGTTGTTGGGAAGAAACATATTAATACTTGTGTTGCTGAACCATGTTATATATCCATTTCATCTGTCAGTGACAGGTAATTGCTCATATGCTTTTAATCTGAATGGTAGTATAAGTGTAGTTGGAAAATACGTTATTCTTATGTAAGGGGGTTATGCAGTTAGGTAAACAGATGTATAATGGGTCTGGAATGATGTTAGATTAAATTTTTTTGGTGAATTTGTATTTAAGTTCTGATGGAGACCATTCTGGGGATGATTCAAGTGATGAAGACCTTTCAATCCGTCCAAGGTACTGTACTTGGAAGAAGAAAATAAAAGATGGGAAGACCATTTAAAAAAACGTGCTTGTAAGTAAGATTGTAGTATTCATAGTAATTTATATGTTCATTTGTTTGAATTGTGGGAGAAATATAAGTATATCAATTTTTATGTTAATCAGAACTTATATATATGTGCAAAAAATCCCCTAAAACGCATTAAGACATGTTGGTTGAAAGGACTACGGAGGATAGAGATGGTGAACTTAGATACAATGGAGAGGTATGATTGTGAAGTCCACACGAGTGAAAGAAAATATTGTGTTGAAATTTTTATCGGGCACGAGTGGTATGAGTTTACAAAGAAAAGAGGACTGAAAAAAGGAGATATTATTGGTTTCAGGATTTGCCATCCTCCAGCAAGAAAAGTGGCTGTTAGCATTTTGAACTGTTGAAAATAGGTTGGGAGGATGCTGGTGCAAAGTGGCTGCTTGTAGTTAATAGAATGTTGTTATATGTTTTTGGATGAATGTTAAGTAGAAGTTGTAGGGTCCTTGGAAGAATTATGTTATATAAATTTCATCCTGTTAAGTTTTTGGATTAATGTAATATAAATGACAACAATGTTGCAGTAGATTGTGTTGGATAACCATGTAGTATTATACAACATATGTTATCTTTTTGGAAATGTACTTTATTATGAAGGCAATGTGATTTATAAGAGTTTGGTTTAAATTCCTGAAAGTTTTGTCTTGGCATTGTTTGAGTATATATAAACCTTGCCTTCAAAGTTGGTAATGTATTTTATGTTGCTGATTTCATTGTATGTGATGTATATGGAAGATTAAGCTTTTTCTCTATAAGTTATAGTGTAAAAAGTCTCCAGCATATGTTGCACGATTGTTTACGCTTTGGGCACAGGAAAGTAAGTACAAAAAGGGGAACGAATCCTCTCCCGTGAGGTTTTTAATCCAATGAAATCTAGACTAGTAATATGTTTTATATCATATTAATTTAATTAATTTAAAAAATTGAATGGTAAAGATTTAAACTGCACATCATCAAGATTATGCTTTTCCGTATGGTTTTGATATTGTCAGTCCAAAGGGCCACGTGTGGATGCAGAGAAAAGGTGTTTTTTCTATAGAAAGTAGCCTATATGAAGAGTGTACGGATTCTCACAATATTAGTGTTTAAAAAATTGTTTACAGACAAAAAAAACTTTAGTTAGTGAAAAAATAATGATAATCGAATACTGTTTGTAGTTTTTCTAATTTTTTTACTGAATCCTTGTCAAGTCAGACAATAATGTCTTTTAATGCAGATGCCTGTGATTTGGTATAATACATTGCTACAAAATCAACTTGGATGAAAAAAGTCTAAAATAAAGTGTAGGGTATAGTATAATGTTTAAATGAAACTCAGTTTATTAATTTGGATGAATTGTATGGATTTTTAGAACACGTAGATGAGTGGTTTAAGTTATTGTTCCGTGTGAAAAAATATAAATAATTTATTGGAGTCCATAAATGAGTTCTTTGGATGTGGATGATCTAAGAGATGTTCTTAAAAAGAATTAAATTTCTAAAAAAACAAAAAAAAATGAAAAATAAATAGAATGTGAAGAGTTGTGGAAGGTTGATGTTGGTACATGTAATATTTAAAGAGAGAAGTGCAGAAGTCATGAGTTAAAAGAAAGGTATGATTATTTATTATATAAAATCATAAGCCAAACATGTCTGTCATACCCCAAATTTCTCCTATCCTTTTCAAATTTCTCTCTAAAGGATCATCTGGTATTTGGCCATGATCTTCTAGAAATTAAGTCATGAAGTGGTGCCTATTGGCCATGCTCTATCATTCTAAAAGAGCCTTAACCTATAAGGTACTGATTTTGCAATATGGAGAATTTCATTTGCTAAGACACTCCTTTGGTTTTCTGGAAGAGCCTTAACTCATAAGGTACTACTTCACATGATCCAAAGAGTCTCATACCTTTTGTCGAGATACTGTCCTAGCACCCTTGGAGAGCCTTTTTCCGAGATACCTCGTGCCCTTGTCGAGATACTTCTCTAGCACCCTTGGAGAGTCTTAGATTGATATATTTTTTCCCCTTAGTTGGAATATCTCAATCGATAAGATATTGTTTCATTGGTTCAGATAATCTCATATTTTCCCCTCTTGCGGATTTTTGCTCTAAATATCCTTGGAGATCCTTAACCAATAAGGTACTGCTTCATGTGATATAGAGAATATCCTTACTAAACTACTCTGAAGGTACCCGAAGAGTCTTAATTCATAAGGTACTGCTTCATGCGACCTAGAGATTCCATTTGTGTTTGAGATACTGCTTTGGCAATCCAAAGAATATCATGTTGTTTTATTCATCTCGCATCATGCATTTACTTTCTACCATTATTCTGCGGTAGAAAAATTTCGGGGTCTTCTTTATCTAATTGAGTTCTACCCTAGAAACAAGCCCCATGCAGCAGTTCATTTCTTGGGTTCAAGGCAATTAGATAAGGGTGTTTGTCATACCCCAAATTTGTCCTACCCTTTTCAAATTTCTCTCTGAAGGATCATATGGCCTTTGGCCATGATCTTTTAGGAATTAGGTCATGAAGTTATGTCTATGCTCGTTGTGACCAAAGCTTTTGTAGGTGCCTAATGTTAAAGATACAAAAAGAATGGTGAATTTTCATGGTCATAAGTCAAAGTACGATCCATTATTTTTAAGTCATAATTTGAATGGTTCTATGTCACATAGATTTTGGACTTACACTCCAAGTCATTTTTGAAATATTTTTTCGAATTAAATTTGGGTTATGATTTAAGGCTATTCGCAAGTCATGAGCCGTTTCTAAAAGATTGTTTCAAGTTGGTCTTGAGCCATGTTTTTAGGATGTTTTCAAAACTCTTCTAAAAGTCATGGTTGAGCCATTTTTGGTTTTGGATCAATACTTAAGACATTTTTTAGACATTGCAAGTTGTTGTCAAACTTGGTTTAAAAATAATGTTTTAAGGGCTTTTGGTTCATTGTTTTTAAATATTGTGGCAAGTTGGATTCAGGTCATGGGATCAAAATTATTCAAGATAGTAAATTGGTCCAAGATTATTTCAAGTCTTGTTTTAAACTCGTGTTAGTTTGGTTTTAAGTTGCATCATAATAAAATTCAAGCTATGATCAAAATACTTAAGCCATAAGTTTAAACTTTGTGTCTTGCTAAGATAAGATTATATTCCAAGCCATGTTTGGTTTGTTTACCGGCCATGTGGTAAGGCCATGATACATACACAGTACTGCCAACACAAATCATCTACCAAAGGGTTCATATTATTCCAAACCAAAGGCAAAAAAATTGATAAAAGTGTTGAATTATATTTGATACACAAGAAACTTGTTTACATTACCAAATCATAAAAGACACATCTAAAGATACAAAGCCTAAATCTACAAGAGAGCACTACGACTAAGCCTAAGGAAGAGCTGTAATGACCTTGCTTTGTTGTATCATCACCAAGTCCTTCTTTTTACCAAGAGTAGACATGACCTGTGCATCCTCATCCAAGCGATTTCAAATACATCCTCACCCAAATATTTTTCATTGAGCTTCATGAATCCAAGTTATGTTCTGAGCAGCTCTTCAAATCCTCTCCAAGCTTCCTCCTCACCATGAGCATACATGAAAACAAAAGGAAAGGTTAATAAGAGGCTGCAAAAAAAATTCACAAGTAAACCATATGCATAAATTTAAGATGACAACAAGATTTACATAGCCATTAGTAGTAGAAACCGTAACAAACAATTACGAGGAAATTCAAACTCGCAGAATCAATGTCATAGCAAAGTAATACCAGCAGCAAGTAATGATTAACATACAATTGTCACATAATCAAGGGCAAAAACATAAGAGGAAGGTGCAAAAAAAAAAACGTTATGGCAAGTTCATGAATAACAGAATCACACAATCAAGAAGCATTTATCAAGAAGAAACAACTAAGACAAGTTCACCATTTCATTCCAAAATCAGACATCCACAAAATCAACAATCAATAAAAAAACGAAAACAAGTATTAGAGAAAGGAAATCACAGTTTCGTATTTAAGGAAAGTATTGACCTACACGCCAAATCTCCAATATACCATGAATTAAAGTCATCAATGATATCAGATCACCATCATCAATAACACTCATTACCAAATAAATTTTAAATAAGCAAGAGATCAAGATGAAAATAAAAGCTAATCAAGGGCAATAATATTACCGACATCTTAATATTACGTACACATCAGAACTTAATGAGGGGGACCCTCTAAAAAGAGAGGAGCACTCATTGCAAAAACACACACACGGAAACGTACGGACATACATATACAGAGACAAAGCATGAAATCAAAAGGAGGGGGACTTCGTAATGTTATCATTGTCGGAAAGAAAACATTGGACTTGCTCCGATTGATAGGCTCATCGCCCTTTTTTTTTCACTTCCATGCCTTAATCCGTGATATTTCTGTCTTGTTTGTTAGAATCCCACCGTTAATCACTTATTTTAGGGAGTTTTATGGAAATAGGTTTCATGTTTTTTGGGTTTGTAGTAGCATTCTAGGAAATATGAGGCCCGAATCGTGTTTAGAACGTTGCGTTTAAGGTAGGAGAGGAAATTTGGGTGAGTTCTAGGTGGATCACGGCAGCACCGCCGCGATGTTCATCATTGTCGTCGTGGTGTTCTTGATGGCCGCCGTGATGTTCTTCGCAAGCCATTGTGTTTGATCCGATTTACCAGGTTGTATTTTATTTTTTGATGTTTGTTCATGTGTGTTTGTGTGTGAGAGAGAGAGAGACTAATGAAGAGAGAGAAAGGGATAGAGCAAATGAAGGACTTTGTGTTTTATCTTGAGTTTATGTGGCTTCTGAATCATACGCGCGAACGCTCGCCATATTACCATGCACTATCTGTGTACACCCATGGATTGGAGTCGACAGTTGACTCCTGGCTAGATGCATCACATCCTATAATTCCTACAAGTCAATGGTTTGACTGGGAGTCCATGGTGGACTCCCCCCTCCTGCGTGGGCCTTTTCAGGGTGGGCGTTGGAATTTCTGATTTTTACACCTCTCTTTTCCTGATTCATGGCCCATTTTCCTCTTCTTTTTTTTTTCTTATTTCCCTTTGTTTTTTTTACTTGTTTTATTTAGTATTTTATGTAAATATTTTAAAATTTTAAAAATGTCTAGTTAGCTATTTTAAATATTCTCCTTATTAATTAATTAATTTTTTATTAAAGAATTATATTTAACTTAATTAATTTGGTGTGCTTCTTATTTCTTTATAAAATCAAAAAATCTAAACTAATTTTTTTTCCTCTTAATCATATTTATTAAACCTTTTATGCAATATTAAACGTGCTAATACCTAAAATGCAATTCATTTTCTTCAGTAAATATCATTAAATCTGAAAAATGTTCATAGTTGTTAATTGTTTCACATGTTTCTTTTACATATTGGTTAATTAACTTATCAATTAAACTCATTAAATATTTATGTTGAATTTGATAATGGTGTTATTCTTGCTTGGTTTTATTTCTTATCCCTATGATGGGTTTTGCTCCTCTTTTTCTGTTATAAACCCTGAAAAAAAATATTTTCTTTAAAATAAATTCTCGATTTTCATTGAACCATTTTTTCTACCCGGTAAGTCAGTCATTCATGATTGCCATCGACCTTAGTCGTTAGGATATTTATTAAGCGTTTAAAAACTTGTAACATTTCATATTCAAACCTTGATCAACATCGAGGATTTTTCTTAAAACAATTTCAATACACCTATATCAAAACTTTTATAAAATGTTAACAAGGGGTTTTAAATCTTCAAAATTTCTCCTCAATAGTTTGGATGCGAGATTTATTTCTCACGTTCAATCAAATGCTCACTTAAAATACGTAATTATACTTTAACAATATTTTAATAAAAGACATAAGAATGGAGTGAAATCTTTCACTTTTTTCTTTCAATTAATTGGGTGGGAGATATCTTTCTCGTGTTCGAGTAATTGATGTCTATAAAAACATAAACCCACAAACCGTAATACGAACTACGACTGCTCTGACTTTCCCATTGCACGAGGGAATACGTAGGCACAAGGGTCCTAATCCTTGGCGAGCACCTTAATAAAAAAACTTCCTATTTTCCTTGAACAATTCACCCTAACAATAAAATAACCATTTTTCCTTAAACCCTAGTTAAAACCTTTAGCAAACTTTTTTCCTTTTTATTATTCAAAGAAGACAAGTAACCATAGTTGACACTCAAAATCACTAATTAGACTAAGAGGTTCCCATTGAGTACAACGGATGTGAGGGGGTGCTAATACCTTCCCCTCATGTAACCAACTCCTGAACCCGAATATGGTTGCGATGACCATTTTCCATTTTAAAAGGTTTTCTTGATATTTTCCTATTTCTTTATTGAAATGAATTAAAATTCGGTGGTGACTCTATTCAAACGAATTTGTCTGCGTCCTTCGCGTGGATCGTATTTTTCGAGGTACGACAGATGGCGACTCTGCTGGGAAATTGCTCCATGCGTGAGAGAATCAAGCCTAACTTAGGATAATTAGTGATGAGTGTTCCTTTAGCTTAATTGTCTTCTTTATTTTTCTTGTGTGTCTTCTCTTATTGTGTTCTATTATTGTTCATTTTTTATTATATGTTTATTCATATTATTATTGTGATATTATTGGGCTCTTGATTATGGGCTTTGTGAGATAAGCTCTATACCCAAGCCTGAGAAAAAAAACATAGGCTTAGGATGGTGGTTGTGTAGTAGAGACTTGCGGGGAATCTTCCTCATGAGGGCGATACGAAAACCTCACTTAGAGTAGATTCCCTCGTGAGGGCGAGATGAAATCGTTGACACTAAGGACCTTTAACCCGTTCTATCCACAGTGTTTATGTAGTGCTAATCTACGATACCTTTGGACTCGTTGGGTTAATACAAAAACCCAATCAGATAAGGTCTCTTGAATGTATTACTAGTTGAAAGTAATAGGTTCAACCTCGATCTATGACTCTGAGAACCTTGTTTTATAAACCTTGTGTCAATGGTTGTGTAGTAAAATCCCACGAGAAATCTTTTTCATTGGGTCCATACGAAGACCTCACCTAGAGGAGATCGTTTTAAAGGTATTATTGTCTGATGAATCTTCATCATGGTAATAATGTCTTTGATAGGGATCCATGACTCTAAGAATATACCTTTTAAAGCCTACCCATGGGATCCTTTGATCAATAATACCAATTACTCACCCGTTGCTTTACTTCAACTTCATAATCTAATTGCCTATGATCTTGTTATCCTAAAACCTCTGGATACACATTTGCATATTCAGATTCATAACATTCATATCTTGTTTCGAGGGAATCTAAGAATTATTGTTAACAGGAGTTCATGAATTATGATCCCTAACAATCGAGACTTTCACACCTTTAAATTCAAAAAGACTAAACTAGGTGAATTATGTCGGTTGGTTTCTCAATTGCCTGCAGTCGCCAGAAGCAATTTTAGGAAACATTATGGAAAGCTACTCCAAATTTTGAACTAATATATGGATTCTCGAATGCTTGTTACCTTTGCACAATTTTATTATGCTCCATTGAGGTGCTTTACTTTCCAAGACTTTCAGCTAGCACCAACATTGGAAGAGTTTGATATCTTGGTAGGTATTCTAATGAAGAACAAGTTGCCATTCATGGGGGTAGATATATCTTTGAAGGATGAGGTCATAACTAAAGTCCTTCATATGGATAAGAAGGAAGTTATTGCTAACTGGAAGTCCAAAGGATGCGTCAAAGGGTTCCTATTTTCTCTTCTTTTAGGGAGAGATGAAACTCTTTTAAGAGCTGAAAGTTGGGAGGCTTGTTACGTGGCTGTTGCATTGGCTATTTATGGAATTGTCTTGTTTCCTAATGTGGATGTGGATGATTTTGTAGACATTACTTCCATTAACATTTTTCTCACAAGAAATCTCGTACCAACCTTATTAGTTGATGTTTACTACTATATGACTTGGAGGCATGCAAAGAAGGGAGGACTAATTGCTTGTTGTGCTCCTCTTTTGTACAAGTGGCTCTGGATGCACCTTCCAAGGAAAGGACCTTTTATGGAGTAAACTAGTGATAGTTGGGCCCAAAAAATGGTATCTCTCAGATCTACAGATTTCTCTTGGTATTCTCACACTTACGATCAGGTCATATCCAGTTGTGGAGAATTCCATAACCTCCCTCTTATTGGAAATCGAGGTTGTGTCAACTCAAATCCTATGTTATCTATGAGGCAGTTCGGATACCCAATAGAAGGACCTCCAGAAGACAAGACTTTAATGGATTTCATATTACATGAATTGGGAACAGGAAACCCTAAGTTGTTCGATAAGATCAAGAAGTATTGGAAGAAAATCAACATAAAAGGAAAAACGGAGTTAGGAAGAATGAATATCATCACAAAAGAACCTTACTTCCAGTGGGTTAGAGAAATGATAAAGATAATTAAGATGCCTTTTGAGGTCAGGATGTCTGATCCTCTTCCTAAGCCAAGGCCTACTCATATCTCAGTTGAGTAAGCGGAAGACCTCAAAGCCATAATAGTAAGGTTGGAAAAAGAAAACAAAGGAATACTTCTGAATCTTCAAAGAGTCACCACTGAGAAGAATGACATGAAGTATGAGCTCAAACCAAAGAAGGCACAACTCGGGGTGATTGAGGAAAGGGTAGGCAAAGAAGAACATAAAATGAAGAAAACAAAGAAGTGCATTGATCAAGCTGGCAGTCGTCTAAGTGGCCTCAAGGAGAAACTAGATAGAGCTTGGACAAAGTGTGACAAGAATGAGAACTGGGTTTTGCTTGTTACAAAGAAGAATAAGCATATAAGAGATGGACTTGGAGCAGAGATCAAAGAACTCAGTGCTGTCCTCCGCTATGCAAGGGAAAGTGAAGAGCAAGAACGTCGACTTAAAGAAGCTGCCATAAGAGTTTCTTTAGTCACGCAGGCTGATTGGAATGAGAAGTGTTATAACGCCAAAAGGAGTGTTAACTAATGGAAAGGTCAGTATGAGGCTTTACTCGAGGATAGTCAAGTATGGTTGGAAGCAAGAGAAAAGGCGGTCAATGATTATGAAGCTTATAAGAAATCTACACGCTTTCTAATAGGTGACCAAGACATGTATCATACAAAGCTCAATGGTCTAACAGAATTCTGCAACTGGATAGCTACGGGTCTACCTTGGAAGCTTAAAGATGCTATAGAGGCCTCAGATGAAGATATTTTCCCTTCAACCGTGAGTAACTTCCTCTCCCTTTGCCAAGAGATGATGAAGAGATTCAAGGAAGAATTGAAGGAGTGTGAAGCCCACAGACTAGCAGTTTAATTATTATCATATTTTCATTTCCCGTTAGATTTCAATTTTTGAGAATATTTGTTTTGGGTTTTTAGCTTTGTAATGGATGATTATTTTTATGAATTAACGATGTGTGTTGCTTTATCATTGTTTGTCCTTTACATTTCTGAATAACTGAAAACAATTAATTCAAACGAATTCCTAAAAAAACAAAGATGCATACCATTTTTAAGTTTTGTTCCATAATCATTGTACTTTAATTTAAAATAAATAAAGTGTTGAATTTTGAATGCTATGAGCTTTACAAAATAATTTTTTTTCATCCATGCATTCATTCGAACATAAAAATAAAAAACTCATATATTATAACCTCTCTCTCTTTGGACAGTCTGACTACTCGACATTGCTACCAAACAAGAAAGAACTACAACATGACATTGGAGGAGATCGAAGCCAATCAAAACACCATGAGGGCAGACATTGATACCCTCCGAGAGAAGATGGACCAATTGCTAGAAGCTATGATGGTACTAGCATAGAAAGAAGCAAACGCTAAAGCCGCTGCTGAAGCAAAGAAACTCGCTGAACAACTAGGTTCCTCTGGAGTGACCAAAGAGGGAGTCGTCCCTATTCTTGTGATCAACATAGACCCTCCAGAGTTTTCTACTACTGTTCAACACAGTTCCATGATTGATGTTGATGAATAATACAATGCTTTTGGCATACCCCTACCATTTTTGCCTACTGTTGTGACTGCACCAGAACTATCCTTTAAAAGGTTTTGTGCCCTAGAAAAGGAAGTTAAAGCTATCAAAGGTATCAACATCTCCAGATCATTTACAACCAACATGAGTCTTGTGTCGAATCTAGTTATTCCTACCGAGTTCAAGAACCCTGAATTCGAGAAGTTCAAAGGCAACACATGCCCAAGAACTCATTTGGTCATGTACTTCAGAAAGATGGTTGCTCACACGGACAATGAGAAGCTGCTCATCCACTATTTTCAAGACAATTTAAGCGGTGCTTCACTCAAGTGGTACATGAGTCTAGAGCAGTGACAGATCTAGAGTTGGGAATACTTAGCTGATGCTTTTATCTGCCAATACAAGTATAACTTGGATATAGCCCCTAATCGCATGCAACTTCAGAGCATGTCGATGAAAGAAAGGGAATCCTTTAAAGATTATCCTCAACGCTGGAGGGAATTGGCTGCTCAGGTAGAGCCACTCTTTCTTGAAAGGGAGATGACCGAAATTTTTGTGAATACACTGAGGGAGCTATCATATGATAGACTAGTGAGTAGTGGGCTCCAAGTTTTGTTGATTTGGTAGTCATTGGTGATCGAGTTGAACAAGGTGTGAAGGAAGGGAAGATCCAGGCTAGTATTGGAACATCTGGCCTATCCAAGAAACCTTATTCCAACTTCCATAAGAAGAAGGAGGGTGAGACCAATGTTGTGATGAGAGAAACAAGGGGAGGAGTTCCTCAAAACATTCCTTATCAACGAGCAGTTGCGGTTGCTCAAGTTCTGTATCAACCACCTACTCAACATACTTATCAACAACAATAATACCAACAGACTCCCATACAACAACCTCGGTAATACAACAATCAAGTACAACGACAGTTTCGCTAGAGAGCTCCAATGAAGAATTTGTTTTTGTGCCTATACCTTACAACCAAATATTTCCTTATCTTTTACAAGGAGGTCATTTGACTCTGAGAGACTTGCGTCCTACCACCTTTCCATACCCTCTTGGGTATGATGTCAGCGCCTACTGCGAGTTCCATAAAGGTGCTCTTAGACACTATATTAAGAATTGCTATGCTTTTCAGAATCAAGTTCAAGAGCTGGTGGATTCCAAAGATCTGACTTTCACTCTTAGAGGGCCAAATGTGAAGAAAAATCCTATGCCCCTGCACGGATGTCCAATTGTTAATGCTTTGGAAGAAGACGAAGATTGGAGGATGGTGACAAAGGTAGAAGACGTTTAGACCCCTATGGTTGTGATAAGGAAGCAATTGAAGAAATGTGATTTGATTTGTTTAAATGGTGAAACTGGTAGTCCGACTGATGAAGAAGTATCAGAGCATCTGCAAGAGCTCTTAGATCAGGGTGTGATCCAAATTGAACATACCAGTAAAGGTAGGAAGATGAAGTCAGTATCGATGATTGATATTCCTTATGATGTTTCGCAAGCACGATTTCCTACCTCTCCAATAGTTATTCACTATCCTGCTCTATTCCCTAATGAGAGAAACCAAGCAGTCACATGGAATTATGAGCCTAAAGCTTTTAAGCAAGGGTAAGAGGTTAAGCCTTTGAATAATAATGAATAAAATGTAACTTCTATTGTGGGATCGGGTGGAATGACGAGAAGTGGACAAGTTTTCAAATTGTTGAAGCATCTGCCAATGCTAAAAAGAAAGCACTCATTATGATTCCAATTTCAAGCGTAGAATCTCAAGAGGAGTCATCACCAAAAGTCACCTTTACACAAAAGGAGGTTGGAGAATTTTTTAAGATAATAAAAAAGAGCGACTACAAGGTAGTCGACCAGTTGAATCAGACGTCGACCAAAATATCCATGTTATTGTTGTTACTTAGTTCTAAGGCTCACAGATCCTCTCTATTAAAGGTTTTGAGCATGGCTCATATCACAAATAATATTATTGTGGCTCAATTTGATGATGTGATAGCCAATATTACCACTGGAAATTTTTCGGGCTTTAATGTTGAAGAGCTGACTGCTGAAAGGAAGAACCACAATAAGGTTCTGCACACTTCTATCAAGTGTGTGGACACGGTGTTGTCATAAGTTTTGGTGGACACTAACTCATCTTTAAATTTGATTCTGAACACCACTTGTAAAGTTACCTCTAGATGGTTTGGAAATGAAGCCTAGCACTCTGATTTTGAAAGCATTTGATGGCTCTAGAAGAGCAGTCATCGGAGAAGTGGATATGCCTATCAAGACATGCCCAACTATTTTTACCATCACTTTCCAAGTGATGGATATCCACCCTGGATACAGTTCCCTGCTCAGGAGGCCCTGGATACATGTTACAGGCGCAGTAACTTCTACTCTACACCAAAAATTGAAGTTCACCACCAACGAAAAAATAGTTGTGATCGGTGGGGATGGAAGACATCTTGGTGATCCACTTTTCGTTCTTCTGCTTCATTGATGTTGAAGGGGAGACTGTTGAGACACCATTTCAGTCGTTGGAAATTGTAAGTATGTTGTCAATGCAACGTGTGCCTGATCAACTTGAGTCCTCCATGGCCTCTTGGCAAAGAGCTAAAGCAGTAATTGAAAGCGAAAACAACCAAGGCTAGGGCAAGTTGGTCGAGATGAATGAGAAGTTTGATAAGTTTGGGTTGGGTTATTACCTTTCTTTTGGTTCAATATTGGTTCCATATAACAAGAAGCAGATTCCTCTTGTGGAAGAAACCTTCACAAGCGTCGGACACATCTTTGGTCGCTATGTGGCGATGATTGCTAAAGACAAGGGTATCAAGGATGAAGCCTCCTCAAGATGGATTCGTCAAGTAAAGCCTAGAGAGGAGCTCTAAAATTGGAAAACTGTTGAAATTCCCCAGTTCTTCCAACACCAAGCATAATTTTCATTATTTTATCAAAACCTTGCGTTCTGCCTAAGTTATAATGGCATATTGTATGCCCCCCGTTGTTTTTTCAGTAATTATCATTAATAAATAAAAGTTTTCATTCAATTTCGCTCATTTTCTTTCGCATTTCTACTTTTACAATAAATGGAAATATTTTCATGCACGCACTTCATAAATAAACTGCATAAATCATAACATGCAGAAACACCACCGAAGTCCTTGATAACGATGTTGCTATAGCCCTATATGACTTTGACTTCCCGATCTACCAATCTGAAAATGAAGGCAAGGAGGATTGTGAACTCCCCAATGAGTTGGCAAGGTTACTCAAGCCAGAACAGAAAGTCATTCAGCCGCATCAAGAAGATGTTGAAGTCATCATCCTAGGTACTGAGGAAGACAAAAGGTAAGTGAAGATAGGAACATCTCTTCAAGATGCAGTCAATACCAAGTTGATAGAACTTCTCCACGAGTACTTTGATGTATTTTCCTGGTCGATCAAGATATGCCTGGGTTGGGTACATACATTGTCGTACATAAGTTACCAATCAAGGAGGGATGTCCTGCTGTCAAACAGAAATTGAGGAGGACTCATCCTGATATGGCTCTCAAAATCCATTAAGAGGTTTGAAAGCAATTTAATGTTGGATTCCTGGAAGTAGTAAAGTACCCACAATGGGTTCCCAACATCGTTTCGATACCAAAAAAAGATGGAAAGGTCTGCATGTGTATGGATTACGATGATCTAAATCAAGCTAGTCCTAAAGACGATTTCACATTACCTCACATTGATGTATTGGTTGATAATACAACTAAATTCTTAGTATTTTCCTTCATGGATGGTTTCTTTGGGTACAATCAAATCAATATGGATCTGGATGACATGAAGAAGACAACCTTAATCACACCATAGGGAACCTTCTATTACAAGGTGATGCCTTTCAGACTGAAGAATGCTGGGGCAACATATCAACGCGCGACGTTGACTCTCTTTCATGATATGATTCATAAGGTGATTGAAGTATATGTTGACAATATGATTGCCAAATCTCAAACTGAGGAAGAACACTTATTCAATCTACAAAAGCTATTTTCCCGATTGAGAAAGTTCAGACTGAGACTCAATTCTAACAAATGTACGTTTGGGGTACGATCGGGAAAGTTTTTGGGCTTCATCGTGAGTCACAAGAGGATTGAAGTAGACCCTGATAAGGTTAGAGAAATTCAGAATATGCCTGCACCTAAGACAAAGAAAAAGGTTTGTGGCTTCCTGGGGAGATTGAACTACATTACCAGATTCATCTCACATCTCACCGCCACTTACAAACCAATTTTCAAGTTGTTAAGAAAAGATCAAGCGATTGAGTGGAATGATGAATGCCAAGAGGCATTCGACAAAGTCAAAGAATATTTACAAGATTCGCCAATCCTGATACCTCCTGTTCCTGAAAGATGAGACTAGCAAGAAATAGCATGTTATCTATTACCTCATCAAGAAGTTGTATGATTTCGAGACAAGATACTCTTTACTAAAAAAGACTTATTGCGCCCTCACGTGAGCTGCTAAGCGTCTTAGGCAGTACATGTTGACCCACATTATCTATCTGATTTCCAAGATAGATTCCATTAAATATATCTTTGAAAAACCTACTCTCACTAGAAGAATCGTCTAATGGCAAATGCTTCTATCTGAGTACGACATCTCATATGTTACTAAAAAATCCATCAAGGGTAGTGTGTTGGCGAATCATCTTTCCCATCAACCGATGGATTACTATCAACCCTTGAAATTCGACTTTCCAAACGAAGATTTCATGGTTTTGAGAGACTATGAAGAGCCCAGATCTGATGAAGGACCCGAACCAGGGGAGCGATGGACTCTCATGTTTGATGGTTCTTCAAATGTTTATGGACATGGAATTAGGGCAGTAATTACATTTCCCAAGAACTTTCACTTGCCGTTTACAGTTAAACTCTGCTTTGCCTATACAAATAATATGGCTGAGTACGAAGCTTGTATACTAGGATTAGAAGAAGCCATTGACTTAAGGATTAAGACCCTCGATGTTTTTGGAGACTCTGCCTTGGTAATACACCAAATAAAAGGTGATTGGGAGATAAGACACACCAATTTGAATCTGTATCGAGATTATGTGGCAAAGTTACTCCCCAGATTCGATGATATCACTTTCACATATGTGCCTCAAGAAGAAAATCAAATGGAGGATGCCTTGGAAACCCTAGCATCCATGTACAAATTAATATGGCCCAACCATCAACCATCAATTGATCTCAGGAATTTTGAGGAGCCTGCTCATTGCTTAACCACCGCTGAAGAGTCAGACGAGAAGCCATGGTTCTATGAAATCAAACGCTACATGGAGAAGCAATAATATCCTGAAGGCGCCTTGAGCACATACAAGAGAACTTTTTGAGGACTGACATCTAATTTCTTCCTGAATGGGAATGTGTTGTACAAGTGTAACCATGATACCTTCTTACTCAGATGTGTGGAAAAACATGAAACTGAACAAATTCTGAAAGAAGTTCACGAAGGATCCTTTAGCACCTATGCAAGTGGATATGTGATGGCTAAGAAGATCTTAAGAGCAAGCTATTACTAGCTCACCTTGGAGGATGATTGCTATCATCACGCCCGAACTTGTCACAAGTGCCAAATATATGTTGATAAGGTCTATGTACCTCCTACTCCTTTGAACGTCTTGACTTCACCATGGCCCTTTTCCATGTGGGAAATAGACATGATTCGGATGGTTGAGCCGAAAGCTTCAAATGGACACCATTTCATACTAGTTGCCATAGACTACTTCACCAAGTGGGTCGAAGTTGCATTATACGCCACGGTTACCAAGCAAGTGGTCGCTCGATTCTTGAAGAACAACATTATATGCCAATTGTAGCACCCCAAAATTTGCCCATGCTTTTTTTTATGTTTGACTGGCTTTTGCTTCACGCTCATTTGCATCATCATAAGTTCATAATTCATAATCATACTTTGCATTGTTCTTCTAAGACATGGGATCAGGAGTTTTCTCTGGATCAAACCATCAAGAATCAGGCTTACTTTCTTCAAGGGTTGTCAGGCATCAAGGGCCTAGGGTTTCATCAGTTTTTTGGGTTCAAATTGGTTGGCAGGCTTATAGCCAGCTAGCTCAGGATCAAGGATTATTTTTTGTCAGGGATAGAAGATTGGGTTCTCAAAGACGATGGCATGGTTTAAGTCAAGCATGTTTGTTCAATCACGATTGATATCAGAGGAAAGTTTGACCTAATCATGGTCAAACCATCAAGAAATGCCCTCAGTTGCAAGCTATCCATACTATTGAGTTATTTTCACAGTGGTGTATACCTAAATTCAAGTTATCATGTGTGGAGGTTATTTGGTTGTCAAGTAGTGATTCATGAAGAGTTTGGTACGGAGGTTATGATCATCATGATCGTAGGTTTTGTTTGTTTCATTTGCGAGTTTATTCTCCCAGAGATTTATTCAGTCAAATTTGAATTTATTGGGAACTTATAGATCTGAGATTTAAGAAGTTAGAGGTGGTGGTCATTGTTTTAGCTGTGGTTGGTTCAATGGTAATTGTGTTGCGTGTTTTGTCATGTGCTGGTGAAAGTTTGGGATTGGTTTTGGATTCATTTGGTTATCCATTTTCTAAACCGTATTCATATTCTTTTTCTTGAATATCCAATAACCTTTGTTTTTCCCATTTTATCCATTTTTCTAAATTCATTTGAATTTATTTTCCTCATATCCATTTGAATATATTCCCACATATTCATTTTAATTATTTTGTTATCTTCTTTTTTTTATCCCACTTAATTTCATATCCATAGCTCTCATCATAAACCATTAACCATTTTTCTAGCCCATATTCAACAAATACATTCCATTAGACCATTTTTCTAAGTCCACTTATTTAATTTAATCCTACCATCCATTTTTTTTATCCTAAATGAATTTAGTTCCGTTCAAAACCCCTCTTTTGTCTTCCCACTAAAACCAAATCAATAACCAAAGCCATCACCAAAATCATAATCGTCCATTCTTCAAGATCTCAATCACCTCTCATCGAAACGGTACATGAGCTATAGAACCTTGCACAGATCAACGCTTTGTTTTGTTTGTTGGAGTTTTTGGAGCTATGGAGGCTTATAAGAGATGGGTTTAACAGAATAAAGAGGATGTGCACTCTTTAGAGTCGTTGACCAATAGGTTGACATGGTTTCTTTCTGAACAGTTTTCTGAATTAGAGGTTGAACCAGAAGCAGTGACAACCGTTTTGGGAATCATCACAGCTATCAATGAACATATAATTGATAGTACTCCTAACCAAAATGTTACAGGCTCTGTTGAGCCTAATTCATTCCCTTATCCATTATGCTTATCTGCATTAAAGGAGTTGGAAATGTTAGTCTAAGTCGTGGCATACATTACTATGGTGATGATAAGAAATGGAATTTCCTTGCTGTTACCGAAGCAACCAAGGTACCGGTTCGGTTATCTTTGTTCCAAAAGAGTGGATATAAAATGGTGTTACATTGAGGGGATACATCTAATGATGATTCTACTTCACAACAACAAATGGCCAAAATAAGGGCCACGTTCATATGCAACATGAAGGAGAGAAAGCAGCATAACAGTGAAGAGAAATTATGAAGTCACAACAAAATTTCATTTCAAATCAAAACAGAATACAACATTTCTTTTACAAAGCAGAACTTCACAAAAAAATTTCCTAACAAATCCATAACAACTTGTTTTACACTATCCTAACAGATTTTAATAAGAAAGAAGCGAAATAGTGATGAAGAAAGAAGAACAGGGTTGTAAAATTGTTTGGAATTTCACTCTCTGATAAACCTTGACAGCAACAACAATAACAACACCATTGTTTGGATGGAAAATTGTGACGAACCAGTCAACCAAAAATGCTCAACACTTTCTATTCTCAAAACCGGCAACCTCGTCTTAACAAATGCAGCTCAATCTGTCGTTTGGTCCACAGACACCGCCTCATCAAAACTGCTTCAGTTACTCTTACACGAAACCGATAACCTCGTTCTTCAAGAACTAAACATAAACGGTTCCATAAATAGCACTCTATGGCAAAGCTTTAATTTCCCAACAGATACAGTTCTAGCATACCAAACTCTCACCAGATTCACGAAACTCGTTTCATCTAGAAGCGAAACAAATTTCTCATCTGGTTTCTACAAAATCTTCTTGGACATCGACAAAACTCTCCGTCTTCTTTACAAAGGTCTGATAGTTTCTAGTGTTTTTTGGCCAGATCCTTGGCTTACTAGCAACGGTGCTGCTGGAAGTGGTAGCAGATCAACTTACAACAGTAGCAGAATTGCTTCGTTGGATTCATTTGCAGAAAAGATGAGAAACAAAGTTGGTTTGTTTCCGGTCAATTGAAACAACAACCTTGTTTCGTTCATGGGATTTGTGGACCAAACAACACCTTGTACCAAACTTGCCCCAAAAAGACCCTGCTGCAACCTGTAAACTGGAAAAATACTAACAGCATCATTGAAAAAACTCATGGGCAGTAAAAACAAAACCAAAATCACGAAAAAGGAGGAACATTTTCAAAACATCAAGAAAGTGGTTAACAGACTTGTCGTAATTGTTTTTCTTTTTAAAAGATTCAAATCTGAAAACCCTAATTCCACTAGTATATAACAAGCTCTTGAGATTCATGAATTTACCTGAGAAATATATAGAGGCCGCCGCACACACAAATTTTTTTTGAAGAACTCCATTCATCAACACCTGCAAAAGAAAAAACACGAGAGGATTAAAGTTGAGATTGTGAGAGTGAGAGAGGAAAGCATTTTCGTGAGGTTGAGAGATTTTGAGAGGATAAGTTTTTTTTCGTTGAGTTCAAAAAGGAGAAGAGTATAGGAGAAGAATAAAGTAGGTTGGGAAGAGGAAGTTTTTTTATTGGAAAGAAGGTGAAGGCAGATGTTGGAAAGAGGAAGGTTCATTTGGGAAGAAGAGAAATGTATGGGGAAGAGAGATTTGTCCGTTGGAAGAAGAGAGGATTTGTGGAAGATGAAGGATCAGATGAAGAGAGTTTAATCCATTGGAGGAAATGGTGGACACGTGGCGGGCTCAGACGCCCCCACCTCTCATCACCGGTGACACGTGTCACCGGATCTGCACCCCTGTTTATTTAATTTAGGTTAATTAAGTTCTAATTAATTATTTAGTTTTCTATATTATAATTTTAGTTTTAATTAACTGTTAGAATTATTTTTGTTTAGAATTAGACCTTAATTAACTTTAGTTTTATATTTGAGTTTAATAATTTTAGATTAAGACTTAATTTAATTATTTAGAATTTAGTTAACCTTAGAAATTAGATTGGTTTAGTTTTAAATTATCGTAGGATTATATTTAGAATTTATCTTAGTGTAGAATAGTTTATTATTTAGATTAGTTTGGTTTAACCTTGATCAATTTAGGTTTATCTTTAGGTTTTTTTTAGTAATTATAGATTTTAGTTAGTTAGGATTTAGATTTAGTTTTGAATAATTAGACTTTTAACTTCACTAACCCCTCCAACTCTTTTTAATTTCAATTAATTCTCGAGTGCGTCTGTAAATACTTGTGCTTATTTTCTGTAAATATTTCTTGAGTTTAGAACTTGACGTTGTCTGTGATTGCGTCGTTTCGTGTTTACTTGCTGTTTACCTCCTATATTTGCATCATCCCTTAGGATTCCTAACCCGACTTAATTTCCGATTAAGTTAGGGGTAGGAGAGACATTAGGCTTTCAATCCAAGCATGAAAATATTAGGTTAGTTTCCCTTCTAATCCTGACCTTAGGGCTACATTGCATGACAACAATTAGAGTTCAGTTTCCCCTAGGTCTTTGTGTGCGTCTCTCTCTTCTCACCTCAAATTTTCTTCAATACACTTAATAAAGAATGACAAACGTTGTGCACTATGAGCCTTAAGTACACGGGGAACAATGAGTGGGGGGTTTCTCCTCGCTTGTCTAGAGTGTTTAGTGTATGCCCTTTAGGCGATATGTGATGCATTTGCCCGCGTGTCATAGTCTTCAGTGCGACGTGAGTCTCCAACTAACTCAATCCACTTCACTAAAACTCACAAACAAAACTCAAACATTTTCAGCCTTCGGGATTGTTTCAAACTTCATTTTTCAGAAAAGAGTACGTTACTTTTCCGTTCTACTGCAAACATGCATCGTCCCTAACTGCTGGAATGGAAACATAACGTCACTCATAAAAAACTCTTAACCAACTCATGGTCTAGTTTATCCGAACTACATTTGCTCTGATTTCTCATACCGGATGAGGATACGTAGGCACAAGACAACAACGTCTTGGCGAGCAACCTTCCCCCCATCACTAGTAGTTTCCCGAACTACGTTGACTCTGACTTTCCCATTGCACGAGGGAATACGTAGGCATAGGGAGGCGATGTTCTATCGAGCCTGTTCTTTCTCTTCACCCCCGCTTAGCAGTAGCTTTCAGATAACTTTCACCCATAGATTAGAAAACAAGTGTGGATCCCGTTGAATACAACGGACGTGAGGGGTGCTCATACCTTCCCCTTGCGTAACCGACTCCCGAACCCAGGATTTGGTTGCGATGACCTTGTCTTTCCCGTTCTTTTAGGTTTTCTTCGATCATTTCCTTTCCC
Organism: Lathyrus sativus; assembly: GCA_963859935.3. NCBI lineage: Eukaryota > Viridiplantae > Streptophyta > Magnoliopsida > Fabales > Fabaceae > Lathyrus > Lathyrus sativus. The sequence continues at coordinate 234,589,103 of OZ012737.1, forward strand.
TCTCTTTGGGATAAATAACGTTTGGTGGCGACTCTTCTGTTTGTTTTTGCTGCCCCTTTTTTCGCAGTTGCGACACCAATATGAGATTTCCAACTGTATCATCACTTACAATAGGTCTAATCTCAACAATAAAACGATGAAGGAGTTGTGTGCCAGTTTCAAGATTGAACATCACAATTCAACACCATACCAACCCAAGATGAATGGGGCCTTGAAGCAATAAATAAAAATATCAAAAAGATCATTCAGAAGATGGTAGTCACTTATAAAGATTGGCATGAAATGTTACCTTTCGCGCTACATGGCTACCGTACCTTAGTGAGAACTTCCGCAGGGGAAACTCCTTACTAATTGGTTTATGGCATGGAAGCGATACTTCCCCTAGAGGTTGAAATTCCCTCACTGAGGGTGTTAATGAAGCCTCAACTCGATGAATCAGAATGGGTAAAGACGGGGTTCGATGAGCCTAACCTTATTAAGGAAAAGCGTTTGACAACATTGCGTCACAGTCAGCTCTACCAGAGATGCATGAAGAAAGAATTTGACAAGAAGGTGCAACCTCGGACATTCCAAGAAGGTGACTTGGTGTTTAAAAGGATCTTGTCCATGTACAATGAAATCAGGGGCAAGTGGACACTAAACTATGAAGGTCCATATGTTATAGTAGGAAGTTCTCTAGTGGTGCCTTAAAAATTGCAACTATGGATGGTGATGAATTATTGTACCCGGTAAATACAGACTCTGTCAAACGATACTACGCCTAAAAAAGTGGAATACTAATAAAGCTGCTAAGTCGAAAACCTGAAAAGGCGACTTAGGCAAAAATGGCTATCTCGGTGGACGGAAAACCCAAAAGGGCGATCCAGGAAAAAATTAGGGATAAAAATAAAAGAAAATCAGGCTCCCTGAGTTGAACACCCAAAAGGGCGGCTCAGGCGAAAAAGGGCGTCCCTATGGATTGAAAACCTGAAAGGGTGATCTAGGAAAAAGTTAGGGATAAATTCCAAGTCAAAGTATCCAGTCTATATATCCACTTGATTCTGATGTGCTACTGATGGGAGGAATCAATTCAGTCATCTTCCTATGAAGCAAGGTGTTGAAGTTTTTAAAGTCATAGGAACCATATTAGTGTTGAAACTCGATGTAACCTCACTTTTATTTGCCATTGTATTTTTTCTTGCACCACAATTACCTCATTAAGGAATGCATCCTTGTACATATTTACCCATTCAAGGGTCAAATCAATAAAAGAGAGATTTCTCATTAAATTGTGCTCACTTTTTACTTTATCTGCTTGTTTGAAAATTAATTTTGTCTTTGATAAACTCTGTTTTGGAACTTTGGTTAATAATAACATTGCTTGAGAAACGATAAATTTTTTTTTGATGTTCAGAGAACTTAAAGGAAGATTGATTGTCCCTAATGGTGCCCTCACCATATAGAAACATCAAATCATTTTCCAGTTGCTTTGGCTCTTCAGCATAATCAACATAATTCTCTCAGGGATCTGTACATGTGTAATTCCACAGCAGCGAATCTTCTTGGAGCTTATCAGGGGAATTCATGTTCTATGGTCGCTCACAACATCACCAAATTTTGGGTGTCGAGTAGTCGGATTCATTCCTCCAAAGTCCAATCTTTTATTGGCAACTACTTACAAGTCCACCCTTGTTGGCACCTTCGAGTTCACCCTTTAAAGTCCAGTCTTCATTGGCAACTAATAAAAGTCCTACCCTTTTCAAGATAATAAAAAATGAAAACAACAAGTATTAGAGGACGACAGTCACGGTTTCGTATTTAAGGAAAGTATTGATTTACACACCAAATCTCCATCATAAACCATGAATTAAAGTCATCAATGATATCAGATCACCATCATCAATATCACTCATTACCAAATTAAGTTCAAATAAACAAGAGATCAAGATGAAAATAGAAGCTAATCAAGGGCAATATTATTGTTTCCCAAAGCAAAAATCGACATCCTAATATTACATAAACATCAGAACATAATGAGGGGGAGCCTCTAAAAAGAGGGGAGCACGCATTGCAAAAACACACACACAGAAACGTATAGACTTACATATACGGAGACGAAGCACAAAATTAAAAGAAGGAGGGGGACTTCATAATGTTACCGTCTTCTGAAAGAAAGTATTGGACTTGCTCCGATTGATAAGGTTGTTGCCTTTTTCTTTCACTTCCATGCCGTGTTCCATGATATTTCTGTCTTGTTTGTTTGAATCCCACCGTTAATCAGTTATTTTGGGGAGTTTTATGGAATTAGGGTTCATGTTTTTTGGGTTTGTAGTAGGATTCTGGGAAATCTGATGCTGAGATCGTGTTTAGAACGTTGCGTTTAAGGTAGGGGAGGAAATTTGGGTGAGTTCTGGGTGGATCGCGGCGGCGCCGCAACGATGTTTATCATCACTACCGCGGTGTTCTTGATGGCCACGTGATATTCTTTGCTACCCACCGTGTTTGATCCGATTTACCAGGTTGTATTTTATGTTTTGATGTTTGTTCATGTGTGTGTGTGTGTGTGTGTGTGTGTGTGTGTGTGAGAGAGAGATAAGGGGAAAGTAACTAAGAGAGAGAAAGGGATAGAACAAATGAAGGAATTTGTGTTTTATCTTGAGTTTATGTGGCTTCTGAATCTACGCACGCACGCTCAGCCTATTACCAAGCACTCTTCGCGTACACCCATGGATTGGAGTCGACGGTTGACTCCTAGCTAGATCCAACACATCCTATCATTCCTGCAAGTCAATGGTTTGACTGGGAGTCCATGGTGGACACCCCCTCCTGCGTGGTCCTTTTCAGGGTGGGCCTTGGAATTTCTAATTTTTACACCTCCCTTTTCCAGATTCATGGCCCATTTTCTTCTTTTTTCTTATTTCCCTTTGTTTTGTTTACTTGTTTTATTTAGTATTTTTATGTAATATTTTAAAATCATAAAAATGTCTAGTTAGCTATTTAAATATTCTCCTTTAATATTAATTAATTGATTTTTATTAAAGGATTATATTTAAATTAATTAATTTGGTATGCTTATTATTTCTTTATAAAATCAGAAAATCTAAAATAGATTTTTTTTCCTCTTAATCATATTTATTAAACCTTTTATGTAATACTAAACATGCTAATACCTAAAATGCAATTCATTTTCTTCTGTCATTTCATTAAATCTAAAAAATGTTCATAGTTGTTAATTTTTTCACATGTTTCTTTTGCATATTGGTTAATTAACTTATCAATTAAACTCATTAAATATTTATGTTGAATTTGATTAATGGTGTTATTCTTGCCTGATTTTATTTCTTATCCCTATGATGCGTTTTGCTACTCATTTCCTGTTATAAACCCTGAAAAAATATTTTTTTAGAAATAAATTCTCGATTCTCATCGAGCCATTTTTATACCCTGTAAGTTGGTCATTCATGATTGCCATCGACCTTAACTGTTACGATATTTATTAAGCGTTTCAAAACTTGTAACATTTCATATTCAAACCTCGATGTTCTTAAAACAATTTCAATACACCTGTATCAAAAATTTTATAAAATGTTAACAAGGGGTTTTGAATCTTCAAAATTTCTCCTCAATAGTTTGGATGCGAGATTTCTTTCTCGTGTTTAATCAAATGCCCACTTAAAATACGTAATTACACTTTAACAATATTTCAATAAAAGACATAAGAAGGGAGTGGAATCTTTCACTCTTTTCTTTCAATTAATTGAGTGGGAGATATCTTTCTCGTGTTCGAGTAATTGATGTCTATAAAAAACACAAACCCACCAACCGTTGTACGAACTACGACTGCTCTGACTTTCCCATTGCACGACAGAATACATAGGCACAAAGGCCCCAATCCTTGGCGAGCACCTTAATAAAAAAACTTCCTGTTTTCATTGAACAATTAACCCTAACAATATAATCAACCATTTTTTCTTAAACCCTAGTTAAAACCTTTAACAAACTTTTTTCCTTTTTATTATTCAAAGAAGACAAGTAATCATAGTTGACACTCAAAATCACTAATTAGACTAAGAGGTTCCTGTTGAGTACAACAGATGTGAGGGGATGCTAATACCTTCCCCTCAAGTAACCGATGTTGCACCCCAAATTTTGACCCCTTAGATCCTCATCATCATTTTAGGATCATATTCATTTGATTAACTAACCTTAACCCCTTTCAAGTTTATCTTTGACAAGATGCAGATGAGTCAGGGTTCCATACCGTCAAAACCGAAACTTCGAGGGTTTGATCAATCAATGTTTTGGATTGATCCAACTTCAAACAAGATCAAGTATGATAAATTGGACCAAGAATGAGCGCAATTTGAGGTGGCCACCCGGGGTTCGAGAACAGTGCAATTTGAGACACCCGATTAGGGTTTTTTGACTAGAAAAAGTTAACTGTAGTTTGACTTTTGATTCAAAGAGTATTTCAATGATGGGATCAAGGTCCATTAAGCTCCTATGGATTAGTAAAGTCCGTCCCAAGAGTTTCAAGTCCTCAGGATGTCCGGATCACCAACGGGCGACTCGATAGACACCGATCGATCGAAAAGTTGACCAAAAAGTCAACTCTCCAACAATAAGGAATTTGACTTCAAGGTGTGAATGAAAAATGCTCCTTATATCATATTACACCTCCCCATAAAATTTCATGACCATTGGATCAAGGGTTAGGAAGTAATTGCAAAAATCGGGAATTAGGGTTTCGAAAGGGGCAAAACCATAACTCCTCAACCACACATCCAATTGAAGTGGTTCTAACCTTGTTTGAAAGTTCTTGACAAACCCTAAAAAAGTCCCACAGTGGTCCATATTCAAAAAATGCATGGAATGGGAGTTATAGCAAAAATCATTTTTCAAAGGTAAAGGACTTAGTGAAATTTCACAAATTCTGGCCATACAAATCACTTTTTCAGAATTTTGAAGGGTTTTTGAACCTAGTTCCATCAAGAATTTGTAAATTCCCAAAACATGAAAGTTGTAGAGCTACATGAGAGCTTTCTAAAAAGTACAAGAACTCCTCAAGAGGATTTGTGAGCTAAGAGTTATGGTACATGGAAGTTAGGGCTGTCAACACTTAAAATCCACTTGGCCCAACTTCTCAAAATCAGAATTTTTCATCTCTAACCACTCTCCACCCTTGGATCATGCTACCAACTGATAAAGAGTGACTTGGATGAAGAGAAAACCAGAAACAGAGATTGGGATGAGGAGGGAAGCAAGTTGTAGCCACTTGTCATTATTTTATTCATTTTTATGGAAGAGAGAGAAACTTTTCCCTTCCACATGTGGAAGCTGCAGTCCTACCATGCTAGACCCTCTCCAATCACCTCATTCCATCTCTCACACTGTCATTGGCTTGCCTAGAGCCTTGGAATTGATTTGAATCAAGGTTGTCCCAAAGATTTGGAAGGATTTTCTTCCAAAGCTTTCCCTCCCAAAATGGTAAAGTTCAAGGTTTGCTCTCACTCCTCTTACACTATAAATAGAGACCTTGTCTTCATCTTCAAGGACACCATAGCCTTCTCTAGAAACCAAGAGTGACATGCTCTCAATCTTTCCTCTCTTCCTCTAGAGTTCCAAAGTTCAAAAACCTTCCATTTCACTAGAAAAACTGTCTTGAGCAAAACTCTGCTCAAGACCAGTTCCACAACTTCCAAGCCACTAATCAGCATCCACACAAATCATATATACCATATAGAAGGTGTCCATACCTTCAAACCACTCAAAAAACTCATTTCCACAAAAGTCAACTGTCACACCATGGAAGTTTGACCATAAGCCTCAAGACTTGCCAAAACTTGATCCAAGCTGTTTCTTGATGATCCAACACTCCACACACCTCCCATACACCATATCACAACTGTTTGAGGTCTCACAAATCAACTGAAAACACTACAACTTCAACTGACTTGGAGTTTGGCTTTGTTGCTTCAAGAGGAAGCAATCCCCATATCACTACAAAAGAAGGAAGCACCTCTGGTTTTCTTGGTATTTTTTGCTGGCTTAGAGCTCATCTACAAGAGGTAAGTTTCCCTCAACCTATCTCATACCAATGCCATGCCAAAATATGTTTGTCATCAAAACTGATACATAGCTGATTTTGTTTGTTTCACATGTTGGATCACTTGCATAGTTGGTCTGAACTTATCTTGACACTTTAGACATGACCTATACCATATAGCATGTGTGTTCATGTGTTTGTTTAATTGAAAATTTCTACTTGTAATGAAAATGCCCTGCTACTGCATTGTGAACCAATCTTGGGAAGCAGCATGACCATTTGTGTGTAAACTGGTTTGTCAACTGGTTTTTGAGTTTGGAATCATTTGTTGTCACATATTGAGTGTGTATGAATGTTTAGCTTAGCTTGTTTATGCCTCATAATGATTTTGAGTTTGTTCATGCTTGTTTAATCACCAAATGCCAACTTTAATGCCAAATTCTGCCACAGTCCAATTTGAACCTTGCCAATTGCTTGAACACACTCAAACCTATATGTGAATGATGTGTATATGATTGTATTGCTCAATTCTTGCTCACATTCTGATTCAACTTGCTCACTGCACTCTCACAAGCTCATTTGAGCAGTTCACATGTCAATTTACTCATTGCTTTGCTTGGCACCAAATTGATCACTTAGACTCATTTTAATACACATTTGTAACATGTATGAGTGACTGGTTTAGATTGATTTGAGTTGTAACTCAGAATTCCTGTTTTCACACTTCAACACATCTCATTTGCAACACAAATACCACATTCTGAACCAAACTGTTTTGAACTTTCTTGCTTGATCAAACATGACTTATATTACATGTATGAAGTGCCTACACACTTAAATCAACCAGTTAGTGCATAAGCTGAGAGTTGAGTTTCATCATGCATCTTTACATTGGCAATTTGCAACTGTTATATCATTCCTCATGTTAGCTTATTTCCAACATCAGTGCCTGCTTGGATCACTTACATATCATATTTCTAATATATCCACATGATCAGTTTGACTTGAGAATTTCATGAAAAAACTGTTTTGATATCACACTGCATTTCACCAGCTCACTTGAGCAGTATGAGCACCAACTCACTCACTGCTTTGCTTTACACTAAATTGATCACTTTGCCTCATTTGAATACACATTTGCAACATGTATGTATGACTGATTTGGTTTGATTTTAGTTGTAACCCAAAATTGTTGTTTTCACACTTCAACATATCACTATTGCAACTCAAAATGCCACATTGTGTAACAAACTGTCTTGAATTGTGTTGGCTGATTAATCATGATCTATACCATGTACATGAGGTGTCTGCATACTTGATTTAACTAGTTTGTGCACAGACTGAGATTTGAGTGTCATCATGCATCTACACATGATATTTTGCAACTGGTATGACATTTTTCATGGCAGCCTGATTCCAATTGAGTTTGATGATTGAATCCATCCCTTATCATGAATGTGTGTTGTGTGCATGATTAAAATGACATGAAACTGTTTTGAACTGCATCTGCTCATCATCATGCATTTTATTCACTATCTTGCAACTTGACATGCCATTTTCCATATCAGATGGTTTTGAACTTCTTCTAAGTGTTAGACTCCTTCATCAACACATATGTAACATGTTTGCATGGTCATTTGAATTTGGAACTAACTGTATCATGAGTCACATTTCAAAATGCATCAAATTCCAAAAAGATACATGCTATCGGGTTTTTAGTTTGAAGCATAATTTCAAAATTCTAAAAGAACCATCTTGTTCCTCATTAAATTCTAGTCAGTTTACACTAAAATTTCATCAAAATCCATCAACATTTGAGAAAGTTATGACCAAAATGCATTTGGATGAATTTGCCTTGTTTTTTTTCCCAGCCTGGTCTTTATTCTCCCATATATATTTATGGGGGTGACTATACAAATGGATGTATAGCCACCCCAGTGGTAAGACCATATGCCATATTTCTCCTTTCACCATGCAAGCGTGGGTTCGACCCCTGAGGAGGGCAACCCCTTTTATTAATTTTTGCCATTTTGTGTTATTTTTCAATCCAACTTCAAATGTTCATAACTCATTCATTTTTAATGATTTTTGATCCATTCTTTTTGTGAATTGTTTGTCTTTGTGCCTAGTTTCATGTGTTATTTTGTAAAGACATGTATGGTTAAAATCTCCCCCCTTTGGTTACTTATAAATTACCATTGTATTGCGATCGTTATCCCCTAGGAGCAGATGAATTTCTCTTTTAATATAATTGTTTGAACTTGTTTATTCAACTGTTATCATCCCATACATGTTAGGGAACATTCTAGAACCTTCATCTTTGGTTGTTACCATAAATAATCTCATATTGTCAAAGTTACATTAGTATGTGGTTCGTTGTCACGATCCTTGTTTAACTATCTTCATCTTGATTGTTACCCACGCTTTTCCATCATTAAAATGATTGCTTCTTGGTTGTTACCATGATTACCCTTCTCTATTTTGTTAAGTGATTCACTTTCCTCCTAAATCATGAGGTTAAACTGGTTTATCTATGTTTGATTGTTATCAATGCATATATGCTGTTGTCACGCTTATCATATCTTGAGCCTTCATATTTCAAATTGTAATTTGCTTGCATGGTTGTTACCATCATTTTGTTTTTAACCTTTGTTAAGATGTGTATTTTAATTTCATAGATTCTTTGTTAAGTCTTCTTCCCCCGAGTGATGAAACTTGTTAGTTTCCATCCAAGTTTGCTTCCCTTCTTTCCTTCCAAAGGAAAAGTCTCTCCATTGACTCTTGTGTCATGGAAAGCTCATTACCTCCTTGACTTTGTTAAGTCATCCTTCAACCCTAGTTTACAAAACCCTAGACTTTGCTTAAGTCTAAAAGACCCACCTCTACTAGGAGTGATCTTCGACTAGAACTCTAGGATAGAGTTTGTAAACTCTATATGAGAATCATAGTGATGATTACTCATTTCCCCTTGAGTGCTATAACATAGATTTAGAGAGTTGTCTTAAACTCTACACATGCATGGATATGTTTGTTCCCCTTTGAACCTTGATCATAATCAAGTGTTCTTCATCCCTTGTGAAGTGAACTACGATTGCTCTGATTCTATCCTAGTTAGGATACATAGGCAGAGGACGCGACATCTTTGCGAGCAAACTTAGAAACTGTATTTAGGTTTTACCCTATACCTTTACCCAACCCCAATCCTTAGCAAACATTTACCCAACTTAGCATGCAAACAAACAAAAGGTTCCTGTAGGGTACTACAGATGTTTAGGATGTGAAATACCTACCCTAGGCTAACCAACCCCCGATCCCCGAATCTCTTAGCGTTGTTGTTACATCGCGAAAAGGGTCTTTCTTTCTTTAGACCTTTCCTTTGGATAAATTAAAGTCCGGTTGTAAATTCAATGAATTAAAGATTCAAGTTAATCAATAACTTGGTATCACGATTCTCACCGCAACAGAAATGGCGACTTCACTGGGGATGGAATACTTAACATGAGGGTTTAGCCTATTTTGTTTGATTGTATTCTATATTTGTAAATATTTGTTTAAACATGTATATTTGTCAATATATTTGTTTGGATATTGGGTATTGGGTGTTTTGAGTGGTGAGACGGTCCTATACCCGGACTTGAGCGCAATTATGATAGGATGGTGGTATATTCAAGAAGGCTTATAGGGAGTTGATTCCCGACCAAGCTAACTTGAGAAACCACCTCTCAGTGTAGGCCCTCTTGAAAGTTTAGTATTGTTGATCGAGTATTCGTGAAAACAATGCTACTTTCGACAAAGGAGCCCGTGACACTGTGGACTTGTAGAATACATTTTACCCCACTTCGGCCTTATTAGGACGTAGTGCGATGGCTATAAGGAAGTATTTCCGAAGTAGTTGATACGCGATACTACACTCAGACGAGATTCTCTTGAGAATATTATCGATTACCAAGTAATTTGGGAAGTTGATAATATCCGAAGGATGGGTTGATGACTCTGGGAACTTTGTAGAACCCGTTCGGCAGGTACAATCAATCCATAGTACAAATTTTTGGGGATGGGTAGACCCTTGGACTCATGCTTGTCCTTAACCTTAAGTTTGTGTTGTGTGCATGTGCATTTGCTTGGGTTTGTGCATTCATATCATCATATCATCATATGGTTTCATGGAACTCAGACTTTGTTATTTGTAAACACCAGAGGTCATCATGAACAGTGAAAGAAAGAAAACTTTGAAGTACACTTACAAGGGTTTTAACCTAAATGATTTGAAAAGATTAAGCACCTTAGTGACAGATCCAGAGGGATTTCAAAGCCGATATGGGAAGTTGTTGCTACTCTTGAAGATAAAGATGGATAGTGGACTTCTTTCTACTCTCCTCCAGTTTTATGACCCGCTTTACCACTGTTTCACATTCCCTGATTATCAGCTAGTGCCCACGCTAGAAGAGTATTCTCAGTTAATTGGATTGCCTATTCTTGAAGATTCTCCTTTTCCGATTGTAGAGAAGGACCCTAAAGAGCAAGACATTGCCAAAGCTACACGTTTGGGAGTGGTTGATATAAAAAAGAATCTAATTACAAAAGGAGGAGTCTTTGGGTTAAAAGCAGAATTCTTGGTTGAGAAAGCTCAGTATTACGCAGATCATTTAAGCATGGATGCATTCGAGGCTATCCTTGCCTTACTCATCTATGGTATATTCTTGTTTCCAAGCTTTGAGAATTTTGTGGACCTCAATGCCATCAAAATTTTCTTGAAGAAGAATCCTGTGCCTACCTTGTTAGCAGACACGTACCATTCTGTTCATCTGAGGAACTTCCACAATGGGGGAATGATCATTTGTTGCGCTCCTTTATTGTACAAGTGGTTCACTTCACACTTACCCAAAGCCAACGCTTTTTGGGATCCAAAGAAAGGATGGTGGTCGCAAAAGATCATGGCTCTTACCCATTCCGATATTGATTGGTATAGTCGTGATTATGATGGGACAATGATTATTGACAGTTGTGGGGAATTTGGCAATGTACCTCTCCTCGACATAAATGGAGGGGTAAGCTACAATCCAATACTCGCCCGCCGACAATTGGGATACCCTCTAAAAGACAAACCCAAAAGTGTTCAAGTGGAAAGCATCTTCTTCAAAGAAGGGGAAGATAGTCAAGGATTAAAAGAGAAAGTTCTAGAAGCTTGGAAGCATCTACACAAGAAAGGAAAGAAAGATCTTGGAAGACTCAATTGTGTTTCTTTGGAATCTTACCTCCAATGGGTTCGGAAAAGAGCCGTCACACTAAGGATGCCATATCCTAAGCAAGAGCCTATGGCCTTGAAGCAAGAACGTCCGTTGGTCTTCATGTCTGAAGAAGAAAAGTTGAAAATTGCTTTGGTCAAAGCACAGCAAACTGAAGAAGCTTGGAAGCACAAGTATCAAATAGTCTTCGAAGAAAACGCAGAGCTCCAAAGACAACTCCAGTTGAAAGATGAAGAAATCCTCTCTTGTAAGAAGAGGAAAGCACTATAAGAACCTTACGAGCCTCAGTCTAATCCATGGAAGATAATTGTGGACAGACTCATCTTCGAGAAGACTCAGATGGAAAGAAAGACCGAGAAGCTCAACCTCAGGCTGCTAGGAGAACCTTGATAGGATTCACTTAGTTGTTATTTAAGACTCTTGTAAGAGGAAACAATGTTTTGTAATCCGTTTTGTTAATCAATGAAATGACGACTTCTGATGTTCGAAAACATCTGAGTTCCATGACAATCATTCGCATTTTCATTTACACTTCTTCTAACCATTCAAGGAAATTCATCTTTTTCTTTGCAGACAACAACATGGTAAGAAGAGACATGCTTCGAGTCCCGGATCTGAGATTGGGCCGTCTAAGAATGTTAACCAGACTTTTCCGAAACCCTGCTGCTTTCATAGTCAAATATGGGGACCTATTGCCATTGATAAGCGCTCCGATCAATGAGCCCATGTTGCAAGCCTTGGTTGAATTCTATCATACAACTTACCACTGCTTTGTGTTTCCAGACTTTCAGTTACTCCCGACCCTTGAGGAGTATAATGCTTACTTAAAGATTCCATGGACTTTTACGCTCCCTTATGGAAAACCAAAGAAAACTAAAGCCTTGCACATCAAGCTGGAAGATTTGCCACCAATGAGGGCGAAAGGAGGGTGGTATGGAATGGATGCCAGACCTCTAATGGAGATGGCCGAGTATCACTATGAAAGCAGAAACCTGGGCATTTTTGAGGCGATTCTGGCACTACTAATATATGGATTGTATCTGTTCCCAAGCAGTTACGACTTCATCAGCGAAGAAGCGATCCGCCTCTTCATCCTCAAAAATCCGGTCAACACAATACTGGCTGACACTTATGTAGTCATCCACCGTTTCGCCTTGCATGATTGTGGGTAATTCTCATGTTGTCTTGCACTACTCGACCGATGGTTTACTTCTCATCTGCCAAGGACCCATATCCTTTGAAGGCTTCCTACCAAAAGTGCATGGGTTTCTAAACTTGTCACTCTCAGACACCATGATATCACATGGTATGACACCAGCATCGGTGACCAAGTCATGATTTCTAGCTACGGAGATTTCCCCAATGTGCCTCTCATTGGGATAGAAGGGGTGATCACTTATAATCCTATTCTTGCTCAGCGTCAACATGGGTATCCTACCGGGCCAGAGCCTGAACCAGAACTGTTGAGGCCTCGCTTCTGTGAGACAGGTCGCAACCAAGAACTAGAAGAAAATGCTCAATACGCTCAAAGAGATCCACACCTCATGGGCCCAACTCCAATGGAGAATGCAAGTTGTTTAACCACCAGGGGGTACCTGCTATGGTCAAAGGAAATTGCCTTAATCATGTTCTACACTCATGACTATGAGATAACCATGAAGCCTGAGGTCCCCGCAACTAGGGAAGAGCTAAGATACGCTTTGGTCAAAGCACAAAGAGAAAACGAAGACCTGTGGGAGATTATCCGCCAGGATCAAGTTCATGTCAGAGTCCAAGAAGGAAAAGGGTCGTCTTGTTAGATTGATCTTTGTTTCACCATTTCCCTGCTTTCCCTAAAAAAGGATTGAAATCCTGTTTGTTGCATTTACTTTCATTGTAAGAAAAGTCTTGCTTTTTAGCAAAGGCCACTCTATTGTAATAGATTTCCAGCTATCAAATGAAAAAACGCTTTTTAAAGCATGTCGTTACATGTTGGTCTAACTTTTTGTTTGTAAACGAAAATTTTGAGTTTCCTTGAATGGTTTGTGCATCCGCATTTGCATTTGCATGACATCCTACATCAGTCCTGCATTTGGGGTTCCGCAACTCATCCTTTGTTCTTATCCAGAGAGGAGATAAGGAGTCACGCTGAGTACCCACAAATACAACACACGGTCCCAAGCTCAAAAGAAGATGGCAGATAACGACCAAAGGTTCGATCAAATGGAAAATGACATTGAAGGGATCAAAGGGGACGTCAACCAGATCATGGAAGCCCTCAACATAATCAAAGAAAAAATGGATACGTAACCTACATTGATCTCTGAAGTTGCCACAGCAGCAACCAATGTCACGATAGCTCCTGTTACTTCAGCAGAGTTTCCCTATGGCATGTCCCGAGATTTTGTGCCACCTTTCAACAACATGCAGTCTTCAGGTCTCAATCCTTTGTTCGACTCAACGATCAGAAACCCCATTTTCACTTCAGCAGGTGGACCTACCACAGTACGACCAGTCTTCGCCAATCAACAGCCAATCTTTGATATACCCGATGGATCTGAAGCTGAGGATGAAAAACACGAAAAATTGAGAGTGGAGATGGACATCATGGCTAAAAGGATGAGGGCCATTAAAGGAAATCATGTCTTTGGATCTGATTCCAAGGATCTATGTCTGGTATCTGGATTGGTGTTTCCTCAGAAATTTAAAATGCCAATCTTCGACAAATATGAGGGGACCACTTGTCCTAAAGAGCACCTAATCATGTATTGTAGGCGGATGGCTCCGCATATTGAAAATGATAAACTGTTAGTTCACTGTTTCCAAGATAGTCTTAAAGGGGCTTCGGCTAAGTGGTATCTCGGTTTAGATCAAGCTAAAATCCACAGTTTCCAAGACCTTTCATATGCTTTTATTCAGCAGTACAAGTACAACATGGACCTAGCTCCCGACCGCCGTCAGCTTCTCAGCATGACGCAGAAAAATACTGAAACCTTCAAGGAGTATGCGCAAAGATGGCGCGGAACTGCAGCACAAGTAGAGCCTCCCCTTACTGAGAAGGAGTTGGCAGAATGGTTTGTGGATATAGTTCGACCAGAATTCTATGAACGTTTGATCAGCAGTGTTACAACAAATTTCTCTGATATTGTGGCAGTGGGAGTCAAGGTGGAAGCAGGTTTAAAAAGTGGAAAAGTGACCACTCCAAATGTTACCTCAAGCGCCGGCACTGCAAAGAAGACAGTCAGCACGTTCCACAAAAAGAAAGAGGGAGAGGTGAGTGCAATCACATATGGAAAGAAAGTACAAAGCTCACGAAGCCACCACCAACAGTACCAACCGTCATATGTAGTGGCAGTAACCCCGGTTTTTCAACCTTCTTCACAGCCTGGTCCCCAACCTGGGGCATTCAACGATCAACACAAGTATCAGCCTGGCAGTCAGCAACATTATCGCACTAATAATCAACAACAATACCAGCAGCCGCAGGGTCAACAACCTCAGAACAGGGCCCCGAGGGCAAATTATCAAGCAAATAGGCCAAAGATACAGCCTATTCCAATGAGTTACACCGACCTGTTTCCCATGCTAATAGAAAGGGGGTTGGTTAAAACAAGAAAATTAGGTGCCCCACCTAATCCACTCCCGTTCTATTACGATGCAAATGCTCGCTGCCCATTTCACGAGAATGCCCCGGGCCACGATCTCGAAGGTTGCTTTGCTCTTCAGCACCTAGTTCGTGAACTTATTGAAAAGAGAATTCTATCCTTCGAAGATAATCCGCCCAACGTTAAGAGCAACCCTCTTCCAAATCATGGTGGAGTCAACGCTATTACTGAAGAAGGGGAGGGGTCAGAAGACAAGAAAGTTACTACTGTTGGTGATATCAAAGTACCACTAGCAGACCTACATAAACGCCTCGCTCAGGGGTGGTCACTCAAGACATCTCACGAAGATTGCAAAGAATGTATGCTGAATCCTGAGGGTTGTGACGCTGTGAAAAAGAACATTCGGGCTATGATTGAACAGGGAATGATAGAAATTGCCCACCGGAAAAAGGAAGAAGATGTGGCAGTCATCGAGCCTGTGTTTAACATACCAGGAGAGCCCAACAAAGGAGCCGTATTCAGAGATGATAACAGTAACAAAAACTACAAGAACGTTCGGCCAGTATTTCGTGATGATGCACCCCCGAAATTCAGGAGGGGACAGACTAGGTTTGAGCCGAGGGGAGGATCCAAGCCTTACCCAAGAGCCGTGACACAAAAACAAGACTATTTGTGGTGTGAAGGGATTTTCAAAGAAAAGAAACCAGTAAGTGTGGCCAACATTGCCAGTGGAAGCAAAATGACCCGGAGTGGTCGTGTCTATCAACCTCGAACATACAACGAGGCTCCTCCATCAGCAGCTTCTGTTCAAAAAACGCCTGTTCCTCAGAAGCCTGTTCCAGAGACAACCACCGCCAAAGAACCTTTAGTTAGAGGGAAAGAAAGTCTCAAGAACGATGAAGAAGAATTCTTGAGAATCATTCGACGAAGCGATTATAGGATGGTGGACCAATTAAACCAAACACCCTCCAAGATCTCGGTCATGGCTTTGCTTTTAAGCTCTCCGACACACCGCCAGGCATTGCTCAAAATCCTGACACAGGCCCACGTCACTAAAGATATTACAGTGGGGCAGTTCGACTCCGTTGTAGCAAATATCACTGCCTGTAACACTTTGAGCTTTGATGATAATGACCTGACAGCTGAGAAGCGTAAGCACAATCGTGCCTTGCATGTGTCAGTCAAATGTGAAGAAGATACAATGTCCCGAGTCCTTGTTGACATGGGATCAGCACTCAACGTAATGCCTAAAAGGACTTTGGCCAAGCTGGCATATCAAGGTGCTACCATGAGACCAACCTCTCTTATAGTCAAGGCATTTGACGGATCCAGGAGAACCGTGATAGGAGAAGTTGATCTTCCTATCCTAATTGGACCATAAATCTTCGAAGTCACATTCCAGGTGATGGACATAAATCTGGTCTACAGTTGCCTATTGGGAAGACCATGGATTCATACAGCTGGCGCTGTCACTTCCACTCTCCACCAAAAAATGAAGTTTGTTGTGAATGACCAGTTAGTCATTGTCCATGGAGAAGAAGACTTAATGGTGATCAACTTGTCATCATTCCGGTATATTGAGGCTGAGGAAGATTCCCTCGAGACGGCCTTCCAAGCACTAGAAATAGCTCACGCTGTTCTAGTTGATGAATCAGACATAACCCAAGGGCCATCATTTACCTCTGCTCAAAGTATTAAGGCAGCACTGAAAGCTGGAGTCCCACTGGGATGGGGAGAAGTCATCGAAGTCAATGCTCGAGCCAAGAATGATCGACAAGGGTTGGGTTACAAACCAACTCCGGAAGGCGAGCCAGAAGAAGACATCATGAAGAAGAAGTCCTTAAAAGAGATATTCACCAGTGGCGGTGTGCAAGTCAATGCCATTATTACTGAAGATGAAGACGGTAATCCGGATCATCTAATAACTAGGGGAGGAGCAGCATTGCGCAATTGAGAGGCTGTGGAAGTTCCCATCTTTTTACCTCTAGAGTAATTCACTCTGCTTGTTAGCTTTGTGTTTTTCTTTAAAAATTTCCTGGTCTTGCCCAAGGCCTGCGAATTATTTTGTATTGGGCCACTTTGCAAAATTGAAAATCATTAATGAAAAAGTGTTTTTGTTAAAACTCTTGTTATTTGTTTTTTGCATCATTTTCACTCTTTTTGTTAAAAGAAAAATGGCAATCTTCTTGAAAAAAATATAAAAACAACCCTTCATCTGCATATCTGTGTGTGTGCCTAATTGTTCCAAAAATAAAACATGCAGAATACCTCCATCAACCACAGAATCCTATGATCCTTCGGTTCTTTCTACTAGCGGTTCATTTGTCTTTCAAGCTGATGAAGAGAATGACGAAGAGTTAGAAGTCCCAGAAAAGTTAAAGAGAATGGCTGAATACGAAGATGTTTGTCTCCAACCCCACAAAGAGCAGACGGAAGTCATCAACTTGGGGTCAGAGGAAGACAAAAGAGAAGTCAAAATTGGGGCATCATTAAGGCCAGAAATCAAAGACAAGCTGATAACAATCCTCAGAGATTTTGTTGACGTATTTGCTTGGTCCTACCAAGATATGCCGGGGTTGGATACCGACATTGTCATGCACAAGCTCCCCCTGAAGCCAGAATGTCCTTCGGTCAAACAAAAGCTTCGCAGGTCGAGACTAGACATGGCGCTTAAAATCCGAGATGAGGTCAAAAAGCAAATAGATGCCGGTTTTTTAGCAGTATCCAAGTATCCAGAATGGGTGGAAAACATTGTACCGATCCCAAAGAAGGATGGCAAGGTCAGGATGTGCGTCGACTACAAGGATCTAAACAAAGCAAGTCCGAAGGATGATTTCCCGCTACCGCACATTGATACTTTGGTGGATAACACAACAAGCTTTGCAGTTTTCTCGTTCATGGACGGATTTTCTGGTTATAACCAGATAAAAATGGATCCAGATGACATGGAGAAAACAACTTTCATCACACCATGGGGCACCTATTGTTATAAGGTAATGCCTTTTGGTTTAAAGAACGCAGGGGCAACGTATCAGAGAGCTATGGTCACACTCTTTCATGATATGATGCACAAAGAAATCGAGGTGTACGTGGACGATATGATTGCAAAATCCCAAAGTGAAGAAGACCACTTGGATCATCTACTGAAGCTATTCAAGAGACTCTGAAAGTATCGATTGAGACTAAATCCAGCAAAATGTACCTTCGGATTTCGCTCAGGCAAGTTACTTGGTTTCATCGTTAGTCAGCGAGGAATTGAAGTAGACCCTGGCAAGGTTAAAGCAATCCAGGAGATGCCTGCTCCCAAAACTGAGAAACAAGTCAGAGGCTTCCTCGGACGTTTGAATTACATCTCCAGGTTCATTTCCAATTTGACCCCCACCTGCACACCGATCTTCAAGTTGTTACGAAAAGATCAAACAGTGGTATGGAATGAAAACTGTCAGGCCGCATTCGAGAAAATTAAGCAGTATTTGCAAGAGCCTCCAGTGTTGATTCCTCCGGTACCTGGAAGGCCTTTGTTCATGTATATGACGGTGCTAGAAGATTCAATGGGCTGTGTCTTGGGCCATACTGATGAGTCAGGGAAGAAAGAACATGCAATCTATTATCTAAGCAAGAAGTTCACTGATTGCGAGAGTCGTTACTCTCCCTTAGAAAAAGCTTGTTGTGCATTAGCATGGGCCGCCAAGCGTCTGAGGCAATACATGATTTGTCACACTACGATGCTAATTTCTAAAATGGACCCCATCAAGTACATCTTTGAAAAGCCAGCTCAAACAGGAAGATTAGCCCGATGGCATATGCTCTTATCAGAGTACGATATCCAGTATGTTGCTCAAAAATCTATCAAAGGAAGTATCTTGTCAGAACACCTTGCAGAGCATCCTATGGAGGATTATCAACCACTCAAGTTCGATTTTCCTGATGAAGATATGATGTATATTCAGCGCACGAAACCAGAGCCTGGTCCAGAAGAAGGTCCCGAGCCGGGATCCCGCTGGGAGATGATGTTCGATGGAGCATCAAACAAAAATGGACATGGCATCGGAGCTGTTCTGAAAAATCCAACTGGAGGGTACACTGCGGTCACAGCCCGACTTTGTTTCTCATGTACAAACAACATAGCAGAGTATGAAGCCTGCATCCTAGGATTGGAGGCTGCCATTGACCTTCGTATCAAAATCTTGGAAGTAATTGGTGATTCTGCTTTGGTGATATACCAACTCAAAGGAGAATGGGAAACCAGGGATGAAAAATTGATCCCTTATAAGACCCACATCTTAGAGATGGCTGAATATTTTGATGAAATTACCTTCAAGCACGTACCAAGGGCAGAAAATCACATTGCCGATGCGTTAGCCATGATGGCATCAATGTGGAAAGTCCAGTTTGTAAACGAGGCACCTCTGATCCGCATCGAAAGAAGGACAGTACCCGCATACGTCATGGAAATAGACGAAGAACCTGAGGAGAAGCCATGGTTTCATGATATCAAGAATTTCCTTCAAAACCAAGAGTATCCCGCTAACGCGTCCACAACTGACAAAAGAGCAATACGAAGGTTGTCATCTAAATTCTTCATCAGCAACGACATCTTGTACAAGAGAAATCATGACATGGTCTTACTCCGATGCGTCGATGAAAACGAGGAGAATCTCATAATGACCGAAGTAAACGAAGGAACCTTCGGCACCCATGCAAATGGCCACGCCATGGCTAAGAAAATCTTAAGAGCGGGTTACTTCTAGTTAACTTTGGAGACGAACTGCATACTCTTCGCTCGAAAGTGTCATAAATGTCAAGTTTATGCTGATAAAGTGCATGTCCCTCCGCATCCTCTCAATGTGATGACATCACCTTGGCCTTTTCCAATGTGGGGCATAGATATGATCGGAGCAATAGAGCCAAAAGCTTCTAACGGCCATCGCTTCATCCTTGTCGCAATCGACTATTTCACCAAATGGGTGGAAGCAGCGTCATATGCAAATATGACGAAGCAAGTGGTTGCACGCTTCATTAAAAAGGAGATCGTCTGCCGATATGGTATCCCTAACCAGATCATCACTGACAACGGGTCGAATCTGAACAACAAAACAATGAAGGAACTTTGTGACGATTTTAAGATCAAACATCACAACTCGTCCCCTTACAGACCTAAGATGAATGGTGCAGTTGAAGCTGCAAACAAAAACATCAAAAAGATAATACAAAAAATGGTCGTAACTTACAAAGATTGGCATGAGATGTTACCATTTGCTTTGCACGGATACCGAACATTAGTGCGCACTTCGATAGGGGCAACTCCCTTTTCCTTAGTGTACGGGATGGACGCTGTGCTACCCATTGAAGTCAAAATACCTTCCTTGAAGATCTTGACGGAAGCAAAGCTGGATGAAGACGAGTGGATAAAAGAAAGATTCGATTCGTTGAATCTCATCGACGAGAAAAGAATGACGGCCATGTGCCACAGTCAAATCTATCAGCAGAGGATGGCCCGAGCGTTCAACAAGAAGGTTCGTCCCAAAGAGTATAGGGAAGGAGAGCTTGTGCTTAGAAAAATCCTACCAACGCAAAAAGATATGCGTGGCAAGTGGATGCCCAACTATGACGGCCCTTTCGTTGTGAAGACTGTTTTCTCCGGAGGATCTCTGATTCTCGAAACTATGGATGGCGAACCACTCAAGTATCCCATCAACTCAGACGCAGTAAGAAAATACTACGCCTGAAACGAAATACATAGAAGAAGGATTTCAGTGCCTCGACAAGATGAAAGCCCAATGTTTGAAAGCTGGCAGACGCTGGGGCAGAGCCTGTGCAGAATATTAGAAGAAAGGCCAACGCCTGTTATTCTCGTCAGAAGCAGCGGAGCAAGTGAACTGGCAGTCGGAAGGACCGGATTATTATGGGATTCTGTAACCTTTTCTGTTGCCATTTTTCAAAACTTATAAAATTCCCAAGGCTTTGCCTTTTGTAAAGTTCTTGTCTATCAATAAAATCAGATTTTTGGCCAAATCATTGTTATGATCCACTATCTTTGTTATGCAATTTCACTTATTTGTTAATAAGAATTTTTCATGAAAGCAAAGTGTTTTGAAAAGCTTAAAGTATTGTTTTGTAAAAAAAAAGAGGGAAAGCACGATTTGACAAAATGTTTGAAAATTTTTAGAGGTAATATGATGATATTGCACAGTTCTCGAGGTTATAGAAGTTGTTGTTACCTCTGACCAGGCTAGATGTGTCCGACAACAATTTTAGCTCTTAAGCTAAGACTTTTTCTCTGCAGAATTACGAAGGGATTGTTGAGAAAAGATCGTTATCTACACCAAAGAAGGAGGTGTCGCCTGGCTTGAGGCATTTTGAAACTCAGCGCGATGAGTTCTCTCTTTATTTTGTTTTCCTTTGTTCCTACGGGCCGGTCTACGTCTTGCATACAGCATCATGCCAACATACGCATTTGTTTGCATTCCTGCCATTGAGATCCTTCGGTCATTACCTTTATCTTTGACCTGTTATTACAAAGTTCGCTTCAAAGTCGACATCCTGGGGTTCCTTATTTTCGTGGGGAAGCTAGTGGTGACTAACAATATCCTATTTACACCAACAGAGGGTTGTTACCAATTTTCATCTTCAATTTGGTCGTCACCAATAAACTTTGAAAAACTAGTGGTCACTAGCACGTGTTCAGAACTAATTACGTTCAGTACAGTGATTCGATCGTCACCAACTATTTTTCAAACCCAGTTGATACTGATTCTGTTATAAAGCAAACCAATTGTTATTGGAGTCCCTTTGATTCGGTTTTCACCAATTTGGCTAAAAATCCAGTGGTTACTGGTATTGCCCTCTAAAAAACCAATGATCGTTGACATTGGAGCTGGTCGTCACCAAAATTCCCTAAAATTCCAATGATTATTGGCACCGCCTTCAAATCCAATTGTTATTGGTACCCCTTGATTCAGTTATTACTAATCTCTATAAGTCTAGTGGTCACTAGCCTTGTTCGGAAAACCTAGTCATTACTAGTCTTACCCTCAGACCCAATTGTTATTGGTACCCTTTGATTCGTTTAGTACTAATCTCTATAAGTCTGGTGGTCACTAGCTTTTGTTTGGAAAATCTAGTGGTTACTAGCACTATCCATAACCAATTGTTATTGGTATACCTAGTTCGGCCGTCACAAATTGACCTAAGTCCAATAGTTGTTGGCATCGCTTAAAGCAGATCGTTATCCTCTGGTCGTTACCAAACTTTTTATAAAAAAAAGGAACTAATGGTCATTGGTCCCCCTGGACTCGATCGTCACCAAAATTCCCAGTTAAGTCTAGTGGTTACTAGCATTGTCCAGAACCAATTGTTATTGGTATATCCTAATTTGGTCATCACCAGTCTCCTCTAAGACCAGTGGTTACTGGCATTGCTTGAAAACTAATCGTTATTAGTACCGAAAGTTGATTGTTACCAACTTCCCCAGTCAGGGTCCTGTTATTTTGACAACATTGCTTGGAATTCCCCAATTGTAATTGGAACTTCGATTTGGTCGTCACCATATCCCTAGGAAGTCTAGTGATATTTAACACTTCTTGGAAACCGTTATTGTTTTGGTCGTCACCATATCCCTAGTAAGTCTAGTGGAAACTAGCACTGTTTGAAGCTATTTGTTATTCTGGTCGTCACCAGTCTCCCCAGTTGAAACTTTTGATTTTTCCAGTCGAGTCTCAGAGAACTAGTGGATACTAGTCTCCCCAACACGTCCGGTATTTGTTTCTAACCTTTTCCTGAAGATCCCGTTTGAACTCTTCGTTTATAGGAAATTTTCTCATCTGGTTATCCACAGGGAGAGTCGTGTATTTGTTCCGTATTTTCCCTGGTGAAGCTTTGCTTCCCTGGTGATTTTGTTCTCCAGCAAAGTTTGCCCCAGTGGGTTTCTTCCCCAGTGTGGTTTGCATTTCTTTTCTTTCGTTTCCCCAGTGAAGAATTGTCATCTTCCCCGGTGGGCTTCCTCATCTGGTTATCCCCAGTGGAGTTCGTATCTCCTTTCCCCAATGAAGATGTGTCATCCCTGGTGGAATCCAGGTCCCCTGTGTGAAATATTCCTTTGAACAACATCGTTAGTCATGTTTGAACTATCTTGCTCACTTTGCCTTGAATCTTTCCCCAGTGTGTTGGGTCCCCGTGAGTGGTTACTCGTCGTTTTGCCGTTCTTTTATCTATGCTCGTGTGTCTGCATTTGTCTAGAACTCAAGCATCATAAAGCATCATTTATACTCATTTGCATTTCAGCATTTGTCCTTTTGCATACCATCGGATCCAAGGGACAAAATTTCTGGCTTGCTATATTTAAATACCTTTCACTAAGATTCTATGAGGATTGTCATCTCTAATTGCCATCTAGTGAAGATATTTAAATAGGGGCAACTGTTGCACCCTAAATTTTTACCCCTTATATCCTCATCATCATTTTAGGATCATATTCATTTGATTAACTAACCTTAACTCCTTTCAAGTTTATCTTTGACAAGATGCAGATGAGTCAGGGTTCCATACCGTCAAAACCGAAACTTCGAGGGTTTGATCAATCAATGTTTTGGATTGATCCAACTTCAAACAAGATCAAGGATGATACATTGGACCAAGAATGAGCGCAATTTGAGGTGGCCACCCGGGGTTCGAGAACAGTGCAATTTGAGACACCCGATTAGGGTTTTTTGACTAGAAAAAGTCAAATGTAGTTTGACTTTTGATTCAAAGAGTATTTCAATTATGGGATCAAGGTCCATTAAGCTCCTATGGCTTAGTAAAGTCCTTCCCAAGAGTTTCAAGTCCTCAGGATGTCCGGATCACCAACGGGCGAATCGGTAGACACCGATCGATCGAAAAGTTGACCAAAAAGTCAACTCTCCAACAATAAGGAATTTGTCTTCAAGGTGTGAATAAAAAATTCTCCTTATATCATATTACACCTCTCCATAAAATTTCATGACCATTGGATCAAGGGTTAGGAAGTAATTGCAAAAATCGGGAATTAGGGTTTCGAAAGGGGCAAAACCATAACTCCTCAACCACACATCCAATTTAAGTGGTTCTAAGCTTGTTTGAAAGGTCTTGATAAACCCTAAAAAAAGTCCCACAGTGGTTCATATTCAAAAAATGCATGGAATGAGAGTTATAGCAAAAATCATTTTTCAAAGGTAAAGGACTTGGTGAAATTTCACAAATTCTGGCCATACAAACCACTTTTTCAGAACTTTGAAGGGTTTTTCAACCTAGTTCCATCAAGAATTTGGAAATTCCCAAAACATGAAAGTTGTAGAGCTACATGAGGGCTTTCTAAAAAGTACAAGAACTCCTCATGAGGATTTGTGAGCTAAGAGTTATGGTACATGGAAGTTAGGGTTGTCAACACTTAAAATCCACTTGGCCCAACTTCTCAAAATCAGAATTTTTCATCTCTAACCACTCTCCACCCTTGGATCATGCTACCAACTGATAAAGAGTGACTTGGATGAAGAGAAAACCAGAAAAAGAGATTGGGATGAGGAGGGAAGCAAGTTGTAGCCACTTGTCATTATTTTATTCATTTTTGTGGAAGAGAGAGAAACTTTTCCCTTCCACATGTGGCAGCTGCAGTCCTACCATGCTAGACCCTCTCTGTCGCTTCTGCAAAAATAAGGTGCCGACAAAATAGAAGAGTCTCCACCTTTCATTATTTATCCCTCAGAACGGGAAAGGAAACGATCGGAAAAACCTGACGAAAAGGTATAAGACAAGGTCGTCGCAACCGTTGTCTGGGTTCGGGAGTCGGTTACGCAAGGGGAAGGTATTAGCACCCCTCACGTCCGTTGTACTCAACGGGATCCACGCTTGTTGTGTTTATCGGACGGGTTGGTTTTATCTATCTACCTATCAAGGCTGGCTTAAAAAAAGAAAAGAAAATGACTCAGCAAAGCGTCGCACTTTATGCCTACGTATTCTCATCAGAGAATGAGAAATCAGAGTCAACGTAGTTCGGCTAACTACGGGTTATGGGGGAAGGTGGCTCGCCAATACATCAGTATTGTGCCTACGTACTCTCAACAGGTATGAGAGATCAGAGCTTACGTAGTTCGGGATAATACGGATTACAGGGATTCAGATTCATCTGTTTTTTTCGAGTAGGGTTAACAAACAGTTCCAGCAGTTTGGCGTACGCAGCTCGACCCTTGGAGACTTAGGCGTTACCGTTTGCAGTAGAACTGAGAGTTAACGACATTCTTTTCTTCAGAAAAGCTTCCTTTGAATTATGGGCCCACGGGGCAAAAAGGTTTGAAGTTTGTTTTCTGTTTTTTTACGGAAGAACTGTTTTTCAGGATGTTTGCAACCAATATCGCCCTAGAGACTATGATCTGAGAGTGAATGCGTCGCATGTCACCCAAAGGGTGCCATACTAAACATCCAGATTGTTGAAAATAAACTCTCCAACAATCCTTTCTCAGATAGCTTAAGGCTCGTAACGTACGATGTCAGTTAACCTTTATTACTGTATCTTGATTTTTTTTGAGATGAGAAGAGAGAACAAACAGGTTCAACTAAGGGGATACTATCAAGTCCTAATGTTGTCATGCCAAGGATTCATCCTATGGTTGAGGTTTGAAACAGGGAACTCCTAGAAGTTATCATGCATAGGTTTCAACCTAAATTTCTAATCATCACTTCCTTATCAAAGGAGGTGAGATTCCTAGGGGATCATGTTAATGATAAACAGCAGATAAAGCATCAGCTTAAACAGTAAACAGATATACAATGAACGACTGTAAAATGCATGCAATGCAAGTGAGGGAGGAAATGTGTGTGGGGCATCAACCTCCACAAGCTCATCTCAACCTCAAGCCAGATATGAATAACTGCAATCATACAGAAGACATAAAATGCCATCAAGCACACCACAAACCACATAGGCAAGGGAGCTGGGCTCTACCGAATACCAGCAAGCAAAGCCATACAGTAACAATACAAGCAGAGGGAGCAACTCAACCTCTAATGCAATCATGCTCCTAGCATAAACAATCTAAATATGAGCTTATTCTAATGCATTAAGCAAATCACACAAGTCACATCAATACAGTTGCACAGAAAGCAAACAGACAGAAAAGAAAACAGATCAACATCCTCCCCAGCTTCACCGCAAAGAACTCCTCTGACAGCAGTTCAGTCTTCAGTCTGTAACTGGTTCTCAAGGCTCTCATATTCAATAGAAAATATCAACTTGCTTCTTCAAGCTTCAACTCTTGCATCAATCACTAGTATCAACTTGATCTTCAACTTCTTCAAGCTTCAGCTCTCAACTTGATCTCCTTCACAAGTGTCAACTTGTTCTTATTGGTCTTCAAGCTTCAGCTCCAATGGCAGTCTTCAAATACAGAGAAGTAGCAACTTCTAGCATCTTCAATCTTCTAACAAGGAACTCCATCCTCTAGTAAGGGAGAAAGATTCATCTAACAAGAGCAAGGTTTGGATAGTGGAAATCAAAGTGAAGACCAAAGGTCACCACTAAACACTCCCCCATCAAAGAAAGGAACCCTCAAAGGTTCTACCAACTTGTGAAGAGCCACACATCCTACCAAAGGAGGGATGAGGCCTTCACAAGGGGACCTTACATCACATGGAAGAATGGAAGTGATCAACACCTTCCATGTCTATGAAAGAAGAGAATCTATCTAGAAGCTCTACTTACAAACCCTAATCTTAACACCTAAAAAAAACTACTCCAAAGGAAGAGAAAACTTCAAGTTCAAGCTCCACCATGCATTCCTCAGCATCCCACACATGTCTTCAACATCAGCCAAGAGCAAGAGACGCAAAATCCTAATATAAGGGAACTAAAGAAATCATTCTAGTTGAATTAGCAAGTTAGGATCACCTAAAACCTAGTACTAAAGTTAGTCCTAACTAAAATACTAAAACCAATTGTAAAATCCTACAAAAATAACTATGGGACCCTAATTCAATCATGAATCTACCCTACAAAATCCAGAGGTTGAATAATCCACCAAGTCCTAGAAATAAAACATAGATCACAAGGTACTAAGCATAAACCCTAAAAATAGAGCACCTAAAGTTTCAACTTAAAACTACCACATAATTTCATCACAAAAATGTTAGAAAACTCTAAGGGGAACATGCATATCTATGCTAGCTACACACAAAAAATCAAGGCAAGAATCATCACCAAATGCTCAAACAAAATTCATCAAAACAAGGTATCAACCATGGCCATTTTAATATCAATTAATATTCAAAAATGCAAACAAAAATAAAAAATGCATGAATTATTAATATTTTTTATCTCCAAAATTCTAGATTCAATCATGAATCAGGGGGAAAAATTTTGGAATTAATTGAGTTAATCTTCTATTTTTTATGAATTAATCTCTAAGTCACATGAAATAAGGAAAAATGAAAGAAAATAAAGGAAATTAATAAGCAAGGCGTGTCAAATAGCAAAAATAGGCAGTTCATTTCAATATTTGGGCCAGAAAGAGGGTGTGAACATTAATTGGTTACTAGGCCCAGGCGCCTTGAATTTTGTCTTCCCTTCAGTTCACACAAAAATCAGCCAGGGGGGTGCATTCAGCAATCTAATGCCTTGTAAATCCATACTGGGCCTGGATGGGGGGGTGGTGATAGAAGCTACAACCCAAGCCCAACGCTCCAATTTCTCAATTCACAAAATCAAAAACACTACACGTCAGGGTTCGAACTCAACCCTCCTTGGTCCACACAGCGAAGTTCACCAGATTACTAAACAAAACGGTGCGTTTAAGGGGATGGACGCGTGGCTCAACGTGAGCCCTGGGATCCACAGACCAAATCAATCTTTCCACATGAACGAATGGTGAGGATTATGTCTTCCTCGTTTCAAACCTGCAAATCACACGCGCAAGCCAAATCGCCGGTGGCTTTTCCGGCCACCCCTGTGCAACCCTAGGTCCCTCTACACTCAACCATTGGCCACAATGTCTACATGAATCTTGACCAGAATTTCCTCAGGAATCCAACCATACCATTTACTCACTCTAAAAACGCACGGATCACGAAACCACAATCTCAACCGAAAATGGCATTCAATCTAAATTGTCCCCAAAGTTGCAATTAACTATCCAAGATCCATCTATATCAATAGGGGAACCTAACCACATGCTTCTAGTTCATTAAAAGTGCATAATCAGTGAGAAATTTCAAGAAGTTAGAACCTACCTTGGAGCTTGGATTGCAGTGGATACACGCCTCAATTCTCTTCCAAACCTTGCAGAATTCCTCAAGGATTAATGGAGAATGTTTCTTGATGCTTCACTCTGGCTGAAACCCCTTGATTCTCCAAAATGAATTTTCACTTTCAAGCTTCTTGCTCCACCTCTCTCCAATGGCTCCTTCATGAAAAATGATCACCAACCCCTCTAATTCAGTTCTAAATCCCTTTTATGTTCTGTTTCAATGGATTAGAAACCTAAACCAGGCCCATTCATGAGTTTTGGATCTTCACTTTTTCCTCCAAATTTCAATATGGATATGTGCCTTCAAGCCTTGGTCATACTCCACAATCATTCCAAACCATTCACTTAAGCATTATGGAGTGTAATGAAGTGGTTTTCTCCCTTTGGTTTCAACATATGGAGTGTATAGGGTATGTTTCTTACTTGTGAAGCAATCATCCAAATGGCTATGTTAAGCAACTCAAATCAAAATTGTGACAATTCCAATCTCTTTAGAATACCAGTTCCATTCAAATTGACTACAAATTTGACTTGAAGACATGTTAATCTCAATTATTTTGAATTTTCTCATTTTAATTCATTAAAATGGCTTTTATATGGCCTTTCTTCCACCAATGCTTGATATAATCCATATCAATGAACACTTGATGTTTAGACAATCTAAAAACATCATTTTAAACAACTTTCATGTTGAATGAAAATGCATTTGAGGCTTTCAAGATGGTGTAATGGACTCATGATTCAAAATGGCCTGTAATGCCCAAATACCCAAAATACCCTTGACTTGTCAAAGCCATAACTTGAGTTCTACAAATCCTATCAAGGACTTCTAGTACTCTCTAGAAAGCTAAGAGAATAAGGAACAACATTCATGTTGACCAAAAGTATAGGAATCATCCTTCTAGGGCAAAAGTTTCTTGCAAGTTGGGCAACTTTCAAGCTCCACATTCACATACCTCAGATAACCTGTAACTTGCAAAAGTCATAACTTGAGTTATACAAATCCTATCAAAGACTTCTAGAACTCAAATTAAAGCTAAGATCATGCCCTACAACAATCATGTTAGGGTCAAGGTGATATGAAAATCACATCTTGAGTTAAATTGCCTTGAAGACAGGGGTCAAACTAGGGGATTTTACACTGTCAAGCCTTAGAAACCCTAGCTTGAAACTTCTCAAACTCTTCAATCATGATGAGTTAACCTTGGAATCATCCTTAGAACATCTAAGCATGTCCATCCATGGTCACATGGCTCTTGGATTAGGTCTCAACCTTCTTCAAATCATTAGTTGACTTAGGGTTGACCCAGTCAAACCCTAGCTGCATCAATCATGGCTGAGGCTTCTTATTCTTGCACAATGACCTGTCTAGGCCTCAAAGTGATCTTCAACACTTCTCATGAGCTCTTTCAAGACCTCAAGTCCATCTTCATGGCCTCAGAATCATCTGATGGTCTTCCCCATAACTCTCAAGTTAGGAGACCCACATACTTGGTTTCAACCACTCTCTCTGAGGATCCTTTACTTCTTTGACAAGGCTATCAACCCTTGAACACTTAAATAAGCCTCCTTAGCTAGCTTCAAAGTCTTAATTGGTAATCATACCTCTTGATCTCCTGCATACATGTCAATGAAATGCAAATGATAATGCTAATGTGAATGAAATGAAACATAAGCTAGGTGAAGAAATGTTGGGCAAATTTTGGGGTGCAACACTCTCCAATCACCTCATTCCATCTCTCACACTATCATTGGCTTGCCTAGAGCCTTGGAATTGATTTGAATCAAGGCTATCCCAAAGATTTGGAAGGATTTTCTTCCAAAGCTTTCCCTCCCAAAATGGTAAAGTTCAAGGTTTGCTCTCACTCCTCTTGCACTATAAATAGAGACCTTGTCTTCATCTTCAAGGACACCAGAGCCTTCTCTAGAAACCAAGAGTGACATGCTCTCAATCTTTCCTCTCTTCCTCTAGAGTTCCAAAGTTCAAAAACCTTCCATTTCACTAGAAAAACTGTCTTGAGCAAAACTCTGCTCAAGACCAGTTCCACAACTTCCAAGCCACTAATCAGCATCCACACAAATCATATATACCATATAGAAGGTGTCCATACCTTCAAACCACTCAAAAAACTCATTTCCACAAAAGTCAACTGTCACACCATGGAAGTTTAACCATAAGCCTCAAGACTTGTCAAAACTTGATCCAAGCTATTTCTTGATGATCCAACACTCCACACACCTCCCATACACCATATCACAACTGTTTGAGGTCTCACAAATCAACTGAAAACACTACAACTTCAACTGACTTGGAGTTTGGCTTTGTTGCTTTAAGAGGAAGCAATCCCCATATCACTACAAAAGAAGGAAGCACCCTGGTTTTTTTGGTATTTTTTGCTGTCTTAGAGCTCATCTACAAGAGGTAAGTTTCCCACAACCTAGCTCATACCAATGCCATGCCAAAATATGTTTGTCATCAAAACTGATACATAGCTGATTTTGTTTGTTTCACATGTTGGATCTCTTGCATAGTTGGTCTGAACTTATCTTGACACTTTAGACATGACCTATACCATATAGCATGTGTGTGCATGTGTTTGTTTGATTGAAAATTGCTACTTGTAATGAAAATGCCCTACTACTGCATTGTGAACCAATCTTGGGCAGCAGCATGACCATTTGTTTGTAAACTGGTTTGTCAACTGGTTTTTGAGTTTGGAATCATTTGTTGTCACATATTGAGTGTGTATGAATGTTTAACTTAGCTTGTTTATACCTCATAATGATTTTGAGTTTGTTCATGCTTGTTTAATCACCAAATGCCAACTTTAATGCCAAATTCTGCCACAGTCCAATTTGAACCTTGCCAATTGCTTGAACACACTCAAACCTATATGTGAATGATGTGTATATGATTATATTGCTCAATTCTTGCTCACATTCTGATTCAACTTGCTCACTACACTCTCACAAGCTCATTTGAGCAGTTCACATGTCAATTTACTCATTGCTTTGCTTGGCACCAAATTGATCACTTAGACTCATTTTAATACACATTTGTAACATGTATGAGTGACTGGTTTGGATTGATTTGAGTTGTAACTCAGAATTCCTGTTTTCACACTTCAACACATCTCATTTGCAACATAAATACCACATTCTGAACCAAACTGTTTTGAACTTTCTTGCTTTATTAAACATGACTTATATTACATGTATGAAGTGCCTACACACTTAAATCAACCAGTTAGTGAATAAGCTGAGAGTTGAGTTTCATCATGCATCTTTACATTGGCAATTTGCAACTGTTATATCATTCCTCATGTTAGCTTATTTCCAACATCAGTGACTGCTTGGATCACTTACATATCATATTTCTAATATATCCACATGATCAATTTGACTTGAGAATTTCATGAAAAAACTGTTTTGATATCACACTGCATTTCACCAGCTCACTTGAGCAGTATGAGCACCAACTCACTCACTGCTTTGCTTTACACTAAATTGATCACTTGGCCTCATTTGAATACACATTTGCAACATGTATGTATGGCTGATTTGGTTTGATTTGAGTTGTAACCCAAAATTGTTGTTTTCACACTTCAACATATCACTATTGCAACTCAAAATGCCACATTTTGTAACAAACTGTCTTGAACTGTGTTGGTTGATTAATCATGATCTATACCATGTACATGAGGTGTCTGCATACTTGATTTAACTAGTTTGTGCACAGAATGAGATTTGAGTGTCATCATGCATCTACACATGATATTTTGCAACTGGTATGACATTTTTCATGGCAGCCTGATTCCAATTGGTTTTGATTATTGAATCCATCCCTTATCATGAATGTGTGTTGTGTGCATGATTAAAATGACATGAAACTGTTTTGAACTACATTTGCTCATCATCATGCATTTTGTTCACTATCTTGCAACTTGACATGCCATTTTCCATATCATATCGTTTTGAACTTCTTCTAAGTGTTAGACTCCTTCATCAACACATATGTAACATGTTTGCATGGTCATTTGAATTTGGAACTAACTGTATCATGAGTCACATTTCAAAATGCATCAAATTCCAAAAAGACACATGCTATCGGGTTTTTAGTTTGAAGCATAATTTCAAAATTCTAAAAGAACTATCTTGTTCCTCATTAAACTCTAGTCAGTTTACACTAAAGTTTCATCAAAATCCATCAACATTTGAGAAAGTTATGACCAAAATGCATTTGGATGAATTTGCCTTGTTTTTTTTCTCAGTCTGGTCTTCATTCTCCCATATATTTATGGGGGTGACTATACAAACGAATGTATAGCCACCCCAGTGGTAAGACCATATGCCATATTTCGCCTTTCACCATGCAAGCGTGGGTTCGACCCCTGAGGAGGGCACCCCCTTTTATTAATTTTTGCCATTTTGTGTTATTTTTCAATCCAACTTCAAATGTTCATAACTCATTCATTTTTAATGATTTTTGATCCATTCTTTTTGTGAATTGTTTGTCTTTGTGTCTAGTTTCATGTGTTATTTTGTAAAGACATGTTTGGTTAAAATCTCCCCCCTTTGGTTACTTATAAATTACCATTGTATTGCGATCGTTATCCCCTAGGAGCAGATGAATTTCTCTTTTAATATAATTGTTTGAACTTGTTTATTCAACTGTTATCATCCCATACATGTTAGGGAACATGCTAGAACCTTCATCTTTGGTTGTTACCATAAAGAATCTCATATTGTCAAAGTTACATTAGTATGCGGTTCGTCGTCACGATCCTTGTTTAACTATCTTCATCTTGATTGTTACCCACGTTTTTCCATCATTAAAATGATTACTTCTTGGTTGTTACCATGATTAACCTTCTCTATTTTGTTAAGTGATTCACTTTCCTCCTAAATCATGAGGTTAAACTGGTTTATCTATGTTTGATTGTTATCAATGCATATATGCTGTTGTCACGCTTGTCATATCTTGAGCCTTCATATTTCAAATTGTAATTTGCTTGCATGGTTGTTACCATCATTTTGTTTTTAACCTTTGTTAAGATGTGTATTTTAATTTCATAGATTCTTTGTTAAGTCTTCTTCCCCCGAGTGATGAAACTTGTTAGTTTCCATCCAAGTTTGCTTCCCTTCTTTCCTTCTAAAGGAAAAGTCTCTCCATTGACTCTTGTGTCATGGAAAGCTCATTACCTCCTTGACTTTGTTAAGTCATCCTTCAACCCTAGTTTACAAAACACTAGACTTTGCTTAAGTCTAAAAGACCCACCTCTACTAGGAGTGATCTTCGACTAGAACTCTAGGATAGAGTTTGTAAACTCTATATGAGAATCATAGTGATGATTACTCATTTCCCCTTGAGTGCTATAACATAGATTTAGAGAGTTGTCTTAAACTCTACACAAGCATGGATATGTTTGTTCCCCTTTGAACCTTGATCATAATCAAGTGTTCTTCATCCCTTGTGAAGTGAACTACGATTGCTATGATTCTATCCTAGTTAGGATACGTAGGCAGAGGACGCGACGTCTTTGCGAGCAAACTTAGAAACTGTCTTTAGGTTTTACCCTATACCTTTACCCAACCCCAATCCTTAGCAAAAATTTACCCAACTTAGCATGCAAACAAACAAAAGGTTCCTGTAGGGTACTACAGATGTTTAGGATGTGAAATACCTACCCTAGGCATAACCAACCCCCGATCCCCGAATCTCTTAGCGTTGTTGTTACATCGCGAAAAGGGTCTTTCTTTCTTTAGACCTTTCCTTTGGAAAATTAAAGTCTGGTTGTGAATTCAATGAATTAAAGATTCAAGTTAATCAATAACTTGGTATCACGATTCTCACCGCAACAACCGACTCCCGAACCCCAGATATGGTTGCGATGACCATTTTCCATTTTAAAAGGTTTTCTCGATATTTTCCTCTTCCTTTGTTTAAATAAATTAAAATTTGGTGGCTACTCTGTTCGAATGACTTTTACCGCGTCTTTCGCGAGGATCGTATTTTTTGAGGTACGACAATGTCTTTTTGTTAAATCCACCACAAGCTCATCAAATTTGATTTTGAAAAGTTTAGAAATGATGCTTGGTCGATCATGTGGCCTTAAATATTTATTTGAAAGCAACCATTTGATTTGAGGCCAAATGGGATTGCAATTAAATGTTATGAATAAATCAGGGAAGCATATCTTACTTGAAATCGCCATACCGTCAAAATATACTTGATCCATGTTTTTATTGCTTCCAACAAAAGAAGATGGCAACACAACTCGTTTTCCTTTTTTTCCCTTCCGCGATGTTGATTACTTTTCGATTGTCCATGCAAATTATTATATTTTCCAACTCTTAACTTAGATTGATTTTTCTTCAATCAATTAAGACATTCAAACTCCACCATAACATAACCATCCACCAAGAATTTTTGGAATAATTTTCTTGAAAATAACAATGTTGTAGCCTCATTTGTGCATTCATGTATGCGGAAAGAAAGCCAATCTTTGATGGATTATCGATTTTTTCTTGTAACCAAATGTTCGTTCTTATACTTGTAAAGTATGTTATCCTTGTAACCATCTTCACCATAGCAACATATCAAAGGGATTGGTATGCCAGGTAACTTAGATGAAATTTATCTATTCTTTGCAAATTACCATCAGGTGTCTGGATAATTATCTCTCTTTGAGAACCCGACTCAATATCACCAACAACGAGTGCAACAACTTCAGAAACAGTTGGCCTATTATAGACATGCTCGTCCTCTGGTCTAGCTTCATTAAGCTTCAGCTTCATTAAGCTTCAGCTTCAAGTCTAAGAATGAATTGGCCTTCAACATATCCCTTTCCATTCTAAAGGCTTTAGCATGTACATTACAATTTTCCAACATAGACTTTAATTCTGAAACCACCTCTCTTTCAACATTTTTATTCTCCCTGTTGATTTGAGTAATTTTATTGGTCAAAACAACAATGTAAGTTTGGCAAGAAGTAATAGCTTAAGTAAGCAGGTGTGTTACCTGAAGCAATCCATTAAGTTGTTGACCTCATAACTAGTGTAAAAAAATATACAGTTGAGCGTATTACGGAGGATTGCCTTGCTTCGAAAGTAATGTTCCAATTCTATGACAAGTCTGACCATGCATCCACAAAGTAGGTGGACCAGTTCCCTTTGAAAGTGTGGTATCAAATTCATTCTCGGAGAAGTGAATGAGAAAATTGCATTGTATGTTCTAATGTTGTTTTTGTAATTCTTACTTGCAGGAGTGTTTTGTCATAAATAAGTTTTTTCAATATTTTTGGGGGTTGTTCTATCAAAGGGAGTACAGTTTTCCCGCCTTTGCAACACAACTCGAATTTAGGGATCACGGTATGCCTTGATTTGCATTTACGCTCATTATACCACATAAATGTGTTACGTAACTGGCATTCCTAAACATGGTCACCAATATTTGAATACTCTATAAAATGGGAAAGATAATTGTGATTAATAAAAAAAAGAAGTTGTAATAAGCCAAAAGAGAACAAATAGTTATAGAATATCAATAAGAATGATATGAAGCATACGTTGAAGATATGATTATGTAATAAATTCATCTTGTAAAGATTCTTCAGAATCCGAAGTATATCCTAATGATTGTTCATCGTTTGAAAAAGCATTTGCCTCTTGACGTGAGCCTCTGGAAGAAGCGAAAGAAGTAGTTGCGGATGTATCTACAACACTTGTATGAATTGAATGAACATGGTGTCTTTTAGAATCCATAGTCTCATGGATGGTTTTAGGATATATATAGGAATATTTTTCGTTTTGATTTGATAGCGAGTCTGTGAAACGATTGAACAGATAAACTCCAGCATGTGAATGAAATCCTTTTTATTTGTGACTTTCCCTTGGTATGTTATGCCGATCAAATGGGGAAGCGTGAGAAACATTTGTAACATCCGTAAATGGCGTTGTGCGTTTAAGTGTTGGTTGCTAATCATTGATGAAGACATAAGTGTTTGGTATGTTTATTCCATATTTGTTGCTAGTACTGGTTTGTGATCGTTTGCCATGTGACTCCACAAGTTTCCTTCTTTTCCTATAATTGGATGTAATAGATAAAATTTTATGTTTAGTGTCCATAAATTGTTAAGTTCAGTTTACAAAAAGTATCGTTGTAGGGAAAAAATTTAAAGTTGTGATGTTTGCCAATGAGCTGTAACTTGAGCAGTAATGTTGTTAAATTTAAAATTTGCACCTTAATTTTGAAATTGTTGATTCAAGTAGGTTTTATATGAATATTTTTAACTATTGTGGAAATAATATTTTAAAGTTGGAAAGTCCACGTAGTGGTTAAATAGGATTGCAAAGGTGAGGGTGAATAAATATATTGTTTCAACAGTGCCAGCTATGTACTTTGCAAAGATATAATAAAAATATAAAGATAATTCATGTACGACATGACTGTATGTAATTTTAAAGAGACAATTGCTTGAATATATTGTTAAATAATACATGGGAAAGTGGCGCGGGTATAGACCAAAACCATAGAGGCAAATGGTTTGGTGTCCTGATAATTGCGTGATATTTTATTATTTTATGCTGCAACCGACTATTTTCTGTGAAGGAAAGGTTCCTTTATTACTTTTTTTAATGATGTAAAAACTAGGAAATTTTGTACTTGTGTATTTTGGACGGTATCTGTAACACCCCACTTCCCCAAAATTAAATAAAATACAATTATTTCAAATAAACATCAGAGTCTCCCCTCACAAGTGGGATATCACATCAAATAGTTCAACATAAATCTTCATTAGTTGGTTTTCAAAATAAACAGCGGAAATAATCATTAATCCAATATTATCGGCTATCCGCCCAATTTACATAAAATTATTCATTAATAAGTTCACCAAATACGATACGTCACAGGAGTAAAGCAAGTTCAACATAAAACAAATAAACACCCAAGTCCCGTGCTACGTATCAGAACATCCTAAGACTCGACTCGCACACCACTATCCAAGCTAGCTAAGTACCTGGATTATCTGTACCTCCGAAGAAGCACTGACCACAACAACAACAAAGGGGTGAGAAAACATGATCAAAATTATCGGTAATAAGATACATGAAATAAAGGTGGCAATCATATAAAATATCACCCAAAATGCATCAACCACGACCTACTGTCCAATCATCAAACACAACACACAATAATGCAAATATGCAACTCAACACCATGCATGCGGTACCGGCTCATTGGTTCATTCAATCGAACCCTAGATAGATCACATACACCCCTCCTTGGCAATGATCTATCCCCACCATTCTCCACAAGGGAGTACGGATGATCTCATACACTCCTCCTAAGCAATGATTTCATCCCACCATTCTCCACAAAGGAATACGGATGATCGCATACACTCCTCCTGAGCAACGATTTCATCCTACCATTCTCCACAAAGGAGTACGGATGATCGCATACACTCCTCCTGAGCAACAATTCATCCCACCAAAACACTATGATATGCACGACACCAAATGCAAAGAATTAATTAGATTCAATCGCAATTCAACGATTACACATAGGACAATCAATCCATTACAAATCATTGAATTCAATACTCAATACAAAATCAACTTGTTAAACAACAATTGATATCTCAATAGCCAACCGAAGGTTTATAGTCAATCAATACTCAAGTAAATAATCAATAAATCATCTCAATTGATCCATGTTTTGTTAAGGTTTAATTAACCAAAGACTCTATGTAATCCATCCTCTAAAAACATGATTTTTCTAAGTTTCAGCTAGTGCAATCGATTGGAGTTAGGGTGCAATCGATTGCTCCTTTAAAAATTTTAGCATTTTAGCCACTGGTTTGTTGTGCAATCGATTGTTGTATTAGTGCAATCGATTGCTCAGCTAAAAATTCAGCTTCCAGCAGCTTTCCTCAGTGTGCAATTGATTGACATCTTAGTGCAATCGATTGCTCACTGTGTGTTTACGAAAAATTATGCAGAAAAGTGTATTTTCACCAACTATTCCCCTCTTTGCTACCATAATCAATCCCTCCATGTTAGGGAATCCTTAACAATCAAAAATTCACTCAAATCATGAGAGATATATGGGTTTTTCCTACATAAACTCCTACTCATTAACCATTAAAACACAATTCCAAACTTATCATTCTTCATCCATCTTCTACCTATTATTACCACGACTATTATACACTACTCTAATCAATTGTTCCTCAAACTTTCTCTCCAAAACCAATACTCATGGTCATTACCAAAACCATAGAAGTTACACAGAACCCCACCAAAATCACAACTCTGCTACGTTATGCAGAAACTCACCAAAATCACAACAATATACACACAAATTCATCAATAGTAGCAACAATCATAAACATAACAATATACTCATCTAGTTCATCAAATACATATGGGGTTAAGGAATCCCCTCTACCCAATTCATGTAAAATACCAATCCCAATCAGTTTCTCCCCCTTACCTCGATTAATTGCTCAGATTGTTGAAGAACTCTGAAGAATGGGTAGCCCTAGCCTTGCTTCTCTTCCCCTTGTTCTTCCTCCTCAATTTGCTCTCTCTCCACAAGTTTATCGTGTTCTATCTCCTCTTTACCCCAAAAACCCCTTCTTATATCTCTTAATCCTTATTTTATTTATTTAATCTCATAATAATACTAATAATAATAATAATAATAGTAATAATAATAATAATAATAATATTACTACTAATTATTATATTATCATCATTATTAATTATATTATCTTAATATTAAGCTCTATATTTATTAAATAATTTTCTACAAATTAATGACACCCACCCACGCACTCAGACACACTCCCACATAAGGACACACCACAATAAAATAACACCAAAAAGACTAAATAATTAAAATGGGTGTTACAGTATCACCTTGTTTAAGCCATGCATTCATCTTTTACAAATGCACATAAAGATCACCATACATGAATTTAGGCATATAGGATCAAACCCTAGGTCTAAAATGTGCTTTGAGTCATTTTTTATGCATTAGGTCGACTCACACTGGGTATAGGTCGACTCACAATCAAGAAAAATGATGTTTGAAACCTTTTGGCATGCTTGCGTCGACCCAGGACTTTTTCAGGTCAACACACACTGGTATGAAAAAGTCTCTCCCATGTATGCGTCGTCACATGGCTCCTATGTAGGTCGGCACATACTGAAAGAAACAAATTTGAAGTTTTTTGCCCTTCATGCACCGACGCATGGCTTTGCTGTAGGTTGACGCACAATATACTTTTGTGTGCATTTTTATGCTTTGTCATGTTCATGTCGACTCATAGCTTATGTAGGTTGACCTTTCGCGTGTTTTCACTCATTTTTCTGTATCTTTGTGTTCCCAAAGTCTATTTTTTCTGTTATTCTTTCATGCTCATATATATTCTCATTTGCGTCATTTTGTATAACAAGAAGAAAATTGAAAGATACATTGCATTGCTCTTCATCTTCACTCTCACAAATTGTATTCATCAACAATCACACATAATCATCTTTATTGATTTGTGCTTTGTTCAAGAGTGATAACATCCAAACATAGGATTTGTATATCTAGTTTGGGTTGAGAATCAGTGGGATTTTCTTCAATAAAACCTTTGGGGTTTTGTCCTCCAAGATCTTGGTGATTTGGGGGGTTTTTGCATAAATATTTGAATTACAGATTCAGCCGAGTGAAAGCCTTGAAGAACGATGGGTTCGGTCAAGGAAGTAGCGGTGACCGGAGGATTGTATTGAAAGATTTGGGGTCAAACATCTTGCGATCGAAATCAGCCGAGTGAAAGACTAGAAGAACAAAAGGTTTGGTCAAGTGAGTAGCGGTAACCGAAGGTTTGTTTAGAGTGTTTGATGTTCTTGATTCGGCTAGAATAAAGGGGAGAGAAGTGGGTAGAATCAACATCAGCAATTAGGTTTGATTGTATGGTATTTAGAACTTCTCTTGTATAGAATTTTTCAAACAAATATTATACATATCTCAATTCTAGTTTTAGAATTGGGGGCAGATGTACCTGAAGCGAGAGCAAAAAGGGAACTGCCTAAAAAAAATTGGGCGTCGCTCTCTATCTCTATCTCTCTATGCCTTTACTTTACGTTGTTGACATTTGTGTGAAATCAATAGTTAGAAATATTTTAATTGATTTGTAGTGCTTTAAAACTGTTTTAAATAACCATTGCAATCACTTTGATTGGAAGTGTGAAAAAATATGCACTTCAATTTCAAAGGAAGTTGAACTTAGGGTGTTTCGCACGCCAAGTGTTCGACATATTGATAGCACACAAGCTATTCGTAAAATTGTCAATTCAATTTTATCGTCTATAAAGCATTGGAAACTAATTCACTTTAAGTGGTCTTTATTTGAATTATTTGATTGGGAACCTTATTGATTCCAATATCTCGTTAATATTATTCTATTTGGTTTTTCATATCCAATCTTACCAATAACGGTTCATTTAGACGACTTTTAATCCAAGGCCACTTTCGCACATTTTTAAAACAATTTTTTAAGTGCCAATTATTGTTAATAATTAGTGACCTATTCAACCCCCTTTCTAGATCTGTGCCATCATCTAACAAGTGGTATCACGAGCACCAGTTCAATCTATTACTTCACATATAGCTTATTAGAAAATGGCTAACGATCCTAAAGAGGCATACAATAGAGCGCCAATTTTTAATGGTGAAAACTACGGTTATTGGAAATATTGTATGTGGGTGCATATCAATTTTATTGATAGAAAGGTATGAAACATTATTCAAAATGGTCTTATTGAAATAAATATGACCAATGCAGATAATGTTGTTATACCTAAACCGGAGGCACAATGGAACGATGAGGATGAGAAAAAGTACAATTATGATTGGAAAGCTAGAAATATTCTCATATCCTCTTTGGGATTTGATGACTATTATAAATTTTCCCATTGTACTACTACTAAGGATATGTGGGACACATTACAAGTTGCCCATGAGGGAACTAATAATGTCAAGCTAGCTAGAATCAATACTTTGACACAAGAGTTTGATCTCTTTTACATGAAGCATGGTGAAACCATTGCCTAAATGAAAAAGAGATTCTCTCACCTAATCAATCTTTTAAATTCATCTGTTAGACCCATTTCCAATGATGTTGCTACTAACAAAATTTTGAGATGTCTTAATAGGGAATGACAACCTAAGGTCACGACCATCAAGGAAGCTAATGATCTTATGACATTGGACATCACAACATTGTTTGGTAAGCTTGAAGAACATGAGCAAGAGCTCATAAGTCTTGATCAACACGAAAAGAAAGAAAAGAAAGAGAAGTCGAAAGACACGAATAAGAAGTATATTGCTCTAAAGGCTTCTAGCTCAAAGTCCTCCACCAAAGAGCTTAGTGAAACTGAGTCAAGTAATGATGATGAAGATTTAAATGAAGATATGGGGCTGTTTATGAGAAGGTATAATAGATATATCAAGAAAAATGGAATTCAACATTCGGACAAAAATCTCATCAACTTTAGACGTCAATCAAAATCCTCAAAGATGAAGGAAATAAGAACACAAAGTCAAAGGGTTCATTCTATAATTGTGGAAATTTTTTTCGTTACAAGATGGATTGTCCCTTGATGAAGAAAGACAAAGGAAAATACAAAAATCATCAATAAAAGAAATCGAGCAAGCCTAGAAAGGCATACATCTCTTGGGAGAGTGATAGTGAGTCCTCTAGTGAAGATAGCTTAAGTGATGAAGATGAATCGGTCAATCTTTGTCTCACGGCTCATCAAAAGAAGAAAAAGAATGTAAGTCATTCTAAATATGAACATGCTGATAAAATGTCTCATTCTAAATTATGAAATGCTTTTGAAGCTCTACACCATGAGGCTAAAGAAGCTTTTAAACACTTAGCCTCAAATAAGAAATTTTTTTCACATTTAGAGAAAAAGATTTTCGATTCTGAAAAGGAATTTGAAGCTCTTAAAAACTCAATGGTGGAAGCTACAAAAGCTAAAATCGAGGAAGACAAGTCTTCTTGGTTAAATTGGGGGTGTGAAACTTGTCACATTTGGCCAAAGGAGGTTAGAAATCTTAAAGCCAAATTAGACAAGGCTTTAGAACCTAAAGTTACATTTGCTATTGATCACTCACATTTTAGAAATAGTATGAATAATCCTAATAAAAAATATGCATATGTGATAAGAGATCAAAGTGGCAAAAGTAACTCCAACGTTAACCTAA
Organism: Lathyrus sativus; assembly: GCA_963859935.3. Taxonomy (NCBI): domain Eukaryota; kingdom Viridiplantae; phylum Streptophyta; class Magnoliopsida; order Fabales; family Fabaceae; genus Lathyrus; species Lathyrus sativus. Next base: position 234,631,480 of record OZ012737.1, read on the forward strand.
CTTGTCTATACTGTTGCAAGAAGGGACACACCATTGCTAAATGTTGATTTAGGAGATTCTTGGTTCCTAAAGGAATTTTCCAATGGTTTCCCAAACGCAACCAAAGATTCACTCACACACAAGGACCCAATAAAAATGGGTACCGTTTTCCCTTATTTAATTTTGTAGGTAAAATGTCTTGAGTCTACGGAGAAAAGATGGGTTCTCGATAGTGGATGTTCAAGGCATATGAAGGGAGACATTTCCTTATTCATTGACTTCGTGGCAAAAAATAAAGGATTTGTAACCTACAGTGGTAATAACAAGGGAGCTATACTCGGAAAAAGGTAGTGTAGGTAATCCCTCTTCTACTACTATCTTAGACGTCCTTTTAGTTGAACATCTTAAGTGCTAGAATAAGATTTGGTTCTGCCAGATATCTCTAAGTTTTGATAATAACAACGTAGTATTTGTGTGAGAACAATTTTGGTACTCTAACATTTGTTTTTCTGAAGAATTAACAAACAGGTTCTAACTCTGATAGAGAAAGCTCTAACTCTGATAGAGACCATGTGCAACGTCACTCTAATCTGACCAAAGTCGCTTCTGCACCATAAGAAGCAAGTTTGCTTTTGATCTAGTCGCATTCAGAAAGATTCTAAGAAGACAATATGGTGCTGCTGCAATGCTCTATTGGTTCTGCCTCTGAGCGTGACTCTGATGTTTATTTCTAAAGGCTTTCTAGCTTCTGAAGTCATTATCTTCTGAAGACTAAATGCTGAAGACTCTGAAGACAAGGTTCTGCTAAACAAAGTTATGAAGATTCTGAAGAATTGAGTTTTTTAAGATTAAATGTTGATGACTCTGAAGACAAAGTTCTACTGAACAACGTTCTGAAGACTCTAGAGACTTAAGTTACTAAAGACTAAGGGTTCTAAAGCATGAGTGCTTAAGACTCTGAAGACAAGGGTTTGGGGAACAAGTTCTGAAGACTCTTAAGACTCAAGACTCTGAATACCCAGTGATCAACTCTTCTACCCATGCTTCAATCATCTAGATTCAGAAGCCTCAGATGTACAGAAGATAAGCTCAAAAGTTTACGAGGAAACATAGTACATAGTACGTTTCAATGCTCAATTCCACTACCATTCCACTACCTTAATTTGGTGGTACAAACAACAACTTTTGTGTATGATTTGCATCCCTGCGTAACAACATTATTTCATGTCTCCAGCTATTTTAAAGGATATTCCTGGTCTGCTCTCCAACGGATCTTTTTCTGGCTATATAAGGACTTGATAACTTGAAGAAAACAGAACGTGATACAACGATATATACAACGATTCAATGATGATTGAAGAAGAATGAATCACAAGAATTAAACGATCTATGAAGAACTAAAGCAACAATATTGAAGCACCACAATACAAAGAAAGAACATTGTTCATACTATAAAAGTTTCTTTAAGTCATTTGAGCTATTAATAGTGTTTATATCTGCTTGTGTAGAAGCAATTCATTGTAAACATTTTTGTTCAAACAATTGTTTTTAACTCCTTAAGGGACTAGTTGGGTTATAATCCTTAAGAAGAGACAATTAGTCTTTGTTGTTAGTCACCAGCGGTTTCTAGTGCAGATTGTGATTCCTTAAGGGACCAGTTTAGCCAGAATCCTTAAGAAGAGACAATTAGTCTGTGTTGTTAGTCACCAGCGGTTGCTAGTGAAGATTGTGATTCCTTAAGGGACCAGTTGGGTCAGAATCCTTAAGAAGAGATAGTTAGTCTATGTTGTTAGTCACCAGCGGTTGCTAGTGCAGTGTAATCAGTTGATTATAGTGGATTAAATCCTTGTGTATAAAGCGAAATCACCTTGGCAGGTGGACTGGATTAGCTTGATAGTTTTCAAGTGAGCCAAGATATATCGCATGTATTTCTCACTTGTTAGTTTATTTGTGATCTTTGTTTGAGTTTCACAAAAAGCTTTCATTTTTGAAAACCCAATTCAAACCCCCCTTTCTTGTGTTTTCTCACAACTTCAATTGGCATCAGAGCTCCGGTTCTGGTCGTGATAAAAATTTTATCCACACTTTACCGTGTTCATTATCGATCCAATATTTGTATGAGATATCATGGATGAAGCTAATGCTAATCCTATTCAAGAAGAGAAAGATCATTATAATGCCAAACCACCAGTCTTTGATGGTGAAACATTTGACTACTGGAAAGATAGAATTGAAAGTTTCTTTCTTGGTTACGATTTAGATCTTTGTGATCTTATAGTTGATTGTTACACTCATCCAATTGATGCTTAAGGAGTAAATGTATCAAGAAGTGATATGACCAACCAATAAAATAAAGATTACAAGAATCATCACAAGGAAAAAACTATACTTCTAAATGCTATCTCTTATACTGAGTATGAGAAGAGAACAAACAGAGATATTGTCAAGTCCATTTTTAATTCTCTAAGAATGAATCGTGAAAGAAATGCTCAAGTTAAGGAGACAAATGCGCTTGCCTTAATCCAGAAATATTTGGCATTCAGAATGGAGGATGATGAAACAGTTGAGAATATGTTTTCAAGGTTTCAAATGATAGTCGCAGGACTTAAAGTTCTGGACAAAGGATATTGAATTGTTGATCATGTCAAAAAGATCATCAGAAGCCTTCCTAAGAAATGAAGACCTATGGTAACTGCTCTTAAACTATCAAAGGATCTGAATAGTATAAGTCTTGAAGAACTTGTTAGTTCTTTAAGAAGTCATGAGATAGAGCTGGAAGAAGATGAACCTCAAAAGAAGAGTAAATTTATTGCTCTTAAGTCTAAACCTGAAAAGGCAAAGGCTTATTAAGCTAAGGAAGAATCAGAAGATTCTGATGAAGACTCAGAAGATGAGCTATCAATTATCTCTAGAAGGATCAAAAAAATCTGGAAACATAGGCAAGGGATGTTCAGAGGATCAAGAAGAAACAAAAGTCATGTTGACTCATCATCTGGACAGAAGAAGCAGAGTTCTGGAAAAGAAGTCACCTGCTATGAGTGCAATGAACCAGGTTATTACAAGAACGACTGTCCAAAGCTTAAGAAAGACAAGAAGCCTAAGAAGAACTTCATCAAAGTCAAGAAAGGACTCATGGAAACTTGGGATGACTCTGATTCTGAAGAAGAAGAGTTTGATGAAGAACAGGAAAATGTTGCACTAGTGACAACAATAATTAACATTGAAGTCTCTGGAGAACCAGAAGACAAAATTCTATCAGAATCAAACTCAGACTCAGAGGTATTATCTAAACTCTCTCGTTTTGAATTAGAGTCGTGTCTTTCAGAAATGCTGGAAAGATATCAAACTCTTCAAAGTAAATACAAGGATCTTAAAAAAAAAACCCATGTAATTACTTCTAAAGCCAAAGATAAGCTTGAACAGGATAATTCTTCTTTGAATGAAAATATTTTTTCTTTAAAAAATAGTAACTGTGCCTTGAAAAGCAAAGTTTCTAAATTAGAAGAAGAATTAGTCTCAAACATCTCTAACACTAATTATGTTAATTAGTATGATAGAGCATTCCAGCACTTTCTGACTAAAAGCATAGATAGAAGTAAGATTGCTTCCATGATATATGGAGTTAGCAGAAATGGTAAGAAAGGTTTGGGGTGTAAAAAAACATTTGAAAATGACGAAAGTCAACTTGTAAAACCAAAACCTCTTTATGATCATTTTGTGCCTTTTGGTACTAAGCTTGATTGTTCTAAGCTTGTGAAAGCACCTTCACCAACACATAAATCTATTTCTAAACCTAAGTATCATGCACAAATTCCACTTGATTATCCTGTTGCACATAAACCCAAGGTTATTAAATACTCTGGGAAAACTAATAAAAGAGGACCCAGAAAGTAGGTACCTAAAGATAAGATAATCTATGTTACAGATATCCTTAGCAGCTCAGTTGAAACACCAATCATGGTACCTGGATAGTGCTTGCTCGTAACACACGACGGGAATAAGGCATATGCTCTTATGTCTGGAACTTAAGCCTGGAGGCTTCGTCGGTTTCGGAGGAAACCAGAATGGTAAAATCATTGGCTCTGGAACTATTGGTAATGGTAAACTTCCTTATATTACTAATGTTCTTTTGGTCGATGGTTTGATGCATAACTTATTGTCAATTAGCCAACTTAGTGAATATGGTTATGATATTATTTTTAATCAAAAGTCCTATAAGGCTGTTAGTCAGAAGGATGGCTCAATCCTTTTTAATGGAAAGAGGAAAAACAACATTTACAAAATCAAACTTTCTGACCTTAAGGACCAAAATGTTAAATGTATAATGTCTGTAAATGAAGAGCAATGGGTATGACATATACGTTTGGACCATGTTAGCATGATAAAGATTTCTCATATAAATAAGCTTGAATTAGTCATAGACTTGCCAAATCTGAAGTTTTCTTCAGATGCTCTTATTGAAGCATGTCAGAAAAGCAAGTTTTCTAAAACCTCTTTTAGAGCGAAAAATGTTGTTTCTACTTAAAGACCATTAGAACTTCTACACATTGATCTGTTTGGTCCAGTGAAAACTACCTCAATCAGTGGAAAGAAGTATGGATTAGTTATTGTTGATGACTATAGTCTTTGGACATGGGTAAAATTCTTGAAACACAAGGATGAGTCACATTCTGTGTTCTCTACTATTTGCTCACAAGTGCAAATAGAAAAGGATTACAAAATTGTCAAAGTCAGAAGTGATCATGGTGGAGAATTTGAGAACAAATACTTTGAGAATATTTTTGATTCCCATGGCATTTCCCATGATTTCTCTTATCCTAGAACTCCACAACAAAATGGAGTAGTGGAAAGGAAGAATAGGACTTTGCAAGAAATGGCTCGTATTATGATCCAAGAAACTGACATGGCTAAGAACTTCTAGACAGAGGCAGTAAATACAACATGTTATATTCAGAACATGATTTCTATCAGACCTATTCTGGGTAAGACTCCTTATAAACTGTGGAAGAATAGAAAATCCAACATTTCTTATTTTCATCCTTTTGGCTGTATATGCTTTATGTAGAACACTAAAGAGAATCATGGCAAGTTTGACTCCAAAGCTCAAAAGTGTTTATTGTTAGGAAACTTTGAACACTCTAAAGGCTACAAAACCTATAACACAGAAACACGAATTGTTGAGGAATAAATTCATGTCAGATTTGATGATAAGCTTGACCCTGAAAAGTCAAAGCTAGTTGAAAGGTTTGCAGATTTGAAGATTACCTTATCATAATCCAAGGAGGAAGATTCTAAAGAAGGAGACAAAGATGCAGAAACAACAGAATCAAATACAATTTCACCAAAAACAACAAATAGTCCATCTCATCAGAAGAAGAATAGACTAAGGACTTCATATACTGAAGAATTGATTCTGGGAGACAAAGTTGATCCAGTCAGAACTCGACCATTCAAACCTTTTGAAGAAACTCTTCTGGGTTTGGTGTCACTGATAGAGCCAACGTCAATTGATGAAGCTCTTCAAGATAATGAGTGGATTTTGACCATGCAAGAAGAGCTGAATAGATTCACCAGAAATGATGTTTGGGATCTTGTTCAGAAATCTAAAAGTGTCCACGTCATTGGAACAAAATGGGTATTCAAAAACAAGCTTGATGAGAAAGGTGAGATCCTGAGAAACAAAGCACGACTGGTAGCACAAGGTTACAGTTAGCAAGAAGGAATAGACTATTACTGAAACCTTTGCACTAGTTGCCAAGTTAAAATTTATTCACTTATTAGTTTCTTTTGATGTTAATTATAACATCATTCTGAAGGAAAATTGCGATCTAAACGCAGCGGAAAACAAAAATTTCCTTTAGTGATCCTTACGAATGAGCATGGTCAGTGATAGAATCGTTACCTCTTTGTGGCGATTCAGATCTTTGATGCAGCGATCACAAGCGTTGATGAAGTGCAACGCCTCTACTCCGTCCACACGAACAGCTTCCGGTCACAGTGCTAGCTGCTTACGAACGGAATTATTTGAGTGAGAAAAGAGAATCAAAAACGAAAATGCATCAAGTGAAAGCTTCATCACAAGGGTTCCTTTTATAGACTCTCTTGTGGGCTGCGGGCTAAAAACCCAATTCACATGATCCATAATAATATTATATATTATTATAATAACTATTATTATAATAAATATATTTATTTTATTATTATTTTATAACCATTATAAAATAACAATAATTATTATTATATTATCCGAATTTCTATTTTTTACTTAAGTGCACCGTACCTTACGGTGTTCCTTTGATTTCTCTATCTCTCATCAAACTGTCCTTATGTGTGTGACCCTGTAGGATTTCGTAACGTTGGTAATTATATTAAATTATATATTTAACATAATAAACAGTAAGCGGTATCTAGCAACACATCACTGCTGCCCAAGTCACGAAAATGTCATGTGATCTGACAAAACCTTTTTCGTGATAATATATGTTTGTACAATTACCCTTTTGCCCCTATGTCTATATTGAACACAAGGCATACACTGTGTCATCCTTGTCCAGTTCAATATTGGGCCCTTAGACATTTCTCCTGTTATGCAGGATTGGCAAATTCCATCTAGGACACTCATGTCCCTCAGCATGCTTCGTGGAGTGCCCATCAACTGTCTTTATGATCATCCAGTTACGGATAATGTTTGATCAGCAATAAAGCACCCGACTCTACATCTAGGGTCCATAGTGGTTTCAGGTCGAAGGGTGGTAATACACCATTATCACCATGAGAATAACTTATGACACTTTGCATAACATACTATGTAGTATTCTCATAGCGGGTCAATCCGGTATAAATATTACTCCTAATATTTATACCTATGTCAAGACTTGATAACTCTTTATCCATGATCCATGAGATGTGATCATCAGTCTATCTTCATAATAGTCTCAATGCTTTTAATGTTATCCCACTTTGCAATAAAGCTTGACTACGGATATTTTAAGAATAATGTCTTTATGTTTAATGGGATCTCATGATTAAGTCACACTTAACATTTCATTAAACAAACTAACTATTCTAGGGACTTTATTATTCTGAAAGACAAACATAATAAAGAAATGCCTTTTATTATTAAACGAATAATCCGATACAAGTACCAAAAAGTATTGGCCTCTAGGGCTTACACCAACAATCTCCCACTAGCACTAGAGCCAATTAGGCATACCCTTAATACCCATAGATCTAGTATGACCATCATGCTTCTGTTGCGCAAGAGGCTTTGTTAATGGGTCAGCGATATTGTCAAGTGTAGGTACTCTGCATATCTTCACATCTCCCCGATCGATTATCTCTCGAATGAGGTGATAACGCCTAAGTATGTGTTTGGATCGTTGGTGATATCTAGGCTCCTTAGCTTGTGCGATAGCACCATTATTATCACAATATAAACCAATGGGATCCACAATGCTAGGGACTATGCCAAGTTCACTAATGAACTTCTTGATCCAAACAGCTTCCTTTGCTGCATTTGAGGCAGCAATATACTCGGCTTCAGTTGTAGAATCAACAACTGTTTCTTGCTTTGAACTTTTCCAGCTCACAGCGCCACCATTGAGACAGAACACATAACCAGATTGTGATCTAAAATCATCCTTATCTGTCTGGAAGCTAGCATCAGTGTAACCAATTACATCAAGCTCTTCCTGACCTCCATATATCAAGAATGAATCCTTAGTCCTTCTCAAGTACTTAAGAATATTCTTGACAGCTACCCAGTGAGCATCACCGGGATCAGATTGGTACCTACTCGTTGCACTTAATGCATACGAGATATCTGGTCGAGTACATAACATGGCATACATGATAGATCCTATTGCAGATGCATATGGAATCTTATTCATGCGATCCCTTTCTTCCTTAGTTGAAGGGGATTGTGTTTTTGATAAACACAGACCATGTTGCATAGGTATGAATCCTTTCTTGGAATCATGCATATTAAAGCGTCTCAACACTTTATCTATGTATGTACTCTGACTTAGGCCAAGCAGTTTTTGTGATCTATCTCTATAGATCCTAATTCCTAATATATAGGCTGCTTCACCTAGGTCTTTCATAGAAAAACAATTCCCTAACCAAGTCTTCACTTGTTGCAAGGTAGGGACATCGTTTCCAATGAGTAATATGTCATCTACATATAATACCAGAAACACGATCATGCTCCCACTAACCTTCTTGTAGACACAAGGTTCATCTTCATTTTTGATGAATCCATATTGTTTTACGGTTTCATCAAAACGAAGATTCCAGCTTCTGGAAGCTTGCTTCAATCCATAGATTGATCGCTGTAACTTGCATATCTTTTGGGCATCTTGTGGTATGTCAAATCCTTCAGGTTGTGTCATGTACACATCCTCAAGAAGATTCCCATTAAGGAAAGCAGTTTTGACATCCATCTGCCATATTTCATAATCATGATATGCAGCGATGGCAAGTAAAATCCGAACAGATTTAAGCATTGCAACTGGTGAAAAGGTTTCATCATAGTCAACCCCATGAATTTGTTTATAGCCTTTTGCAACCAGTCTTGCTTTATAGGTATGTACCTTACCATCCATGTCAGTCTTCTTCTTGAAGACCCACTTGCATCCTATAGGGTTAACTCCTATAGGAGGTTCTACCAAGGTCCAAACCTGGTTTGTGTACATGGAATCCATTTCAGATTTCATGGCTTCTAGCCACTTCTCAGACTCAGGACCAGTTATGGCCTCTTTGTAGGTCACAGGCTCATCTTGATCCATGAGTAATACATCACCCTGATCACTTATGAGATATCCATATCTCTCAGGTTGGTGACGTATCCTGCTTGACCTACGCTGGTCTTGTTCTTCTTGAGCAGGTTGCTCTTCCACAACTACTTGTGTTTCCCGCTCTAGTTCCTCCATAGGTGTTTCAATGTTTTGTGATTCTTGAATTTCTTCAAGCTCTATTTTCCTCCCACTGTTTCCTTTGGAAATAAAATCCCTTTCCAGAAAGACTCCAGTTCGAGCGACAAACACTTTGCCCTCAGAAGGATTGTAGAAGTAATATCCTCTTGTTTCTTTAGGATACCCCACAAATAAGCATTTGTCAGATTTGGACTCAAGCTTGGTTGAAATTTGTCGTTTGACGTAAACCTCGCAACCCCAAATCTTCATGTAAGACATATGTGGTTTCTTACCACTCCATATCTCATATGGTGTCTTATCAACCTTTTTGGATGGAACACGGTTAAGTGTGTAAGCTGCTGTTAATAATGCATGTCCCCAAAAGGAGTTTGGAAGATCGACGTGACTCATCATGGATCGGACCATGTCTAACAAGGTTCGATTTCTTCTCTCAGATACACCATTCCATTGTGGTGTTCCAGGAGGAGTAAGTTGGGATAGAATCCCATACTCTTTTAGATGGTCATCAAATTCTAGGCTTAAATATTCACCGCCTCGATCTGATCGAAGAACTTTAATATTCTTACCTAGTTGGTTTTGTACTTCATTCTTGAATTCCTTGAACTTTTCAAAGGACTCAGATTTGTGTTTCATTAAATACACATATCCGTATCTACTGAAGTCATCAGTAAAAGTGATGAAGTACTGAAAACCTCCTCTGGCTGGTATGTTCAGTGGTCCACATACATCAGTATGTATGAGTGCCAAAAGATAATTAGCCCTTTCACCTTTTCCTGTGAATGGGGACTTTGTCATCTTTCCAATTAAACAAGATCTGCATGTCTCATATGATTCATAATCAAAAGAGTCCAAGAGTCCATCTTTATGGAGTTTGGAAATGCGTTTCTCATTTATGTGGCCTAATCGACAGTGCCAAAGGTAAGTTGGATTCAACTCATTAGGTTTCAACCTTTTAGTATTAATGTTATAAATTGGCATTTCAAGATCAAGGACATATAGTCCATTATTCATTTTTGCAGTAGCATAGAATATATCATTCAAATAAATGGAGCAACAATTGTTCCTTATTATGAATGAAAAACCAAACTTGTCCAAACAAGAAACGGAAATAATATTCCTGCTAATTGCAGGTACATAATAACAGTTCTCTAACTGAATTATTAAACCACTAGGTAAAGTTAAAACATAAGTTCCTACAGCTAAAGCAGCAACCTTTGCTCCATTGCCAACTCGTAGGTCAACTTCACCTTTTGCCAAATTTCTACTCCTTTTTGGTCCCTGCACATTAGTACAAATGTGAGAACCGCATCCAGTATCTAATACCCATGATGCAGAAGTAGATAAATTAATTTCAATAACAAAAATACCTGAATTTGAAGTCTCTACTCCATTATTCTTATCTTCCAGGTACTTTGGGCAATTTCTCTTCCAATGTCCGGTCTTACCGCAATGGAAGCAAGTGCCCTCCTTTGCTATTCCTCCACTAGGCTTCAAAACAGGAGGAGTGGGTTTGGGTTTGGCAACTTCCTTGCCTTTCCCTCTACCACCCTGTTTGATGGGCCTCTTGTTCTGTTTCTTTCCATTACTGACCATCAGAATGGATTTCCCTTTTGTCTTCATATTCTGCTCAGCAGTTCTCAACATGCTTAGCAGTTCTGGAAGACTTTTGTCCAAGTCATTCATATTGAAATTCAGGACAAACTGACTGAAGCTCTCTGGCAACGATTGCAAGATCAGATCAATCGCAAGTTCTTTTCCAAGGGGAAACCCTAATCTGTCAAGGTTCTCCACATACCCAATCATCTTGAGTACATGGGGACTTACAGGGGCTCCCTCAGCTAACTTGCTGTTAAAAAGGGACTTTGAAACCTGAAACCTCTCATTTCTTGCTTGCTCTTGATAAAGCGTTTTCAGATGTCCGATCATATCGAACGCAGACATGTTCTCGTGTTGCTTTTGCAACTCAGAGTTCATGGTAGCAAGCATGAGGCAAGCGGTTTCATTGGCATCATCGAAATGCTTCTTATAAGCATCTCTTTCTGCCTTTGGTGCAGAACTAGGAGGTTCCTCCTCAAGAACTGGTGTCTCCAAGACATACAGCTTCTTATCGTGCTTGAGGACAATCCTCAGATTACGGTGCCAATCCAGGAAATTTGTCCCAGACAATTTTTCCTTATCTAGGATGGATCGCAAAATATTGTTCGATGTGTTTGTTGTCATGGTAATCTACAAGAGAAATATGAAAATATAAGTATCATTAAAACAACATATTTAATTAGGCCTTTAATCAAATATGCTCCCACTATTTTATTCAAAACAAATGACCCTCATCATTTGATTCGGAAAATCCCGTTGGAAGACTTTCTAGTGGGTCGAGATCCATGTTTCACTTTGTTTTAAGTCAGCGTTAGGCTGATTACACAAAACTAAGTTATTTAGGTAGGAACTCCTTCCAATTGTATCTCATACAACTCTCGAATATTTTCAATTGGGTGAATAACTCCTTATTCTGATCCATCACATGAATCATTCCCAATTCTTGCTTCTAAACATATATAATCTTATTATAATTTGTTTAGTTAAGTTTGACCCATTGTTTTAGCAATTGGATATTACAATTATCCCATCACACCTTACTAATATAGAACATGCACCTCGCGTAGGCGAAACCTACAATGCTCGATACTAGTCTTGATGAGTGCTAAAAATTGGAAAGCATAAACTTAATATTTAATTTTGAGGGAATTTGTTATTAGTTTGATCTCACCGGCTTCACATGCAAAACGTCTCTCACATGCATCAACATACAATTACATGCATCAACATACATATAAAAAAGATACAATTATGGCCCCTAACGCAATTGTTCTCTCAAGCCAATGAGAGAACCTAAGCTAACCTAATAACGATCTAAGCTTCTCCAAGCATGATCTCCAAGGTTATCCTCCTTTAATATTGAATACTTCCTTCTTTTTTTTTTCATAACATAATATTACATTACATATAAGAAAACTCGTTTTACATACGAGGGAGTGAGATGAGAAAAGAAGTTACATAAAGAGATTGAGAGAGAGGCACGACACGCAGGCCGTATTCAAAAATCCCAAAACAAAACTAAGGCCATAACTGATCACCACAAATAAATAATAATAAACACACTTTTATTATTAGTTTAAAATTCCGATAATTAAATAAACTAAATTAAATTTCGACTGATTGATCACACTTTGCAGACTTAGCCGGGGGTTCCGCTGCCCGGTCAGCGGACGGTGGTTCCGCTGACCGTTCAGCGGACGGGGGTCAAGGGGGAAGCGCCTCCTTGCGGGGTTGTTAGGGGCAGCGCCCCAGCGAAAAATTTTATGAACACTTCATTGTATTTCACGTCGTTTCCTGCACAACTTTTGTGCATTTACAACCCTAACCGGAAAAGTCTGCGGCAATACAACACTTGTACTGCCAGTAATCCTAATGCAACAATTTCATGCCGTCAAACACAACTCGATTGATAACTCAATATGATAGATCAACATGTCATTGCTTCACCATACTAACGTCGGATTCCGAAGCGAATGAAAATGATGATCTTTCAAAAAGAATTACAATCCTTATGTGATTGAATGGATGAAATCAAAACAGTATATCCCATATACCATCTTTGCATCAGAATTTCTTATATCTTATATAAAAGTGATCGATCTAATTGTGTAACCTATGGATGATCAATGTATCGCACAACTTCACCATACTAATGTCGGTTTCTGAAGCATAATCAACATCAATCATCCAAATCGTACACAACAGATGCCAAATTTAATTAATCGTTTATTGTTAAATTCATTCTGTGTTTTAATCGAATCAAATACAGAAAAGACGGAAATTTAACAGCTATCAGATCCATGGTTTCGTAAGTGGCTCTGATACCACTGAAGGAAAATTGCGATCTAAACGCAGCGGAAAACAAAAATTTCCTTTAGTGATCCTTACGAATGAGCATGGTCAGTGATAGAATCGTTACCTCTTTGTGGCGATTCAGATCTTTGATGCAGCGATCACAAGCGTTGATGAAGTGCAACGCCTCTACTCCGTCCACACGAACAGCTTCCGGTCACAGTGCTAGCTGCTTACGAACGGAATTATTTGAGTGAGAAAAGAGAATCAAAAACGAAAATGCATCAAGTGAAAGCTTCATCACAAGGGTTCCTTTTATAGACTCTCTTGTGGGCTGCGGGCTAAAAACCCAATTCACATGATCCATAATAATATTATATATTATTATAATAACTATTATTATAATAAATATATTTATTTTATTATTATTTTATAACCATTATAAAATAACAATAATTATTATTATATTATCCGAATTTCTATTTTTTACTTAAGTGCACCGTACCTTACGGTGTTCCTTTGATTTCTCTATCTCTCATCAAACTGTCCTTATGTGTGTGACCCTGTAGGATTTCGTAACGTTGGTAATTATATTAAATTATATATTTAACATAATAAACAGTAAGCGGTATCTAGCAACACATCACTGCTACCCAAGTCACGAAAATGTCATGTGATCTGACAAAACCTTTTTCGTGATAATATATGTTTGTACAATTACCCTTTTGCCCCTATGTCTATATTGAACACAAGGCATACACTGTGTCATCCTTGTCCAGTTCAATATTGGGCCCTTAGACATTTCTCCTGTTATGCAGGATTGGCAAATTCCATCTAGGACACTCATGTCCCTCAGCATGCTTCGTGGAGTGCCCATCAACTGTCTTTATGATCATCCAGTTACGGATAATGTTTGATCAGCAATAAAGCACCCGACTCTACATCTAGGGTCCATAGTGGTTTCAGGTCGAAGGGTGGTAATACACCATTATCACCATGAGAATAACTTATGACACTTTGCATAACATACTATGTAGTATTCTCATAGCGGGTCAATCCGGTATAAATATTACTCCTAATATTTATACCTATGTCAAGACTTGATAACTCTTTATCCATGATCCATGAGATGTGATCATCAGTCTATCTTCATAATAGTCTCAATGCTTTTAATGTTATCCCACTTTGCAATAAAGCTTGACTACGGATATTTTAAGAATAATGTCTTTATGTTTAATGGGATCTCATGATTAAGTCACACTTAACATTTCATTAAACAAACTAACTATTCTAGGGACTTTATTATTCTGAAAGACAAACATAATAAAGAAATGCCTTTTATTATTAAACGAATAATCCGATACAAGTACCAAAAAGTATTGGCCTCTAGGGCTTACACCAACACATTCTTTATCAGATGGAAGTAAAAAGTGCATTTTTAAATGGGTATATTTCAGAAGAAGTGTATGTGCACCAACCTCCTGGTCTTGAAAGTTCTGAAAACCCAGATTTCGTTTTCAAACTTAAAAAATCATTATATGGTCTGAAACAGGCTCCTAGAGCTTGGTATGAAGGCTAAGTAACTTTATTTTGGAAAATGACTTTACTAGAGGAAAAATGGATACAACACTCTTTTAAAAAACCTTTAAAAATGACATTCTGGTTGTGCAAATTTACGTTGATGATATTATATTTGGTTCTGTTAATACTTCCTTGTGCAAGGAATTTTCTAAGTTAATACAGACAGAATTTAAAATGAGTCTGATGGGAGAACTCAGATTCTTTCTGGGAATTCAAATTGATCAACATCCAGAAGGAACTTACATTCATCAGAGCAATTATGCAAGAGAACTTTTGAAAAAAGTTTAATATGTCAGATAGTAAACCTGCAAAGACTTTTATGCATCATACATGCATTTTGGAGAAAGAAGAAGTAAAAAGGTTTGTCAGAAGCTCTATCGTGGTATGATAAGCTCTCTTCTGTATCTAACTGCTTCACTTCTAAATATTATGTTCAGTGTAGGTCTTTGTGCTCGTTTTTAATCATATCCAAGGGAAACTCACTTAACACCTGTTAAGAGAATCCTAAGGTATATAAAGGGAACAACTAACCTTGGACTAATGTATAAGAAAACATCAGAGTACAAGCTTTCTGGTTATTATGATGCAGATTATGCTGGAGACAGATTAGAAAGGAAAAGTACTTCTGGAAACTGTCATATTTTGGGTAACAACCTCGTCTCTTGAGCTAGTAAAAGACAATCAACTATTGCACTTTCAATTTCAGAAGCAGAATATATATCAGCATCACTATGCATCACTAAGATACTCTGGATGATGAATCAACTAGAAGATTTTCAGATACATGAGAGTAACATTCCTATCTTTTGTGATAATACTTCTACTATTTTCTTATCCAAAAATCCTATCTTGCATTCTAAGATTAAACATATTGAAATAAAACATCACTTTTTATGTGACTATGTTCAGAAGGGTGTTTTTCAACTAAAGATCACCAGTGGGCTGATATTTTCACAAAATCCGTTGCTGAGGATAAATTCATATTCATTTTGGAAAATTTACTTATAAAACCTTGCCCAGAATGAGTAGATGAAATTTTAATGTGTCAAGTCACCAGAATTTCTGAGATAAGATTCTGACATTAAACAAATTATTTAATATTCTTTTGATTGACGATACTTCTACATGTTAGAAGGTGTCTTAATCAAGAACTTGTCTAGTCAGATACCTCTTCGTATTCTTGACTTAGGGAACATCGAACATGTTCTTTTGAACAGACGACTGTGATTTTATTTTGACACCTGTTCAGAATCAAAGCATATCTTACTCTTGAAGAGACACCTCGAGCGTTGTGATTTCATGAGACTATGTTTCAAGTAATTATTTCCTATTACTCCCACCTTTTCATCATCACAAATTTTTTTTATAAATACTCACAATCTCAGTATCACACACTACGCTACTCTTTCACTTCCCACACTTTTTCTTAGAAACCCTAAAACCCTTTGTGCTTCGAAAATTCTACATCATCTTCTTCAATGGATCATCATCAATAAAGCGTCTACGACTTCTCTCAACAATCACAACTTGATGAATCGTCTTCAATGGTCTCAATGACAACTGCTCAAATTGCTTCAACATCATAATATTAGTCTTTATCTACATTTCAGAAACCTGTTGAAGTTCACATTATGGATCTTCCACCATACATTCATCTTGCTACTCCTTTTTCAGAACTGGAAGTTCTGTGTGAAAGGTTAGTTGATTTTGATAACTTGCTTGAAAATTGAATAGACTTATTTAAGGAACTAAATGCTCAAGGTTTGAGAACCTACTTCGATCGTCTCTACGATCCCATTTTTCCTAATCTTATCAAGGAACTCTGGAGATTTGATGATGCTGATGAACACTTCATCGCATCACATGTTTTGGGAAACAATTTCGTCATCACTGAGAAATCCATAGCCACCTTACTTGGAATGGAGACCTTTGGTGGAAAACGTGTCTACAAGATGATTTCTAAATCAAAATTTTTATCTGAAGTGATCAACCCAGAAATCTTCACTCAATCAACTGATGGTAAACCTCCCTTCAAGAGTCAGGATTTATCTAAGGAACTTAGAGTCTGGCTCAAAATCATTCTGGGTTGCATTTACCATAGACCTGTTTCTAGTTCATCTGACGTCATCAATACTGATAAAAAATACATGTTGTATTATCTAACGAAAGGTGAAAAGACCTTTCTTCCTTCCATTATATTCAAATATATCAGCGATTCCATAAAGGAAACCAGAAATGATTCAAAGAAGCCTAGAAACTACATTCCTCTTGGAAGACAAATCTCAGATATTCTGATTGAAAGTGGAATGGTTGATCATCTGGCTAACTTGAATTTCAAAGAAGAGTTGGACATTATAACTGGAACACCTCAGAATGGAAAAAATCTAAAGAGGATGCAGATTATCAATGAAATCAGAGTTGAACCAAGCATGGCTACAGATTGGGAAAGTTTGAAATCCATAAGAATGATTATCAATGGGTTTCCTCTGTGCACCAAGCTTGATGATCCAGAGTCTATAAAGGAATACATAAAGATGTGAGAAGCTGAAAGATATGATCTATCTGGATTTAGGATTGAAGATCTACCAGAAAATCCCTCTGATCTGATGAAGAAGAAAAGACCCCCACAACAAGACTCCTCAAGATAAGATTGCAAAGAAGCAGAAGAAAGGTCCGAGCGAAGCTAACACAAAGAATATTTCACTGGAATCCTCTGATTCTTCTGTAACTACATATGTTCTTTCTAATAGAAATGTATCTTCATCTCTTCCAACACCACCTCCACTATTTCTGACACTACTAATTTTCTCAACAATAGGGACAACTTCACCCATTCCATCTTCTGAACCACCATTTACACAACTTCCACCACCAATATTCCAAACCACTTCAACTCAACCAACTCCCGCCATTTCCTTACCAATAACTTCCACCATATCTGAACAACTAATTTCCACCATTAACCACGCAATCCTTTTATGAAGAACCTCCTACTAAACTTCTTCAAACAACCAACTCTCCATCACCCACACCATTAACCTCTCCACAAATAATCCTAGAAACCATACTAAACAATCTTGAACCTTCTTCACTAAAATCAAATCCTGAAAATAATAATAGCACCAATCTGGGTGATTCGACTGAAGAAACCCAATCATTCCCTGAGAATCAACCTTCTGACATTTCCCCTCCTAACCTAGATGAAGTTATTTCTGCTTTTAAGGACAGTGTAGTTATGAAATTCAAGACACTCTCTAATGAATCAAGTTCTAGCAAATACCCTTCTACTTTGGGTGCTCACTGGGATCAATTCAATCAGAGGATGTCAGAAGAATTTCAGAAGATTCAAAATCTCTCTATTTAGACAAAAGATTATTTTGTTCAGCAAGCTGAAAAGAGATTGAAAGCTAAGAGGGAAGCTGAATCAAAGCTAGCTGCTGAAAGGGAACTAGCTGAAAGGTTGGTGTTGCGATGAGAATCGAATATTAAGCTATTAATTAACTTGAATCGCAGATATTTGAAATTCACCATCGAGCTTTGATTTTTCCAAAGGAAAGGGTAAATAACGAAAAAACCCTAATTGCCCTATAAAAACAATGCGGAAGATCTAAGGTTCGGGGGTTGGTTATACCTAGGGAAGATGTTAGCACCCTAAGCATATGTAGTACTCTACAGGAACCTCTTGTTTTATTAGTGTTATTTGCTTAAGGGTTGAAAAGAGACCTAAGGGGTTAGTTTTAAGTGTGCTCGCCAAGACATCACATCTCGTGCCTAGGTATCCTGACGGGAATGGAATCAGAGCATTCATAGTTCCCCTCAACCAGGGTGAGGAACTCTTGAGTGTGGTCGAGGTTCCTGGGGGAAATAAGTGTTCATAGTGAGACACTTACGTGGAGTGCGGCAACTCCAAGTCCAAGATTGAGTTGAAAGATAGGTGAGTATCTTCGGCGGGAACTTACATGGAGTGCGGCGACTCCAAGTCCAAGGTTGAGTTATAAGATAGGTGAGTATCCTCGGCGGGAACTTACATGGAGTGCGGCGACTCCAAGTCCAAGATTGAGTTGAAAGATAGGTGAGTATCCTCGGCGGGAACTTACATGGAGTGCGGCGACTCCGATCCTAAGGCTAGGATAAAAAGTGAGATAAATGAATGTCCATGGCAGGACGAAAACTTAGAGTGTGACGACTCTGATCCTAAGGCTAGGATGAGGGTGAGAGCTTAGAACTTCCTACGCTATGAGGTGGCAGTCGAAGGGGAGTAGGTTTAAAAAAGATAAGTATCATAAAGATAAGTTGATCAATTGAAAAACAAAGCAACCAGAATTAACAAAAATCAAGCCATAAAGAAATATACGAGATCAGTGTTATGTATATCCAAAGTTAACTGAAAAATCAAAGGTTGTCGGGATTAATTTAAAAGAAAAAGTAAGATCTAAACAAAACCAAACAAATTAAAATTTAATAATAACAAAACTAATTAAAATTTAAATAAAAGCCAATTAAACTAAATTCAAAATAAACCAAAATCTACTTAAATTCTAATTAAAACTAAAATAAACTCTGATTAAATTCTGAATAAACTAAAGAACTATACCTTAATTAAAATTTACTTAAACTAAAATTCTTCGCGATGTGAGCGGTAGCGGTGAAGTAGCTCTAGCGATGGTTTATGACAACCTGCAGTGACCCTTGCAATCGGAAGTGGAAGCTGTTGCGATGTCGGCGACGTCGGTGAAGATAAGTCTTCTCTAATTCCCTTTTTCTTTTTGATGTTGCTGCAATGCTTATGTGTGGGTTTTCCACATTGTGAATGCGTGTCTTCAATCATGTAAATTGATTTCTCGGATTTTTCTTTCGTGTATTTTGTGATGATCTTTCCCTCCTTCAAATGTCGTGTGTCCTTTATAGGTACATGAGTGAGACAACTATTGAATCGGGATATAATGATTTTATTAACTCTGTTTTGGAAATACTGTTGTGGGTTGGGATTCTTGTCTTGAGCGTGATAAATTCTTTTCCATTTTTAATCAAACATGTTTATGTATTGCTTGGACAAATACTTTACACTTCAGAATTAGGTCTGATTGTGTTTGAGGACAACCATAATGGCACTAGTTTTTCTGTCTCATCCGTGTAATTGCCACCATGAATTGGTTCCCTTATTATGTTTGTGAACCTTCTTTTTTTCAAATTATTTTTGGATGGCGGTTTTGGAAAGGATGAGCCTTGATTTTGAAAACTATCAAATTCATCGAAGATGGTGTTTTACTGCTATTATGTTTGCAGGAATCCATACCTGTCATAACTATCGTAGGTTAAGGGTTTTTTTATTGATTATTTACGGCCTCCTCTATTGTCTTTGTTTCGTTCGTTTCTTTGATGACTTTTGGTATATCTCTTGATGCAGAAACTGCTTTCACTGTCTATGTTGTCGTTAAAATAAACACAAGTCGAAGATGAAAGGTGCAGAGCCATAAGAGAATGCCTAATAAGAAAATATACTCGACGCGATCCGCTTTAAAGAATTATCTCAACTCTGTTCCTAGAGGTACAACAATGTGTCTGAAATTTGGTGATGTATGCATCAATATTTTTCAAAATGCAAGGGCTATGTGCAACACCAAAAGGAACGGTACTGCAGTGAGTTTTACTTCTCTTTGCTCTCACTTTTCAAACTGTTTTTTCAATATTTTGCTTCTATATATATTTCTCATAAGAATTCTCTTCTTTACTCCTAACAGAAGGTCGAGGAATCACCCTACTCTCCTCAACAGTTTAGTCTATGACAACACATTCCCAGGATTCAATAAGCGTGAAGCATAGCAGCCAACCCAATTTTCATTCCTTGATCCGATTGAATAGAAAAACAACATCTATTAGATTTATATCTACCATCATCATGTGAGCAAGAAAATCATGGACAGGAAGAGCTAGAAGTCTTTTATGCGAAAGCTTTCTTTCAATCGGTAATGGCTCATCAATAAGGGGGAAATTGTACTATCTTTTTATGTTTAATTTAGATTTTCCAAGGGATATGGAAAGTGCAGGTGCGGGAATTGCTTCACGCAACATAGAGAGCTTGGATTACAAGGTGTAGCAAGGAATCTTTCTTAGAATTAGGATCAACTCTTCTTGGATTCTAAAGTTCTAATTTGTAATTTTGAATGTTGAGACCTTCTATGAACCCTCCTTTCTTACTTGAACTTGCAACTCCTTTGGATTCAAATTTTAACGGTTTGAATATTATGAACTTGGCTTGTAAACGATGTTTGAGCACTTTTGAATATAGTACTCTTGGCATTCTTACTCCTTGTAAAGAAATGTTGGGTTTTGTATTAAATTCTGTACATTTAGATCTTTGGGGATGAAATCAATTGGAGTTTAATATGTAGCCTTTCAACTTGCATCTTGTAATCTTGTTAAAAAAACTAGAATTAACATGGGACACTTGAAATTTGGGTAGTTGTTGAAACTTGACATTTATTCTTGAGCTTGCACTTTGATTCTTGAACGTGATTTGAATTTTGACTTTTTCAACTTCAACTTTGTGAAGAACATGAATCTTGAAACTAATTAGTACACCTTGAATCTTGGCATTAAATTTGATGAAACTTTATTCTTCTTTGATTATATCACATAAAAACATTAGCATACAGAATCTTCTTTGAATCACAATTGAATTTATAACTTGAATGCTTGACTGGTGAACGAATATGGATGATGACTGATGAAGGGTGGAAGGTGAAGATGAATTGGTGGGCTTGAAGTCGAGATGAACGCCTTGAGAAATTTGATAAACAAAGGAGCTATGTCTTGCAATCTTGATCTTGAAATAACATCTGAAGTACTTGCCATTGTAATTTGGATTCCACTCGAATAAACCAATCCGTCCCACAAAACCAAAACTCCTATTACGACTTAACTCAGATTCTCAAACAAAATAAATGTTTAAAAAACTTAACCCCCTTTTGAAATTCTTAAGTCACCAAATCCATCCCTTACATGCTATGCTTGCCTTATAAGTCTTTTAATCTCCAGTTTAAAAACTAATCACACTCCATCCCTAACATGATCAATAAAGAACAATTCTTGGTGAAACTCCAAACGATCCCTTAGGAGATGGTGATTTTTGTACAAGAACCATAATGATATGACTTGTAATGCCATTTGCCATAAAACCTTAACCAATCTTCAAATGTTCGAGCTCAACGTTAATGGAAATAAAACCTTGATTCTCCTTGAGGAAACCTCTTGATAAATCTTGGGGAAAAATGAACCTGTACTGATTAAGGGATTATAAGAATGACGTTGTATTCTTCCTTTATCTCCATAAGAATTCAACACAACTTGCAGTGGACTAAAAGCACTGACAACACCTTCATGATCTTTGAATCTTTTTCGGTAACCTATCTTTACAAAACAAATAGAAGCTAAAAAAAAGGAATCTAAGGGTAAAATTTGTTGTATAACAGTTGGCTAAGGAAGATCTTGACAGAAAAGCTAAAAGGTTAGCTAAGGAAGCTCAAGATCAAGCTGAGATTGAAGCTGAATTGAAAAATCAAGAAGAAGCTTTAAAAGCGGCTGAAAACTATACCTCTGATCCAGTGTTAAAGACTCTGAAAAGTATTTAGAAGGAGCAAGAGTTTTTAAGAACGAGAACGGATAAACAAGACGAACTCACTTACAGCATTCAGAATGCACTTGCTCAGATCCTTCAGAGGCTTCCTCCTCCTCAACCTTAGACCATTCCTTAGGCCACCACTTAGTTTCCTTTGTATTTTTGTGTTTACCTTATTTTTTTCTTATTTACCTTTTTGATCATGAAAAAAGGGGGAGTATATTAATGGAAATTATTTTGATAAGAATACTTTGTCTCTGAATTTGACATTCTAACTTTTTAATTGCGCACAATTTTTCTTAGAATGTTTTTTAGGAACCGTTTGATATCTTGGCAATCAAGCTTTGATTTAACTAATCAGGCTCTGGTATAAAATCAAGCGATGTTATTTTAGATCTAACAAAATCTTATAAGACCAATCAGGTTCTAGTATATTATTAGGCTATGTTATTCTAAATTTGATAAGATCTTTATAATCAGGATCTGGTATCCCAAATCTGATAAGATTTTTTTTAAGTCTTAGATTCAGGGGAAGCTTGATAAAGGGGATTTATTTCTAAACTTATCTCTATTATTTCCTATTGATTATCTTCGTACAAAATTGTGTCATCAAAATACATTGTTTTGTCATTATTAAAATGGGGGAGATTATTAGATTAAGATTTTGTTCTGCCATATATCTCAATAACAAAGTAGTATTTCTGTGAGAATAATTTTGGTACTCTAACATTTGTTTTTGTGAAGAATTAACAAACATGTTCTAACTCTGATAGAGACCAAGTGCAACGTCACTCTGATCTGACCAAAGTCGCTTCTGCACCATAAGAAGCAAGTTTGCTTTTGATCTAGTCGCATTCAGAAAGATTCTAAGAAGACAATATGGTGCTGCTGCAATGCTCTATTGGTTCTGCCTCTGAGCGTGACTCTGATGTTTTACTTCTGAAAGCTTTCTAACTTCTGAAGTCATTATCTTCTGAAGACTAAATTCTGAAGACTCTGAAGACAAGGTTCTGCTGAACAAAGTTCTGAAGATTCTGAAGACTTGAGTTTCTAAAGATTAAGTCCTGAAGACAAAGTTCAGCTGAAAAATATACTGAAGACTCTGAAGACTTAAGTTACTAAAGACCAAAGGATTTAAAGACTATGTGCTTAAGACTCTGAAGACAAGATTCTGGTGAACAAGTTTTGAAGACTCTGAAGACCCAGTGATCAACTCTTCTACTCATACTTCAATCATCTCTATTTAGAAGCCTCTGATGTAATAAATATAAGGTCAAACGTTTACGAGGAAAAATAGTAAACAGTATGTTTCAACGCTCCATTCCACTACCCTGATTTGGTGGTGTTGCACCCTAAAATTTGCCCAACCTTATTCACTTGGTTTATGTTTCAATGTCATTAGCATTTGCATATAGAGTCATGTGCATAGTCTAATCATCTGTATAGCATAAGCATAGCAAGCCATACAACAGGGGGACCAATCATTATTCTCATCTCTAGAAGCCTATCAAGAGGTTATTATCCCAATCCAATCTCATTCAAGTCATCAGGAAAGAATTTGAAAGCAAAGAGTTCAGCAGATCAAGCCTTGAGTCCATCTCCTAGCTGAGGGTATCTGAGGGTCAACAAGAGGGTTGTGAGCTGTGAGGTGAAGGCATGGGGAGTATCTAGACATATTGGAGGACTTGGAAAGTCATTTAAAGAAGGAGACAAGTCATTGATGAGAGCACAAGAGCTATAGCTGAAGGCAGTCAACTAGGGTTTCATCTGGGTCAACCCTAGGTCAACCCTAGGTTAATTGACTGATTTAAGGGGCATTCAAGTCTAGTGGAGAGATGTGGGGTTCATCATTGGACATATAAAGAAGGATATGGAGATATGCCAAGAAGAATTCAAGAGAAATCAAGGAGAAGAGGAGCTTCTAAATTAGGGTTTCTGTGTAAAATCCCCTAGTTTAGGTCAAATTTCCAAGCAAGATAAGTCAAAATGCTAGCTTCAAATGGCTTCTTGGCCAACATGAAACTTGTAGAGGATCTCAATACCTTTAATTTGAGTGGTGGAAGACATCAAGGAGATTTATAGAACTCAAGTTATGGTCCTTGCAAGTTACAGGTCATCTGAGGTATCTGAAATTTTGTCTGTGAAAGTGACTTGACTTCCAAGCTAGTTTTACCCCTCAAGGAGATTTCAAATGAATTTCTGGTCAACATAGGATTTGTTCCTCATTGTCTTAGCTTTCTAGAATGGTGTGGCATGCCTTCATATGATGTGTGGAACTCAACTTATGGTCTTGGCAAGCAAAGGGTATTTTGGTCATTTGTGAATTACAGGTCATTTTAACCTATGTCCAAAACTCATACAAGGAGGCCTCAAATGGAAAAACTTACAACATCAAACTTGCTCCAAATGACATTTTGAGTCTAGAAAGAAGGTCACAAATTGTTGGAAAAGCTCATAACATGAAGTTGCATGATTGGTCAAATTTGAACTAAAATGGCTTATAACTTAAATAAAGTCAAAGTGAAAAATGGTTTGAGAGATTTATAAATGCAAATGGGGACTTCCAATATATGATTTTGGGTCCAAAAGACATTTCAAAGACAATGGTTCAAGCACTTTTTTGAGTTTAGAAGGAAAAAGAAAAGTTATTTATGGTTACTTGCATTTGAAGAAACATAACCAAAATGGATTCAATTTGGAATGCAAGGGAAGTTGCAAGATGGTTCTAGAAGATTCATTTGAGCACTATATATTCATGAAATCAGAATTGAGCAAGGGTTGAATCCTCATTTGTGCAAAAATCTCACAAATTCTCTCTATTCTTTCTCATTGCAATTTCATCCAAATTTCTCAAAATCTTCATCAATCATCACCAATATTGATTCCACCATATTCAATCATCATCATGGACTAAAGATCTATAAAGATCTGATTGAAATTGATCCATTTTCGAGCACCATAATCATCAATATCCAAATTGCAATTTCAAGTGGATAGCAAGATCCAAGGCAAGAATCATCAAGGTTTTGCAAACAGAATCAAGCACTGAGTTAGTTGATCAAGATCCAAGCATTAGAAGCCTCAGATCCACGAGTTCAACATCCATTTCCAAGCTTTCGCATCAGGTTCAATTTCTCTCCCATAGCTTGATTTAGTTAGTTTAGCATTAGCTTGTTAGTATAATAATGATGTAGGATGTTAGTGGAACATTTCTGGTTAATTAGGAGTAGTTTAGTGATAATTCATAGCAGGTTGTTAGAACTGGTTTGACTTAGAACTCTTAGGATAGGCCATAATAATCTTAGGTTGTTAGTGCAGAATGATCTATGTGAAGTGTAGTTTAGATTAGTATAGGTTTGATTGAGAATTATGCTGATAAGTTGCAGAGCATTTTCATGGTGGCCAGAGCTTATTGCTATCGGGTTGAGAGTTATGTTGAGTTTCAAAACAAACTACCACCATAGTCTTGTAGAGGAAGAAAATTGGAGCGTTTTTCATGTTTATATCGTGTTGATCCATGGACTGTGGAGAGAGAACCGAGAGGTTGAAGTTGGTACGTGCATGTGTATCCATGGTGGAAACCCTAGCTTCATGAACACAAGGAGGAAGAAGATACAATCATGATCGTCCATTGCTTGTTGGACCGTGGACCAAAGAGCCCATCGTGTGGCTGGAGTTTAATTCTGAGTTTTGGAGGGAGTTGAGAGAGGTGCCCTAAACGCACCGTTTCATTTAATGAAACGGGCGGGCCTAGGTGTTTTAATGATATCCCCACCCCCCAGTACTGAGCCCATTGTGAATTGCACGTGAAAACCCTACTGAATACACCCCCTGCTTTCTTTTTTTATTTTCATTAATTCTGACTTGTTCTGGGCCTAATACAAACTCGCTACGCGCACCCCACCATTGCTGGCCCATCCTGATTACAACTGAGCGCATCTGCTATTAGTACCCCCCCCCCTCTCATTTTAATTGATTTAGTTTTTTAATTCACTTTAATTTTTACCAACTTTAAAAAACCATATAAAATAGGAAATTAACTCTTTTTTAGTGGTTATTTTTTCTATATTTTCTTGGTTCTGTGTAGAAAATTGTCATTAAATAAAATTGCATTTTATTTTTTATTTGATATTTTTCCCATATTTTCTAAATAAATGACATTTTAAATAGTTTCATTTCATGCATGATTTTATTAATTTTTGTTCTATTAGATACTTTCATATTTTTTGTTCATTCTTTTTAGGTTGTTTAGATGAGATATTGAACTTGTAGAAACAATTTAGTCCCCATTTTTAGAAATTAATTTTAGGTGCTTAATGTAGGCTTGAACAACATGGATCAAACTAGGGTTTTAGGTGATGACTTAGGAGAATCAATTCATTTCCCTTAGGACTTAGGGTTTGACTAGTTTAGTTATGGGACTATAGGGGCTATGGGTAGTTATTAGATCCCTTAGAAAAAGTCAGGATTCCCCTACTGCTATTAATATACTGTATATTTGATTGACTGGTGTGGTGTGCCCTCTGGGGATTATTGCTTGCTTGCTTGGGTATTGGGATTGTCTGGGAACTTGGGAGAGCTGAAGACTTGAGGAGATGAAGACCATTGGAGATCCAGAGATTGAAGATCAACTGCCAGAGTTGGAGAGGAGGTTCTTGCTAGCGGCTGCTGAGGAGACTAGGGTTTAGGAGCTAGGCAGAGCTCTAGATTAGAAAGCTTGTTTCTCAAACATGGAATGCCTTGTCTGCATCCATCCTTTCTCTATGATTCAAAGTCTCTTTCAAATATCCACCTCCTTCCTTTGGAAGGATCAGTGAATATATTTGAAAGATAGAACTTTTGAGAGGAAACTTTCTGTTTAATGTTAACAGTTGATGAACCACCATTGGTAGGTAATTAACTGTCTAACATTCATTCACTTCACTCTTGTGACTGATTCCTCATCTTGGAGGTTTGAACTTGAAGAAAAGCCATTGCAGATAGAAGACTGATGATCAAAACCCTTACCTGAAGATCATGAAGATGGAGATTGATGCTTGTTGAAGCTCATGAATGATTGGAGATTACTTGAAGCCAGATGTTGATTCAGAGCTGCTGATGCTGTTTCTTTTGCTGATGTATTTCATTGCTGATGTATTGATTGGTTTTCCGGGCTGTATTGTTTGTTGTTTACCCTGTTGGGTTGAAAGTGAAGTCTATTCACTTTTGCCTATTGTTTTCTAGGTTCGAGGTTGAGTGGGACTCCCTTGCCTCGCTTGTACTGTTGCATCCATGCATTTTACCGCTTTATTATATCTGTTGTTGTTTCTGTTTCTGCCTATCCCTTAGGATCTCTGTTTCCCTCTGTGCAAGAGAGGAGCATGATAGACATTAGGTCTTAACCCATGCATGATAACATTAGGTTAGTTTGTTTCCCTTCGCAACCGTAGGTTAGAGCTCTGTCTCTTCTTCCTCAAAACAAACAGAAAAACACGTAAAGATTTCAAACTCAATAAAAGACACTTCTTCCGTAAAAGAATGTGAACTCATCAAGACGTCATTTTTGTCCGCTTGGACTGTTAATCAGAACACCTTTTTCAGAAGGAATAAAATCAACCAAGACAGACTTGTGTCGTACGTGGCCCGAACTACGTTTGCTCTGATCTTCCATGCTGTGTGGAAGTACGTAGGCATAGGATGCGATATCCTAGCGAGCAATCTTCCCCTCCTTTCCCGTAGGTAGGCGAACTACGTTGACTCTGATTTCTCGTTCCAGACGGGAATACGTAGGCATGAAGTGCGATACTTTGCCGAGTCATTTTGTTTTCATTTTCTTTCCTTTTAACCCCAGACCTTTAGCGTAGATAGAATAACAATCCATACCCGAAAACAAGCGTGGATCCCGTCGAGTACGACGGACGTGAGGGGTGCTAATACCTTCCCCTTGCGTAACCGACTCCCGAACCCAGGTTTTGGTTGCGACGACCATACCTTTCCCGTGTTGTGCGAGGTTTACTCTGAGCGTTTCCTTTCCCTCCCGTGGGATAAATAACGCACGGTGGCGACTCTTCTGTTCAGCCGGCGCCGATTTTCGCAGTAGCGACAGCTGGCGACTCTGCTGGGGATCCAACGTCCCCTGGCTGCTAAGAACTGCGATGGTTCTTATGCATTTGGGATCCAACGTCCCTTAAGAGAGTCAATCCTAGCGCTTGTTTTCCCGTCGAGGATTTTTGTATGGATTTATATTTCTGACCTTTATTTTCAGCATTATATATATTGTTTATTATTGCTGTATTGGGGTGTGACGGGTGTTCTGATATTGAGTGAGAAGCCGGACCTGGGCTTGAGTGCACCTAGAATTAGCGTAGAAAGTAGTGGGCGCGTGCCGGCTTTGCTTGCATTAGTGTCTCATGAAATCTACACTCGGACGAGGTTCTTCTGGTTGGCTTCTTTTTCTACCCTTTGGGTCGAAGGGGTTGTTGGTCAGCTGAATTGTCGACTCCGGGAACCGATCACTTGGAAGTTGGCTAAGTGAGGCCTCTTCAGGAATTGATGATGCCACTCCTTCTGGGAATCGTATCATCAACCCTGAAAGTCTGTGACGCCGACGACCGCATAGGATGCCGTACCATTGCCAGTTATAGGGCCACCCACCTGTGAGGGGATTTGGGGTTATGCAGGTAACTAGACTTTCAGACTACCGGTTATTTCTTGATCAGAGATCCTGGTTATTTATGGAGAGTTATGAGGTCTGTCAGAGACCATTTGGAGATGTGTTCTAAGGTCTGTCAGAGACCAATTAGAGATGTGATTTGAGGTCTACCAGAGACCAGTGGGAGTTATGGTTTGAGGTCCATCAGAGACCAGTAATGGAGCTTTGTTTTAGGTCTATCTGAGACCAGGGTTTGATGACTTCTGGATGGTCTATCTGAGACCTTTCTTGATTGGGTTCAGGCTATTCAGCTACAGCTTTGGTCCCTGTTGCATGTTACTTGCATTGCATTGCCTGCATATCCATTACCATTGCATCCCATTAACGTGTGTCTGTGCTGCAGGTGCATTTGCATTTCCCTAGTTCTAGTGCCCGGACTTCTGAGTATTGATTATGGCTGGTTTGAGGAAAACAGTTGCGTATAAGCTGCCTTCACCTGATATTACTTCTTTGCTTGGTCTGATATCTCTTGCCGATGAGGAGGTTAGGAGAAGCTTCAGAATGAGTCATGGGAGATTACTGAGATTAGTCTGCAAGCCCACTGCTGATGAGATGAATGGGCTATACACCTTGATGCAGTTCTATGATCCCGCATTGAGATGTTTTACGTTTACTGACTTTATTCTAGGGCCTACCATTGAGGAGTATGTGGAGTTTACCGAGCTTCCCGTGCAGAACAAGGTTCCCTTTATTCACTCTGCTGCTGAGCCCAAGTTGGAGGACTTAGCCAAAGCCTTACATATGGACGCTGCAGAACTGTTATTGACTTCTTGGCTTGGGGTTTCAGGTTTCTCTCTTGATTTCTTAGTTGGCAAAGCTCAAGAGTACGCCAAGAACGGTTGTTGGGTGGTTTTCAATGCTATTTTGGCTTTATGCATCTATGGAATTGTGCTGTTTCCTAACTTGCCCAACTTTGTGGACCTGGACGCTTTCTATCTGTTTGCTGCAGGCAACCCAGTGCCAACGCTGATCGGAGACTTCTACCACTCATTGCACTACAAGAACGAAAACCGAAGGGGAAAAGTTGTTTACTGCTGTGCTCCTCTATTAAATATGTGGTTCAAAAGTCATCTCCCCATGAAGGGACCTTTGCAGACAGTGTAACCTCAGCCAGTTGGTCAGAGCGCCTGATGAGGCTATACTCCGAAGACGTTGTGTGGTTTGATCGAGACCTGTTGGGGTCTGAGCTCATCTTTAGTTGTTCTGGGTACCCTAATGTGCCGTTGATCGGAAGAAAAGGGTGTATCAATTACAACCCTTCTCTATTCATTCGCCAGTTCGGATATGCACTGAAGAATCCACCTCAGGAGGAAGAAGTACAGGAATCTCTGTACTTCACAGGGGATTTGAAGGGGGAGTTACTAGCCAAGCTGCAGCATGCCTGGATGCGTATTAACCGCAAAGGGAAACCACTGTTAGGTAAGAACGATTGCCAGGCCTATGCACCTTACAGGGTTTGGATCCAGGAAAGAGCAAGCCAGTTGAAGATGCCATTTCCAGACGCACCAATCCTCGTTCTTATTCCGGCAGAAGAGCCAACTACTGTTTCTAGGGAGGCGTACGAGCAAATTGTGAGAGAAAAAGAAGCCTTAATGAAGATCAACGAAGGGTTAGAGCAAGAGCTAGCTCAAGTACGCAGTGAGAAAAACAAGGCCGTATATGCTTTCCAACAACAGATCGAGCTGTTAAACAGGTTAGGGGCTGAGTTGACTGAGGAAAAGAAAAAGCGTGAACGTCTGGGGCAAGAGTTCAGAAGCTCCCATGACATGCTTGAATCCAAGAAGAAGGCGCTTGACATCGCTCACCGAGAGATATCTTCTTGCAATAAGACTTGGAATGCTACACTCACCAACAATAAGAAGAGGGAAGATAAGCTGAAGCAGCAAATTTCCGACCTCGAAGAGAAGTTGAAGTCTAGCATCAAGAAGTGTGAGGAGGAAGTGATGACCCGGTATAGTGTCCAGCATGCACTGAGCAAGGCAATCAAATCCAGAGATGAAGCAGTGTCTCAGAAGCGAAAGTTAGAAGATTGCTTCGGAGAAGCAACATGGGAAGAAACTGCTGAAGACGTACGCCGTGTCCTTAAGAGGAGAAACCAGCTTGTTGAAGGGCTGCTTGATCGACCAAGCCATCCGGAGACCAAGAAGTTGATAGAGGAGTACCAGACTTTTGGGAGGATTTGATCATTTCATGTAGTAACTTGTATGCTTTATTTGCATAGTGCTGACCATCACCAGGATTGTTGGTTGAGGTCATGCCTTCTTTGTACTCTCAGTGATATTGTACCCTGGGCTTATTGATTTTCCCTGCAATATATGAGGCTTTCTACGATTCAGCTCCGATATTCCTATTGTCAACACTGTCACTGCACCGGCACCTTCGCACTAGAACTGGGGGAATGAACTTCCCTAAGGCACACACACATTGCATTGCATTCATATTCATATTTCATTACAGGTAATCTTTGGATGGTGTCTTATTTCCTGCTCTGTATCAGGTACTTAACAGGATTGCAGATCAACATCCGCACCGCTATTCTACCCGCTCCAATTGTCGAAAAATCATGGACCAAATGCAGAACGAGATGCAAGATGTGCGCGAGAAGCTCGCCCTCTTCATGCAGACCATGGAAGCTATAGCGAAAGGGCAGGAGAATTTGCAGGCCATGGTCCAGCCTCTGTTGGCCCGAAGCGCTGGTCATGGTAATGAAGATCATCAGTCTGTACGGGTCGATACTGCTCATGGAGACGGTACTCCCACGCCAGTGGCTCCGCCTGTAATCAATACACCTGCTGCTAATGTCAACAACGCTACCACTGCTGTAAATGGTAACGTCGGAGTTGGGAATGAGACTGCTGTCCATAATGCTGGGCTGGGTGATGTCAATTTGGGAGATAATCTAGGAGGCAATGGCTTTGTCAATACTGGATTCGGATTCAACGATCAGGGATTCGATAACACTGGGAAGTATGGCTTTAATGCTCAAGGCTTTGGGCAAGATGGTTATGGTATGGTCAATCGGGGTTACGGAGGCTTTGGAAACGGAAACGGTACTGGATTTATGGCTTTTGGTCCTGCTGGAGGTGTTCAAGGGTACGGCAACAGAGGCCGAGGTCCGGGGATGAATCAGATCAGAGCTGGACGTAATAA
Source organism: Lathyrus sativus (assembly GCA_963859935.3). NCBI lineage: Eukaryota > Viridiplantae > Streptophyta > Magnoliopsida > Fabales > Fabaceae > Lathyrus > Lathyrus sativus. Next base: position 234,663,320 of record OZ012737.1, read on the forward strand.
CGGATATGATGGGTACGGGGCTGGAAACGGCATGTGGCAAGAAGATCAGCAGGAAGACGCCTTCTCCGGAGGGGGTTTTGAGGGGCCGATGGATGATTCCCAAAAGATTAGAATGCTGGAAGAGCAGATGAAGGGAGTCTTAAATCAAAGTGCTGTGGGATTGGACATGGCAACCATGGGTCTGGTACCTGGTTTGAGGGTGCCAATTAAATTCAAAGCTCCTACGTTTGACAAGTACAAAGGAGACACATGTCCGAAAGTGCATGTACGAGCTTATTACAGAAAGATGTCTGCATACTCCACTGATGAAAGAATGCTAATGCATTTCTATCAGGATAGTCTATCGGGCCCTTCCCTAGAGTGGTACATGGGGTTGGAGCCAACTGATATCAAGACATGGAAGCAATTGGCGGAGGCGTTCGTAGCTCACTACAAGTATAACAGCGACTTGGCGCCCAATCGGGTCCAATTGGCGGGACTGTCGCAGAAGAAGGGGGAGAGCTTTAAAGAGTACGCGCAAAGGTGGCGCGATATGGCTGCCAGGGTCCGTCCTCCGGTGGAAGATAAGGAAATGAATGACATGTTTGTCGGCACATTCACAGGTCTGTTTCATGATATGCTGTTTCATACGTCTCTGGCCAGTTTTTCAGACCTGATTCTGATGGGGGAAAAGATTGAACGTAATATTAAGCAAGGAAAGTTCCAAGTCGAGGAATCAACTGCATCTGGCAGTAATAGGAAAGCTTATGGTGGGCGCCGTCAGGGCGAAGCCAGCGCAGTATTTGGAGGCCGAGGCCGAGGCCGAGGCAGGGGACGAGGTCAATATCGTCAGCCGCCGCAGGTGGCGAGTGTTACTATTCCCTATCAGCAACAACCACTCCAGCAACAACAACCGGTTCAGCAACAGCCAATGCCACAGCAGCAGCAGCCTCAGCAGGGGGCACAGCAGGCTCAACGAAGATTCCAGGGTAGTAAACCGAGAAGAGTGTTTGAGAAGCCTCCCTCAACATATGCCGATTTGTTGCAGACATTGTTGGGATTGAATCTGGTAGAGAAAAGAACTCTGGCGCCGATAACGGGAGCTCCCCCGTTTGGTTATGATGCAAGCAGGCATTGTGAGTTTCATTCTGGGGCCCCGGGTCACGATATAGAAGGTTGCCATGCTTTTAAGCATGTTGTGCAGGATCTCTTAGACAACAAGACTATCAATTTCGGAACGGCAGGTCCGAATATAGTCCAGAAACCCATGCCTAATCATGGGGCAAACGCCGTTCTGACTGAGGAAGGTCTGAATCTTATTATGAATGTTGAAGATTTAAAGACGCCGCTGAGCGAGATAAAGAGCCGACTGTTACAAGGAGGTGTCTACCCAGGATGTAACGAGTATTGCTTAGACTGTTGGACCCTAGCTGGGGGGTGTGAGGATTTGAAGAAAGGCATTCAGGCTTTAATTGATGAGGGCATATTGCAGTTTGATCGAGCGGCAACTGACGAGCCTGCAGGGGCAGTAGTGGATAATCGGAGTGATGTGGCCACGGTAACGATTCCTCGGAAGACGATCACTATTGCAGCACCAGCTCAACGGCCACCGATCACCATAACTAAGGCCGGGCCAATCCCGTACGAGAACACGAAAGCAGTCCCATGGTCATATGGGTTAGAGGTGTATTGTGATGGGATAAAGATTGATGTTAACAAACAGCCAGCGGAGATTGTGGATAATGTTGTTGGCTCAGGAGGCATGACAAGGAGTGGCAGGATCTTTATATCTCCTGAAGTGGAGGCTGAAAGACTAGCGAAAGGAAAAGGGAAAGTGGTTGAAAATGTTCCGGTACAAGCAAGTGAAAAAGAAGCAGCATCGAAGGATGTAGAAGAGTTCATGCGCTTAATTCGAAAAAGTGATTATAAGATTGTGGAGCATCTGCAGCAGACACCGTCCAAAATATCTATCCTATCATTGCTGTTGTGTTCGGAAGCTCACAGAAATGCTTTGCTGAAAGTCCTGGACACCTCTTTTGTACCCCAAGACGTCTCCGTAAATCAGCTAGAAGGAGTATTGGCACATGTGAATGCAGGCCACAGCTTGGGTTTTACCGATTTTGACTTGACTCCGAAAGGGAGAGATCATAATATGGCATTACACGTATCTGTTGAGTGTAGAGGATCAGTAATGTCGCACGTATTGGTTGACACCGGATCATCTTTGAATGTGTTGCCCAAGCAGGCGATGATGAAGCTGGATGTTCGAGGGATTTTGTGTACACCCAGTGATTTGGTAGTCAGAGCATTTGACGGCACGCGGAGAACAGTCTTCGGATCGATTACCTTGCCTCTGCAAGTGGGGCCGGAAGTGTTTGCAACGGAGTTTTATATCATGGATATACAGCCTGCGTATAGCTGCTTGCTTGGAAGACCCTGGATTCATGGGGCAGGGGCCGTCACGTCTACCCTGCATCAGAAGTTAAAATATATGGTCGGAGACAGCGTAGTCACCGTGTGCGGGGAAGAGGACATCCTGGTCAGCCATCTATCGTCATTTAAATATGTGGAAGTCGACGGAGAGATCCATGAAACGCCCTGCCAGGCATTCGAAGGTTTGCGCATCAAGGACAAAGGTCCCGGGCCGAGCAAAGTGCCAGAGATAGCTGTCTCATCGTATAAGGAAGCTCAAGCTATAGTAGAAGCAGGAGAAGCCAAGGGCTGGGGCCAAGTGCTGGACATTCCTGTGAAGATGGACCGGTTCGGGCTGGGGTACCAACCGTCGTCATCAACTCCTTCCGTGGGGGCCCCCCGTTTCAGAAAGCCGATTATCATCTCTGCCAGTGGAGTATGTCAGGAAACTGTCAACGCTGCTTCAGAGTCCGATGAAGGAGACAGCGACTGTGATATGGATGCCTGGATTCAGCCAAGCACGCCAGGACAAGGACTGTGCAACTGGTCTATTCAGGAGCTTGTTCCTGTGACTTTTAAACAGTAATGCTTTGCTTTATTAATTGTTGAATAATCTGATGTCTTGCCCGGGGCATCAGGATTTGCTTAGGGCTGTGTTGTTATAAACATTGCGTGTTAATCATTAAGTAAATGGCGTTTTTTTTCATGTGCAAATACCGTAATCCCTGTCTTTCTTGTTTTGTATTTTTCAATAAAATGGCAACGGGGTTATTCGCTTTATACGCATTTTGAAGCACTTAACCATTCCTTTTGCAGGATAACATTTTCAGATGACATCCTTGAACCACCTATGACTCGTCCTGACTTTGAGCACCCAGTGTTTCAGGCTGAAGAAGAGGTTGTCGAAGATAGCGACGTTCCTGAGGAACTGTCTTGGTTGGTGAAGCAAGAGGAAAGAGCCATTCTGCCTCACGACGAGGTCATCGAAATTATCAATTTGGGGTCGGAAGGGGTTGAGAAAAACATTCGTATCGGAGCCGCGCTGCAGGATGATATCAAGCGAAGGCTGGTTGAAATGCTCCAAGAGTATAGTGATGTATTCGCTTGGTCGTATGAGGATATGCCAGGGCTCGATACAGATATGGTCGTGCATCGCCTGCCACTGAAAGAAGATTGCCCGCCGGTCAAACAAAAGCTTCGCAGAACGCGACCAGATATGGCAATGAAGATCAAAGAGGAGGTGCAGAAACAGTGGGACGCTGGTTTCCTGGCTGTGACGAAGTATCCTTCATGGGTTGCCAACATCGTACCAGTGCCAAAGAAAGATGGCAAGGTTCGAATGTGCGTGGATTATAGAGATTTGAATAAAGCAAGCCCAAAAGACGATTTTCCACTTCCTCACATTGACGTGTTAGTTGATAATACTGCTCAATACTCCGTATTCTCCTTCATGGATGGCTTTTCAGGCTATAATCAAATTAAAATGGCGCCAGAGGATATGGAGAAGACTACTTTTATAACACCTTGGGGAACATTTTGCTACAAAGTGATGCCCTTTGGTTTGAAGAATGCTGGGGCAACATATCAGCGTGCGATGACGACTCTTTTCCATGACATGATGCATAAAGAGATCGAAGTATATGTTGACGATATGATTGCTAAATCCCAGACAGAGGAAGAGCATCTGGTGAATCTACTGAAGTTATTTAAAAGGCTTAGGAAGTTCAGGCTAAGGCTGAACCCTAATAAATGCACCTTCGGGGTGAGATCGGGTAAACTGCTGGGGTTTATCGTAAGCGAAAGAGGAATAGAGGTCGATCCTGCTAAAATAAAAGCGATTCAAGAAATGCCGACGCCTAAAACAGAGAAAGAGGTGCGCGGGTTTTTAGGGAGGTTGAACTACATCGCCCGGTTCATATCTCACCTAACTGCCACGTGTGAACCGTTATTCAAGCTCTTGAAGAAAGATCAAGCTGTAACGTGGAACGAAAATTGTCAAAAGGCGTTCGATAAAATAAAGCAGTATTTGCAGGAGCCTCCTGTTCTGATACCCCCAGTGGCAGGTAGACCCTTGATAATGTATTTGACGGTTCTTGAGGGAAGCATGGGTTGTGTTCTCGGTCAACACGACGAGACGGGGAGGAAAGAGCATGCGATCTATTACCTGAGTAAGAAATTTACAGACTGTGAATCTCGATACTCAATGCTGGAGAAAACTTGTTGCGCGCTAGCCTGGGCCGCCAAGCGTTTGAGGCAGTACATGCTGAATCATACAACCATGCTCATCTCAAAGATGGATCCTATCAAATATGTATTCGAAAAGCAGGCGTTGTCAGGTAGAATTGCCCGTTGGCAGATGGTCTTGACTGAATATGACATTCAATACGTCTCGCAAAAGGCTATAAAGGGGAGTGTGCTGTCTGAGTATCTGGCGGAGCAGCCTATTGAAGAGTACCCATCGATGAGGTTTGATTTTCCTGACGAGGATATCATGTACCTAAAGATGAAAGATTGTGAAGAACCGTTGCCAGACGAGGGACCAGAGTTGGGGTCCAAATGGAAGATGATATTTGACGGAGCCGTGAATGCTTACGGTAGCGGAATAGGGGCAATCATCACGACGCCACACGGGTCGCACATCCCGTTTACTGCCCGATTGACCTTTGCCGTTACCAACAATGAGGCCGAATACGAAGCTTGTATAATGGGGCTTGAAGAAGCCATTGATTTGCGAATCAAACATCTAGATGTATACGGAGACTCCGCTCTGGTAGTGAATCAGATAAAAGGGGAATGGGAGACACGTCAGCCCAATTTGATACATTACATGAATTACGCAAGGAGATTGTTGCCTTTCTTCGACAAAGTTGAATTGCATCACGTACCGCGGGCAGAGAATCAAATGGCTGACGCTCTGGCCACTTTGTCTTCCATGTACAAGGTCAACTTCTGGAACGAAGCTCCCCGAATCATTATCTCTCGGCTTGACAGGCCAGCTTATGTATTTGCTATCGATGAAGCATCTGACGACAAACCGTGGTATTTTGATATCCTTAATTTCCTGAAGAATAAAGAGTATCCGGCTGGGGCATCCAGTCAAGATCAGAAGACTCTCAGGAGATTAGCGGGTAATTTCTACTTGAATCCGGATGGCGTCTTATACAGAAGAAATCACGATTTGGTGTTGTTGCGTTGTGTAGACGAGAAAGAGGCAAAGCTTCTCATGGAAGAAATTCACGAAGGTACCTTTGGTACGCATGCTGGTGGGCATGCTATGACGAGAAAGCTGCTGAGGGCAGGTTACTTTTGGCTGACGATGGAAACTGATTGTTTCAAGTTCGCGAGGAAGTGCCACAAGTGCCAAATCTATGCCGACAGGGTACACGTGCCTCCGAGTCCTCTAAATGTGATGTCATCTCCATGGCCATTCTCGATGTGGGGAATCGATATGATTGGAAAGATCGAGCCGACAGCTTCTAACGGGCATCAGTTCATCCTAGTAGCAATCGATTATTTCACCAAATGGGTGGAAGCGGCGTCTTACGCAAATGTAACGAAGCAAGTGGTGGCCAGATTCATCAAGAGAGATATCATTTGCCGATATGGGATCCCCGAGCGGATAATCACGGATAATGGTTCAAATCTGAACAACAAAATGATGAAGGAGCTCTGTCAGAATTTCAAGATCGAACATCACAACTCCTCTCCTTACCGACCCAAGATGAATGGCGCTGTTGAGGCGGCCAATAAGAATATCAAGAAAATTGTTCAGAAAATGGTGGTGACCTATAAGGATTGGCATGAAATGCTACCTTTTGCTTTGCACGGTTATCGTACGACGGTACGCACATCAACCGGGGCAACTCCGTTCTCGTTGGTATACGGAATGGAAGCGGTATTACCATTGGAAGTTGAGATCCCTTCTCTGAGGGTATTGCGAGACGTTCAGCTGGACGAGGCAGAATGGGTAACGAATAGATTGAACCAACTGAGCTTAATGGACGAGAAGAGGCTAGCTTCCCTAGCATACGGTCGTTTGTACCAGAGCCGAATGAAGAAAGCGTACGACAAGAAGATACATCCGCGAAGCTTTCAGACGGGCGACCTTGTGCTGAAAAGGATTCTCCCGCCGCAAGCAGATCACAGGGGCAAGTGGACCCCCAACTACGAAGGGCCATACGTTGTCAGTAAGGTCTTTTCAGGAGGAGCGTTGTTGTTGTCCACCATGGATGGAGAAGACTTCACGTCACCTGTGAATTCGGACGCAGTTAAAAAATACTTTGCTTAAAATAGACCCGCTGGACAGAAAAAGAGAGTCCAGGCAAAAATGGGGCATCCTGGCGAACCAAAAACAGAATGAAAGGTTCGGGCAAAAGTTAGGGATAAAATTGAAAAATGTACACCCGCGAAGTTGAAAACCTACACTGGGCGGCTTCGGCAAAAAAGGGTATCCCGGTGAACTGAAAACCTGTAAAGGGCAGTTCACGCAAAAGTTAGGGATTTGAAAAGCAAATGACTGCGGTCCGAATTCAATGAGCATCAATGCGGGAGAATATATTTGAGGAGCCAGTTATCGGATACAATCTCTTCAGAAGTGGGGATACCGGGAAAGCATTAGAGTCGGGCGAGTCATGGGAGGATCAGTTCGTAGTGTTCATCTGCATCCCGTTGCCGACATGTGTACAAATTTAAGTTGTCAATATTCATGCTTCTTGTGCATACTTGCATACTTGTATATTTGCTTTGCGTAGCTTCCTCTTTTCAGGAGTTACATCCCGTGTACAAAAACTCCGCCCATTCAGGGGCCCGATCAATAAAACACGTTATTCAGTATTTGACACTGTTCTTTACTGTTTTGTGCATGATAAATCGCCTAAGTTTACTGAAACTAGCACGTGTATAACATCACTGGCCCTTGCCGACAATTGCTAAAGCTTTAAATTAACCGAAAAGGATGTCACTAACCTGAATAGATTTGGTTGCATAGGCTTGTCTTGCCTTGTTTGTGTTGTTGCAGGTTTCATAGCCCTATGAGGAATACAATCAAAAGATCGCGATAACGAAAGACTTGATCCCCACGCAGGTCATGCATGTTCTTCCTGAAGAAGGATAGAATTCCCCAGCTAGCCGTAGCTTATCCAAAGGACGTGCTCCAGAAAAGTTATTCGTCCTCAATAGAGTTTGGCGATTCCAAGATCGTAAGGCTGTATTCAGACAGGTTCATCTTTCCCCGCAGGGTCATGCACTCTCCCCCAGCGGAGTCAGTGGATTTTCCCCGAGAGAATCATCCTATCCCCAGCGGAGTTCTCTGTTCAGCAAGTGTTCTATCATCCCCGCGGAACTCGAAGATCAAGACTCTCCAAAGCAGAGTTGATGGTGGGTCCTGTCATTTATTTTGTCAGGGATACCGTGTAATATCAATTCACTCTCCAACAGAAAGTCCGATCATACTATGCACATCTGCTATTCCCCAGCAAGGTTATATTCCCCAGCAGGGGGGTTACCTCAACAAGGCGTTTGGTTGGAGCTCCCAATTTCCCAGCAGGGTTGACTTCACCCTTTCAGCATTTACTTTGCTGGAATAATTCTGTAGCACCTGGCTATCCCCAGCAGAGTTGGCATTATCTTCAGCATTTATTTTGCTGAAACAGTTCCTGTATTTTAGCAATTCATGTAGAGGGAGTTCTTGCTCAAATGAACAACCAAACATTCAAGATCTCGGCATGAGACATCCAATGATAATGTCAGTTTCGGCAGTATTCCCCACAGAGTTACCAGGATAAGTTTCTCTTTATTCCCAGGCAGAATTAGTTGTCATCAGGGATTCCATGAATCAGAATTTCAGAGGCCACCGCCGGTTATCAGAGCAGGCGTCCGATAGTTTGGTTTCCAGACATCCCCAGTAGAGTCCGCCTCAAAGTCGCTGTCACGTCAGTGCTAAGAAGTTTGTGGGTGAGGATCATTGGAGAACTAAGTCCTGACGTGGACAATTTATTCCTATATTGACAGGATTTCTTCAGAAGTGGGCGTCCTAACGTGGACAGGTTTATTTCCCCGGATTGGTGAGGTGTGTTAGTCCTAACGTGGGCAGATTCGGGTTCTCGAAATTAGTGGAATGGGAGGTCATGATGTTGACAAAAGTGATTACTCTTTGTGTTGGTGCCCTGACATGGACAGATCAGACAAGGGTGTGAGTCCTTACATGGCCAAGATCTATTCTCTCAGCAGAAAAGATGTAGTCCCTACGCGGACATATCAAGGTGGACTCCTTACGTGGAAAGAGATGATTCCTTACGTGGAAAAAGATAGTTTCCTTACGTGGAAATGACAGCATTCCTGACGTGGAAAGATTGGAGTCCTTACGTGGACAGATTAAGAGGTGATTCCTAACGTGGAAAGAGTGGAGTCCTTACGTGGACAGATTAAGATGGCATTCCTTACGTGGAAAAATGTAGTCCTGACGCGGACAAATCGGAAGGAATTGGTTGCCTTATGTGGAAAAGTTATGTTTCCTTGCGTGGAAAACGGATAGCATTCCTTACGTGGAAAGAGGCTTGTATTCCTGACGTGGAAAGAAAGAGTGTATCCCTGACATGGAAGGGGTTTAGTTCTGATGTGGACAGACTCAAAAGAAGATTTATTCCGTACGTGGAAAAATTGGGGTCCTTACGTGGACAGATTCAAGAAAAGTTGATTCCTGACGTGGAAGAATGATGTACTCCTTACGTGGAAAGTTGAGTCCTGACGTGGACAGGTTCAGAACCAAAGTTGAATTCCTTACGTGGAAAGATTGGAGTCCTGACGCGGACATGTCAAGTGGTATTGGAGTCCTTACGTGGCTAGATTGATATAGTTCTCCTTATGTGGAAAGAAGATTGCTTCCTGACGTGGAAAGATGAAAGGGTAGTCCTGACGTGGACAGATACAGAAGAAATGATTCCTAACGTGGACAGGTGTTACTCCTAGCGTGGAAGAGTTTTATTCCTAACGTGGACGATTCAGTTTATGGAAATGCAGACAAGTTATCCCTAGCGGAGTTGCCGAGACTTTTCTGGGTTAACAGCAAGTGGAGTCCTAACGTGGACCGGTTTTAGTTGAGATTTCTTCGTATTGATGACAGACAGAGTCCTAACGTGGACAAGCAAGCAATCTGTTATGACAGAATCCTTTTCAGAACGGTGAAGACAATCCCCGGCACGGTCGCACGAGATCAGTGGGTTGCCGTAACAGTTAAATTCAGCTAATGAATGTCGTTCCCCAAGCAGTGGCGCAGTTTATTTCTGCGATTGGCAAATTTCTGGGTTCCTAGTATTCAACCGTCTCGTACCGCGAATGTCTGAAGGCTCCGGGATCTTCACCCAATCGGGTCCAAGCCGCTTGAATAGGGGCAACTGTTGCACCCTAAAATTTGCCCAACCTTATTCACTTGGTTTATGTTTCAATGTCATTAGCATTTGCATATAGAGTCATGTGCATAGTCTAATCATCTGCATAGCATAAGCATAGCAAGCCATACAACAGGGGGACCAATCATTATTCTCATCTCTAGAAGCCTATCAAGAGGTTATTATCCCAATCCAATCTCATTCAAGTCATCAGGAAAGAATTTGAAAGCAAAGAGTTCAGCAGATCAAGCCTTGAGTCCATCTCCTAGCTGAGGGTATCTGAGGGTCAACAAGAGGGTTGTGAGCTGTGAGGTGAAGGCATGGGGAGTATCTAGACATATTGGAGGACTTGGAAAGTCATTTAAAGAAGGAGATAAGTCATTGATGAGAGCACAAGAGCTATAGCTGAAGGCAGTCAACTAGGGTTTCATCTGGGTCAACCCTAGGTCAACCCTAGGTCAATTGACTGATTTAAGGGGCATTCAAGTCTAGTGGAGAGATGTGGGGTTCATCATTGGACATATAAAGAAGGATATGGAGATATGCCAAGAAGAATTCAAGAGAAATCAAGGAGAAGAGGAGCTTCTAAATTAGGGTTTCTGTGTAAAATCCCCTAGTTTAGGTCAAATTTCCAAGCAAGATAAGTCAAAATGCTAGCTTCAAATGGCTTCTTGGCCAACATGAAAATTGTAGAGGATCTCAAGACCTTTAATTTGAGTGGTGGAAGACATCAAGGAGATTTATAGAACTCAAGTTATGGTCCTTGCAAGTTACAGGTCATCTGAGGTATCTGAAATTTTGTCTGTGAAAGTGACTTGACTTCCAAGCTAGTTTTACCCCTCAAGGAGATTTCAAATGAATTTATGGTCAACATAGGATTTGTTCCTCATTGTCTTAGCTTTCTAGAATGGTGTGGCATGCCTTCATATGATGTGTGGAACTCAACTTATGGTCTTGGCAAGCAAAGGGTATTTTGGTCATTTGTGAATTACAGGTCATTTTAACCTATGTCCAAAACTCATACAAGGAGGCCTCAAATGGAAAAACTTACAACATCAAACTTGCTCCAAATGACATTTTGAGTCTATAAAGAAGGTCACAAATTGTTGGAAAAGCTCATAACATGAAGTTGCATGATTGGTCAAATTTGAACTAAAATGGCTTATAACTTAAATAAAGTCAAAGTGAAAAATGGTTTGAGAGATTTATAAATGCAAATGGGGACTTCCAATATATGATTTTGGGTCCAAAAGACATTTCAAAGACAATGGTTCAAGCACTTTTTTGAGTTTAGAAGGAAAAAGAAAAGTTATTTATGGTTACTTGCATTTGAAGAAACATAACCAAAATGGATTCAATTTGGAATGCAAGGGAAGTTGCAAGATGGTTCTAGAAGATTCATTTGAGCACTATATATTCATGAAATCAGAATTGAGCAAGGGTTGAATCCTCATTTGTGCAAAAATCTCACAAATTCTCTCTATTCTTTCTCATTGCAATTTCATCCAAATTTCTCAAAATCTTCATCAATCATCACCAATATTGATTCCACCATATTCAATCATCATCATGGACTAAAGATCAATAAAGATCTGATTGAAATTGATCCATTTTCGAGCACCATAATCATCAATATCCAAATTGCAATTTCAAGTGGATAGCAAGATCCAAGGCAAGAATCATCAAGGTTTTGCAAACAGAATCAAGCACTGAGTTAGTTGATCAAGATCCAAGCATTAGAAGCCTCAGATCCACGAGTTCAACATCCATTTCCAAGCTTTCGCATCAGGTTCAATTTCTCTCCCATAGCTTGATTTAGTTAGTTTAGCATTAGCTTGTTAGTATAATAATGATGTAGGATGTTAGTGGAACATTTCTGGTTAATTAGGAGTAGTTTAGTGATAATTCATAGCAGGTTGTTAGAACTGGTTTGACTTAGAACTCTTAGGATAGGCCATAATAATCTTAGGTTGTTAGTGCAGAATGATCTATGTGAAGTGTAGTTTAGATTAGTATAGGTTTGATTGAGAATTATGCTGATAAGTTGCAGAGCATTTTCATGGTGGCCAGAGCTTATTGCTATCGGGTTGAGAGTTATGTTGAGTTTCAAAACAAACTACCACCATAGTCTTGTAGAGGAAGAAAATTGGAGCGTTTTTCATGTTTATATCGTGTTGATCCATGGACTGTGGAGAGAGAACCGAGAGGTTGAAGTTGGTACGTGCATGTGTATCCATGGTGGAAACCCTAGCTTCATGAACACAAGGAGTAAGAAGATACAATCATGATCGTCCATTGCTTGTTGGACCGTGGACCAAAGAGCCCATCGTGTGGCTGGAGTTTAATTCTGAGTTTTGGAGGGAGTTGAGAGAGGTGACCTAAACGCACCGTTTCATTTAATGAAACGGGCGGGCCTAGGTGTTTTAATGATATCCCCACCCCCCAGTACTGAGCCCATTGTGAATTGCACGTGAAAACCCTACTGAATACACCCCCTGCTTTCTTTTTTTATTTTCATTAATTCTGACTTGTTCTGGGCCTAATACAAACTCGCTACGCGCACCCCACCATTGCTAGCCCATCCTGATTACAACTGAGCGCATCTGCTATTAGTACCCCCCCCTCTCATTTTAATTGATTTAGTTTTTTAATTCACTTTAATTTTTACCAACTTTAAAAAACCATATAAAATAGGAAATTAACTCTTTTTTAGTGGTTATTTTTTCTATATTTTCTTGGTTCTGTGTAGAAAATTGTCATTAAATAAAATTGCATTTTATTTTTTATTTGATATTTTTCCCATATTTTCTAAATAAATGACATTTTAAATAGTTTCATTTCATGCATGATTTTATTAATTTTTGTTCTATTAGATACTTTCATATTTTTTGTTCATTCTTTTTAGGTTGTTTAGATGAGATATTGAACTTGTAGAAACAATTTAGTCCCCATTTTTAGAAATTAATTTTAGGTGCTTAATGTAGGCTTGAACAACATGGATCAAACTAGGGTTTTAGGTGATGACTTAGGAGAATCAATTCATTTCCCTTAGGACTTAGGGTTTGACTAGTTTAGTTATGGGACTATAGGGGCTATGGGTAGTTATTAGATCCCTTAGAAAAAGTCAGGATTCCCCTACTGCTATTAATATACTGTATATTTGATTGACTGGTGTGGTGTGCCCTCTGGGGATTATTGCTTGCTTGCTTGGGTATTGGGATTGTCTGGGAACTTGGGAGAGCTGAAGACTTGAGGAGATGAAGACCATTGGAGATCCAGAGATTGAAGATCAACTGCCAGAGTTGGAGAGGAGGTTCTTGCTAGCGGCTGCTGAGGAGACTAGGGTTTAGGAGCTAGGCAGAGCTCTAGATTAGAAAGCTTGTTTCTCAAACATGGAATGCCTTGTCTGCATCCATCCTTTCTCTATGATTCAAAGTCTCTTTCAAATATCCACCTCCTTCCTTTGGAAGGATCAGTGAATATATTTGAAAGATAGAACTTTTGAGAGGAAACTTTCTGTTTAATGTTAACAGTTGATGAACCACCATTGGTAGGTAATTAACTGTCTAACATTCATTCACTTCACTCTTGTGACTGATTCCTCATCTTGGAGGTTTGAACTTGAAGAAAAGCCATTGCAGATAGAAGACTGATGATCAAAACCCTTACCTGAAGATCATGAAGATGGAGATTGATGCTTGTTGAAGCTCATGAATGATTGGAGATTACTTGAAGCCAGATGTTGATTCAGAGCTGCTGATGCTGTTTCTTTTGCTGATGTATTTCATTGCTGATGTATTGATTGGTTTTCCGGGCTGTATTGTTTGTTGTTTACCCTGTTGGGTTGAAAGTGAAGTCTGTTCACTTTTGCCTATTGTTTTCTAGGTTCGAGGTTGAGTGGGACTCCCTTGCCTCGCTTGTACTGTTGCATCCATGCATTTTACCGCTTTATTATATCTGTTGTTGTTTCTGTTTCTGCCTATCCCTTAGGATCTCTGTTTCCCTCTGTGCAAGAGAGGAGCATGATAGACATTAGGTCTTAACCCATGCATGATAACATTAGGTTAGTTTGTTTCCCTTCGCAACCGTAGGTTAGAGCTCTGTCTCTTCTTCCTCAAAACAAACAGAAAAACACGTAAAGATTTCAAACTCAATAAAAGACACTTCTTCCGTAAAAGAATGTGAACTCATCAAGACGTCATTTTTGTCCGCTTGGACTGTTAATCAGAACACCTTTTTCAGAAGGAATAAAATCAACCAAGACAGACTTGTGTCGTACGTGGCCCGAACTACGTTTGCTCTGATCTTCCATGCTGTGTGGAAGTACGTAGGCATAGGATGCGATATCCTAGCGAGCAATCTTCCCCTCCTTTCCCGTAGGTAGGCGAACTACGTTGACTCTGATTTCTCGTTCCAGACGGGAATACGTAGGCATGAAGTGCGATACTTTGCCGAGTCATTTTGTTTTCATTTTCTTTCCTTTTAACCCCAGACCTTTAGCGTAGATAGAATAACAATCCATACCCGAAAACAAGCGTGGATCCCGTCGAGTACGACGGACGTGAGGGGTGCTAATACCTTCCCCTTGCGTAACCGACTCCCGAACCCAGGTTTTGGTTGCGACGACCATACCTTTCCCGTGTTGTGCGAGGTTTACTCTGAGCGTTTCCTTTCCCTCCCGTGGGATAAATAACGCACGGTGGCGACTCTTCTGTTCAGCCGGCGCCGATTTTCGCAGTAGCGACAGGTGGTACAAAGGACAACTTTTGTGTACGATTTTCATTCCTGTGTAACGACATTATTTTAAGTCGCCAGCTATTTTAAAGGATATTCCTGATCTGCCCTCCAACGGATCTTTTTCTGGCTATATAAGGATTTGATGACTTGAAGAAAACATAACATGATACAATGATATATACAACGATTCAACAACGATTGAAGAATAATGAATCACAAGAATTAAACGATCTATGAAGAACTGAGCAATAATATTAAAGCACCACAATACAAAGAAAGAACATTGTTCATACTGTAAAAGTTTCTTTAAGTCATTTGAGCTATTAATAGTGTTTATATCTGCTTGTGTAGAAGCAATTCATTATAAACATTTTTGTTCAAACAGTTATTTGTAACTCCTTAAGGGACCAGTTGGGTCAGAATCCTTAAGAAGAGACAATTAGTCTTTGTTGTTAGTCATAAGCGGTTGCTAGTGCAAATTGTGATTCGTTAAGGGACCAGTTGGGTCAGAATCCTTAAGAAGAGACAATTAGTTTGTGTTGTTAGTCACCAGCGGTTACTAGTGCAGATTATGATTCCTTAAGGGACCAGTTGGGTCAGAATCCTTAAGAGACAGTTAGTCTGTGTTGTTAGTCACCATCGGTTGCTAGTGCAGTGAAATCAGTTGATTATAGTGGATTAAGTCCTTGTGTATAAGGTGAAATCACCTTGGCAGGTGGATTGGATTAGCTTTATAATTTTTAAGTAAACCAGGATATATCGTGTTTCTTTCTCTCTTGTTAGTTTATTTCTGATCTTTATTTGAGTTTCACAAAAAGCTTTCATTTTTGAAAACCCAATTCAAACCCCCCCTTTCTTGTGTTTTTTCACACCTTCATTAAGCACAACCTTACTAGCATTAGTCAATTGTGCGACAAAGGATATAAAGTTTCTTTTTCAAAAGATTGTTGCATGATTGAACACAATGATAAGAAAGGATATGTGTTTAAGGGCTTGAGGATAAACAATGTCTATATGCTTGACTTGAATGAAATATCTTTGACTAGCACTAAATGTCTTGTCACCATGAATGAAGACTCTTGGATATGGTATAGGCGCTTAGCGCATGTCAACTTTGAATTGTTAAATAAAGTAGTTTCAAAGGATCTAGTTGTCGGTCTACCCAAGATAAAATTTTCAAAAGATCACTTATGTGATGCATGTCAAATGGGGAAGCAAACGAGGATCTAATTTAAATCTAAAAATGTTGTTTCTACATTGAGACCTCTTGAACTCCTCCATATGGACCTTTTTGTGCCAAAGGATCAAAAGCTTGGGTGGAAATTACTATGATTTTGTTATTGTAGAAGACTACTCTAGATTTTGTTGGACTATTTTCTTGGTGAGTAAAAGTGATATTTTTTCAGCGTTTGAAAAGTGTTCCAAACTATCTCAAAACAAATTAAATACTATCATTGTTACTATCCGAAGCGATCATGGGGGTGATTTGAAAATCACCTCTTTGAGGAATTTTGTGATAAACATGACATTGATCATAATTATTTCGCTCCATGAACTCCTTAACAAAATGGAGTGGTGGAACTTAAAAATTGCATTTTAGAAGAACTAGGAAGAACTATGATCAATGAGAGTGGCCTTCCTAAATATTTTTGGACCGATGTTATTAGTACGTCGTGTTATGTTTTGAATAGGGTGCTTTACATCCTATTCCCAACAAAACTCCATATGAGCTTTTAAAAGGTAGGAAGCCAAATGTATCACATCTTCATATTTTTGAATGTAAATGCTTTGTCTTAAATAATAGAAAAGAAAATCTTGGCAAATTTGACTCAAAAGCATATGAAGGTATCTTTCTTGGATACTTTCAATCTAGAAAAGCATATAGAGTATACAATAAAAGGTTAATTAATATGGAAGAATATGTGCATGTTACTTTTGATGAATCTTATCCGAAAAATGTCGGGAAAGGTATTTCTTTTTCATGGTGCAAGTGTATCTTCAAAAGACATACTCAAAGACACTGAAGAAGGGACTGATCAACCTGAATCGGTGAAAGTTGAGGAGGAGGAAGATCACAACTCTGAAAAGATTGAGGAGGATCATCCAATTAGCAATGATGACCTTCCTTTGGCTTGGAAATCCTCTAAGGATCATCCAATCGACAATCTTCTTGGAGACATAGCAAAAGGAGTAACTACACGGTCTAAGATAAGTAACTTTTGTTATCACTTTGCTTTTGTCTCTCAAATTAAGCCTAAAAACTCCAAAGAGGCCTTACTCGATGAACGTTGGTTTTTATCAATGCAAGAGGAATTGAATCAATTCAAAAGAAATAAGGTTTGGGACCTTGTCCCCCCTCCACGAGGCCATCGAGTAATTAGTACTAAATGGGTATTTAGGAACAAACTAGATGAAAACAGATTAATAACTCAAAATAAGGCTCGTTTAGTGGCTCAAGGCTATAACCAAGAGGAGGGCATAAACTATGAGAAAACTTATGCTCATGTTGCCCACCTTGAGGCTATACGCCTTTTGCTAGCCTATCCTTGTTCTAAGAATTTCAAATTATATCAAATGGATATTAAGAGTGCTTTCTTAAATGGATATATTAATGAAGATGTTTATGTATCGCAACCTCCCGGTTTTGAAATTCAGGAGTACCCAAATTACATTTATAAACTTAAATGTGCTTTGTATGGTCTCAAACAAGCCCTTAAGGCTTTGTATGAGCGGCTTAGAAAATTTTTACTCGACCAAGGATACTCAAGAGGGAAGGTTGATACTACTCTCTTTATTAAGATTCAACAAAAACACTCTATTTTAGTTCAAGTTTATGTAGATGACATTATCTTAGGATCTACTAATATGCACTTGGTCAAGGAATTTTCAAAGCTAATGCATGGTGAGTTTGAGATGAGTATAATGGGAGAGCTAATCTACTTACTTGGACTTCAAATCAAACAACTCGAATAAGTAAGGTTTGTGAGCCAAACAAAATTGCTCTGAGCTACTCAAGTGCTTTGATATGGAAAACACAAAAGCTATTGATACTCCAATGCCCACAAGTGTGAACTTAGGTTGAGATGAAAATGGAAAGGTCGTCAACATAAAGAATTATAGAGGTATAATAGGTTCTCTCCTCTATCTCACTGCATCTCGACCGGATATCATATTTAGTGTTTGTATGTGTGCTAGATATCAATCACATCCCAAGAAATCACATTAAAAGCGGTAAAGCATATACTTAGATACCTATGTGGTACACCCAAGTATGGGCTTTAGTTTTCCAAGGGAAGTGATTGTAATTTGGTTGGCTATTTCGATTCTGATTTTTCCAGTTGCAAATCGGATAGGACGAGCACTAGTTAGTGAGTTGGCATAGAAAAAAGCAAGTTTATGTTGCTTTGTTAACTGTCGAGGCAGAATACATTGCAACCAGTAGTTGTTGTGCCCAAATCTTATGGCTCAAACAACAATTACTCGATTTCAATGTTAAACTTGATCGTATTCATATTTTGTGTGACAACACGAGTGCCATTAATCTGACCAAGAATCCAGTGCTATATTCATGTACCAAAGATATTGAGATTCGTCACCACTTCCTTAGGGATCATGTAGAGAAAGAAGATGTCGTATTCGAGCATGTTGGTAGTAAAAACCAATTTGTCGATATTTTTACAAAACCACTTGCGACAAAACCTTTCTTTAACATTCGTAGGGAACTTAGTGTTGTTGATATCTCGGCTCGTGTTTAAATGAAATTTTTGCATACTCTCTATCAATGCTTGTTTATATATTGATTAACCATGTTGGAAAGCTTAAGCTATATGAGGGCATTCATCTTTCATCACTATTGGAGGTACTATCGTTCATATCTATTTGCGTTATCTTGACTAAATATGTGTTTTATACTATGTTTGAAGGGCTATCTTGTTGCTTAAATGATAGTTTAGATTCCTCTCTTACTCCATATTGATGTTTTGAAATGGTATGAGCTTGCTATTTATGTTTCTGTGCATAATTCATATCATGTTTTTCTATTTTTTTTTCATTTTTCATCACCATGTGTCGACCTGTATGGGTTGTAGGTCGACTCATGGTCGTCTTAATTCAAGCATGAAAGTTTATGTCTGTCATGTGTCGACTTGAGGGTCCCTCATGCATTGATACATACTAAACATTTAAAAAATTTGAAAAATTCATTCGTATGCGTCGAAGTATAACATTCTGGAGGTTGACGCATCGCTCGTGTTTGCATTGGGTCTTGCATCTTTTCATTTGTGTCTTTACGTCTCTCACAACACTAACAACTCTCTTAACTACTCCAAAAACCCTAAATATCCTTTCCAAGGATTCTCTAAAATTAAGGATTCAAACCCAAATTGGTGAAGAATTTGGTCTTTCTACACTCTCTTATACTACTGTTACTGTTTATCTTATTCGACAAAGAAGCTTTAATGGCTACTTCAAGGGTGACTAGTAAAAGGTCGGGTAGAGCATCATCTCCTTTCTACTGAACTTGCTAAGGTATATGAAGAGGATTTTAAGAAAAGATCTATTATTAAGCAATATGTCTATTATCCTAAGGTAGCAGATAGAATGCATATTCCTAGAATTGTTGACATGTTAAACCATCAAAAGTTTAATGACTTCTCTGAATGTAGTACTAACTACAATAAGGATTTGGTTATACTATTTTACGCGGGTTTGAAAGACAAATTTACATGTTATGAGTTTTGTTGAATCACTGTGAAGATGGGCCGGCAAAGACAGAAGAGTCGCCACCGTTCGTTATTTATCCCAAAGAGAGGGAAAGGAAACGATTAGAGAAAACCAACGAAAAAGGGAAAAGACAGGTCATCGTAACCAAGTCTTGGGTTCAGGAGTCGGTTACGCAAGGGGAAGGTATGAGCACCCTTCATGTCCGTTGTACTCAACGGGATCCACGCTTGTTGTCTATCTAAAAGGGTGTTAATCTATAAGGATGGACACAAAGACAAAATAAAAGAAAAGAGACTCGATAGAGCATCGCCGCTCTATGCCTACGTATTCCCTCGTGCAACGGGAAAGTCAGAGTCAACGTAGTTTGGAAAACTACGGGTGAAGGTGGGGAAGGTTTCTCGCCAAGACATCGTCGTCTTGTGCCTACGTATCCTCGTATGGTACGAGAAATCAGAGCAAACGTAGTTCGGGCTGACACGACAACAGATCGGTGCAAGCGTTTTAACTGAGTAGGGTTAAACCTTCGTTTTAGCAGTTAGGTGTATTTCTGCTCGACCATTGGAGACTTAGGCGTTACCTGTTTGCGGTAGAACCAAGAGTTAACACACTCTTTTTGAAAATGATTTTCAATTAATCCCGAAGGATAAAAAGGTTTGATGTTTTGTTTTGTGTTTTTTATGAAGTGAATTGAGTTAAGTTTGTAACTCATGTTACACTAAAGACTATGACTTGAGAGCGAATGCGTCGCATATCACCCAAAGGGAATACACTTAACACTCTAGACGTTTGAGAGGAGGCCCCCCAAACATCATTTCCCAAGTACTTAAGGCTCGTAGTGTAAAACACTTATTATTCTTTATTATGTGTCTTAAGAGGTTATGAGATGAGAACAGAAGACACAAACTCTAAGGGGAAACTAAATCAACCCTAATGTTATCATGTAAAATGATCCTAAAGTTGGGATTGAAAGGGGGAAACTATCCTAATGTTAGCATACTTGGATTAAACACCTCATGCCTCTCCTACTCCCATCCTAAACGGAGGGACTAAGAATCTTAAGGGATCATAGCAAAAGACTAAGAAAGCACAAAGCAATTCAATCACAAAATGAAAGAAATGAAATATAAAAATGCAACATGAAATGCAAGCACGAAAGATGCGTGGATGAGATAAAATGGGAGAAGCGAGCTCCTACGACCATTACCATCAATCGTCAAAGAAAAGTGGGAGAAAAAAGTGTGGGACAGCAGCCACCACAAGCACATCCCAACCAAACAATTCTTCAAACTCAAGCAAATGATCATCACTTGAACAACATCTACAAAAGTATGCATTCAAATGGAAATCGAACCACACGTGTCGAATAATCAAGATTAAACAATCAAGAACAGCAACACATATCCAAAACAGCCCACTCAAATGCATCATATTGATCCATGAAGATTCAAAGTGAGAAGCAACCAAAACATGCTTGAAAACAACCAAATGTGGCATTCTAGTTCAGTGTTAATCGGTTAACACTATTGGTTAACCGATTAACCATTAAATATTTTTGAAAATTTTCACTGGTTAATCGGTTAACCAATTTGTATTGCAACCGGTTAATCGATTAACACTGTACCAGAAGCAGAAAAACAGCATCTCAAAAGCACTTAAAGCAATACTCCAATGTGCAATCATCCAAATGATCATGTAATCAATTATGCATGAATTTTAAACCAGAAATCAGTGATCCAATCAACATGTAAACACATTCAAACAGCAAGATCACAAATCACATGAATCAAAAACCACCAAAAATAAAAAATGAAGATCAACATGATGATTACGCAAAATAAGCTCAAAATAGCATCGGATCTAGAATTTCCAACCTACAAAGCGAAGATTTGCTTTGGTAAATGTTGATTCAACTTCAAATAAGCAGATCCAAGTAAGAAATCCAGAGGTTCTTCAAGATCCAAGTGATTTCTTGTAGTAGAAATGAAGATCCCCCAAAATTAAGCTAAACTGATCCAAATAAGCTTTTCTAGATCAACTTCCAGGTTCAGAGCCACAGTAGCACAAAAATTGAATGGAGGAATGAAGATAATAAGGATGAAGGATGAAGGTTTATCTCTAGAGTTCAATGATTCTAATGGAGAATCAAAGAATTCCAAGGTGAGGCTGTAACACCCCACTTCCCAAAACAATTAAAATAATAAAAATTATAAATATACATCAGAGTATTTCTTCCCAAGTGGGATATCACATAGCAAAACCAACATTTCCTTATAAAAAGGGTTTCTCCAAAATACAGCGGAAAATAACAAAATAGTAAAATCCAACAAAGTTTTTGATACGTTCACAGGAAATAAAATACAAGTTCAACAGAAGGCAACTAAAAACACCCAAGTCCCGTGCTACGTATCAGAGCATCCTAGACTCGACTGGCACACCATAATCCAAGTTAGCTAAGTACCTGGATTATCTGTACTTCCGGAGAAGCACAGACCACAACAACAACAAAGGGGTGAGAAAACATGATTAAAATATATTGGTAATTTAACACATGCAAATAAGGTAGTAAAACACACCAATATTCACCCCACAACACCAATCATTGAACCTACTGTTAGAATTACAATATAACATATTATAATGCAAATATGCAACTCAACACCAAGCATGCGGTACCGACTCATTGGTTCATTCAATTGAACCCTGGACAAATCACTTACGCTCCTACTGAGATATGATCTATCCCCGACAGATCACTTACGCTCCTACTGAGATATGATCTATCCCCGACAGATCACTTACGCTCCTACTGAGATATGATCTATCCCCACCATTCTCCACAAAGGAGTACGGATGAATCACATACACTCCTCCTGAGCAATGATTCATCCCACCAAACACCATGATATGTACGACACCAATGCACGACAAACAAACTCAAGCACACTAAGTGCACACGATCCTCCTGATCACATCACCACATATCATATATATTACACCACAAATAAACACAAGCACACTAAGTGCACAACAATTAAACTCAAGTAAATAATCAATAAATCATTTCAATCGATCCATGGTTTAGTTACTATTTAATTAAACAATGACTCCCCAAAAATATTGGATATAAAAATATTTGGAAAATAACTATATTATGTATACCATGTTATAGATCTATTCAATAGCTTTCCAACGCTTCGAACGGGGACTAAATCCGACTTACGGATCAAAAGTTATGGCCAAAATCGTCAAAATAGAAAATTCACCAATATACAGCTTTGAGTCGACCGCTGGGTCGGCGCATAACAAACAGACGCGAAATCCAGAAAAACGCAAACAGTATGCGTCGACCGCTGCGACGCATGAGTCGACGCATGCAGCGCATAATGCAGAAAATTCTGTGTTTTCCACTGTTGGAGGCCTTCCGGACCTCCGATTTCAATTCCGTAAAAAGCCCCGGTTTCAGAATTCGAAATCCTACCATAATATGACAATTATAACAACCCAAAACACATTTTTAAAGATCATATCATCATATATCATATAACCATACTTTTCAAAACCATGGAATTTAGGGGTTTCTATCCTAAATGTGATCCTACCCATCATACACTGTTACACTATCACAATGATCATACGAAAACCCACCCTTACTGTCCAGAACTGTTATCCTGCTCAAATTCAAGCATATTTCTCCACTTCTATCTATTGTCCTCTCGATACTACAACCAATACACAGTATCCTATCAATTTCTACTAGTTTTAACTTCAGAACCCACACTGATGTTCATCATCAGAACTATCAGAGTTACTCAAAACTCCACCCAAATTTACAACAACAATGGATGCACCAAATTCTACAATATCATACACCAAATTCACCCATATCAACAGCAACAACAATTATAAACACCAATTCACCAATTCATCAACATACAGGTCATATTCATCAAAATCCCTACGGGGTTAAGGAATCCCCTCTACCCAATTCATGTAATTACCAACCCCAATCAGTTTCTCCCCCCTTACCTGGATAATTGTTTTGATCGGTGAAGAGTCCTCCCAAGATTTGATAGCCTTGACCTTCTCTCTTCTCCTTCGTTCTTCGCTCTTTTCCCAATTCCCTCTTCTCCCGTTCTATCGTGTCTTCTCACTCCCCTCTTTCTAACTCCCTAATAACCCCTCACCTCCTATTTCCTTTTTAATTTCTAATCCCAAATAGTAATAATAATAATAAAATAATATCACTAATAATACTAATAAAATAAATAGCATTATAATATACATAATATTATTAATAATAATATTAGTTCACCAAAATCATAACGTTAATAATATTAGTAATAATATTCCACCAATAATATTACTAATAATAATAATAATAATAATAATAATAATAATAATAATAATAATAATAATAATACCACCAATATTATTATAATCTATTATATTATTATATCCACACCAATTCACCACCAATAATCCTCCTATACCAAGGACACTCACCCACCATAATCAAACACACCCCCACCAAAGGGCACACCAAACAAAATAACACCAAAAATATTAAATAATTAAGATGGGTGTTACAAGAGCTCTAATGGAGTTTTGGAGATTGAAAAGTTGAGAGCAAAATTCAAAGAGTGAGGTTGAATTCTGAAAATGAAATGGAATTATGAGGATTGGTTGTGTGAGTTTTGGAGCAAATCATTTAAATATGCTTTAGGTTAGGAGTAAAATGGTGGTTTGGAGTGTGGTTATGAAAATTGGAATGGGATTAGGAGTGGGAAATTAGGGGGAATTTGAATTAATTTGAAAACTAATCAAAATTCAAAGTGGTTCTAGATCCTTCTTCTGGTGTAAAATCAACTTCACAAGTGATCAAAATGGACCCCAAAGTGGCACACTTGAAAAACTCACGTGAAGAGGCAAATTTTTCCTTGGTTAATCGATTAACACCCTTGAAAATTCAAATTTGGTCTGATTTTTCTATGCTTAACCGGTTAACCATATTGGTTAATCGGTTAACACCTTGAAAATTTGAATTTTGGCGCCTTTTGGAGGGAAAAGTGCACATCCGCCTGTTTTCATCCGTTTTAAGCCCTGTCCAGTCTCTGAAACTTGCTTTCGAATATCAAAAACTGTGAGAATGCCTGAGATAGCTTGAATGTTGCCTCCTGAGCTACAAATTATCCTGCAAAATAAAAATAAAATCGGCCACTCGATCGCCGGGTAAAATAAATGTTAGAGCTCTTGATGCTCGCTGTTTGGACCCTTGCACTAAAAGCAAACTCTGAGCCACAGGAAAACCTTGATTCCATTCCTCGAGAACAAATGCTATGATATGCAGAAATGCAAAAATGAAAAGAAAACATAAGCCAAGTACGAGAACTGGTTGGTCAAATTTTGGGGTACAACAGCTGCCCCTATTCAAACGACTTGGACCTGAAGGGATTAAAAGCGAACAAATTTCAAACATTCAAGGTAGAAGACGGTTGAATACCAAAGAACCCGGAAATTTTCCAACCGCAAAAGTAACTGCAAACTTATTTACTGGAGTAAAATAACCCGAGATAACTGTATCTGATAACCGCAACCATAATAAGCTAACTGATTACCAATTAGAAAACCTCGACACGTAGTCGAAAGAGACATCTGCTAACACTCAGGCAACAACACTAAGTCGGTAAGATCATTTGATTTCAACCATCAGGCATCTGTTAAGCAAACCATACATCGAACTTGAAGGCCGACTCAACATGAAGTTGAGAACCTCTGCTAACCAGCAGGCATTCGCTAAATAAAAGCGAGCATCGCACCCAAAGGCCGGGTCAACACGAAGTTGAGATCATCTGCTAACCCGAGCAGGCATCGAACTGGAAGGCCGGCTCAACGTGAAGTTGAGAACATCTGCTAATCCAAGCAGGCATCGAACCCGAAGGCCGACTCAACACGAAGTTGAGAACATCTGCTAATCCAAGAAGGCATCGAACCCGAAGGCCGGCTCAACACGAAGTTCGAATCATCTACTAACAAGCAGGCATTCGCTAAATAAAAGCCAGCATCGAACCAGAAGGTCGGCTCAACACGAAGTTGAGAACTTCTGCTAATCCAAGCAGGCATCGAACCCGAAGGTCGGCTCATTACGAAGTTGAGAGGAGAATCTACCGATTCATAATCTGAAATAGAACTCCGCTGGGGAAAGAGAAACTTAAACAAGCAAACTCTGTTGGGGAACAAATGGTAAGATAAACACATATGTCAATGATTTTGCTAGAGGTCTGAATACCACATAGGCTCAAGAAAAACACCAATACAGTCTGGGGTCTCGATACCACAAAGGCTAAACGAACCGTCATTGTCTACTGTAGACACATTGAAAATAAGAGGTAACAAACTGGCTTATGTTTCAAATGCATATGTTTGAATATGGCGTAATGCTCCATACGAAATGGAAATGTTATGCGTTTGGAGGATGCCATGCATAATGCATCATGCAAAAGAACCACTCCAGCAAAATAAATGCTGAAGAGACGAAAGCAACCCTGCCGGGGAAAAATAGGATATGCCAATTACGATTAGACTTATGCTGGGAATAACAAGCTCTGGATGGCCTCCAAGAAAAGAAGTGTTTTAGGCAATACTACTCTGACGAGAACAAAAATCCACTCTGCTAGGGATCAACTCAAATTCTGTTGAGGAAAACGCCCTAAATGGCCTACCCGAGTACCACTCTTCTGGGAAACAAAAGACTTGGCTGGGAACAGGGCATCCAACTGCGGAGATCATCTCAACTCTATTGGGGAAATTAGCCCTGGGTGGCCTCCTAGAACACGACTCTACCAGAGAGTAGGCCAACTGCTGGGGGATACCTCTACTCTGCCATAGATTTCACTCTGCTAGGGATATTAAATCCAAACCGCTAGGGTTCAACGAATAAGATTTACTGGGAATCCGTCCCAAACTCTCTCTGTTGAGGATGAGAAACAACCTACTCCAACAACTCCGCTAGAGATTACTCAATGAAGGAATCAACATCGACCTCTGCTTGGGGAATGAGTCAACGACCTAGACCCTGAGGGGAAAGGAGTCAAAGACTTGGACTCTGTGGGGAACCGGAACTCTGAATCCGCTCCACTGCTGGGGATAATCCCAAATTTGTCGGGTGAAGAGAACTTCAATATCAACCTGCTGGGGGATAAGCGCATACATTTGATCTGTTGGGGAAAGGTGTACACGCTCAAACTGCATGAGGGATATCAATCTCGACTCTCTAGGGACAACTTTACTCTGCTGAGGAAGTCAAACTTGAATTGCTAATGAAAACTCTGATCACATGCAGTCTCAGACCTGCTGGGGAGGGGTTACATATCCTCCTCCTAGGAATAACATAGCACGCACTTGGACCACTGAGACTAGGTGCACAAACTCCACCCGCTGAGGAAATAATGCGTACATACAGTCTGCTTTCTGTGGGGATAATGGTAATCCTACCCAGGATACACCTTTGGATTTTTCCCCAAGAATAAACCCTGCAAATGAACAAACAAACAAGATATCCTGCACAACTATCTCGGTCATCATCTGTGACGTTGTTCAAGCAAATCAAAGTTTTAATGATTATCAGGGAAGCCCACAAGTTTATGTATGCAAAGTTTTATCAAAAACATCAGGCGTTTTTTGCAAACAAAACAGTAAAAGCTAAAGCAAGAACAACAATTTATTGAATAATGTATACTTCATTGATAAGTGGCCTGTGAATAGGTAGATTTTACAACATATGCAACTCCTGAAAAGAGAAAGCTGCGCAAAAATTTATAGAAATGCACAAAGATATACAAAATGTCGGCAATATGGTACAGACAACCACCATGTGTCGATTCATCTATGACTTGCATGACTTTGATGCTTTTCCAATGCTTCATCCTCTGAAGAGACTGATTTGAATGGATGGCCCTCGGATCCTCCCATAATCCACTATGCTCTGAACATCAATACGCAGACCGCAGTCATTTGCTTTTCAAATCCCTAATTTTTGCCTGAATCACCCTCGCGGGTTTTCGATTCACCGAGATACCCATTTTTGCCAAAGTCACCTTTTCAGGTTTTCAACTTTGCGGGTTTACATCTTTTCCTTTTTTATCCCTAACTTTTTCCCGAACCCATTCTTTTTATGGTTCGTCGGGATGCCCCATTTTTGCCTGGATATCCTTTTTCTTTCCAGCAGGTCTCTTTAAGCAAAGTATTTTTTAACTGCGTCTGTGTTCACAGGGGATGTGAAATCTTCACCATCCATGGTTGACAATATTAAGGCTCCTTCTGAAAAGACTTTCTTTATGACATATGGACCTTCATAATTAGGAGTCCATTTGCCCCTGTGATCTGTCTGTGGAGGGAGAATCTTCTTCAACACTAAATTACCTACCTGAAAGCTCCGAGGGAGCACCTTTTTATTAAAATCTTTCTTCATCCTGCTTTGATACAAACGACCATATGCAATGGACGCTAATCTTTTCGCGTTCAATAAGCTGAGCTGATTCAATCGATTTCTCACCCATTCTGCCTCATCAAGTTTGACGTCAACCAGAACTCTCAAAGAAGGAATCTCGACTTCCAATGGTAGTAAAGCTTCCATACCATACACTAGCAAGAAATGGGTTACCCTAGTTGAAGTACGTATCGAAGTACGATATCCGTGCAACGCAAAGGGCAACATCTCGTGCCAATATTTTTAGTCACAACCATCTTCTGCACAATCTTCTTTATATTCTTATTGGCCGCTTCGACAGTGCCATTCATCTTCGGACGATAGGGAGAATAATTGTGATGCTCAATCTTGAAACTCTGGCACAGTTCCTTCATCATCTTGTTATTCAAATTTGAACCATTATCAGTAATGATTCTCTCGGGCACTCCGTAACGACAGATGATGTCCTTCTTGATAAACCAGGCTACGACTTGTTTGGTGACGTTGGCATAGGAAGCTGCTTCAACCCACTTAGTGAAATAATCAATTGCCACTAAGATGAAGCGATGTCCATTGGATGCGGTGGCTCAATCTTGCCAATCATATCAATGCCTCACATGGAAAAGGGCCAAGGAGACATCATGACATTCAAAGGACTTGGTGGCACATGAATCTTATCGGCATAAATCCGGCATTTATAGCCTTTCTTTGCATACTTGAAGCAATCAGACTCCATAGTCAACCAATAATACCCTGCCCTCAACAACTTTCGAGACATGGCATGCCCTCCTACGTGTGTACCAAAGGCACCTTTGTGGACCTCTTCCATAAGCAAACCTGCTTCTTTTTCGTCCACGCATCTCAACAGAACTAATTCAAAATTTCTCCGGTAGAGTACATGTTGTACCCCAAAATTTGCTCAACCTTTTCTTTACTTGGTTTATGTTTCATTTCATTTCATTTGGTTCTAGCATTTGCATTGCATAACATATTTCATTGAACAGGGGATCAAGGGGTTGTGCGTAGCAAGAGAAGTCTTCTCAGAGTGTTGAGCCTAAGCAAGGGTTGTTACTCAAGCATGAATGGTCATCAGGACATCTTGAAGTGGTTATTAGCCTTGTGAAAGAATAGGTGGATGTGTGTGGGTCAGCTCCTAACTTGGAGGCCATTTGAAAAGCATCAGAGGATTGTGAAGTCATGATTATGGGTGTGAGATGTTGAGAGAGCTCATTGAGTGCTTTGAGAGCCATTTGGAGCTTATTCAAGTTGTTGTGTGAAGTGGAACAAGCCCCAGTCAAAAGTGTGTCATCTAGGGTTTTCATCTGGTAAATCCTCAGTCAATTGTGAAATTAAAGGAGATTGAAACTCAATTCAAAGTCTCTATGATCATGGGATGTTGTGTTAAGATACATGAGATATCATTTCAAGATCAATTCATCAAGGATCAAGAGTGTGAGAAGTTACTAAATTAGGGTTCTTAGGGTAAAATCCCCTATTTAGTGCCTGACTTCAAGACTACCTACCTCAAGATACAAGTCTCATCTCAACTTTTGGCCAACATGGAACTTGTATAGAATTTTCTTAGATTTCTTTTGAGTACTAGAATTCCTTGATTGGATTTATAGAACTCAAGTTATGATTCAGACATGTTACAGGTCATCAGATGAATGTGATTTTGGTCAACAAACGTCAACCAACGTCCAAGCCATTTATGACCTAGAAGGGTGTTTCTCTTCAACTTTTGGCCAACATGAAAGTTGTAGGGAATGGTCATAACTTTCCAAAGAGTACTATAAGTCTTTCATCTGATTTGTAGAACTCAAGTTATGAGGGTTACAAGTCAGGGGTATTTTGGGAAAGTAAGATTATAGGTCATAAAATTATAGGTCCATTTCACCAACTTGCACACTTCAAATGGAATTCTTTTCAACATGAAACTTGCTCCAAATAGGGCCATTTGCATTACCAAATCATCTCTTGTCATGGTTGGAGCTTGGATTGAAGATTGGATGTTTGAATTTTTCATAAAGAAGGCTTAAAATGAGAAATTGGAATTTAATTGATTTGAAACTTTCTCAAGGCACATTTATGCATTTTTTGAGTGCAAATAAGGTTCTAAAGACATTTCCATTTTCACATTTGCAATTTGAGGTCTTTAAATTGGTCATTTTCATGGTTTCTTCATCTTGAAGTAACAAGTTGGAAATCCACCATAAGATTAAAACAAGGCTTAATTCTTGGCCCTTTGATCAGCTCAAGCCATTTGGAATTGATTTGAAAGAGAATCAAGGTTGGTGCATTGGAAAAATACACGTATGGCAAGTGGAAAAAGTGTGAAAAATTTGATTTATGAATTGGGCTTTAGGGCATGAATTGAAGCATCATTTTCATCTGAACCCAACATATAAGAGGCTAGGAAACTTCCCAGACCTAGAGAGCTCGTTTTGGTGGTGAATTGGCAGAAATAGCAAGTTAGAAAGTGAGAGCAAGTGGAAAATCGGTTTTGGATCTACACACCATTGCAAGCAAAATTGAGTTGATCAAAAGCTTCCTTAAGGCATTTGGAACGTTTCTAGGTGGTTTGTTTAAAGAATCAGCCATAGACAAGACCCAGTGGAGGTGTTCCACTAGGTAAATTCAAAATCACCATATCTCTCATTTTAAGCCTTGATTCTGTGCCATTATTGCATACTTGAGACGTATAAACAATGTAGATCGTTAATGTATAAAATGAACTGGCATTTGGTGTGTTTTCAGTTTGATGCATAATTCTTGTTGTTTGAATTTTGGCTCATTCTTGAGTTCTTAGAGCAAATGAAGCGTGGATTTGAACTCCTTGTGAGTTGTAGATGCGTTCTGGACATTTTGGTGGGCTAATTTTAAGCTTTTCAGTTTTTGCTCATTTTGCATTTGTCTTCGATTTGGTTTATTTGTTACTCAAAAGTGAAAACAAAGGTTGGATTCGAGTTCCTCTTGTTGAGAGGATGAATTTGCACTATAATTTTGTTAATTTTGGTTGAGTTTTCATGCCTGTGGTTTTCTGAACTTTTTCACGGTGGCTGGGTGACCGGAGAAGATGACCGGAAGGGATCTCCGGCCACCCCTTTGTTTTTCTGGTTTTGGTTGACTCCCATTGAAGGAGATGATGTCCATGCCGTTGGATCAGTTGACCTTTGTGTTGAACGCTTGTGATTAGGACGTATGCCATGCTCCTTTTGACCAGATGCACATGATTAAGTTTGAATTTCATTTAATTTGTTGGCACGCTAATGTCCTTGTGATGTGCATACTGAATGATCAGGTGGTTCTGATTAATTTCCACGCTGGTCCACATGTTGACCAGCCCTGATGGATTATTAATCTGACCTAATTCTGTTTGGGCGCCTTGGGCCCCATATGCTATGCGCACCCCCTTTCTGGCCCAGTCCACTTTTTCAACTGCTTTTTCTTGCTATTTACACTGTGGTTTTAATTGTTTTTATTTTATTTTCATTTCTTTTTTTTTTTTTGGTTTATTTTCTTGTTTCAATTTGATTCATTTAAATGACTTCTCCAATTGATAAAATTCTCAAAAAAATTATGTTTTAAACTCCTTGGAGTGTCCTTTATTTTATAGAATTTTTTATTTTAATTTTCATTTAAAAATGAATTAATTAATTGGAGAGGTTTTATTTGAATTAAATTATGACATTGTGGTTTCTTTTAATTGTTTCTTCATTTTCCTTTTGGTACAATGAGTGAAAATTGTTCCTCAAACTCTTGATGAGTTGAACAATTTTTGAGGACAAATTTGCCCCTGGTTGGTTGACTTTAGGATTGACTTTTGTTGCTTTCCTTTTGACCCTCGATTCTCTCATTTCAAAGTGGTACATCTTGAATTCAATTTTCTTTTGATGGTGCTTTGAGGGGATATGGACCTTGTGCCCTTGGCTTCTGTTTGCCAACTTGTTTGGCTATCTTGTGCATTTTATTTGGTAATTGTTGAGCCTTTTTCCTAATTTTAAGATGACTTGCAAGTCAAGTCACCTCCAAGGGAGGTGAAGGTGAGAAAAACACTTAGAAGGGGGGGGTTGAATAAGAGTTTTAAGAAATATGGCAATAAAAAAAACTCAATATTTTTATCCTGGTTCGTTGAACTCAACTACTCCAGTCCACCTTATCAAAGATGATTTGCATTTCTCCACAAGGACTTAATCCACTATTAATCAACTGATTACAATAGTAAGCACTAAGAACAATTGTCTTAGTCTTCTCAAGAACTACTGACCACACCTTGGTCTTCTTAAGGAACTTCTTACAAATTAATGTAAACTAACAAGTGTTTGAATGCTTCTAATAAGCTGTATCACAACTGTGATATTTACACTTAAGATTAAGTACAACAAAAACTATACAGTTTTATGAAAGATCAAATGAGTAAGATCTTTGTAAGTTTTTCACTTTGATGAATCAAGCGTGTATTTCTTTCTGAGTGAACTAGCAATAAGCAAGTGATGACCAGGAAATTAGCAGCTTCAAAATGTTGTAGAAGTTCTCCTTTTATAGCTTTTCCAACATGCTTTGAGTGATGTGCAACTGAATATAATATTAGGATATAAGACTTTTCATTACCAAAAAGTATGGGCAGAGATATGCTTTCTACAGGAAAAGTAAGGTTGTAGAAGCCTTGGGGTTTGCACCACGTCACTTCTTTGGACAAAATAGCCGTTGGTTACTTTGGAAGTAGCACCACGTCCAATCAAGTTTACAGCTTCTTCAACAAGCTTCCTTCAGGATGAAGTCTTCATAATCTGCACTTCATAACTTGTAGCAAGCTTAAAGGTATGAAATACTTTAAGATGATCAGAGATAAAATGAATGAGATGTTTAGAGCCTTGATAGATGATCAGATCTGAATATATCAGAGTCTCAATCTTGATCAGAGTCTTCATCAGAGTATGCAGTAGTATGTGCTTGAGCGTGAATATTAATGATAAGAGTCTGATTATCAGAGCCTCTGTTCTTGCAGTGAAAAGAACTTCAAAGTCTGATTATATCAAAGCTTTCAACTCTTTGTATACTTCTTTCATTAACGCTTCAGATCATTCTGTAGCTTCTGCTTCAGATCCTTCTGGCAGCGCTTCAGAATCTTCTGATAATCTTGCATCTGATGCTTCAGAGCTTTGCATAGTTTCTTGTACTTATGTATTTTGCTTCTTTAAGAGTATTTAATTTTATACCTGAAACAATAATACTGGAACAAATTTTAGAGTATATATTTTCTTAATACAAAATTCCATAAAAGTTATCATCAAAACATAGAGATATAAGAAACACCAATCTGTGTTCTAACAGGAGGTTCCCACACACATCTTGACCTAGTTTAACTTGGATATGATAATTTTTGATCCCTTGAGCTTTCAATGCCTTGTAATTCATGTTGTCAACATGTTAAGGATGTTTTTGGTTCAATTTTAGATCATGACAATTCTTTTTTCTTGCTCATTTGTGTTCATCTTTTGAGTCTTTCAATTAGGGTTCCTTGTGGAGCTTTCTTGCCTTTCCTTTGTGCATATACTTGTTTTCTTTTGTGATTTGTTTATTTTTACATTTGTGCACTCTCTCCTCATCCTCCATTCTGTCCCATGACTTTGGAATGTTATTTAAGGTAGCTTGGTCCCTCCTGAGGAGGAACTTGAAGCTTACCTAAAGTAATGAATCCATGAGGACTCTTAGTGACTTTGTCACACTTGTTTGCTTGCTTTTGGTGCATCTCTCTCTCTCTCTTCCCTCTTTGCATTCTCATGTGCATGCTTGGTTGAGATGGGCTTGTGGTGGCCACTTCCCCACACATGTTTTCCTCCCAATTTCATTCTATGTGTTCTTACTTATGCATTCCATGTATGCATTCTCTTCTTTGCTTGTCTTATTTTGTTCTTTCTTCTTCTTTTGTCTTCCTTCCCTTAGGATTTCTAATCTCTATTGTGTATGAGAGGTTATGATAGACATTAGGTTTCTAACCATGCATGATAACATTAGGTAGTCCCCTTTTGAATCCCAACTTTAGGTCCACTTTGCATGATAAATTTTAGGATTGATTAGTCTCCCATTAGTTTTCCCTTTCTCTTCTCATCTTCAAACATTCATAAAGCACTTAATAAAGGATGACAATTGTTGTACGCTACGAGCCTTAAGCCATTTGGGAAATGATGATTGGTTGGTTGCCTCTCAATTATCTATAATGTTAGTGTATGTCCTTTGGACGATATACGACGCATTCACTCCTAGATCATAGTCTTTAGTGCAACATGAGTTACAAACCAAGTTCAAAACATTTCTTCTCTAAAAAACACAAAAATACTTCAAACCTTTTTCACCCTTTGGGGTCTTAATTAGGAAAATCTTTTTTTTCATAAACAAGAGTGTTGTTAACTTTCAGTCCTATCGCAAACGGTAACGCCTAAGTCTCCAATGGTCGAGCTGCATACACCAAACTGCTAGAACTGTTTGCTAACCCTACTCGGGTAAAACATTTGAACCAACCTGTGGTCGTGTTAGCCCGGTCTACGTTTGCTCTGATCTTTCATACCAGATGAAAGTACGTAGGAATAAGACGCGACGTCTTAGCGAGCAACCTTTTCCCCCTTCTTTAGCCGTAGTTAGTCGAACTACGTTGACTCTGACTTTCCCATTGCACGAGGGAGTACGTAGGCACAGAGCGGCGATGCTCTGCCGAGTCAGTCCTTTTTTATTTTTCTCTTTTGTCCATAAGCCTTTAGCGTAGATAGTTTACACACCCTTTTAGCTAGACAACACATGCGTGAATCCCGTCGAGTACGAAGGACGTGAGGGGTGCTCATACCTTCCCCTTGCGTAACCGACTCCCGAACCTAGGACTTGGTTGCGATGACCTCGTCTTTTCCCGTTTTCGTTAGGTTTTTTTCCGATCGTTTCCTTTCCCTTCTTTGGGATAAATAACGATAGGTGGCGAATCTGTTAGTCATTGCCGGCCTCTTTTTTTCGCAGTAGCGATAGCTGGCGACTCTGCTGGGGACAGGAATATCCCCTATGCGTGTCAATCCTAGCGCTTTCATGTTTATTTTTGGGTGTTGTATATATGTGCTTTATTTATGTTTCTTGCATTTATTTTTAGCATCATATATCATTATTGTTGTGCTGTGGGGAGGGAAGTTCCATTGAGTGATAAGCCGGACCTGGGCTTGAGTACAAACTTAGTATTAGAAGCGAAAAGTAGTGGTGAACCTGTATGTTAGGCATGCACCAGTTCCCACAAAATTTGCGCTCAAACGAGATTCTCTTTGATGACTTTCTTTCCAGCCCAGTGGACTGTTGAGAGGATTTCAGATTTGAGGGTTATCGACTCTGGGGACCGATCATCTGTGATTCAGCTA
Source organism: Lathyrus sativus (assembly GCA_963859935.3). NCBI lineage: Eukaryota > Viridiplantae > Streptophyta > Magnoliopsida > Fabales > Fabaceae > Lathyrus > Lathyrus sativus. The sequence continues at coordinate 234,698,410 of OZ012737.1, forward strand.
AGTGAGGCCTCTTCGCGAGATGATGATGCCAAAAATGGTAAACGTATAATCATTTTTCGAAAGTCTATGACGCTGATGAACGCATAGGATGTCGAACCTTTGTCTGTGGATAGGTCCATACCTGTGAGAGGGATTGGGTTATGCAGGAAACCTTGGCTTTCAGAATACCCGGTTCTTTTCAGTGTGAATCTGTTTATCAGTGGGTCCTGTTATCGGTACTTTGTTCTTGCTAAGGCGAAGCGCTGGTTCTTCTCGACCAACAGCACAGTAGTCTTGATCCCCTGTTTGCATGTGCATTTTCATTTGCATTTCATTAACATGTGTTTATGTTGCAGGTGTATATTTCCTCTTTGATTCTGGTGATTTTGTTCCCTTTTTGTTGACATGGAGCTCTTGAGGAGGACCCTGGCCTACAAGTTTCCTACGCCTGATATTAGAACTCTGCGAAGTTTAATTTCTCTAGCTGATAAGATGGTCATGGAGGATTTCAGAGAGTCTTATGGGAGGCTTTTGAATGTTGTTTGCAAACCTTCTTTGGTTGAATTGAATGGCCTTCAGACATTGCTTCAATTCTATGATCCTCAGTTGCGAGGCTTCACCTTTCAGAGTTTTGTTTTGGCGCCTACATTGGAAGAGTATTCTGATATGTTGGAAGTACCTATTCTGAACCATATACCATTCTATCATGTTGAGGGAGAGCCAGATTTCACTGAACTTGCCAAGGCTTTACATTTGGATGTCTCTGAGTTGAAAGGAAAGTTAGCTAGTAGGAATGGAATGTTTGGGTTTCCGTTACCTTTTCTTGCGAACAAGGCTCAACAGTTTGTTAAGAAAGGTTGTTAGGTGATATTCAGTGCTATATTGGCCCTATGTATCTATGGCATTCTTTTATTCCCGAACATCCAAGATTTTGTAAATGTGGATGCATTCCGTATGTTTGCTTCGAAGAACCCCATACCTACTCTGTTGGGCGATGTTTATCATTCCGTACATTACAAGAACGAGAACAGGAGAGGGAAAAGTGTATCTTGTTGCGCACCTTTATTCTATATGTGGTTCAGGAGTCACCTTCCTAAGACTGGTTCGTTCTCTGCTACTGCTGGTACTTCGGAATGGTCCGAGCACTTGATGAGTTTGTCTGTCGAGGACATTGTTTGGTTTGATAGGGATGTATTGGGCATTGAGATTATCTATAGTTGTGGAAGCTTTCCTAATGTCCCGTTGGTCGGAAGGAAAGGTTGCATAAATTATAACCTGACCATTGCTATTAGACTGTTTGGGTATGCACTGAGAGGTCCTCCGAAGGATGAAGAGATACAGGAATCTCTATATCTCACTGGTCTGTTGGAGGGGGATACTTTAGCTAGGGTTGAACATGCCTGGAGTAATGTCCACAGGAGAGGAAAGGTTGCCTTGGGAAAGAGTAACAGTCAAGCATACGCTCCCTATTTGGTTTGGATTCAGAGCAGAGCTAAAGAGTTGATGATGCCATATCCGTCTATTCAGCCTGTGCATCCTCTTGAGATTGCAGAGCCTACCATAGTAGATGTCCAGAAGTATAATCAGGTTCTGTCTGAGAAGGAAGAATTGAAAAAAGCTAATGAAGAATTGGAGAAAGAGATTATCCAGCTTCGCAATGAGAAGATAGATGCAGTTCATTCTTTCAGAAGACAAACCGAGCTTGTGAACAAACTGGGTACGGACCTGACTAAGGAGACTAATGACAGAGAGCGCACAGGCCGAGATTTGAATGCCGCTTACAGCGTCCTTGCCACCAAGAAGGGAGAGTTGGATAAGGCTTACATGAGGATCTCCAAGTTCAAATCAATATGGAATGCCACACTCACTAACTACAAGGAGCGCGAAGACCGGTTAAAACTTCAGATCAGCAAGCTAAAGGCTCAACTTAATGCCAAAGATGGGGAAATTGCAGCAGAAGCATCACTTAGACAAGACAGCGAATACAGGTTGAATGAAGCGATCACGAACTTGAAAGATCTCAGGTTGAGGGCTAACTCCAAGAGACGCAGGCATGAAGAAGCTTCGGGGGACCACATCGATAGCCTATGACATACTGTCATCCAGGAGGATTTGCTTATTCAGGGGCTACTTGCTAGACCTGATCATCCTGAGACATTGAGGCTGTTAGAGGATTTCCGATCACATCATCCTGCTTGACCTGTTCTGTTTATTTCTGTTGTAGTTTTTGCTGTTTATTTTCTTGTATTGACCATCGCCAGGCTTGTTGGCCGAGGTATTTTCCTTATTTGTACTCACCTGTAGTTTGTACATTGCTTGATGGTTTTTTGATTTATATACGAGGAGTTGGTATTTTATGCTTGTCAGTAGAGTTCTCCATTGTCATGTTTTTCCTGGAAACTAGAATCGAGGGGGAAATGTCCCTATTGCATAAATACATGTCTGCATTTTAGCATGTTTCTCGCATTTACAGATGCATCGGAACTGTTAACCTTATCTTGTTTCTTGTGCCACTAGTGTTTCAGGATTGCAAATCAGATAACTCACCGCTACGGTACCAGAGGAAACCAGAAAAGACTGATGGATCAAATACAGGTAGAAATGCAAGAGATGAGAGATCGTATGGCACAACTGATGGAGGTCATGCAAGGGGTTGCTAGTGGCCAGGCGCAACTTCAAACTTTGGTGCAACCTCTGATTGCACGGGTTGATAATGATGGGGTGTTACACAGTAGGATTGCTTCTAACCCTCTTCGTATAGAAACTCCTCGTGCGGACAATTCTATGCCAACTTTAGTCATCCCTACTGCTGGAGGGGGTGGTCACGCTGATGGTGTTAGAAATACGGCAGGTTTTAATCATGTTGGTTTTGCTAATGGTGGTAATGGTAATGGAAACGGCTTTGGCCTCGACACCACAGGTGTTGTATAGGGTAGCATGGACCATACATGGAATGAGGATAGGCAGGAGGATTTGTTCTCGCCAAGATTTATAAATGCTAAAGTACCTTCTGAGGCCGATAGAAGGATTAAGATGATTGAAGAGAAGATGAGATCTCTTGAATGCCAAAATTCTATCGGGCTAGATATGTCTAACCTGGGGCTGATCCCAGGCTTGAGAGTGCCTCACAAATTCAAAGTGCCTGACTTCAATAAGTATAAAGGCACTACTTGCCCAAGGGTTCACCTGCGCTCGTACTATAGAAAGATGTCCGCGTACTCGGACGATGAAAAACTCTTGATGCACTTTTTCCAGGACAGCCTGTTCGGTCCCTCTTTGGAATGGTACATGGGGCTGGAGCCCACTAACGTCCGCAGCTAGAAAGACCTAGCCGAAGCTTTCGTAAGGCACTATCAGTACAACAGTGACCTTGCACCAAATAGAGTCCAGTTGCAGAATCTTTCCCAAAAGAATAACGAATGCTTTAAAGAATACGCCTAGAGGTGGCGAGAGCTTGCTGCCAGGGTACAGCCACCGATGGTAGAAAGGGAGCTTGTAGACATGTTTGTTGCTACTTTACCAGGGGTGTATTATGAAAAACTAATTAGCAGTATGTCGGGAAGTTTTTCAGACTTGATAATCACCGGTGAAAGGGTGGAAAATGGCATCAAGCTCGGAAAGATTCAGGCGGGAGAGGTACCCTCAGCTGGAGGAGGAGGGAAGAAGGTATTTGGAAACAAGAAGCGTGAAGGTGACATTAACTCAGTGAAAAGTTCTAGAGGAAGAGGAAGGGGTCAGCCACAAAACCAATATCGCCAACAGCAAGTTGCCAGTGTCACTATTCCTGTGCAACCATAACAACAACAACAACAAAGGCAGTATCAGCCACAACAACAAAATCAACAAGGTTATAGGAGGTTTCCTGATAGGGCCAGGCCGAATAGAGTATTTGACACTCCACCGATGCCCTACTCTCAAGTGCTTCAGAATTTATTACAGCTGCAATTGATTCAGAAAAGGACTCTATCTCCTTTGACAGGTACTCCCCCACCTGGCTATGAAGCAAATGCACGTTGCGAGTTTCATTCTGGGGTGCCTGGTCACTCTATTGACGATTGCAAGGCTTTTAAACATAAGCTGCAAGATCTCATTGACAGTAAAGCAATGAATTTTTCTCATGATGCACCTAATGTTGTGTAGAACCCTATGTCAAACCATGGGCAGGCTAGGGTTGGTGCTATTTTGGTGGAAGAGGACTTAGACTTGATAATGGATGTGAATGAGTTGAAAACTCCATTGAAGTTTGTGAAAGACAAATTATTGAGAGGAGGTGTATTCCCAGGCTGCAATGAGGATTGTGTTGATTGTTTAAGTCATCCTGAGGGATGTGTTGATTTGAGAAAGTGTATCCAAGGAATGATAGATGAGGGGACGTTGCAGTTTGAACGAACCGCAGAAAAGAAACCTGTTGAGGAAGTAAGTGAAGAGAGGGACGAGGTCTCTACGATCTCGATCCTATATAAGACTATAACTATCTCAGCGCCTCCTAGGCCACCAACAATCAGTATTACCAAAGCAGGACCTGTGCCTTATGAAAGCACCAAAGCGATTCCGTGGAACTACGGAGCTGAGGTGTATTGTAATGGTCAGAAGATAGATTTGAAAAGTTTTCCTGTAGAGTCAGCAAAGAATGTTGCGGGAGCAGGAGCGATCACCCGAAGCGGCAGGGTCTTTGCATCGCCCGAAGTGGTGGCTGAAAAAGCAGATAGAGGGAAAGGTAAGATTGTAATTGAAGAAACTTCCTAGTCTGGCGAGAGGGAATCTTTAGAGAATGATGTGGAGGAAGTCATGATGCTGATACGCAAAAGCGACTACAAGATAGTCGAGCACTTACAACAGACACCTTCCAAAGTTTCAATATTATCGCTGTTGTTGAGTTCCGAAGCTCACAGGAATGCATTGATGAAAGTGTTGAGTACCGCTTTCGTGCCCCACGAAATATCAGTGAATCATCTTGAAGGGGTTGTTGGGCATGTAAACGCGGGAAATGGCCTTGGATTTACAGATCTAGACTTAACGCCAAGGGGCAGAAACCACAATTGTGCACTGCACATTTCTGTTGAATGTAGAGGAGTGGTTATGTCTCATGTCCTTGTTGACACAAGGTCATCTTTGAATGTGCTTCCGAAGAAGGCACTTATGAAGCTAGATACTCAGGGCATTACCTGTACTCCAAGTGATTTGGTTGTACGTGCTTTCGAAGGTACTCGGAGGTCTGTCTTTGGTGAGCTGACTTTGCCTATCCAAGTGGGCCCTGAAGTTTTTGACGCTGTATTTTATATCATGGACATTCAGCCTGCTTATAGTTGTTTGTTAGGCAGACCATGGATCCACTCGGCTGGGGCTGTTACATCGACTCTGCATCAGAAGCTGAAATACATGGTTGGTGGCAGTGTTGTGACAGTATGTGGAGAAGAGGACATCATGGTTAGCCACATGTCTTATTTCAAGTATGTAGAAGTAGATGGGGAGATTCATGAGACCTTGTGTCAAGCGTTTGAATCCGTTCAGTTGAAGGTTAGATCTCTGATGGTGAGAAAAGAGCCTGAGGTGGCTATGTCTTCTTTTAAAGAAGCGCAGGCTATGGTGCAAGCTGGCTCAGCCCAAGGCTGGGGGCAACTGATTGATATACCTCAAAAGCAAGACAAATTCGGTCTAGGGTACCACCCATCGTCTTCACAAAGCACGCCAAAGTTCAAGGGGCTGATCAGGTTTACTAGCGGGGGTGTCTTCTTCGAGCAGATTAATGCCATTTCTGATGATGAAGCTGGAGACAGTGACTGCGATATGGATGCCTGGATCAAGCCATGCATTCCAAGACAGCGTCTATGCAACTGGTCCATTGAAGAATTTGTCCAAGTGACCAATGAATAATAATGCTTTTGTTTTTCAATTATTGTACGACCCTATGTTCTACCCAGAGCATAGTGGTTTGTTATTTCAGGGCTTGTTTGTTTATGTTTGAATATTATTTCATCTATTAATCAAAGGGCGTTTTTCCATTCAAATTTTTAGATCTCTGTTTTTCTTATTTTTGTTTGTTAACAATAAAATGGCAATGTGTTTGTTTGCATATCATTTGAAGCACTTAACTATTTTCATTGCAGGTCTCATATCATTGCAGATGACACCGATCAAGAATCTTCTATGACTCAATTCGACTTTGATAACCCGATATTTCAAGCTGAAGAAGAGATTGATGAGGATGAGGACTTGCCCGAAGAGCTAGCTAGACTCTTAAGATAAGAAGAGAAGATCATTCTGCCTCATGAACAAGAGATTGAGGTCGTCAACTTGGGTTCTGAAGAGGTTGTCAGAAATGTCAGAATAGGGGTTGCATTGCAAGAGGACATCAAGCAAAGGTTGATCGAGATGCTTCGAGATTATAGTGACATCTTTGCTTGGTCTTACGAAGATATGCCCAGAATCGACTCTAACATTGTGGTTCATCGATTGCCACTTCGGGAAGAATGTCCACCCGTCAAGCAGAGGCTTAGAAGGACGAGACCAGACATGGCTGTAAAAATCAAGGAAGAAGTTCAAAACCAGTTGGACGCTGGATTTTTAGTCGTGACAACTTACCCTCTGTGGGTCGCCAACATCGTGCCAGTACCAAAGAAGGACGGTAAGGTACGGATGTGCGTTGATTATAGAGATTTGAATAAGGCGAGCCCAAAGGATGATTTCCCGCTCTCTCACATTGACGTATTGGTCGACAATACGACTCAATTCTCGGTGTTTTCCTTCATGGATGGCTTCTCCAGTTATAATCAGATAAAAATGGCACCGGAAGACATGGAGAAAACAACATTCATTACACCGTGGGGAACATTTTTCTCTAAGGTGATGCCATTTGGGTTGAAAAATGCAGGGGCAACTTATCAGCAGACAATGGTAACTTTGTTTCATGATATGATTCATCATGAGATCGAGGTCTATGTTGTTGACACGATTGCGAAGTCCCAAACGGAGGAAGAGCATCTGGTCAACTTATTGAACCTGTTTGAGAGGCTAAGGAAGTTTAAATTGAGGTTGAATCCAAATAAATGCACTTTTGGAGTTCGGTCCGGAAAGTTATTGGGATTTATCGTCAGCAGAAAAGGAATCGAGGTAGATCCTGCAAAAATAAGAGCTATTCAAGAAATGCCAGCACCGAAGACTGAAAAAGAAGTTCGTGGCTTTTTAGGGAGATTGAACTACATCGCTCGGTTCATATCTCATCTAACAGCCACATGTGAACCAATGTTTAAACTGTTAAAGAAAGATCAGGCGGTTGTCTGGAATGAAAATTGTCAAAGAGCATTCGACAAAATAAAACAGTATTTGCAGGAGCCTCCGATACTGATACCCCCAGTTGCTGGAAGACCATTAATCATGTATTTAACGGTTCTTGAGAATAATATGGATTGTGTTCTTGGTCAACGCGACGAGACAGGAAGAAAAGAGCATGCGATTTATTACCTGAGTAAAAAGTTCACAGATTGTGAGTCCCGTTACTCAATGCTTGAAAAAACGTGTTGCGCACTCGCTTGGGCGGCCAAACGTTTAAGACAGTACATGCTCAATCATACAACCATGCTAATTTCGAAGATGGATCCAATTAAATATATCTTTGAAAAGCAGGCACTTTCTGGAAGGATTGCCAGATGGCAAATGGTACTAATAGAGTACGACATCCAGTATGTTTCTCAGAAAGCCATTAAAGGGAGTGTTCTATCAGAATACCTTGTTGAACAGCCAATTGATGATTACCAACCAATGAGATTTGAATTTCCTGGCGAGGACATTATGTACTTGAAAGCAAAAGATTGTAATGAGCCATTACTCACTGAAGGTCCGGAGAAGGGTTCTCAATGGCAAATGATATTCGATGGCGCAGTTAATTCATATGGTAGTGGAATTGGGGCAATTATCACAACTCCTCATGGAACCCATATCCCCTTCACTGCCAAATTAATTTTTCCTTTCACCAACAATGAGGCCGAGTACGAAGCATGTATCATGGGTTTGGAAGAAGCTATTGATTTGAGGATCAAGAATCTCGATGTATATGGCGATTCAGCGCTAGTTGTTAACCAGATCGAAGGAGAATGGGAAACTCGTCAGCCCAATCTGATCCCTTACAAGGATTATGCAAGAAGACTGTTACCATTCTTTGATCGTATAGACTTTCACCATGTGCCAAGAGCGGAGAATAAAATGGCAGACGCTTTGGCTATATTGTCTTCAATGTACAAGGTCAATTTTTGGAATGAAGCGCCAAGGATTGTTATCTCACGCCTCAACAGGTCCGCTTTCATATTTGAAATTGAGGGAGCTTTCGATGGTAAACCGTGGTTCTATGACATCCAGATTTTCCTTAAGAACCAAGAGTATCCACCAGGCGCATCGACCCAGGATAAGAAAACTCTTAGGAGATTGTCTGGTAACTTTTACCTCAACTTAGATGGTGTGCTCTATAGAAGGAATCATGATCTGGTACTACTCAGGTGTGTGGACGAAAAAGAAGCAAGTTTGCTTATGGAAGAGGTCCACGAGGGTACTTTTGGCACGCATGCCGGCGGACATGCCATGACTCAAAAGATACTACGAGCTGGTTATTTTTGGCTAACAATGGAGTCAGATTGTTTCAAATTCATGAAGAGATGCCATAAATTCCAAATTTATGCTGATAAGATTCATGTGCCGCCGTGCCCGTTGAATGTAATGTCATCCCCTTGGCCGTTTTCCATGTGGGGCATCGATATGATTGGAAAGATCGAGCCCACTGCTTCTAACGGACACCGTTTTATCCTGGTAGATATCGATTACTTCACCAAGTGGGTGGAGGCAGCTTCGTACGCTGATGTGACCAAACAAGTAGTGGCAAGATTCATAAAAAAGGACATCATCTGTAGATATGGAATCCCCGAGCGAATCATTACTGATAATGGTTCGAATCTGAACAATAAGATGATGAAGGAGTTATGTCAGAACTTCAAGATTAAACATCACAACTCATCTCCCTATCGGCCGAAGATGAATGGCGCTGTTGAAGCGGCCAACAAGAACATCAAAAAGATAGTGCAAAAGATGGTTGTTACTTACAAAGATTTGCATGACATGTTGCCTCTCGCCTTGCACGGTTATCGTACGACGGTACGCACATCAACCAGGGCAACTCCTTTCTCACTAGTGTACGGTATGGAAGCTGTCCTACAACTAGAGGTTGGGATTCCTTCTTTGAGGGTTTTGGTTGACGTAAATCTTGATGAGGCAGAATGGATCAAGAACAGATTGAATCAACTTAGTCTGATGGATGAAAAGAGGCTAGCATCTATTGCATATGGTCATTTGTACCAGAGCCGGATGAAGAAAGCTTACGATAAGAAGGTGCGCCCTCGAAGCTTTCAGACAGGCGATCTTGTGTTGAGAAAGATCCTCCCACCATACTCAGATCACAGGGGCAAATGGACTCCCAACTACGAAGGTCCATATGTTGCACGAAAGGTTTTTTCTATAGGAGCTTTAGTATTATCCACCATGGATGGTGAAGATTTTGCATCCCTTATGAATGCAGACGCAGTTAAAAAATACTTTGCTTAAAAGAGACCCGCTGGACACAAAAAGAAAAAGTCTAGGCAAAAATGGGGCATCCCGGCGAACCATAAAAAAAGAAAAAAGATTCGGGAAAAAATTAGGGATAAAATGAAAAGATGTAAACCCGCAAAGTCGAAAACCTGGAAAGGCGACTTTGGCAAAAATGGGTATCCCGGTGAATCGAAAACCCGAAAGGGCGGTTCAGGAAAAAGTTAGGAAAAAGATGGTTGTTACTTACGTAAAACTTTGCCTATTCACAGGCCGATTATCAATAAACATATACTATTCAGTACTTGTCTGTGTGCTTTGTTTTAGCTTTTACTGTTTTGTTTGTGAAAAATGCCCGATGTTTTTGATGAACTTGCATATATAAACTTGCAGGCCTTGGCCAATAATTGTTAAAACTCTGATATTAATTGAATAATGTCACGGATGATGACCAAGATAGTCTTGATGTATAGGATGTCTTGTCTGTTTGTTTTTTTGCAGGGTGTTACCTTGGGGCAAGGTTTTATGAATACAGTTGGATTCATATGTTCTCTAAACAGTATCATTCTCCAGCAGTTGAAGTTGCATCTCTATCCCAGTAGAGTTATGTGCAATGGGTTAGCACGCCCTTGGCAGTCTGCTGGTGCACTTTTAATCCTCCGCAGAGTACAAGTATGTGTTTACTCCCCAACAAGTCAAGGTTTGGGTGTATCCCCATAGAGTAAGTGCCAAGTTTTCCCCAGCAGTGGCTTGTTAATTTTTCCCTCTCATTCAGTTTGATTATAGGAACTCAGCCTCCAGCAGTACAGACTAAGGCCTCTGGCGGTTAGGTCTTTGTTCCCCAAGATAGTTCCGTCTTGGAAGGCCGTTCAGGGCATTGTTGTTCTCTATCAGGTAAGTTAGGCAGTTTAGCCTAGATGTTTCAAGTACTCGGTGAGATGTCTGTTACTCAGAAAGTTTGTATTCCGGAGAGTCAATCCGGACATTTTCCTCAGCAGGTGGTGATCTGCATCCTAGGTTGAGTTTGGATTTCCTGTTCATGTATGAATTTTGTTCCTGGTAGGTGAGCCTTTCAGGGCCTCTTCGCTTCGGCGTAAGTCCAATTGTTATTGGCATGGGTAAGCGTTTCCCTGCAGGGTTGTTTGTTGTTCCTGCCAGGATGGTTTCTGTTTCTCTAGCATTTATTTTGCTGTTTTAGTTCCAATGCATCTACATGCATGCATAACATCTACCTAAACGCGTAGCATTTCCATCTCGTGTGGAGCATTACGCCATTTTCAAACATATGCATGTGAAACATAAACCAGGTTGTTGTCTCTTTGTTTCAGGTGTATCTTTGAAGGTTTGATCTTCTCCTTTGGTATCCAGACCGTGTGATTTTTCTTAGCCCGCGTGGTATCCAGACCCCGGCTCATGTTACTCCCCAGCAGTATCTTCGGATCTGGGTGGATCATGATAAGTATGGTGATGAATTCCTTATTCCGTTGAGTATCCAAATTCCGGTCCATTCCTAGTTGATGAGGTTTTCCTTTTTCCGTCGAGTATCCAGACTCCGGTGAAGTTAGTTGGGTATCCAGACCCTGACGAATTTCTGTTTGTGCTTTCTCTTTCGAGTATCCAGACTCCGGTAAAGGAAGTTTTGGTATCCAGACCATGGTAGTTTATCCGATGCTCCGTGATATCCAGATCACAGTAGTTATTGTTATCTCTTATTGCCGTGTGGTATCCAGACCTTGGCGCCTAACATTTTTCCCAGCAACGTCGTTGGACTTGAACTCGTAGGATATCCAGATCCTGATGAATATATTCCTTATTGCATTGAGTATCCAGACTCAGATTTATTAACCGAGTATCCAGACTCAGGTTATTTTTATTGAGTATCCAAACTCAGATTTATTAACCGAGTATCCAGACTCAGGTTATTTGCATTGGGCATCCAGGCTCAGATTGCATTGAGCATCCAGACTCAGGTTATTGAGTATCCAGACTCAAATTTATTAACCGAGTATCCAAACTCAGGTTATTTGCATTAAGCATCCATGCTCAGATTGCATTGAGCATCCAGGCTCAGGTTATTGAGTATCCAGACTCAAATTTATTAATCGAGTATCCAGACTCAGGTTATTTGCATTGAGCATCCAGGCTCAGATTGCATTAAGCATCCAGGCTCAGGTTATTGAGTATCCAGACTCATATTTATTAACCGAGTATCCAGACTCAGGTTATTTGCATTGAGCATCTAGGCTCAGATTGCATTGAGCATCCAGGCTCAGGTTATTGAGTATCCAGACTCAGACTTGTTAATCGAGTATTCAGACTCAGGTTATTTGCATAGAGCATTCAGATTCAGATTTGCATTAGAGCATCCAGGCTCCAATTTTTGAGCATCCAGGCTCCAGTTTTTGAGTATCCAGACTCAGATTTGTTCTTTGAGCATCCAGGCTCCAATTTGTGTTTTTGAGCATTCAGGCTCCGATTACCTCGAGCATTCAGGCTTCGATTTCTATGGAGTACCCAGACTCCGGTAACTTGGATTGTTATTTTTTCGCCAATATGGTATCCAGACCATGGCGCCGCTTTTGACGTTTGTATTCTTTTTCACCAACGGGGTGGCTTTGAGATCAGTACTGCTATTTTTAGATTTTCTTTTTCTGCGGTTGGAAAATTTCCGAGTTCTTTGGTATTCAACCGTATTTTACCTTGATTGCGTGAAAGCCGTTCGCTCTTCACTCATTCAGATTCAAGTCGTTTAAATAGGGGCAGCTGTTGTACCCCAAAATTTGCTCAACCTTTTCTTTACTTGGTTTATGTTTCATTTCATTTGGTTCTAGCATTTGCATTGCATAGCATATTTCATTGAACAGGGGATCAAGGGGTTGTGCATAGCAAGAGAAGTCTTCTCAGAGTGTTGAGCCTAAGCAAGGGTTGTTACTCAAGCTTGAATGGTCATCAGGACATCTTGAAGTGGTCATTAGCCTTGTGAAAGAATAGGTGGATGTGTGTGGGTCAGCTCCTAACTTGGAGGCCATTTGAAAATCATCAGAGGATTGTGAAGTCATGATTATGGGTGTGAGATGTTGAGAGAGCTCATTGAGTGCTTTGAGAGCCATTTGGAGCTTATTCAAGTTGTTGTGTGAAGTGGAACAAGCCCCAGTCAAAAGTGTGTCATCTAGGGTTTTCATCTGGTAAATCCTCAGTCAATTGTGAAATTAAAGGAGATTGAAACTCAATTCAAAGTCTCTATGATCATGGGACATTGTGTTAAGATACACGAGATATCATTTCAAGATCAATTCATCAAGGACCAAGAGTGTGAGAAGTTACAAAATTAGGGTTCTCAGGGTAAAATCCCCTATTTAGTGTCTGACTTCAAGACCACCTACCTCAAGATACAAGTCTCATCTCAACTTTTGGCCAACATGGAACTTGTATAGCATTTTCTTAGCTTTATTTTGAGTACTATAAATCCTTGATTGGATTTATAGAACTCAAATTATGATCCAGACATGTTACAGGTCATTAGATGAATGTGATTTTGGTTAACAAACGTCAACCAACTTCCAAGCCATGTTTGACCAAGAAGGGTATTTCTACTAAACTTTTGTCCAACATGAAAGTTGTAGGGAATAGTCTTAGCTTTCGAAAGAGTACTAGAAGTATTTCATCTGATTTGTAGAACTCAAGTTATGAGGGTTACAAGTCAGGGGTATTTTGGGAAAGTAAGATTATAGGTCATAAAATTATAGGTCCATTTCACCAACTTGCACACTTCAAATGGAATTCTTTTCAACATGAAACTTGCTCCAAATAGGGCCATTTGCATTACCAAATCATCTCTTGTCATGGTTGGAGCTTGGATTGAAGATCGGATGTTTGAATTTTTCATAAAGAAGGCTTAAAATGAGAAATTGGAATTTAATTGATTTGAAACTTTCTCAAGGCAAATTTATGCATTTCCTTAGTGCAAATAAGGTTCTAAAGACATTTCCATTTTCACATTTTCAATTTGAGGTCTTTAAATTGGTCATTTTCATGGTTTCTTCATCTTGAAGTAACAAGTTGGAAATCCACCATAAGATCAAAACAAGGCTTAATTCTTGGCCCTTTGATCAGCTCAAGCCATTAGGAATTGATTTGAAAGAGAATCAAGGTTGGTGCAGTGGAAAAATACATGTATGGCAAGTGGAAAACGTGTGAAAATTTTGATTTATGAATTGGGCTTTAGGGCTTGAATTGAAGCATCATTTTCATCTGAACCCAACATATAAGAGGCTAGGAAACTTCCCAGACCTAGAGAGCTCGTTTTGGTGGTGAATTGGCAGAAATAGCAAGTTGGAAAAGTGAGAGCAAGTGGAAAATCGGTTTTGGATCTACACACCATTGCAAGCAAAATTGAGTTGATCAAAAGCTTCCTTAAGGCATTTGGAACGTTTCTGGGTGGTTTGTTTAAAGAATCAGCCATAGACAAGACCCAGTGGAGGTGCTCCACTAGGTAAATTCAAAATCACCATATCTCTCATTTTAAGCCTTGATTCTGTGCCATTATTGCATACTTGAGACATAGAAACAATGTAGATCGTTAATGTATAAAATGAACTGGCATTTGGTGTGTTTTCAGTTTGATGCATAATTCTTGTTGTTTGAATTTTGGCTCATTCTTGAGTTCTTAGAGAAAATGAAGCATGGATTTGAACTCCTTGTGAGTTATAGATGCATTCTGGACATTTTGGTGGGCTAATTTTAAGCTTTTCAGTTTTTGCTCATTTTACATTTGTCTTTGATTTGGTTTATTTGTTACTCAAAAGTGAAAACTAAGGTTGGATTTGAGTTCCTCTTGCTGAGAGGATGAATTTGCACTATGATTTTGTTAATTTTGGTTGAGTTTTCATGCCTGTGGTTTTTTGAACTTTTTTCACGGTGGCTGGGTGACCGGAAGGGATCTCCGGCCACCCCTTTGTTTTTCTGGTTTTGGTTGACTCCCATTGAATGAGATGATGTCCATGTCGTTGGATCAGTTGACCTTTGTGTTGAACGATTGTGATTAAGACGTATGCCATGCTCATTTTGACCAAATTCACATGATTAAGTTTGAATTTCATTTAATTTGCTGGCACGCTAATGGCCTTGTGATGTGCATACTGAATGATCAGGTGGTTCTGATTGATTTCCACGCTGGTCCACATGTTGACCAGCCCTAGTGGATTATTAATCTGACCTAATTCTGTTTGGGCGCCTTGGGCCCCATATGCTATGCGCACCCCCTTTCTGGCCCAGTCCACTTTTTCAACTGCTTTTTCTTGCTATTTACACCGTGGTTTTAATTGTTTTTATTTTATTTTATTTTCATTTCTTTTTTTTTTGTTTATTTTCTTGTTTCAATTTGATTCATTTAAATGACTTCTCCAATTGATAAAATTCTCAAAAAATATGTTTTAAACTCCTTGGAGTGTCCTTTATTTTATATAATTTTTTATTTTATTTTTTATTTTAATTTTCATTTAAAAATGAATTAATTAATTGAAGAGGTTTTATTTGAACTAAATTATGACATTGTGGTTTCTTTTAATTGTTTCTTCATTTTCCTTTTGGTACAATGAGTGAAAATTGCTCCTCATACTCTTGATGAGATGAACAATTTTTTAGGACCATTTTGCCCCTAGTTGGTTGACTTTAGGGTTGACTTTTGTTGCTTTCCTTTTGACCCTCGATTCTCCCATTTCAAAGTGGTACATCTTGAATTCAATTTTCTTTTGATGGTGCTTTGAGGGGATATGGACCTTGTGCCCTTGGCTTCTGTTTGCCAACTTGTTTGGCTATCTTGTGCATTTTATTTGGTAACTGTTGAGCCTTTTTCCTAATTTTGAGATGACTTGCAAGTCAAGTCATCTCCAAGGGGGGTTCCCACACACATCTTGACCTAGCTTGACTTGGATATGATATTTTTTGATCCCTTGAGCTTTTAATGCCTTGTAATTCATGTTTTCAACATGTTAAGGATGTTTTTGGTTCAATTTTAGGTCATCACAATTCTTTTTGCTTGCTCATTTGTGTTCATCTTTTGAGTCTTTCAATTAGGGTTCCTTGTGGAGCTTTCTTGTCTTTCCTTTGTGCATATACTTGTTTTCTTTTGTGATGTGTTTGTTTTTACATTTGTGCACTCTCTCCTCATCCTCCATTATGTCCCATGACTTTGGAATGTTATTTAAGGTAGCTTGGTCCCTCCTGAGGAGGAACTTGAAGCTTACCTAAAGTAATAAATCCATGAGGACTCTTTCTTAGTGACTTTGTCACACTTGTTTGCTTGCTTTTGGTGCATCTCTCTCTCTTCCCTCTTTGCATTCTCATGTGCATGCTTGGTTGAGATGGGCTTGTGGTGGCCACTGCCCCACACATGTTTTCCTCCCACTTTCATTCTATGTGTTCTTACTTATGCATTCCATGTATGCATTCTCTTATTTGCTTGTCTTATTTTGTTCTTTCTTCTTCTTTTGTCTTCCTTCCCTTAGGATTTCTAATCTCTCTTGTGTAAGAGAGATTATGATAGACATTAGGTTTATAACCATGTATGATAACATTCGGTAGTCCCCTTTTGAATCCCAACTTTAGGTCCACTTTGCATGATAACTTTTAGGATTGATTAGTCTCCCATTAGTTTTCCCTTTCTCTTCTCATCTTCAAACACTCATAAAGCACTTAATAAAGGATGGCAATTTTTGTACGCTACGAGCCTTAAGCCATTTGGGAAATGATTATTGGGTGGTTTCCTCTCAATTATCTAGAATGTTAGTGTATGTCCTTTAGACGATATACGACGCATTCGCTCCTAGATCATAGTATTTAGTGCAACATGAGTTACAAACCAAGTTCAAAACATTTCTTCTCTAAAAAACACAAAAACACTTCAAACCTTTTTCACCATTTGGGGTCTTAATCAGGAAAATCTTTTTTTCATAAACAAGAGTTTTGTTAACTTTCAGTCCTATCGCAAACGGCAACGCCTAAGTCTCCAATGGTCGAGCTGGATACACCAAACTGCTAGAACTGTTTGTTAACCCTACTCGGGTAAAACATTTAAACCAACTTGTGGTCGTGTTAGCCCGAACTACGTTTGCTCTGATCTTTCATACCAGATGAAACTACGTAGGCATAAGACGCGACGTCTTAGCGAGCAACCTTTCCCCCCTTCTTTAGCCGTAGTTAGTCGAACTACGTTGACTCTGACTTTCCCATTGCACGAAGGAGTACGTAGGCACATAGCGGCGATGCTCTGCCGAGTCAGTTCTTTTTTCTTTTTCTCTTTTGTCTATAAGCCTTTAGCGTAGATAGTTTACACACCCTTTTAGCTAGACAACACATGTGTGGATCCCGTCGAGTACGACGGACGTGAGGAGTGCTCATACCTTCCCCTTGCGTAACCGACTCCCGAACCTAGGACTTGGTTGCAATGACCTCGTCTTTTCCAGTTTTTGTCAGGTTTTTTTCCGATCATTTCCTTTCCCTTCTTTGGGATAAATAACGATAGGTGGCGACTCTGTTAGTCTTTGTCGACCTCTTTTTTTCACAGTAGCGACAGTACAACATCTTGATTCAGATAGAAATTTCCAGACAACCTCCTCAAGGTCTTCTTATCCCGGACCGAAGCCCCGGGTGGATACTCCTGGTTCTTGAGAAAATTTTGGATATCATGATACCACGGCTTCCCATCTGAAGCTTCCTCTATTGCAAATACGAATGTCGGCCTATCGAGGCGCGAGATGACAATTCTCGGAGCATCGTTCCAATAGTTCACCTTATACATTAAGGATAACATAGCCAAGGCATCTGCCATCTGATTCTCTGCTCTTGGTATATGGTGAAACTCTACCCTGTCAAAGAAAGGTAAAAACCTCCTTGCATAGTTCATATAAGGAATCAGATTAGGTTGCCGAGTCTCCCACTCTCCTTTGATCTGATTGACCACCAAAGTTGAATCACCATAGATATCAAGGTTTTTGATTCTCAAATCAATCGCTTCGTCAATACCCATGATACATGCTTCATATTCATCTTCGTTATTGGTGCAGGGGAACGTCAACCTGGAAGTGAATGGGATATGAGAACCATGGGGAGTCGTAATGATTGCCCCAATTCCACTACCGTAGGAGTTAACAGCACCGTCAAAAATTATTTTCCATTGGGAGCCCGACTCAGGACCTTCATTAGGTAACGGCTCATCACAATCCTTCATCTTTAAGAACATGATATCCTCATCAGGAAATTCAAACTTCATCGGTTGATAATCATTAATCGGTTGCTCTGCAAGATACTCGGACATAACACTCCCCTTAATAGCCTTTTGGGAGACGTATTGAATATTGTATTCTGTCAAAACCATCTGCCATCTGGAAATCCTTCCTGAAAGTGCTTGCTTTTCTAACACGTACTTAATCGGGTCCATCTTTGAAATTAGCATGGTTGTATGGTTTAGCATGTATTGCCTTAGGCGTTTGGCAGCCCAAGTGAGTGCACAACACGTCTTTTCCAACATTGAGTATCTGGACTCACAATTTGTGAACTTTTTACCCAAGTAATAGATGGCATGCTCCTTTCTTCCTATCTCGTCGTGTTGACCGAGAACACAACCCATGGAATTCTCACGAACCGTTAAGTACATTATTAATGGTCTTCCAGCCACTGGAGGCATTAGTATTGGAGGCTCCTGCAAATACTCTTTTATTTTTTCAAATGCCCTTTGGCAATTTTCATTCCAAACCACTGCTTGATCTTTCTTTAACAATTTGGACATTATTTCAAACGTGGCTGTGAGGTGAGATATGAACCTTGCAATGTAGTTCAATCTACCCAAGAATCCACGAACCTCTTTTTCAGTCTTCGGTGCTGGCATTTCTTGTATAGCTTTTATCTTTGCAGGATCGACCTCGATTCCTTTTTCACTGACTATGAACCCCAATAAATTTCCTGACCATACACCAAAAGTGCATTTGTTCGGATTTAACCTCAGCCTGAATTTCCTTAACCTTTCGAACAGCTTCAAAAGATTCACCAGATGCTCTTCCTCCATTTGTGACTTCGCGATCATGTCATCAACATAGACCTCGATCTCGTGGTGAATCATATCATGAAAGAGAGTCACCTTTGCCCGCTGATAGGTTGCCCCTGCATTCTTCAATCCAAAAGGCATTACCTTATAGAAAAAAAGTCTCCCATGGCGTGATAAAAGTTGTTTTCTCCATGTCTTCCGGGGCCATTTTGATCTGGTTATATCCGGAAAAACTTTCCATGAAGGAAAACACTGAATACTGAGCAGTATTATCAACAAGCACATCAATGTGGGGGAGCGGGAAATCATCTTTCGGGCTCGCTCGATTGAGGTCAAGGTAATCCACACACATTCGTACCTTACCGTCTTTCTTAGGTACAGGTGCGATGTTAGCGACCCACGGAGGGTAATTCGTCACGGCGAGAAATCTTGCGTCCAACTGTTTCTGGACCTCTTCTTTAATCTTTACCGCCATGTCCGGTTTGGTTCGTCTCAGCTTCTGTTTCACAGGTAGACACTCTTCTCGAAGAGGTAAGCGATGAACCACAATATCTGTATCAAGACCGGGCATATCTTCGTAGGACCAAGCAAAGACATCTTTATCCTTTCGAAGCATTTCAACCAGTCTTTGCTTGACATCACTCTACAACGCAACCCCTATCCTGACTTCCTTTCTAGCTTCCTCGCTGCCCAAGTTGATGAACTCAATTTCCTCCTGATGAGGCAGAATAACTTACTCTTCTTGTTTCAGTAGCCTGGAAAGCTCTTCGGGAAGGTCTTCGTCTTCATCAATCTCTTTTTCATCTTGAAAGATTGGATTATCAAAGTCATACCGAGTCATTGACGAGTCTGAATCGGTGGCATCTGCAATGTGAAACCTGCAATGATGATGATTTAATGCTTAAATGATATGCAAATAAGCATAAACCACATTGCCATTTTATTGTTAAAATAAAACAAGAAAGACAAAGATCACAATATTTGAATGCAAGAAAAACGCCCTTTGATTAATGATAAAAATATTTTTCAAACATAAAATATTAGGCCCTTCTGACAAAGACCACTATGCTCCGGGTAGAACATAGGGCTACACATAATCAAGAAAACAAATCATTACTCTTCGCTAGTCACTTAGATGACTTCCTTGACAGTCCAGTTGTTCAAGCTCTGACCAGTAACACATGGTCGGATCCATGCATCCATGTCGCAATCACTATCATCTTCTTCGTTAGACACGACATTGATCTGCTCAAAAATCACCCCACCACTAGTGAATTGGACGGGTCCCTTGTAGTGCGACGCGCTCTGTGAGGAGGAGGATGGGCTGTACCCCAGTCCGAATTTGTCCTGCTTATTGGGGATGCTAAGAACTTGCCCCCAATTCTTAGATGCTCCAGACTTCACCACCTCTTGTGCTTCGTTAAAAGACGACATAGCAACCTCAAGCACACTGTCCACAATTGGCGTCTTTTCTTTAATCTGCACGGTTTCGAAAGCTTGACACAGCGTTTCGTGAATCTCACCGTCAACCTCTACATATTTGAATGAAGACAGGTGGCTTATCATAATATCCTCTTCCCCACACACAGTGACAATGCTACCACCCACCATATATTCCAGTTTCTGGTGTAAGGTTGATGTCACAACTCCAGCCGAATGGATCCAAGGTCGTCCCAACAAACAACTATATGTCGGCTGAATATCCATTATATAAAACACTGCATTGAAAACCTCTGGTCCAACCTAGATTGGAAGAGTCACTTCTCCAAAAACGGACCTTCTTGTCCCATCGAATGCTCACACAACCAAATCACTTGGGGTGCACATTACTCCTCGGGCGTACAGCTTCATCAAAGCTTTCTTGGGTAGCACATTAAATGATGACCCAGTGTCCACCAGCACATGCGATAGTACCGCCCCTCTGCATTCAATAGAGATATGCAGTGCGTGATTATGGTCTCTTCCTTTGGGCGTCAAATCAAGATCTGTAAATCCCAGCCCATTCCCAGCATTGACGTGTGCCACTACTCCTTCGAGTTGATTCACAGAAATTTCCTGTGGCACGTACGTGGTATTCAGAATCCTTAACAAGGCATTCCGATGTGCCTCAGAGCACAGCAGCAATGAAAAGATTAAAATCTTCGACGGAGTTTGTTGTAAGTGATCTACGATCTTGTAGTCACTTTTCCTGATCAAGCGCATAAACTCTTCCGCATCTTTCAACAAGGTTTCTTTCTCACCACTCTGAGAACTCTCTTCAACCAAAGCTTTTCCCTTTCCCTTATTGGACCTTTCAACATTCGCTTCCAGAGGTGAAAATACTCTTCCGCTTCTAGTTATCCCACCGGTCCCTACCAGATTATCAACAGAATCCAATGGCACACTTTTCAGCTCCTGCTTCTGACCATTGCAATAGACCTCAGCCCCAGAATTCCATGGGATCGCCTTGGTACTTTTGTAGGGTACCGGCCCTGCTTTAGTGATTATAATGGTGGGTGGCCTTGGCGGCGCATAAATAGTGATTGTCTGGTAAGGAATGTAAATTGTAGCCACTTCATCCTTCTCTTCAGAAATTACTTTTTCTCTTTCCCCAATTCTATCAAACTATAGAACACCGTCATCCATCAACCTTTGAACATGACTCTTCAATTTCTCACATCTCTCGGGATAGGTTAAACAACTTGTGCAGTCTCTGTCACAACCGGGAAACACTCCTCCACTCAACAACTTATCCTTCACAAAGCTCAACAGAGTTTTCAATTCTTCAACATCGGTCACCATATTCAAACCTTCCTCCTCAACAATGGCGTTTACCCCAGCCGCTCCATGATTAGGCATGGGATTTTGCACAACGTTGGGCGCGTCATGTGAAAAATTGATACCTTTACTGTCAATAAGGTCTTGCACCTTATGCTTGAAGGCTTTACAATTATCAATGTTATGGCCGGGAGCACCGGAATAAAAATCACACCTGGCATTGGCATCATACCCTGGGGGTGGTGCGCCGGTTAAAGGAGCTAGCGTCCTTTTCTAGATTAATTGTAATTGCATCAAATCTTGGAGTAACTGTGAGTAAGGCATCGGGGGTGCATCAAATTTCCTGTTCACTACTCTTCCATGATCTTGGAATCGTCGCAGAGCATAATTTTGTTGTTGTTGTGGACGTTGTTGTTGTTGTGGTGGTGCAGCTGGAATTGTAATGCTTGCGACCTGAGGTTGCTGTTGGCGATTTTGCTGACTTCTGTTCTTATTTTTGTTTCGGAAACCTGATACTGCATTTGTTTCCCCCTCTCTCTTCTTATTTCCAAAACTTTTCCTACCTCCTCCGACTGAGGATCCTTCTTCGGCCTGTATCTTCCCTAGTTTGATTTCGTTTTCGACCCGCTCACCGGTAATGATCATGTCTGAAAAGCTTCTTGACATGTTGCTTATCAATTTCTCATAATACACCCCAGGCAGTGTAGCAACAAACATGTCTATCAGCTCTCTCTCCACCATAGGAGGTTAAACTCTCGTTGCCAGCTCGCGCCATCTCTGGGCGTATTCCTTGAAACCTTCATTACTTCTCTGTGACAGGTTCTGCAACTGTACCCTGTTTGGTGCTAAATCACTGTTATACTGATAATGTCTGACAAAAGCTTCAGCCAAATCTCTCCAACTTCTGATGTTGACTGGCTCTAGACCCATATACCATTCCAGGGATGGACCAGAAAGACTATCCTGGAAGAAATGCATGAGCAGCTTCTCGTCATCTGAGTATACAGACATCTTTCGGTAATAAGAACAGAGATGCACCCTAGGACAATTCGTCCCCTTATACTTATCGAAGTCTGGAACCTTAAACTTTGGAGGAACCTTCAAGTCTGGGATCAGCCCCAGATTTGACATATCTAGCCCCAGCGAGTTTCGAATTTTCAAAATTCTTCATCTTTTCCTCTACCAGCTTAAACCTTCTGTCTGCGTCGAACTGCAGACCAACACCAAGCTCTCTCATAGAGAAATTATCATCTTGGTCATCCTCATCCCACTGAGGGCCAGCATTTCCATGCACAGCACGTGTTGGTGCAGGAATAGGGATTCCAATATGATTTCCTCCGCCCGGAGGGATAACAACAGTTGGAATGGCAGTAGCATGAGGGGTGACATTGTCAGCTGTAGGAGGTATAAAAGCAGTTCCTCCATGTAGAACCCCACTCCCGTCAACCCCTTGCAATCAGAGGTTGCACCAGCGCTCTTAGTTGCTCCTGGCCATTGGCGACCCCTTGCATCATATCTATAAACTGGGCCATACGGTCACGGAACTCCTGCAACTCGAGCTGAATCTGGTCCATAGCTTTGCGTTGATTTCCCCTGGTAGAGTAGCGATGAATCGCTTGGTTTTCAACCCTGAAACAATCTACAAACCACAGAAAGGATAAGGTTAACGGAACCTGGAACACCTGTGATGCAAAATGGGAAATGATGCAGTATGCAGACATGCAAATATGCTTCAGGGAATTTTTCCCTTGATTCTAGTTTCACGGGAATAACAGGACAATGGAGAACCAATAGATAAGGTTACGTAATCTTTTTATATATAAAATGAGGGCCTGAGGGTCAATACACAACACATCACGGAAGAAATACAACGGAAACAAACACTACCCCATCCAACAGTCCCGGTGATGGTCAAGATACAACATAAAAACAAAATACAAAGAGAGGAAACATATCAAGTACGATATCGAGTCTGGAAATCCTCCAATAACTCCTTCGTATCAGGATGATTTGGCCTAGCAATCAACCTCTGAATGAGCAAATCTCTCCTACTAATAGTATCCTGCAAGCCCTGAGCATAATCTTCCCAAGCACCTTCCCCGAATGCTTCTTCAAGCTTAGGCCTCTTCAGATTCGCTTGTAACTTGTACTCTTCCAACGTTGCAAGAGCTTCATTCAACTTGCAGTCACTCTCGCATCAGCGTGAGGATTCAACTATAACTTTCTCATCTCTCACCCGGAGTTGAGTCTTCAACCTAACAATTTGTTGCCGAAGTCCATCTTCTCGCTCTTTGTTGTTAGTCAGAATAGCGTTCCATTGATCATTGAACTTTGATATCTCCACATATGCTCTGTCTAGCTTTTTCTTCTTATCTCTGAGAACATCGCTAACACTCTTTAGGTCCAAGCCCAGTCGCTCTCGGGCGCGAATCTCTTCTATTAGTTCTCTACCCATCTTATTCACCAGCTTTGTCTACTTCTTAGATGAGTAGGTAGTCTGATTTCTCTCACTTCTGAGCTGAAGAATTTCCTTTTCCAACTCCTCGTTTACCTTGCGTATCTCTTCCTTCTCGGCCCATAGTTGGTTGTATCTCTGAATATCAACTGTTGCCGGTTCTTCAATCATCAAAGGATATGAAGGTTCTCGGACTGGAAATGGCAACAAAAATCTCTCAACTCTCTCATGAATCCAAACCACATAAGGCTTATAGGCTCTGCTATTGCTCTTTCCCAAGGAAGACTTCCCCTCTCGGTGAATCTTACTCTAAGCCTTCTCTACTCTAATCAGGGTCTCACTATCAACCAAACCGGTGAAATACAAAGATTCCTGTATTTCTTCTTCCTTCGGAGGTTCCCTTAGAGCGTAACCAAATTGCCTCACTGCAAGAGCTGGATTATAGTTAATACCACCCTTTCTTCCGATCAAAGGGACATTAGGAAAACTACCATAGCTAAATATGATCTGTACCCAAATGATCTCTGTCAAACCAAACAATGTTCTCAGATATTAACCCCATGAGCCTCTCTGACCAATCAGCGATGTCTGATATGCCTACAAAAGAACCAGACTTAGGAAGATGACTCACAAACCATCTATACAAGAGAGGTGCACAACAATAGAAATTCTTCCCCCTCCTATTCTCATTCTTATAATGCACAGAATGATACACATCTCCTAAGAGTGTGGGCATAGGATTCTTCGAGAGAAAGATATGGAAAGCATCCAAGTCCACAAAATATGGAATGTTTGGGAACAAGATTATGTCATATATGTACAGAGCCAATATAGCATTAAAGACAATCCAACAACCCTCTTTCGCAAAATGTTGAGCTCTACCAACCAAGAGAGGCAATGGGAAACCAGGCATTCCATTACTCTTAATCAACTTCCCTTCCAACTCAGAAGCATCTAAATGAAGAAATTAGCAAGCCTAGTCAAATCAGGCTCTGCTTCAGAGTGATAGAAAGGCATCTGATCCAGAATAGGAACTCCCAACAACATAGAAAACTCCTCCAAAGTAGGCATCATCACATAACCAGGGAAAGTGAAACATCTCAACTATGGGTCATAGAACTGAAGCAAGGTGTGAAGACTTTCCAACTCGAACACTGAAGCTTTACAGACACATCCTAGAAGCTTCCCATACTCCTTGAAATCTTCCATCACGCTACGATCAGCAACAGAAATCAAACTGAGCAGGGACCCTATATCTGGCGTGGGAAACTTGTACGCAACAGTCTTCTTCAAACCAAGTTCCATGTCAAAAGAGGAATGGCTCACTAGAATCAAGAGGAAAATATGCACCTGCAACATAAATACATGTCAATGCTAATATGCAAATGAAAATGCAAATGCAATAGGGGATCGAGATTGATGTGTTGTTGACTGAGATGAACAACACTTTGCTTCGGCAAGATAATAACACAACACTGACATAAGAACCCACTGTATCAAGGACCAAAAGCTCACCCTGATGAAAAAACCGGGTAGGTTGAAGGTCAAGGTTTCCTACATAACCCTCCCCACTGACAGGTATGAACCTATCTCTGATAAGGTCTGGCATCCTATGCGGTCATCAGCGTCATAGACTTTCGAGAAACGATGATATGTTCACCATTTCTAGTTTGGCATCATATTCTAATGAAGCGGCCTCACTTAGCTGACTCCCAAATGAACGGTCTCCAGAGTCGACAGTTTTCAGATCCAACATCCCTATCCTGACCAATGCACAGGATGAGATGTCTTCAAATAAAACCTCGTCTGAACGCAAATTTCGTGAGGACTAGTGCATGCTGCCATACAGGTCTTCACTACTCTCTACTCTAATGCTATGGATATCCTCAAGCCTGGGTTTTGGCTTATCACTCAATGGAACAGTCTCACCCAACAACATAACAACAATGATATATAAAGTGCTGAAAGTAAAATGCAAATGCAGTAAAGTATAAATGCAACACATATACACATATGTACACACCCAAAGATAAAATACGCAAGCGCTAGGATTGACTCGCACAGGGGATGGGAAGGGTCCCCAGCAGAGTCGCCAATTGTCGCATCGCTGCAAAGAGGAGCCAGCAAAGACAGAAGAGTTGCCACCGTTCATTATTTATCCCAAAGAGAGGGAAAGGAAACGATCAGAGAAAACCTACAAAAAAGGGAAAAGACAGGTCATCGCAACCAAGTCTTGGGTTCGGGAGTCGGTTACGCAAGGGGAAGGTATGAGCACCCCTCACGTCCGTTGTACTCAACAGGATCCACCCTTGTTGTCTATTTAAAAGGGTGTTAATCTATAAGGCTGGCCACAAGGACAAAAGAAAAGAAAAGAGACTCGATAGAGCATCGCCGCTCTATGCCTACGTATTCCCTCGTGCAATGGGAAGGTCAGAGTCAACGTAGTTCGAAAAACTACGGGTGAAGGTGGGGAAGGTTGCTCGCCAAGACATCACCGTCTTGTGCCTACATATCCTCGTATGGTACGAGAAATCATAGCAAACGTAGTTCGGGCTGACACGACCACAAATCGGTGCAAGCGTTTTAACTGAGTAGGGTTAAACCTTCGTTCTAGCAGTTAGGTGTATTGCTGCTCGACCATTGGAGACTTAGGCGTTGCCTGTTTGCGGTAGAACCAAGAGTTAACACACTCTTTTTGAAAATGATTTTCAATTAATCCCGAAGGATAAAAAGGTTTGATGTTTTATTTTGTGTTTTTTATGAAGAAGTGAATTGAGTTAAGTTTGTAACTCATGTTGCACTAAAGACTATGACTTGAGAGCAAATGTGTCGCATATCGCCCAAAGAGCATACATTAAACACTCTAGACGTTTGAGAGGAGGCCCCCCAAACATCATTTCCCAAGTACTTAAGGCTCGTAGCGTACAACACTTATTATTCTTTATTATGTGTCTTAAGAGGTTATGAGATGAGAAGAGAAGACACAAACTCTAAGGGGAAACTAAATCAACCCTAATTTTATCATGCAAAATGATCCTAAAGTTGGGATTGAAAGGGGAAAAACTATCCTAATGTTAGCATGCTTGGATTGAACACCTAATGTCTTTCCTACTCCCATCCTAAACGGAGGGACTAGGAATCCTAAGGGATCATAGCTAAAGACCAAGAAAGCACAAAGCAATTCAATCACAAAATGAAAGAAATGAAAGATAAAGATGCAACATGAAATGCAAGCACGAAAGATGAGAGGATGAGATAAAATGGGAGAAGCGAGCTCCTATGACCATTACCATCAATTATAAAAGAAAAGTGGGAGGAAAAAAGTGTGGGACAGCAGCCACCACAAGCACATCTCAACCAAACAATTCTTCAAACTCAAACAAATGATCATCACTTGAAAAACATCTACAAAAGTATGCATTCAAATGAAAATTGAACCACGCGTGTCGAATAATCAAGATTAAACAATCAAGAACAGTAACACATATCCAAAACAGCCCACTCGAATGCATCATATTGATCCATGAAGATTCAAAGTGAGAAGCAACCAAAACATGCTTGAAAACAACCAAAAGTGGCATTCTGGTTCAGTGTTAATCGGTTAACACTATTGGTTAACCGATTAACCATTAAAGATTTTTGAAAATTCGCACTGGTTAATCGGTTAACCAGTTTGTACTGCAACCGGTTAATCGATTAACATTGTACCAAAAGCAGAAAAACAGCAGCTCAAAAGCACTTAAAGCAATTAATCCAATGTGCAATCATCCAAATGATCATGTATTCAATTATGCAAGAATTTTAAACCAGAAATCAGTGATCCAATCAACATGTAAACACATTCAAATAGCAAGATCACAAATCACATGAATCAAAAACCACCAAAAATCAAAAATGAAGATCAACATGATGATTATGCAAAATAAGCTCAAAGTAGCATCGGATCTAGAATTTCCAACCTACAAAGCGGAGATTTGCTTTGGTAAATGTTGATTCAACTTCAAATAAGCAGATCCAAGCAAGAAATCCAGAGGTTCTTCAAGATCCAAGTGATTTCTTGTAGTAGAAATGAAGATCCCCCAAAATTAAGCTAAACCGATCCAAATAAGCTCTTCTAGATCAACTTCCAGGTTAAGATCCACACTAGCACGAAAATTGGATGGAGGAATGAAGATAATAAGGATGAAGGATGAAGGTTTAGCTCTAGAGTTCAATGATCCCAATGGAGAATCAAAGAATTCCAAGGTGATAACTCTAATGGAGTTTTGGAGATGGAAAAGTTGAGAGCAAAATTCAAAGAGTGAGGTTGAATTCTGAATGGGTTTGGAGCAAATCATTTAAATATGCTCTAGGTTAGGAGTAGAATGGTGGTTTAGAGTGTGGTTATGAAAATTTGAATGGGATTAGGAGTGGGAAATTGGGGGAAATTTGAATTGATTTGAAAACTAATCAAAATTCAAAGTGGTTCTAGATCCTTCTTCTGGTATAAAATCAACTTCACAAGTGATCAAAATGGACCCTAAAGTGGCACACTTGAAAAACTCACGTGCAGAGGAAAATTTTGCCTTGGTTAATCGGTTAACCATTTTGGTTAATCAATTAATACCCTTGAAAATTAAAATTTGGTCTAATTTTGCTATGGTTAACCGGTTAACCATATTGGTTAATCGGTTAACACCTTAAAAATTTAAATTTTGGCACCTTTTGGAGGGAAAAGTGCACATCCACCTGTTTTCATCCGTTCTAAGCCCTGTCCAGTCTCTGAAACTTGCTTTCGAATATCAAAAACTGTGAGAATGCCTGAGATAGCTTGAATGTTGCCTTCTGAGCTACAAATTATCCTGCAAAATGAAAATAAAATCGGTCACTCGATCGTCGGGCAAAATAAATGCTAGAGCTCCTGATGCTCGTTGTTTAGACCCTTGTACTAAAAGCAAACTCTGAGCCACAGGAAAATCTTGATCCCATGCCTCAAGAAAAAATTCTATGATATGCAAAAATGCAAAAATGCAAAGAAAACATAAGCCAAGCACGAGAAGTGGTTGGTCAAATTTTGGGGTACAACAAGTTTGCCTACAAGATGGGGGTAAAAGTTACAATGTAGGTAGCACTGTACGGCGGGACTTGTTTGACATGTGTCCCCATTTTTCTCCTGATGCTCAGATTACTAATACTAAGTTGCATCCAAACTATGAATTTAAGTCTGCATTGAATTCCATGCTTAAGGACCCTTACTCTGAGGAAGTAGTCGCAACAGATGTCTTCCCCAAATCATTCACAATTGGTCTGTTGAAACGGGAGGATCGAATCCTACAGTGAATTGTTTCTCTTATTTTGTGTCCAAAGAAAAGAGGTTATTCTCGAGAGTGGATCAAGCTGAAGTCTATTTAGTCTACCTTCTCAGGAATAAAGTTAAGGTAAATTGATTGTATTATGTTGCAAGTCGCATTTATGCTTTGAAAGAAAGTGGGAGAGGCTCATCCTAATGCTACGGTTCGTTCATCCAAAGCATATTGGATCATGCTGGAATTGTTGTGACAGGCATCCCCTACATATCTCTTTCTACTGACTAAGAGTTTAGTCAAAAGACTATGACTCTTGTAGGATTCATTTTGGATAGGCAACAACAAACTTATGTGGTCAAGTCTAAGGGTTCAAGTGGAAGAATTCAGAACTTAGTTGAAGGTGATGAGGAAGAATAAGATGAAGATGAGGAAACTCATCCTACGGATACCGAGGTTCCTTTTTAAGGTCATGATGGTTTATGACCAAGGATGGGGTTCATGGCGTCAAAACGCCTGGTCCGAGCAAGGAACCTCTTATGTGACTCTTTCTCGACATCAACCTTAAACTAACAGTTCAGAAGTTCTTGAAATGCTACAAGACATGCAACTTGAGCAGTAAAACTTTACAGCTCTTCAAGAACAACAATGTGAAATAATGCAGGGACAAATTCGAGCAAAAAATGAGAATTTTGATCCCTTTGCATCTAGAGTTTTTGGTAGGTTTGATCAGATGGCTGAAACTTCAGTAAATCAGCATTGTGCCCTCTCATTGAGCTTCAACACTCTCAATAGAAGTGTCCTTGGTCTGCATGAACGCCTGGACGCTCAAGGATCAAATAAGCAAGATCATTCATTTAGGGGAAAAGGTCAACCTCATAGGGACCTAAGAACTTAGTTTATTGAGTGGTGTTGTTGTCTTGCATTTCATGTTGCATTTTGTTTTTTTATTTTCTTTGTTACCGTGTTTTTCTCAAGACTTGTATTGAACAATTTATGTTGTGTAATGCATTATTATTTCTATATGATTCTTGAGCTATTTACTTTTCTATTCTCTACATTGGAAACATTATATGTGTATGCTTGTTAATGTCGTATCTATTGCAAAGCATATGTTTATGTAAGTATGTGTATGATATGATTACAAATGACTATTTGCTTCACTCTTTTTGATGTTGTCAAAGGGGGAGAAAGCAAAAGCAAGTTAACAAAGTTCAAAATTTTACGGACGGAAGTGCATACAATCAAGGGGAGAATGTCCTTTAAGTACTCAATGGTTAGGAAGGTTAGAATTTTACTGACGGAAGTGCATACAGTCAGGGGGAGAATGTCCTTCAAGTACTCAATGGTTGGGAAGTTTTTGCAAGGTTTTGCCATCATCAAAAAGGGGGAGTATGTAAGGGTAAGGTTCTTTTATTAATTGTTTTTAATGATGTCAAAACTAAGAAATTTCGTACTTGTGTATTTTGGACAGTATCACCTTATCTAAGCCATGTATTCATCTTTTACAAATGTGCATAAAGATCCACATACATGAACTTGGACATATAGGATCAAACTCTATGTCTAAAATGTGTTTTGAGTCCTTTTTGATGCATTAAGTCGACTCACATAGGGTATAGGTCGACTCACAGTCAAGAAAAATGATGTTTGAAACCTTCTGGCATGCTTGCATCGACCTAGGATTTCTTCAGATTGACACACACCATGTATGAAAAAGTTTGAAAAAGTCTCTGACATGTATGCGTCAATGGATCTTATGTAGGTCGACGCATACTGGAAGAAACAAATTGAAGTTTTATGGCCTTCATGCGTCGACGCATGGCCTTGCTGAGGTCAATGCATAATATACTTTTGTATGCAATTTTGCATTCTGTCATGTTCAGGTCGACTAGCAGCTTCTGTAGGTTGACCTCTTGTGCGTTTTCACTCATTTTTCTATGTCTTTGTGTTCCTAAAGTCTTTTTTTCTGTTATTCTTTCATGCTAGTATATATTCTCATATGCATCATTTTCTATAACAAGAAGAAAATTGAAAGATATATTGCATTTCTCTTCATCTTCACTCTCACAAATTGCATTCATCAATAATCACACATAATCATCTTTATTGGTTTGTGCTTTGTTCAAGAGTGATAACGTCCAAACTTAGGATTTGTATATCTAGTTTGGGTTGAGAATCAGTGGGATTTTCTTCAATAAAACCTTTGGAGTTTTGTCCTCCAAGGTCTTGGTGATTTTGGGGGTTTTTACACAAATATTTGAATTATAGATTCAGCTAAGTGAAAGCCTTGAAGAACGGTGGGTTCGGTCAAGGAAGTAGAAATAAGTGGAGGATTATATTGAAAGATTTAGGGTCAAACATATTGCAATTGAAATCATCCGAGTGAAAGCCTTGAAGAACGGAAGTTTCGGTCAAGTGAGTAGCAGTAACCAGAGGTTTGTTCGGAGTATTTAATGTTCTTGATTCAGCTGGAATCAAGGGGAGAGAAGTGGATAGAATCAACATCAACAATTAGGTTTGATTGTGTAGTATCTAGGACTTCTCTTGTACAAAATTTTGCAAACATATATTATACATATCTCAATTCTAGTTTTAGAATTGGGGGCAGATGTACCCAAAGCGAGGACGAAAGGGGAACTGCCTAAACAAATTCGGTGTCGTTTTCTCTCTCTGCCTCTCTGTCTCTCTCTCTCTCTCTCTCTCTCTCTCTCTCTCTCTCTATATATATATATATATATATATATATATATATATATATATATATATATATATATATATATATATATATATATATATATATATATATATATATATATATATATATATATATATATATATATATATATATATATATATATATATATATATATATATATATATATATATATATCTTTACTTTAAGTTGTTGACCTTTGTGTGAAATCAATAGTAAGAAATATTTCGATTGATTTAGAGTGCTTTAAAACTGTTTTGAATAACCATTGCAATCACTTTGATTGCAAGTGTCAAAATTTATGCATTACAATTTCAAAGGAAACTGAACTTGGGGTGTTTCGCACGCAAAGTGTTTGAAATATTGATAACACACAAACTATTCGTAAAATTGTCAATTCAATGTTATCGTCTATAAAGCATTGGAAACTGGTTCATTTTAAGTGGTCTTTATTTGAATTGTATAATTGAGAACCTTATTGATTCCAATATCTCATCAATATTATTCCATTCGGTTTCGCATATCTGATCTTACCAATAATGCTTTGTTTAGATGAGTTTTAATCCAAGGCTTCTTTCACACAATTTTAAAACAACTTTTTAAGCGCCAATTATTGTTAAAAATTAGTGATCTATTCAACCCCCCCCCCCCCCCTTCTTGACCAGTTTCATCATGTAAAATTTTCTAGTCTGCGTGTGATGATGAGTAATCAGCAAATTATAAATTTGCACTGAACTGAACATGATTGTAAGTTCTGTGCCTTTGGATTGGCATAAATTTTGTTAAAACATATTTTAGCAAGATGTTGAGACAG
The DNA here is from genome assembly GCA_963859935.3 of Lathyrus sativus. NCBI lineage: Eukaryota > Viridiplantae > Streptophyta > Magnoliopsida > Fabales > Fabaceae > Lathyrus > Lathyrus sativus. Next base: position 234,731,020 of record OZ012737.1, read on the forward strand.
ATGTCGTGACAAGGTAGTCAGACAGCATGATCAACATGATGTTGGGACATGTGGCCAGGACATGTTATACCAGAATTTTAGGGTTGGGATGATTTGGTATTTAAAGTGTGAGATTTGATAGTGTTTTAATTCATACAATGTCGCAATCCAAGGAGGGATATTTTAGGAACTTCTGTCTTGACAAATTTGCTTGTATTTCTTAAAAAGGGTTTTGGATCCTTTTTAGGAAACTTTATGTTTAGTTCTTACTATTTTGCAGGAGATCGTGCAAGTGATTTAAAGTTGATAATTTGTGATATGCGTTTCAAGAGCCCAAGCCCATGTTATTGTGATTTCTATTTAAAGGAGTTTTCTAAACCTAATGAAGGAGAGAAGTTGTGTATTGAAAGAAAGAGTTTTTAGGGTTTAGAGAGTTTTGTTCTTTGTGTTCCTCTTCTATGCCTTTTGACATCTGAGTAGGACTATGTTATTTGTTGATTATTATCCTCTCTTGTATCTCTTTGATACTAGAGTTGGACTGTTTCTTTTGAGTTGTAATTGTGAATTCACTTATAAGCTTTTAAGCAAGGAGTGGATTTTGTGTCTTTGAAGTGTGACTTCTTTTTATTCTCTATTGTTGAGTTTGTCACTGTTGTGTGACTGTTGGGAAGTTAGATGGGTCTCATATCTAGGAGTTCCTAGGTAGAAGTTACCATGGATAGTGATTAGGTGAGAATATTGTAAATCTATGAGCGTTTGTTGCGGCTTTGAACTAATACTATTATAATGGATTTCCTTCCTGGCTTGGATGCCCCTAGATGTAGGTGATGTTGCACCAAACTAGGTTAACAATTGACTGTGTTATTGTTTACATTCAAACTGTTATTTTTCTGCATAAGTGTTGGTTGTTGTCTTGATCCCAGTGCCCTAAGATCTGGTATCTGTGTGCCAGAATTTCAATTGGCATCAGAGCAGGTCACCCTGTTCTGTTTTTGGGTGAGCTCTAGGGAGATATCCTTTATGGCATAATAGACAAGGAAGTAGGAGGGAATCTGAACATACCTCCCATCTTAGATGGAACCAACTATGACTCTTTGAAAGCATGCATGACGGCCTTCTTAAAAACCCCGGATAGCCAAGCTTGGAAAGCTATCATTAAGGGCTGGAAACATCTTGTGGTTGAAGATAAAGATGGAAGTGTCGCATCGCTGCGAATAGGGCCGGAAAAGACAGAAGAGTCACCGGTGTTCGTTATTTATCCCAAAAGAGGGAAAGGAAACGATCAGAGAAAACCTAACGAAAAAAGGGAAAAGACGAGGTCATCGCAACCAAGTCCTAGGTTCGGGAGTCGGTTACGCAAGGGGAAGGTATTAGCACCCCTCACGTCCGTCGTACTTGACGGGATCCACGCTTTGTTGTCTATCTAAAAGGGTGTTTATCTATCTAGCTAAAGGTCTCAGGGACAAAATAAAAGAAAAGAGACTCGGCAGAGCAACGCCGCTCTGTGCCTACGTACTCCCTCGTGTAATGGGAAAGTCAGAGTAGTTCGGCTAACTACGGGTGAAAGTGGGGGAAGGTTGCTCGCCGAGACATCACCGTCTCGTGCCTACGTATTCTCATATGGTATGAGAAGTTAGAAAAAACGTAGTTCGGGCTAACAAGAACACCGGTTGGTTCAAAATGTTTTAGGCCCGAGTAGGGTTAAAACATAGTTCCAGTAGTTAGGTGTATGCAGCTCGACCATTGGATACTTAGGCATTACCTGTTTGCAGTAGAACCAAGAGTTAATAAAACTCTCCTTTATGAAAAATATCCCGAAGGATGAAAAAGATTTGAAGTTTGTTTTTTGTGTTTTTTAGATAAGAAGTGCATTGATTATGATTTGTAATTCATGTTGCACTAAAGTCTATGACTTAGGAGCGAATGTGTCGCATATCGTCCTAAGGACGTATACTAAAAACTTTAAGCAATTGAGAGGAAGCCCCCCAATCACCATTCCCCAAGTACTTAAGGCTCATAGTGTACAACAATCCTTGTCTTTAATTAACTGTTTTGAAGGTGTTTGAAGATGAGAAGAGAAGGGACACACTAAAGGGAGACTAACTCAAACCTAATAGTTGTCATGCAAAATGGTCCTAAAGTTAGGATGAAAGGGATGCTACCTAATGTTATCATGCATGGGTTCGAGCCTAAGGTCTATCATAATCCCAAGAGATTAGAGGTCCTAAGGTAACATGGCAAAGAAGAATGAAGAAGAAGGAAGCATGAAATAAGAAAGATGCAAGTATGCAAACATATAATGCACAATTAGAATGATAGTGAAGGAGGAACAAAGTGTGGGGCAGTAGCCTCCACAAGCACATCTCAACCTCAAGCATGCATATGAGAAATTCAAAGAAGAAAGAAGAAAGAATGCACACAAAAGAAAGCAAACAAGTGCACAAAAGTGAGATGAAATGGGAGAAAATGAATCCTACCACCATTTGTCATCAACCACAATGCCCAAAGGCAAACCAAAAGAAAGAGAAGAAGATAAAATAAAATATATGAATGGGAGGCAACATGAGGACAACAAGGAATTCATATGGGCAACTCAACCATAGGCCATATAAGAAACAAGCAAGAATGCACCAAAAGGTCCTCAAGGATTCACCATTCAAGATATGCTTCAAGTACCTCCTAAGGAAGGACTAAACCATCTCAAATGGGATTCCAAAGTCATTGGACAGAAGTGGAGATGAAAAGAGAGAATGCACAAATCAAACATCAAACATAACCAAAAGGAATGCAAGAAAAGGCAAGGAGAAAGACCAAAGTCTTAAACACATTCAACACTTGAAGCTGAAGTGGAAAGCCTAATAAGAAACGCACAATTCAACAAGCAAAAAACAACTTTATGACCCAAAAATGAACATTCAAGTACCTCAATATGTTAGAAGCATGAATCAAGAAGAGTTGAGAGCTCAATGGATCCATAAAAGTCATTTCCAAAGCAAACTAGGTTAAGTGCTTGTGTGAGTCTCCCTTAGAAGTAACTTGACTTGCACGTTACCTCAAAAATAGGAAAAAGGCTAAAAAATAACCAAATAAAATCTCAAGCAAGCATCAAGATGTAGCCAACCAGAGGCCACAAGCACAAGGACAATGTTCCATCAAAGCAGCACCAAAAGAAATAAATCCCTAGGGTGTACCACTTTGGAATGGAAGCGTCGAGGGTCAACAAAAATAAGGTCAAAGTCAAACCAAAAGTGGTCAAACTAGGAGCAAAATGGTCCTCAAAAATCATTCAACTCATTATTGAAATGAGGAATGATTTTCATTCATTGGATCAAAAACAAATCAAGAACACAAAAGGATCAAGAAATAATCCAAATAAAACACCTCCAATTAATTAATTCTTTTTTAATTGAAAAACAATCCAAAAAAATAAATAAAAATTTCCTAAAATCAAATGACACCTCAAAATGTCTTAAAAGTATTTTTGTGAATTTTTTTAATCATTGGAGACATTTTAATTGGATTAAAATCAAAACAGATTAAAAAAAAAAAGAAAAAAGAATAAAATAAGAAAACGGTGCAAACAGCAATAAACCAAGGCAAATGGATTGGGCTTCCAACAGGGGGGTGCGTTTAGCACTCTGAGCCTAAGATCAAAACAAACGTGAAACACACCGTTTCACTTATCATGCGTGGCAGGCTGACCACACGCTGGCTGGTCAAGACGATCCCAACCGTAGATCCACTCAAGTCAACAAGTCCAACAGTCCACATGGCGCATACGTATGCAAATGAAAAAGTAAAACCAGACGCCGGAGCACTGTGCTCCGGTCGTCTTCTCCGATCAAGCCACCGGAGTAACAGGTGCAAAACATCACCAAATCAAGCAAAATTTAGGTCTAAACTGATCCTCACGTTATGTAGAACATGAATCCAAGTTTAGTTTCCATTTATCATACACATACAAGCCAAATCAAACGCAAACAAAAAACACATGCTCAACTGAAAACACATCAAACTCCACAAACAATTATCCAGATTTTGCCTGCCAAATGTAGGGCTTCAGAATCAATAGCAATGGCATTGAATTGGTGCACATTAGGAGAGAAATTTGATAAAGAAGCTTACCTAACGGAGCCTCTCCATTGGAGCTTCTAAGGTTGCTAAGCTTGAACCAAATGATGCAGAATCACTCAAGGAAGCTCGAGGAAGGTGTTGATCACTTCAATTTGCTTTGAATTTTCTCCAATCTCATATTCCAATTTTGAATTTTCTCTTGAGTTTTCAAACTGCTCCTAAGCTTTCCCTCCATGAAAATGACTGAATGAATGCTCAAATTTGATCTGAACCTTTTATATTATGGATCTAGAAGCAAATGGAGGTCCAATTGTGGCTGAATTGAGTGACATTGTGAAATGCCCAATTTGAATTTTCAAGCTCCATGCACACATGAAACAGCTCCAATTTCCCTTGTTTTTTATTCAAATTGCTTGCTGGGAGTTCAAATTGATCATGTGGATGAGATTTGCTCCTTGAATTGATCCAATGGCTGATGTTTGATTCTGAAACTTCACCATGAAGTAACATGAAATTACACGTGCATTTGATGCCATGGATCCAATCCAATTTTTGCATTTCACTTAGTATGATAATGGGACTCAAAATAGGCACACATATGACATAAAAATGAATTAAATCCAATCCAATTTAATTCATGCCTTTAAAGTCTTTTTTCCATGATTTTTCTTTACCAATATTCAAACCCTATCAAAATTCAATCCAATTTGATGTTCCACGATGAAATTGGTATCATTTGAATCAACTTTCATGTTGGGAAAAGTTTCATTTGAAGTGCACAAGTGGATGAATAAGACCTATAATGAAAAGGACCTATAATCTTACTTTCCCAAAATACCCCTGCCTTGCAAGCCTCATAACTTGAGTTCTACAAATCAGATGAAAGACTTCTAAGACTTTTTGGAAAGCTAAGATCATAAGGAACAACTTTTTTGTTTGGGCCAAAGTGAGATGAAACATGATTCTAGGTCAAAAATGCCTTGGAAGTTGGTTGACTTTTGTTGACTAAAAACACATTCATCTAAGGACCCATAACTTGTCAGCATCATAACTTGAGTTCCATAAACCCAATGGATGAGTTCTAGTACTAAAAAGAAAGCTAGAAACATGCTTTACACATATCATGTTTGCATCAAATTGAGATGAAACTTTTATCTTGAGATATGTGGTCTTGAAGTTAGCTTCTAAACAGAGGATTTTACACTGAGAACCCTAATTTAGTAACTCTTCCACCTCTTGATTCTTATTAAATTGATCTTGAAATAACCTCCTATATGCTGCAACACAAATTTACATGACTCCAATGGCTTGGAATTAAGTCTCAATCTCCTTTCAAGTCCTCAGATGACTTAGGGTTGACCAGATGAAACTCTAGTTGCATAACCCTTGACAGTGGCTTCTTGCACATGATATAACAACTTGGATAAGCTCCACAATGGCCCTCAAAGTACTCAATAAGATTTCACAACATCCCCATCCATAACCATGGACTCATGATCCTCTGATAATTTGAACCGAGCCCTCTTGTCTGAGCTAAGAATCTTTGACAAACTCCTTTTGAGATGCACACCTCCCTTGATCCCCTGCAAATGAACAATGATATGCAAATGCAAATGCTAGAACAATGCAAATGAAAACACAAGCCAAGTAAATAAAGAGGTTGGGCAAATTTTGGGGTACAACAGGAAGGAAAAACTAAAACCCCAAGAGGACTGGACCAAGGAAGAAGGTGAGACTGCTATTGGAAGCTCCAAATCCTTGAATGCCCTATTCAATGGAGTTGACAAAAAAAATGTTAGGTTAATAAACACATGCACTGTAGCCAAAGATGCTTGGAAAATTCTCAAGACAACTCATGAAGGTACATCTAAGGTGAAGATGTCTAGGCTTCAGTTGCTCAATACCAAATTTGAAAATCTAAAGATGATGGAGGATGATAGTATCCATGCCTTTCACATGAATATTCTTGAAATAGCTAATGCCTTTAGTGCTCTAAGGGAGAAAATATCAGACAAAAAGATGGTTAGGAAAAATCTCAGGTCTCTCCCCAAGAGGTTTTGTATGAAGGTAACAACCATAGAAAAAGCCCAAAACATCAGCATCATGAGAGTTGATGAACTTGTGGGGTCACTTCAAACTTATGAATTGACCATTAACGACAGAACTAAAAAGAAGAATAAAAGCATAACTTTTATCTCCAACACTAAATATGGAGTGGGAGAATGTGATCTGGACATTGAGGAAGGTATGTCAAATGTCATTGTTCTACTTGGAATACAATTCAACCAAGTGCTAAAAAGAATGAAGAGGAAGTCAAGACCCAATGTCCAGAATATCAGTCCTGACACTAGCAGAAACTATGATTCTCAAAGAAAAACAAGAACAGAAGAAAATTCTAATCAGAATAGAGGGGTTCAATGTCATGAATGTGATGGATTTGGACATATTAGAGTAGGATGCCTTACTTATCTCAAGAAACAACAAAATGGCTGACTATTTTTTTGGTTTGATGATGAAAGTGTAACTGAGATTGAATTTACCAAACATGTTATTGCTCCAACTGGAAGATGGGCATATGATATAGATTCATATGATGAAGAAAACTCTTATACTGAATCGGATGCTTCTTATGAAAATCTGTGTATCATAAGTGACAAGCAACACCCATAGTCTACAGGATGAGGTAACCATGTTGACCTCCAAACTTGAAAATATGACCAAGTCTGTGAGAATATCGAATAATGGTTCTAACATGTTAGACAAAATTCTTCAATTTAGAAAAAAGGCTGGTGACTTAAAAAACATAGGGTATGATAATCAAACTCTGAAAGGAGATCCTAAGGTTACAAAATTTATCCCTACTAGAAAGAAGAAAGAGCCAATGATGTCAAAACAAATGTTTCAACATCGTACCAGACATCAGGATTCTCAAGCAGGAAGTGAGGCCTTGCATTGGAGATGTCATTAATGTGGTAGATTTGGGCATATAAATCCCTTCTGTTTCAAATTGTATGGATATCAAAGGTCTTCTATACAACCCAAGGTTATCATGAAGTGATTAAGATAACTAAGAAATGGGTTCCCAAAGAATCTATCACTTCACTTATTGCTCATACGTATCTTAGAGCTTTAGCTAGAGAAGACTGATATTTTAATAGTGGATGTTCTAGACATATGACTGGTGTAGAGAACTTCTTGGTCAACATTAGGTTACACTCTACTTGTAACAGCCCAAATTTCATTAAATAATTAATTGTAGTAATTAATTGATTTAGTGGGATTTTTATTAATGTTGGAATTAATTTTTATTAATTGGTATGGATAGAAAATTAAGAAGGAAATTGGAAGGAAAGAAAATAAAAGGAATATATAAGTGAGGAAGAAAAGAAAAGAAAGTTAGAAACATTTGGAGAGAAAGAGGAAAGAAAGAAGAAAGGAGAGAAAGAGAAGAGAAGAAGAGGAAAAGTGGAAATCATCAAGAACCAACATCAAAGCTCCGATTAATCGAGGTAAGGGTGAGAAATGTTTCTATTTGATCATTGTATGATGTTATGTATGTTGGGTTAGGGTTTTGGTAGAGTTTCCATCACTTTCCATTTAGGGCAAAATGTTGGATAATCGGTAGATTGAGGTTTTGATCGGTTGGAACTGAGCAATAATGCTGTAGAATAGTCGGGTAACATGTATTGATGCTGTTTATACTGATTTGGATGTGTAAGAGAGGGTTGATGATGGATTGGTGAAGGAGAAGACAGAATAGGGTTCTGTTCTGCGCAGGTTCGCTGGCTCTCGCCAGGCGAGCAAAGGCGAAGCTTCGCCAGGCGAAGCTCAGCGAATGTTGGCGAATAATTATAAGTTAAATCCCAGTGGACTTCGCTGGCGAGTTCGCCAGGCGAAGTTGGATAGCGAAGGTTCGCCCAGCGAAGGTGCTGGCGAATGGTGGCGAATGAAGTCAGTAGCTACTGACTTGGGCTCGCTGGGAAGTCTCGCCAGGCGAAGCCTAGCGAGTGTTCGCTGAGAGAGTTCGCCAGGCGAAGGCCAGGCGAAGGTTCGCTGCGAGGGTTCGCCAGGCGAATGAAGGCGAATGTGACAGCATTTTTCTTTTGCTGTGTTGATCATGTGGAGATGGTTTGGTTGTTTCACATAGGTGGATACCTTATGATATGAATATAGATATGATCTATTGTGATTATGTGTGTATGATTTAATGAAGTTGCGAATGCTCGATGTGTATACAATTATGTAATGAGTATGCATGAGAACATTTTGAATATGTGTGCATAACTTGTAATTGTATGTTTGGTATTGCGATGTGAATACCTTGAATTGTTGTGATAATTGGAGATACATGGGAATACAATGAGGAATGTATGTGTATCGTCTAATGAATTGTGAGTGCATATATGTATGCGATTGTTGTGTGAATGCATGGGAACATATGTGATATGTGTGCATTGTTGTTGAGTATGATGATGTGTGAAATGAATACATTGATAAATGTTTGATATATGTTGTATGTGCAATCATGATGAAATTCTCGAAGGGGTGAATTATTCGAATGCATGGGATTAAGACGCGGGAACGGTCTTAAGTGCATTTATTGTGATTGGTTGATTGTACATGCATCATTCAGTCAAGAGGCAATGTCTGTTAGTTTCGTGGAAACTAGTGGCTTGTCCCAAACCTAGAAGGGTGGGTTTGAAGCCTAGGGGACGGACTTGGTTGTTATCGGTCTAGAAGGGTGGACCCGGTTTAAAGTAAAAACCGAAAAATGATAACGAGTTATCGGTCTAGAAGGGTGGACCCGGTTTAGAGTGAAAACCGAAAAAAGATAACGAGAGTCGGTACCGCATAGCATTGAGTTGCATTGAATATGTTGAGTCACATTGCATAATATTGTTGTTGTACAAATGTGCTTGTGAATGATTGTGAAATTAAGCATGAAGGGATGTGCTTGTGAATGTTCATAATGTTGATATATGTGAACATGGTATGATTTATGACTATGAGAATGAAGTGTGGTGAGAAATGTGAATATGTGTTATATGATACCTATATATACGTAATCTTATGCCTTGATTATTATGGTTATATTTCTCACCCTTCTGCTGTTTTATAATGCTCTATGAGACATTACAGATTAGGATGCTGGAGTCCTTTTGTGAAGAATAGTCTTCATTCTTTTGAGTCTGCTGCTCTGATATGTAACACCGGGTAGTTAGACTAGTATAGTCATTCTTTTGTGATACATTGCGATGTATCAGCCGATGTGGTTTTGTAATCTAACAGATATGATATATTAATTTAGATAGCTTATGTGTACGTGGATTAATATTTTGAAAACGATCAAATGATTTTATCTTCCGCTTAAATTGAAAATGTTACATATTTATGGAGCAAATTGTGAAAGTGTTTTATTGGTGAAATTGTGGCATTCTTCTTTTATACCTTATTATAAAACCTTTTTACTCTGATAATTTGTATGTGCTTAATTGTTTTATATGCATTTATTTGGGGTATAGAAGGGGGTGTTACAATAGTGGTATCAGAGCAGGTCGGTCCGTCCGGCCAAGTTGTTAGAGTGTTTTTCCCTGTGTGTTATTGATATGCGTGTGATGCATTATCAATATTGGTTGTTCTTATGTAGTTCTATTGTTGGAATTAGTAAGATGGTTGCAGGGAGGAACGACGAAGCGATTGCGGAGGCATTGACGAGATTGGCGGGGGCAATTGGGCAGAATCCTCCGGCCAATGTGAATGTGAGGGATCATGCTGATGATGGATTTCGTGCTTTGGGGAAATTCCAAAAGAATAACCCTCCGGTCTTCAAGGGAACTCATGAACCGGACAAGGCACAAATTTGGTTGGAAGCTGTGGAAAAGATTTTTCGAGTTATGAATTGCTCGGATGCACAGAAGGTGCAGTTTGGGACTCATATGCTCGAAGAAGAAGCTGAAGATTGGTGGGGTAATACTCGCCAAAGATTTGAGGAAGATGATATTGTGATTACGTGGGGTTTGTTTAGAGAAACTTTTCTGGAGAAGTACTTTCCAGAGGATGTGCGGGGAAAGAAAGAGATCGAATTTCTTGAGTTGAAGCAAGGTAATTCGACGGTTGCTGAGTATGCGGCGAAATTTGAGGAGTTGATCAAATTTTGTCCTCACTATAATACGGGTAATGCTGAGAGGTCTAAGTGCCTCAAGTTTGTGAACGGTTTGAGACCCGAGATTAGACAAGCTATTGGGTACCAGGAAATCAGGCGGTTTTCTGAGTTGGTTAACAAGAGTAGAATTTATGACGAAGACAGTAGGGCTAGGTCTAGCCACTACAAGAGCCTAAGTGACAAGAAAGGAAAAGGACAATTCAGAGGAAAACCTTACGTAACTCCTGCAGACAAAGGGAAGCAGAGAATGGCTTATGGCAAGAGGCCAAGTGGGGGAGTTTCTACTCCGGTGAGATGTTATAGGTGCGGTGAAGCGGGACATCGTGCTCCTGAATGCAAAAGTGTTGAGAAGGCGTGTTTTAAGTGTGGCAAGCCAGGCCACAAGGCTCTTGAGTGCAGAAGTGGTACGGGTGTGACTTGCTACAATTGTGGTGAGCAAGGACACATCGGTACAAAATGTGATAAGCCGAAGAAGAATCAAGGGAGCGGGAAAGTGTTCGCTCTATCTGGATCTGAGACTGCTAGCGACGATCGCTTGATCAGAGGTACGTGTTTTATTAATGGTATACCTTTGATCGCTATAATTGATACCGGAGCTACACATTCTTTTATTTCTTTGGATTGTGTTAGAAGGTTGAATCTTGAGTTGTCTGTGATTGGTGGAGGTATGGTTATTGATACTCCTGCTATGGGTTCGGTAACTACACCGTATGTTTGTTTAAATTGCCCGTTGAGTATTTTCGGTAGAGATTTTGGGATTGATTTAGTGTGTCTTCATTTGGATCAACTTGATGTCATTCTTGGAATGAATTGGTTAAAATTCAATCGTGTGCATATTAACTGTTTTGACAAAACGGTTATTTTTCCCGATTCGGATGTTGAAAGGGATTTGTTTATGACGAGGAAACAAGTGAAGGAATCGGTACAAGATGGGGCTAAGGTATTTATGCTTATGGCAACTTCGAGGACTAGTGAAAGTGAAGAGATTGATGCTTTGCCCATTGTTAGAGATTTTCCGGAAGTATTCTCTGAAGAGATAAAGGATTTACCGCCGGAGCGAGAAGTGAAGTTTTCGATAGATTTGATTCCTGGAACTAGTCCGATATCGATGGCTCCTTATCGTATGTCGGCATCGGAATTGAAAGAGTTGAAGAGTCAACTTGAGGATTTGCTTGAAAAGAGGTTTATTCGCCCGAGTGTGTCGCCGTGGGGTGCACCGGTGTTGTTGGTTAAGAAGAAAGAGGGTTCTATGAGGCTCTGTGTGGATTACAGACAGTTGAACAAGGTGACTATTAAGAACAAGTATCCACTTCCAAGGATTGATGATCTGATGGATCAGTTGGTTGGTGCAAGCGTGTTCAGCAAAATTGATTTGAGATCTGGGTATCATCAGATCTGTGTGAAAGCTGAGGATATTCAGAAGACGGCCTTTCGGACGAGGTATGGACACTATGAGTATTCCGTGATGCCATTTGGTGTGACTAATGCACCAGGTGTATTTATGGAGTACATGAATAGGATTTTCCATCCTTATTTGGATAAGTTTGTGGTGGTGTTTATCGACGACATCTTGGTTTATTCGAAGAGCGAAGGAGAGCATGCCGAGCATCTGATGATTGTGTTATCTGTGTTGAGGGAGAAGCAGTTGTTTGCAAAGCTTTCTAAGTGTGAATTTTGGTTTAAGGAAGTTAGTTTCCTTGGTCATGTGATCTCGAGTAATGGTGTTGAGGTTGATCCGTCGAAGGTTGAAGCGGTGTCGCAATGGGAGACTCCGAAGTCAGTTTTTGAGATCAAAAGTTTTCTTGGTTTAGCCGGTTATTATCGGAAGTTTATTGAAGGGTTTGCTAAGTTATCGTTGCCGTTGACACAGTTGACTAGGAAAGGTCAAGCCTTTGTTTGGGACGCCAAGTGTGAAGCGAGTTTTCAAGAACTTAAGCGAAGGTTGACGACAGCTCCTGTTTTGATTTTGCCAAATCCAGAAGAACCATTCGTTGTGTATTGTGATGCTTCTTTGATGGGTTTAGGAGGTGTGTTGATGCAGAATAACCAAGTTGTGGCTTATGCTTCGAGGCAACTCAAAGTGCATGAGAAGAATTATCCGACGCATGACTTAGAGTTGGCCACCGTTGTGTTCGTGTTGAAACTTTGGAGGCATTATTTATTTGGCGCAAGATTTGAAGTGTTTAGTGACCACAAGAGTTTGAGATATCTTTTTGATCAAAAGGAATTGAATGCAAGACAAAGAAGATGGCTTGAACTTTTGAAGGATTATGATTTTGGCTTGAACTACCATCCGGGTAAAGCGAATGTAGTAGCGGATGCATTGAGTCGGAAATCTTTGCATATGTCGGCATTGATGGTGAAAGAGTTGGAATTGGTCGAGCAATTTCGAGATTTGAGTTTGGTATGTGAGAGAACTTCTTTTGGATTTAAGTTGGGTATGTTAAAGCTTACGAGTGGTATTTTGGACGAAATTCGAGAAGGACAGAAATCGGATTTGAGCTTAGTTGATCGGTTGACTTTAATCAACCAAGGCCAAGGTGGTGATTTTCGGATTGATGAGAATGGTATTATGAGATGTCGGGATCGAGTTTGTGTTCCGAACATGGTTGAGCTTAAGAAGAGCATCCTTGAGGAAGGACATCGTAGCGGATTGAGTATTCATCCGGGTGCTACTAAGATGTATCAGGATTTGAGGAAAGTATTTTGGTGGCCTAGTATGAAGAAGGATATTGCGGAATTTGTATATTCTTGTTTGACTTGCCAGAAGTCAAAGATTGAGCATCAGAAGCCATCGGGTTTGATGAAGCCGTTGTTTATCCCTGAGTGGAAATGGGATAATATCTCCATGGATTTTGTATCGGGTTTGCCGAGGACGCTGAGTAATTTTGAGGCTATTTGGGTTATCGTGGATAGGTTGACTAAATCTGCTCACTTTATCCCTATGCGTATGGATTACTCTTTGGAGAAGTTGGCTAAGTTGTATATTGAGAGGATTGTGTGTTTGCATGGTATTCCGTCGAGTATTGTTTCGGATAGAGATCCGCGGTTTACTTCGAGATTTTGGGAGAGCCTGCAGAGTGTTTTGGGTACTAAGTTGCGTTTGAGTTCAGCGTATCATCCTCAGACAGATGGTCAGACGGAGAGGACGATTCAGTCGCTTGAAGATCTTTTGAGAGCTTGTGTATTGGAAAAAGGAGGAGCTTGGGATAGCTACTTGCCTTTGATTGAGTTTACCTACAACAACAGTTTCCATTCGAGTATTGGTATGGCACCATTTGAGGCGTTGTATGGTAGGCGGTGTAGGACACCATTGTGTTGGTTCGAGTCCGGAGAGAGTTCTGTTATTGGACCCGAGTTAGTTCAACAGACTACTGATAAGATCAAGATGATTCAAGAGAAGATGAGAATTACTCAGAGTCGTCAGAAGAGTTATTATGACAAGAGGAGGAAGGCACTTGAATTTCAAGAGGGAGATCATGTGTTTCTTCGAGTCACTCCGATGATAGGTGTTGGTAGGGCACTGAAGTCGCGCAAGTTGTCGCCGCGTTTCATTGGTCCTTATCAGATTTTGCAAAGGATAGGAGAAGTGGCCTATCGTGTGGCTTTACCACCGTCGCTTGCTAATCTTCATGACGTATTCCATGTATATCAGTTGAGGAAATACATTGCGGATCCGTCTCATGTAGTCCAATTAGATGATGTGCAGGTGAGAGATAACCTGACTGTTGAGACATCACCTATGCGGATTGAGGATCGGAAATTGAAGCAACTTCGAGGTAAAGAGATTGCTTTAGTGAAGGTCGCTTGGGGAGGACCGGCTGGTGGAAATGTTACTTGGGAGCTTGAAAGTCGGATGAGAGAGTCTTATCCAGAGCTGTTTGAATCAGGTAACATTTTCGAGGACGAAAATTCCTAAAGTGGGGGAGAGTTGTAACAACCCAAATTTCATTAAATAATTAATTGTAGTAATTAATTGATTTAGTGGGATTTTTATTAATGTTGGAATTAATTTTTATTAATTGGTATAGATAGAAAATTAAGAAGGAAATTGGAAGGAAAGAAAATAAAAGGAATATATAAGTGAGGAAGAAAAGAAAAGAAAGTTAGAAACATTTGGAGAGAAAGAGGAAAGAAAGAAGAAAGGAGAGAAAGAGAAGAGAAGAAGAGGAAAAGTGGAAATCATCAAGAACCAACATTAAAGCTCCGATTAATCGAGGTAAGGGTGAGAAATGTTTCTATTTGATCATTGTATGATGTTATGTATGTTGGGTTAGGGTTTTGGTAGAGTTTCCATCACTTTCCATTTAGGGCAAAATGTTGGATAATCAGTAGATTGAGGTTTTGATCGGTTGGAACTGAGCAATAATGCCGTAGAATAGTCGGGTAACATGTATTGATGCTGTTTATATTGATTTGGATGTGTAAGAGAGGGTTGATGATGGATTGGTGAAGGAGAAGACAAAATAGGGTTCTGTTCTGCGCAGGTTCGCTGGCTCTCGCCAGGCGAGCAAAGGCAAAGCTTCACCAAGCGAAGCTCAGCGAATGTTGGCGAATAATTATAAGTTAAATCCCAGTGGACTTTGCTGGCGAGTTCGCCAGGCGAAGTTGGATAGCGAAGGTTCGCCCAGCGAAGGTGCTGGCGAATGGTGGCGAATGAAGTCAGTAGCTACTGACTTGGGCTCGCTGGGAAGTCTCGCCAGGCGAAGCCTAGCGAGTGTTCGCTGAGAGAGTTCGCCAGGCGAAGGCCAGGCGAAGGTTCGCTGCGAGGGTTCGCCAGGCGAATGAAGGCGAATGTGACAGCATTTTTCTTTTGCTGTGTTGATCATGTGGAGATGGTTTGGTTGTTTCACATAGGTGGATACCTTATGATATGAATATAGATATGATCTATTGTGATTATGTGTGTATGATTTAATGAAGTTGCGAATGCTCGATGTGTATACAATTATGTAATGAGTATGCATGAGAACATTTTGAATATGTGTGCATAACTTGTAATTGTATGTTTGGTATTGCGATGTGAATACCTTGAATTATTGTGATAATTGGAGATACATGGGAATACAATGAGGAATGTATGTGTATCGTCTAATGAATTGTGAGTGCATATATGTATGCGATTGTTGTGTGAATGCATGGGAACATATGTGATATGTGTGCATTGTTGTTGAGTATGATGATGTGTGAAATGAATACATTGATAAATGTTTGATATATGTTGTATGTGCAATCATGATGAAATTCTCGAAGGGGTGAATTATTCGAATGCATGGGATTAAGATGCGGGAACGGTCTTAAGTGCATTTATTGTGATTGGTTGATTGTACATGCATCATTCAGTCAAGAGGAAATGTCTGTTAGTTTCGTGGAAACTAGTGGCTTGTCCCAAACCTAGAAGGGTGGGTTTGAAGCCTAGGGGACGGGCTTGGTTGTTATCGGTCTAGAAGGGTGGACCCGGTTTAAAGTAAAAACCGAAAAAATGATAACGAGTTATCGGTCTAGAAGGGTGGACCCGGTTTAGAGTGAAAACCGAAAAAAGATAACGAGAGTCGGTACCGCATAGCATTGAGTTGCATTGAATATGTTGAGTCACATTGCATAATATTGTTGTTGTACAAATGTGCTTGTGAATGATTGTGAAATTAAGCATGAAGGGATGTGCTTGTGAATGTTCATAATGTTGATATATGTGAACATGGTATGATTTATGACTATGAGAATGAAGTGTGGTGAGAAATGTGAATATGTGTTATATGATACCTATATATACGTAATCTTATGCCTTGATTATTATGGTTATATTTCTCACCCTTCTGTTGTTTTATAATGCTCTATGAGGCATTGCAGATTAGGATGCTGGAGTCCTTTTGTGAAGAATAGTCTTCATTCTTTTGAGTCTGCTGCTCTGATATGTAACACCGGGTAGTTAGACTAGTATAGTCATTCTCTTGTGATACATTGCGATGTATCAGCCGATGTGGTTTTGTAATCTAACTGATATGATATATTAATTTAGATAGCTTATGTGTACGTGGATTAATATTTTGAAAATGATCAAATGATTTTATCTTCCGCTTAAATTGAAAATGTTACATATTTATGGAGCAAATTGTGAAAGTGTTTTATTGGTGAAATTGTGGCATTCTTCTTTTATACCTTATTATAAAACCTTTTTACTCTGATAATTTGTATGTGCTTAATTGTTTTATATGCATTTATTTGGGGTATAGAAGGGGGTGTTACACTACTAGCTATGTTACCTTTGGGGATGGTTCCAAGGGAGAGATTCAAGGGGTTGGAAGACTAGCCTGTTCAGGATTCTCTAGTCTTGAGAATGTGCTACTTGTAAAAGGATTGACTGCCAACTTGATAAGCATAAGTCTGTTATGTGATCAAGGGTTGAAAGTCAATTTCACTAAGTTTAAATATGTGGTTACTAATGAGAAGGATGAAGTTTTGATGAGGGGAATCATATCTAAGGATAACTATTTCTTTTGGGCACCTAAATAAACAAAATGTGCTCCTACATATTTGATGTCTAAAGAAGATGAAGTTCGATTGTGGCACCAAAAGCTTGGTCATTTACATCTGGAAGGTATGAAAAAGATTGTGTCTACAGAAGCTATCATAGGAATTCCCAAGTTCAGGATAGAGGAACGAAGAATTTGTGGTGAGTGTCAAATTGGAAAGTAAACTAAGATGTCCCATCCAAAGGTCCAATATCTGACTACTTAAAAAGTGTTGGAACTTCTTCATATGGACTTGATGGGTCCTATGCAAGTTGAAATCCTTGGGTGTATGAGGTATGCATATTTAGTGGTTGATGATTTCTCAAGATTCGCCTGGGTGCACTTGATCAAGGAAATATGAGATGTGTTTGATGTTTTTGAGGGATTATGTTAAAGGTTCAAAGAGAAAAGGAAAGCAAAATTGTAAGGATTAAGAGTGATCATGGAAAAGAGTTTGAGAATAAAACGTTTGTTGATTTCTATTCCTCAGAAGGTATTAGCCATGAATTTTTTTTCTCCCATCACTCCTCAGCAAAATATAGTGGTTGAACTAAAAAATAGAACTATTCAAGAGTCTGTGAGAGTCATGCTTCATGCTAAAGATCTGCCTTATCATTTTTGGGCTGAAGAAACGAATATTGCATGCTATATTCATAATATGGTTACCTTGAGAAATGGTACCTCAACTCCTCTTTATGAATTATAGAAGGGAAGAAAGCCTACTGCCAAGTACTTCCATGTTTTCAAGAGCAAGTGTTATATTATAGATGATCATGAACAAAGGAGGAAGATGGATCCCAAAAGTGATGAAGGGATATCCTTAAGCTACTCCACAAACAACAGAGCCTATAGAGTTTTCAACACTAGAACCAAGGTAATGATAGAGTCTATTAATGTTGTGATAGATGACTCAGTTATATAGGAGCAAGAAGATGTCGAAGATGATGTTAAAACATCACCACGGGTGACTGCCACTACAGACAATGGTGCTGATAATAACAACAATAATGAACCTGCTGCTGTGAAAGATGATGGAAATCACTATCAGGCAAATAAAGGGCCCTATATCAGAATTCAGAAGGATCATCCCAAGGAACTCATAATAGGAAATCCTAATGAAGGGATTATTACTAGATCAAAGGAGGTGGTATCCAATGCTTATTTTGTCTCTAAGATTGAACCAAAAAATGTGAAAGAAGCTCTAACTGATGAATTTTGGATTAATGCCATGTAAGAAGAATTTGATCAGTTCAAGAGGAATAAAGTTTGGGATTTGGTTCCTAGACCTGAGGGAACAAATATCATTGGCACAATGTGGGTTTATAAGAATAAATCTGATGAAAATGGAGTGGTTACCAGAAATAAGGCCAGACTTGTGGCTCAAGGGTACACTCAAAATAAGGGTATTGATTTTTATGAGACCTTTGCTCCAGTTGCCCGTCTTGAATCCATAAGGCTATTACTAGGAGTGACATGTTTGCTGAGATTCAAGCTGTTTCAGATGGATGTGAAAAGTGTCTTCTTGAATGGGTTTTAACAATAAGAGGTGTATGTTGAAAAACCAAAAGGGTTTGCCGATCCCACTTTTCCAAATCATGTGTACAAACTGAAGAAGGCTCTTTATGGTCAAAAGCAAACCCCTTTGGCTTGGTATGAAAAACTGACAGAATTTTTGGTCAATAATGGTTACAGAAAAGGAGGAATAGACAAAATCTTGTTTATTAAGGAAATGGATGGCAAGCTCATAATTCTCAGATATATGTGGATGATATTGTCTTTGGTGGAATGTCACGCTAGATGGTCCAACATTTTGTCAAACTGATGCAATCTGAATTTGAGATGAGTCTAGTAGGAGAATTGACTTATTTTCTTGGACTTCAAGTAAGACAAATGGAAGATTATATCTTCATATCTCAAAGTAAGTATGCCACAAACATAGTAAAGAAGTTTGGTATGGAGAAGGTCGGTCACAAAAGGACTCCTTCACCTACTCATTTGAAGTTATCCAAAGATGAAAGTGGGGTGAGTGTGGATCAAAGTCTTTACAGAAGCATGATAGATAGTCTATTGTATGTGACAGCTAGCAAACCTGATATCACATTTGTTGCTGGGGTTTGTGCTAGGCATCAATATGAACCCAAAATTAGTCACACCAATCAAGTAAAAGGGATTTTGAAGTATATCAATGGTACAAGTGACTATGGTATGTTGTATGCACATGGCTTTAATGCCATGCTTGTTGGATATTATGATGTTGATTGAGCCGGGAGTGTTAATGATTAAAAAAAGCACTTCTGGTGGATGCTTTTTCTTGGGAAACAACCTTATCTCTTGGTTCAGTAAGAAGCATAATTGTGTGTCCCTATCCATTGTTGAGGCTGAGTATATCATAGTAGAAAGCATTTGTTCTCAGCTATTTTGGATGGAGCAGATCCTGAAGGAGTACAATATCTAGCAGGATGTCATGACATTATACTATGATAACTTGAGTGCTATCAACACCTGGAAGAATTCTGTTCAATATAGCAGGACAAAACATATTGACATTCATCATCATTTTATCAAGGATCTTGTTAAAGACAAGTTGATCATTTTGGAACATGTAGCCACTGAGAAGCAACTGATTGATATCTTTACTAAGAGTTTGGATGCAAATTTGTTTGAGAACTTAAAGGATGAAATGGGAATTTTTATTTTTGAAGAATTATAGCAATTAGTCTTGATTAAGGAGGATATTAGGCAAAGGGTAAAGGTGGTGTCAAATTTATGCCTAAAAAGGGGGAGTAATGGTGATGGTAGTGATGGCAGGGTTAACAGTGCTGTGAAAGGGAGAATGTCTCAGGTATCTCAGGGTGTGAAGCATGGGAATGATGATGATCTCTACTTTTCTATGTTTTCTTTTGTGTTGTTGGGAGGTCTTTGTTGGTGGTGTTGGGATGTTATTTTATGTGGTCTGACATCATTTCATTATGTGTCTGATGACTCGACTTTGTATCGCACTTTTTGATTCATTTCATGCATCTTTATTCGTTATTTTATCGAGTCATTATCATTTTAGTTGTTGATTACTTACTTTTTCTTTTGTTTTTACTTGACAGGTGTTAAATCTTCAACATAGAAGAAAAGGATCGAAAAGCAAGCTAAACGGTGGAGAAAGCCCCTCAAAAAGCAACATTTTGGCCTCCTCGGGACAATAGCGCTCGCCATTGCCTGTGGAAGGCGTTCACCACAGGAAAAAAGGAGGGAACCACAATTTGAACCTAATGTCGGTCGCCATTAGGCACATGACGGTCGTCATTTACCGCGGGAACAGTTTTCCCAGAGTAGTTTGGCAGTTCTGAAGGATTTTCGAATTTTAACATTTTGGAGCCCCTTCCCCTCTATAAATAGACCCTAGTAGGTCAGAGTTAGGCAATCCAAGTACCCCGTGCGGAAGCGCTGTCGAGATTCTGCCAGACCTTCCTTACATATTCATTAACCAAAGCAGAAATTGCTCACACCGAGTGATTACTGCCCCATTGTACCTTTACTTTCTTGTAATCGATGTTTGCACACTTGGATCAAATTTGTAATCTGTTGGAGTTGTTCCTATTTAAATTTATTTCAGGTTATTTACAATTCCGTTGTACTGCATTATTTTTCTTTTACATTATTTGCAACTATGTATGTTCTAATTTACAGCATGATAAGTACCTTAGGTTTAAAGACGAACATGTCTGAGTAGTTTCGTCAAAGTTCGTAGTTTAAGTACTGTCACGCGATGGGACTCTATAGGAACCATCGATGTTCAACTTAGTTATTTTAAGATTTCGATTCTGGTGTCTAACCAGAATTTAGCCAGTCTTGTCGCGAGAGCGAGAGGCTGGTGTCGCTACTCGAAAAATGCATCGCACAACGACAGGGAGGCGAAAAAGAAAGGACAGAAGAGTCGCCACCGAACTTTATTTATCCCATGAGGGGAAAGGAAAATATCGAGAAAACCTTAAGAAAGAAATGGATAATATGGTCTCGCAACCAAAAACATGTTTGGAAGCCGGTTATGCGAGGGGAAGGTATTAACACCCCTCGCATCCATCGTACTCGAATGGAACCATTTGCTTGTTGATGTGTGAATTTATTTGCTTAAAAATTATGCTATAAAAAAGTGTTCCAAAGGGGGAGAGAAAAGGGATTGAAACAGGAAAATGTGAGGTTAGGAGGAATGAGAGAACGGGGAAGAAAAGAGAAAGAACAAACTCGATAGGACTTCACAGTCCTAGGCCTACGTATTCTCAAAAGGTATGAGAAAGTCAGAGTCGACGTAGTTCGGGGCTACGGATATAGGGGGAATATGCTCGGCAAGGATTGTGGCCCTTGTGCCTACGTATCTTTACTTGAAAGAAGTAAAGAATCAGAGCAGACGTAGTTCGGCCTACGGTTTGTTAATATTTTTATGGATGATGTTATCGTGCGCATTCTAGCAGTTTAGGTGTTTTTGCTGCTCGCATGTGAGGAGACTTAAGCGTTACCTATTTGCGGTAGAACGAACGTAACATATCCTTTTTGAAATGATTAAGTTTTCGCCATGCGAGGCAAGGTGTCACATTTGATTAGTTGAATTACTTTTAAGGGGCGAGACAAGTCCTCGGATAGTAACCCTTACGGGTAGTACCCAATTCTTTATCTCAAATTTTTTGTTATGAAAGGTGTGGCGAACGTAGCGTCTTCGTAAAAGACGAGTATCAAGACCACCCACACTACAGTGAATATCCTGATACTCGGAGAGGAAAAAGACTACACTCAATCCTCTCTCTTTAATTCAATACAAAGAGAAATTCATTCTCTTATTAAAGATGTTTTTGGTTTTGAATGGTAAGTGTTTTTGCGATAGAGAACCCTACGGTAAACGTCAGCACTCGAGATAGGAGAAGGCCTACGCCTAACCACTCCACGACCATTCAAGTTTTGTTATGAAATTGATTTGAAAATGCACTCGGTACGAGACCGAGGTTTTAGGTGAGAAGGTTGCGGAAAGAAGTTATGGGAAAAGGTGTGGAAAGATATAAGTGACAGATAAAGTCGCGTCTTCGTGTCGAAAGACGAGTATCAAGACCACCCATACTACAGTGAATATCCTGATACTCGGAGAGGAAGAAGTCTACACTCAATCCCCTCTCTTTAGTTCGATACAAAGAGAATTTGATTTTATTTACGGAAGAGATTTGAAAATGGACTCGGTACGGGATTGAAAACGTATAAGCATCTTCGTATTGAAGGACGAGTGTCGAAACCACCCACACTACAGTGAGTATCACTCGGAGAGGAAGAAGTCTACACTTAATCCTCTTCTTTTTAATTCAATATAAAGAGATATTATGATTGTTTGTTGAGAGGTGTTTTGAAAAGGGGTACTCGGTACGGGACCGAGATATTAAGGGGGAAGGTTCTATCCAAACCTAATGAAAGATGAAAACCAAAGCAATATCTTAACGAAGAAAGGGGTTTCAAAGGGTTTACAAGATGACGTGTATTTACAGGCATCATGCCTATGCAATGAAGTTACAACAAATGTAAGTGTGAAGTTTAAAAACTTCAAGGGGATTCTACATGTTAATCAAGTGAAACAAATATGATGCTTACAAACAAAAACAATACAATCGCAAACACAAAAGGTTGACAAACAAAAGCTCACATCAATCACAACAACAAACTTAAGAAAAATGAATCAAAAATCATGAATGATTAGGAGGGTAAAAACCCTAAAAGAAGCATGACAAATTTTAATGCAAAGTGTTTTCAAAAAATGAGAATTCTTAGGATATTAAAATGCCATGTGAAAATATGCAAAAGTACAAGATCAATGCAAAAAGAAACAATCAAAAATAATAAATATTGATGAAGTTATGACATTTGGAATTTTAAGCAAAATCAAACATTTAAGTTACTAAAATAATGGAAATGCACTTGGTGGGTGTTGAACCCACCACCTCATGATTACTAGTGCAAAACTTTGCCAAACCAGCTGGAGGCGCGCGCATGAATAATGGGAGAATAAAGAAGAGAAAAGTGTTAAAACATGGAAAATGAAAAAAAAAACAAAAGGGTTGATCTCCACAATGGATCGAACCCAGGACATGGCAGTGCAAGGCGTGTGAAATTTTAAGGCATAACCATTGGGGTGGCGATACATCCAAGTATTATGCCACCCCAAATAAAACATAAGCCTAAAAATGTTGGTATTTCTGGGCCAAGGAAAGGTATCAAGGCAATTTGTCATGAAAAACGAGAACATCACAACTCACTCAAAACTCAACCATTTTTGACAAAATTTAGGTCTAACTTGGGTGAAATTTGACAAGGAACACAATGGCAATATTAGTTTTTCCAGATAATGCACACAAATTAAAATTCGATAGCAGCTGCAATGTGAAAGTTTGAAGTGCATTTTGAAATCAAAGGACCAAACCAGATGCATTTAAAGTCATGTAATGGCCTGAGCAAGTTTCAAATATACAAACCATGGATTCTAGATGCAAAGATCTCACAAAAACACATCCAAACAAGATCTGGTATGCAAGTTGCAAGGTGAAGCTTGGAAATGCAATTTGACAGCCACGACTCAAAATAGAAGTAGTTATGATGAGATGAAGGTATGCACAACTTCCAAATATATTATTCATGGATTCTACATGCCTAGATCAGTAAAAAACAAGCTCAAACAAAATCTGTCATGCAAGCTGCAAATGAAGGCTTGTGATGCATTATGGTGGCTGTGATTCCAAGCAGAATTGATTATGGTCAAATGAAAGTATGCACATCCTTCAAATACATTATTCATGGAATCTAGATGCAAGGATTAATCAAAAACAACTCCAAATAAAATCTGGTGTGTGGACTGCAACTAATGAACAAACATGCTTGAAGTGCTATTTTGGCAAATGGGAAAAGTCATATGATTCAGCAGGCATTCTCAACTCAATATCATACATAAAGTGATTCATAGACATTAAATCATGGATTCAAACAACTTGCAACAACATAGCAGCCTAAGGGGTGAAGGCCTCCAAAACAGAAACTGGCAGTGAGCTTGCCTCTTGGTCAAAACCAAATACTCATGGAAAATACTAATATATACACACAACTCATACCAAAGCAAGTTGATCTCAACACAAATTCTACAAGACGTGATTTACAAGGTTGAACATAGATCAAAACAGCATGACAGCAAGCCCCTTGGTTATTACAATACCAGACCAACATACCAATTCATAAAAAGCCTTAAAGAATGAAAATCACAACTCCATTGGTAAACATAGACAGATCCTAACAAGAGATCACATTCTTAGCAGTAAGAGATGCAAGAAGATAGTTAGCAACAAACCAACATGCTTTGGATTTGCAAACAACAAAAGAGCAAGATTTGGCAATTGTTGGAATCAAAGGATTTTATGGCAATGGTTTAAGGGATTAGACAGTTTATGCAGCAGGTATGGATTTTTCATGGCAATGCTAGCACAATCATCAATTAGCCCTAATACTCCTAATGCACATGCCAACTTATTGACCAATGATGCTCACAAGCACATTTGAGACAAAATGCACACATGATTTATAAAGCACCAAGACATACACATAGGCTGGTTCTCATACATATCAAAAACATGAATAGAGCGCAAATTGCAAGAAAGACTTAACATTGAGATAGCAGCACATGAAGTGAAAACAGAACTGGCAGCAAGCTTGCTTGCCAAAACAGCATAGGCACACATATAAGGTTTACAAATTAAGACAACTTGACCTTGAGCAAAGTAAACTAACAAGCTAATCATGGTAAAATGGTTTTGCACAGCCAACATATCAATAGAAAGAGCAGCCAGTCTTGGTTATCATACTACCAAGTCAAAACATATCAATCCATTCATGCCTTGCACTGAACGTTACACTTCATGGTGATGAACACAAACAAGTTTAGCACAAAAACCTAATCCTAGCATGCTAATTGGCACAAACAACATGTTCTGTTCACAAACAACACGGATCAACAAAATTGGCAAGGGTTGGAAACAAGGCATAGCAGCATGGCAGTGGTTCCAACAAGATAGTCATAACATCAACAGGTGAAATAACATGGCAATACTAGCATAGTCAATAGATAATCCTAATGACAACTTCAGACCAATGACAATGGTTCAAATCAAAAGGTTACATGGCAATTTGGAGTTACAGCATAAGGTATGGCATGTTGATGTAAACAGATCAAAACATGGATTAAGGATGCTTACAAGCCATTTATTACAGAATGCACATAATGCTCTCAAAACATTAACACAATACATAGGCTTATCACAGTTGATAAATGCATACCAAATATACATATGCTATCATTGAAACAGCCCTATTACATAAACCTAAAGATGACAGCAGTTGATGCAATGCCAAATATCTAGCAAACTATGTTTCCAAGAGTACCACAATCTCATGTTCACAAACATAGACCAAACACCATCAGCAGTTCAAACCAACCATAAAGACATACCTAACATGACAAGGGTAAGGATCAAGATTCAAGGCAAAACATCTCATGACAGTCACAAGCATATGACAGCAAAATATGGTATTGGTCATCAACATCGCATGAGTCATCCCAAATCCAACAAGACCAAACAACTTACAAGCACACTCAAAATATGTTATAGACCAAGTTTGAGCACAAAAATGATTCAAAAGGAAGCTAGCACTAATAATGACATATGAGTTGAAGGATACCTATGAGCTGACAAAATGGCCAAAACAGAATGGTATCAAAGCAAAGCATGATATAGTTTCAATCAATACCAAGTCAAACAGACATATGAGGACCTATACTTCAAAATGCCAACAAACAAGATCAAGACTTAAAGAAAGCTGCTGCAACAAAAATAAACCAACCATATGCACAAACTGAACAACATCAAGCTAGCATCAAGACATAACAATTGCAAACAATTCCTCACATGTTCATACATGACATTTTAAGAGGATCTCAAGGTTTAGCACATAGCAATGGTATGATGATTATGAAAGCAATATACATTAATGAGCAAACAAGCAAAATAGGACATATTCAAACATGAGCTGCATTGTATTCAAACCACATTGCTTTTAATCTCAAACCAAACTAATGCACATCAAACAATATCATGATGATTTAAGATGAGGATAGTGACTACCAACCTCTTGTAGACCCCCAAACAAGTTTGTGCAGTATGGAAAACCTTGAAGCCTCCAAATAAAATCCAATCCAATGCTTTGGTGAAAATGCAGCTTTTCTTGCACTTGAAGTAAACAAGTTAATCTTGGACCAGAACATGAAATAAGTGATGATGATGGTATTTTAAGCTATGGACAGTTGGTATATCATAAACCTAAGGTGTTTGGAGGTTTACAATGATCAAAACATGCCTGGTATGTGATTTGGCAGATTTTGTGTGTGAAGTCAAACTTTGCTTGGTTGAAAGTTGACTTTTGGGAAAATGAGGGTTTTGACTGGTTTAAAGGCTTGAACACCTCCCACACATTATTTGTGGATTGTGTGGATGGTTTGTGGTGATTTTGAGTGGGTGAAAATGATTTTGGAAGGTGTTTTGCTCAAGGCAGATTTTGGGAAGTTTTTGAGATGGTTTTCTTCACTTGTAAGAAAATGCAAGATAGGATGAGGGCAATGGTTTTCTCTTGGGTTTTAGAGAGCTCTGGTGTACCTTTCAACATAGAGGAAACCTCTATTTATAGAAAAGGCAAGGCTTGGGGCATATTTGTCTTTTTGCATCTTGGAGGGAGTTTTAAAAATGCAATTTTCTTCATGATTTGTTGCAGCTGCAAATCCAAGCTCTTGGCTCTAGTTTATGCATAAATCAAGTGGCATGAATGACAAAGAAGTGACTGAAGTATGGCTAGGGAGTAGGAGAACTGAAGCTGCAAGACTTTCCTCCATAAAGTTTCTCTTTCCTCATTTCTTTCATTAAAATAATGCAACTTTCCTATCACTTGCCAAATCCATCAAACCCCTCAATTTTTTGCATATCAATTCATCATACTCTCTAATTACCAGATAGAAACATGATCCAATGGCTGAGAATCGTTCAAGTGATCAAAAAGTGAGTTTCTGAAAAAATGAAAATGGTGGACTCAAGTGTTGAAACCTCATCTTGTTGGATTCATAACTCTCAACGCATAAGGGCTATGGAGAAGTTCTAGTACACTTTGAAAAGCCCTCATGAAGCTCTACAACTTTCATGTTTTCATGATCTTCAGATTCCAAATTGAACTAGGTCAAAAATCCACTCAAAGTTGTTGAAAAACATGCCTAAAAAGTCCAATAACTTAGAATTTTTCTAAGTTATTTTTCCCTCTTGTAATGACTTTGGCCATAACTCCAAATCTATGCATTTTCTGCTCATGGACCGCTGTGGGACTTTTGTAGGACTTGTCAAGAGCTTTCCAATGAGCTTTGAACCAACTTAATTGGATGTGTGGTTAAGGAGTTATGGTCTTGCCCCTTTCAAAACCCTAATTTCCCGATTTTTTGACTACTCCTCCATTCTTGATCCAATGGTCATGAAACTTCATGGGCAGGTGTAATATGACATTAGGAACATTTTTGCTTCACACTTTGAGGTCAAACTCCTCCTGGTCTTCTGAGGCCTTGAAACTTCTTGAGTAGACTTCACTAAGCCATATGAACTTCATGGACCATGATCCCACCATTGGAGCACCATTCAAATCAAAAGTCAAACTACAGTTGACTTTTTCCCCAAATCTCTTGATTTTCAATTAACTGATCAATTGAAGCTCTTCTGATTAAAATTGATGGTCAATCTCCCATCCTCACACACCTTAGGACACATGGAAGGCCATGGGAACAATTCTTGCTCTTAAAAACAAATTTATCCTGATTAAAATTGAAACCCTAATTTCACCCTTTTTGCTTGGGCATTGTGCATATGAACTGGGTGATCATTCCAACTCCACCATGACCCTTGAGGTGCTCAACAAACTTCTACCTCATGCCTCTACCAATGAAAAAATCTCAAAATTTCTTGACAATCCTCTGATGGTTTGTACCAATGCCTTTGATTAACAAAAAAAAAGTATGGGCAAATTTAGGGTATGACAGATGCCCCTATCTAATTGGCTTAAACCTGGTAAGACGAAATGCTACGGTATTCACTCTTTCGAGGTAGAAGATGATTAGATATAGAAGACCCTGAATTTGTCCGAAAAGAAAGGAACTGCTTGGGAATGAAATATAGGATATCTTGCAAAGGTCGCTAACACCAAAAGGATGTTAACAGAGAAAACTTGACACCCAAAGGATGACAATCCTATCACCAAAAGGATGATAGTACACTCACACACACTGCTCTGACATTAAAAGAAAGTAAGGGACCTACTACCAAAAGGATAGTGGAGCGAAGCAAAATCAACCCTAATACCAAAAGGATGTAGGGAATCCATTACCAAAAGGATAATGGAAACAACGCTAATCATGACATCAAAAGGATATCATACCCATCGCCAAAAGGATGATGGAGCGAAACAAAATCAACCCTAACACCAAAAGGATGTAGGGAATCCATTACCAAAAGGATAATGGAAAATACGCTAATCATGACACCAAAAGGGTGCCAGATCCATCACCAAAAGGATGATGGAACGAAACAAAATCAACCCTATCACCAAAAGGATGTAGGGAATCCATTACCAAAAGGATAACGGAGAATAAAAACGCTAATCATGACATCAAAAGGATATCAGACCCATCGCCAAAAGGATGATGGAGCAAAGTAAGATCAATCCTAGCACCAAAAGGATGTAGGGAATCCATTACCAAAAGGATAACGAAGAACACACGCTTGTCATGACGTCAAAAGGATATCAGACCCATCGCCAAAAGGATGATGTAGAGAACCACGAACACAACCCTGACACCAAAAGGATGTAGGGGGATAGGTTTCTCTGAGGAGATTGCCATTTATCGCTGAAGAAGGATAATCAAGTCTGCTGGAAACAACTCATTGGGGATGGCCCAAGAGAAAAACTGGATCAAGATAGGTCAACGAGGAACGCTTGCTGACTTAAATGATATGCCCCTGACTGGGTTGAATTTGTCGTTGAAGTTTTGTCTTGGTCAACAAAAGGTTGAACAACTTTGTGAGGAACGCTCACGGCTTTGCTGAAGATGCCCCTGTTTGGGCTGAACGTTGATTTGAAGATTTGATCAACCACGAGGTCGAAATACGTCATGGGAAATACCCATGGTCTTGAAAAGACGCCCCTGACTGGGCTGAATTTTGCTTTGATATTTTTGAATCCCGTGGGCAACCCATGATCTTTGCAGATGATACCCCTGACTAGGCTGATGATTACTTTGGAGCTCTTGAATTTGTCCAACAGGAAATTTGCACAACTTCGTGGGGAACACCCGCGGTTTTGCGGAGAATTCCCCTGACTGGGCTGCAAATGGCCTTGTAAATCTTCGAGACTGATCCTGGACCTGAACTCGCATATGTGAATGCTTGATGATAAAAATGTTCCATAAATGGAAATGCAAATGCAAATGCAAATGCTGATGCGCAGAGACGCAAGAGTTGGGGAGGGATGATATGATTATGGGTATGCATATGATACAAAAGTGATTATGAAGCAGCATACTTATGATGTCGAATGCGATGCGTATGATGCATATGATTACAAACGCGTGATTGGAAATGTAGATGTCAATGTGGCGGACTTTGGTAGTTGCCAATGCGGATTGGACTTTGGATCAGGTGGGAAAGTGGAGGACAAGCCTGACTTCCTGACATCATTTCTTCATGATGTAATAAAAACTTGGAGGTGCCGATACCCTCAACTCGGGGCCAGCTTTGCTAGGTTTGACGACCATGTCAGTCAAGTCATCTCAAGATTTAAAACGGTGTTCCTATGTGCTCCTTAGAGTCATGGTCACCCTTTAATTACCCTAAGAGAGTGAGTCATCCCTTAATTCAATTTACCATAATGTCGTTATATGCAAAACCCATCATTAAATAAACGCAACTTGCAACCATATGGTAATAAAAAAGGAACAGAGAAAGCTTTGATGAAAGTAATTTTTATTGATTAAAACCCATAAATGGTAAAATTACAAAAGGAGGCAATTCCTAAAAGAGGTAACTTCTTTTGAAAAATATATATAAAAAAAACTAAGACAATGTTGGAAACGATTCCTGTCAAGTTTCAAATCCGCTATGGCCCATATGTCTCTGAAGACCCTTCATGCCTTGCTTCTGAATGCAACGATTGAATTGATCCTTCTCAGTCAAGTGCTTTATGGAGAAGGGTTTGCACGTCTTTTCAAGATGTAGTTTTGCCTTTTTGAATCCCTAACTTTTGCCTAGGCCGCCTTTTCGGGTTTTCAGCATACCAGGATACTCTTTTTTTTATATTCTTTTTTATAGTCCCTAATTTTTGCCTGAACCATCTTTATGGTCCACCAGGACGCCCATTTTTGCGTGGATTCTCTTTTTGGTCCACCGGGTCTATTTTTCAGGCAAAATATTTTTTAACTGCATCCGAATTCACAGGGGATGGAAGATCGTCACCGTCCATGGTTGAGAGGATTAAGGCTCCTCCATAGAAAACCTTCTTTACTATATATGGACCCTCGTAGTTTGGTGCCCACTTGCCCCTTGGATCAACGTGAGTTGGCTGAATTTTCCTCAGTACCAAATCTCCTGCTTGGATGTGTCATGGGCGAACTTTCTTGTCAAAGGCCCTCGTCAATCGTTTCTAGTATAATTGTCCATGACAGATGGCTGTCATGCGCTTCTCGTCGATGAGATTAAGCTGGTCGAGTTTGGCTTGTATCCATTCGGCTTCATCTAGCTTGACGTTTGCCAAAATCCTCAAGGAGGGAATCTCCACTTCAATGGGCAATACTGCTTCCATGCCATATACGAGAGAAAACGGGGTTGCCCCTATGGAAGTGCGCACTGAGGTGCGGTAGCCATGCAGCGCAAATGGCAACATCTCGTGCCAGTCTTTGTAAGTCTTCACCATCTTTTGGACGATTTTCTTAATATTCTTATTTGTCGCCTCAATAGCTCCATTCATTTTGGGACGATAAGGTGTTGAATTGTGGTGTTCAATCTTGAAGCTTTTACACAACTCTTTCATCATCTTATTGTTGAGGTTTGAACCGTTGTCCGTAATTATCTTGTTCGGGATTCCATATCGACAAATAATCTCTTTCTTGATGAAGCGAGTCACCACTTTCTTAGTGACGTTGGCATAAGATGCAGCTTCTACCCATTTGGTAAAGTAGTCGATGGACACTAAGATAAAACAATGTCCGTTCGAAGCGGTTGGCTCGATGCGTCCAATTACATCTATACCCCACATGGCGAAAGGCCAAGGTGAAGTCAACACATTCAGAGGGAGTGGTGAAGTATGAACTTTGTCTGCATAAATTTGGCACTTGTGGCATGACTGGACATGGAGACAACAATCTGTTTCCATCGTCATCTAATAGTATCCTGCCCTTAAGATCTTCTTAACCATAGTATGACCACTAGCATGTGTTCCAAAAGATCCTTCATGCATTTCGTTTATGATACGTTCTGCTTCATGTTTATCCACGCATCTAAGTAGAACCGAATCATAATTCCGCTTGTACAATACGTCACCGCCGAGGAAGAACTTCGAGGAGAGATTTTTGAGGTACTTCTTGTCAGTGATGGTTATGCCTTCTGGATACTCCTGTGTCTCTAGATACCGCTTGATATCATAGAACCAAGGATGATCATCAACTTTAGGTTCTTCCGCATCGGCTGCCAGGCAATAAGCAGGTTCGTCCAGATACTCCAGACGGATGCATGGCGCCTCATTCTTCCACTTGACCTGAAACATGGATGCTAGTGTTGCTAGAGCGTCAGCCAACTGATTTTCTCCTCTGGGAATGTGATGAAAAGTGATCTCATCAAAGTACGGGATTAGCTTCAAGACTTGATCTTTGTAAGGAATCAACTTGAGGTCAAGTGTTTCGTATTCCCCTTTAATCTGGCATATGACAAGCGCAAAATCTCCATAGACTTCCAGAATCTTGATCTTATTATCAATGGCAGCTTCAATTCCGAAAATACAAGCTTCATATTCAGCCATGTTGTTAGTACATTTGAAGCATAATCTGGCGGTGAATGGCAGGTGAAAACCAGTTGGAGAAGTGATGATTGCCCCTATTCCACAACCCTTAGCATTTGCGGCACGGTCGAACACGAGCATCCATCGCGATCCTGGTTCGGGTCCATCATCTGGGCCTGGTGTGGTATAGTCTCTGGCAAACATGACGTCTTCGTCGGGGAAATCAAAGCGCATAGACTGGTAGTTGTCCATAGATTGGTGGGCAAGGTAGTCATAGAGTACACTTCCTTTGATAGCTTCCTGCGTAACATACTGGATGTCATACTCTGTTAATACCATTTTCCAACGAGCCACTCGTCCGGTGAGAGCGGGCTTCTCGAATATGTATTTGACTGGGTCCATCTTGGAGATCAACAAGGTCGTATGGGTGAGTATGTATTATCTCAAGCGTTTTGCTGCCCAAGCCAATGCACAACATGTCTTCTCAAGCATTGAATATCTTGATTCATAGTCGTTGAACTTCTTGTTGAGGTAGTTGTTGCACCCTAAAATTTGCTCAACCTACTTCACTTGGTTTATGTTTCAATTGCATTAGCATTTGCATAAAAAAGTCATGTACATAATCTAATCATTTGCATAGCATAGCATGGGCAAGCCATCCAACAAGGGATCAAATGCAATTCTTATCTCTATGGGCATATCAAGTGATTCTTATTAGCCAAGTCATCATCCGAGAAGTTAGTGGATCAAGCAGTGGATCTATCTCCTATCTTGAGGGTATTTGAAGATCATCAAAGAAGTTGTGAGTCATGAATTGAGGCCATGGAGGGTATATAGACATCATGGAAGACCTAGAGAGTCATTTTGAAAGTGAGACAAGTCATTGATGTGATTACAAGAGCTGCAGTTGAAGACAGTCAACTAGGGTTTCATCTGGGTCAACCCTGGGTCAACCCTAGGTCAAATGCTTGGTTGAAGGTCATCAAGGTCTATTTGAAAGATGTGGGGTTCATCATTTGACGTGTAAATATGGATGTGGTGTTGTGCCAAGTAGGAATCAAGAGAAATCAAAAAGAAGCGAGGTTTCTAAATTAGGGTTTCTGTGTAAAATCCCCTGATTTAAGGCAAACTTCCCAGCAAGATAATTCAAAATTCAAGCCTCAAATGGATCCTTGGCCAACATGAGACTTGTAGAGGATCTCAAGACCTTTAATTTGAGTGGTGGAAGACATCAAGGAGATTTATAGAACTCAAGTTATGGTTCTTGCAAGTTACAGGTCATCAGAGGCATCTGAATTTTGTCTATGAAAGTTACTTGACTTCCAAGCAACTTTTACCCCTCAAGGATCTTTCAAATGGATTTCTGGCCAACATGAAAGTTGTTCCTCATGATCTTAGCTTTCTAGAAAGGTATAGAATGCCTTCATCTGACTTGTGGAACTCTACTTATGACTTTGGCAAGCAAAGGGCATTTTGGTCATTTGGCAGTTATAGGTCATTTCAAGCATATGGCCATATCTCCTACTTCCAAGCTTCAAATGGAAAAACCTTCAGCATTAAAGTTTCTTAGAATGATGTTTTAAGGCTAGTAGGGTGGTCATGAGATGTTGGAAAAGCTCATAAAAAAAGTGATAAAAATAGCCTAAAAAGGGGACATAAGTTAATTCAAGTGAAATGGAAAATCCTAAAATCCAAGTTCCAAATCCAAACCATGGCATATGATAGGTCATTTTGACTCCCAAGGGCATTTTAAGAACATTGGTTCAGCCACAATTTTGATTTGAGGCTTAAATCTTGGGGTTGCTTTGTAAAAGTCTTACTTGCATAATGACATACCAAACCAAAACAAAGAAAAGCTTCATAAACAAGGTGTTTAAGCTTTGTATCTTGTCCAAAATACCACTTAAGGAGAAAATCAAGTGAATTACTCAAGTTGTAAGGATTTTGTCATGATATCTCATGTGGTGGGAAGTGAAATGCAAAATATCTTCATGAAAGTTCAAGTTGCTACTAGATTGATCTAGATGATTCTAGACCCTTCCAAATGAGTCTATATATTGAATACAATCTCCATTGGTGAGAGGTTGGTGATTGTTGATGTTAATGGTGGTAGAGAAAAGAGTTTGAACCAAAAATTCTCCATTTGCAAATTGAATTGAAACTCCATTTTTCTCTTCATTACCCTTCCATTTTCTTCCACAAATCATCACTACAAACCTCCCTGAACATGTTCATGCTAGAATGAGCCTCCATTGTTGAAGAATTGGAGCTTTTCAAGTGAAGTTGCAAGAGAGCAAAAATGATTGAATCTGAAGATACAAGTCATCTCCATCAAATCTTGTGCAAAAAGAGTGTTATTCATCACATAGAGACCATTCTTGAAGATCCACAAGGCCTGGTTCGAAGCTTTTCAACACTTGCCATTGTAGGGTCAAGGTATGCAAAATCTTTCCCACACTCTGTTTTAGGCATGGTTAGGATTAGTTCTTTTTGTGAAACTATTAGAGACCATTGGGGGATTCATTTGGATGAGTTTTAGACCAATTAGTGAGGTTTCATTAATGGAGGTTGATTCTTGATGGAGGTAGAACACATGATTTAATGGATGATAATGCATGAGAATTGGTTGGTTGTGATCAGCATAGCATGAGGATTAATTATATACAAAGATTGTTGAGTTTTATGGTGGTCGAAAATTGAAGAAAGTTTGGATCCATGGAGTTGTGTGGTTCGGTTAGGATGATATAGTTAGTATCAACGAAATCCAAAGGCATGGTTGTATTCTACATAAAATTCTGGTCAAGTTTGGTTCTTGGATCATGGCATTTGATGAAGAAATGAGAGAGAATGAAGGTGATAAAGTTTCATGCATGGAGTTTGTTTTTTCATGGATTCTAAAACCCTAGATGGACCAAGGTTGAAGACATAATCTAGACCATTGATTGTATGTGGACTTGTTGACTTGGAAGACCATCCTGCGGCCGAGATTTTATTAAACTTCAAAAATTCATATAAAATTGAAAAATGCATATTGTTTAATGAGACTTTTTTTACCATTTTCCATTTTCTGTCTAGAAAAATATAAAAACATAAAATAGCCATTTTATTTCAGTTTTATATTTTTTGTGCATTTTTACTTTTAATTGCTTTTTTAATTCTTTTAGTTGGTATGCTAACTTGTAGAATTTAATTAGGATAGTTCCCTTAGGATTTTGAGTCCAATTTTTTTAGGATGATTAGATGAATGGTTTAGGGTCCCCCTGAATTAATTTCATAATTTTGTGATAATGTTTAGGGTAGTTTTAACTAGGTAGTTCTAGGTAGTATAGAATTTGATTAAAACTTTAGTATAGGTCAATAACAATCTTAGATTTAGGTTTTTTAGGGCAATTTAGTCTATGGGGAATATATGGGACTTAAGGGTAGTTATGTAGGGTCCCCTAGCATTTATATTAGGAATTAATAGAATAATATACTATTTTTGGTTGATTTTTGAATTGATTGATTGTGTGGTGTGCCCTTTCTAGGGTTATTGTTTGATTGTGTGGGGTATTGGGCTTGTTTGGGGCTTGGGTTTGAGTTGAAGACTTTGCTGATGAAGCTCATTGAAGACTAAAAGAATGAAGACCAATTTCCAAAGTTGATGAGGAGTATATCTTGCTGGCAGCTGTTGAAGGTTATAGGATCTAGGAGCTAGATAGAGCTTTAGAATAGAAACTTGATTCACAAACATGGAAGGTCTTGTTTGCCTCCATTCTTTCTCTATGATTCAAAGTCTCTTTTAAATATCCACCTCCTTCCTTTGGAAGTATTAGTGAATGTATTTAAAAGATAGAACTTTTGAGAGAAAATTGTCAGTATCATGTTAACAGTCAGTAAGCCACCCATGGTAGGCAACTGACTGCTTAACATCCAATGCATCTTGTTGACTGCTGCTCATCTTGGAGAGTGAGACTTGAAGAAAAGCCATTGAAAGATTGAAGACAGAGGCCTTGCTTGAAGGTTGTGAAGATGAAGGCTAATGCTTGCTTGAAGCTTGTAGATAGTTGAAGATGACTTGAAGACATATGTTGATGAAGACTGTTGTTGGCTGTTTATTTTAGCTGTTTAATTCTTGATGTATTGTTTGAATTTCCCTGACTGTATTGTTTGCCATTAACCTGTTAGGTTGAAAGCGAATATTGTTCGCTTTTGCCTGTTGTTTTCTAGGTTCGAGGTTGAGTGGGACTCCCTTGCCTCGCTTGTATTGCTGCATCCATGCATTTTACTGCTTTATTGTATATATGCTATTGTTTCTGTTTCCGTTTATCCCTTAGGATCTCTGTTTCTCTCTGCGCCAGAGAGGAACATGATAGACATTAGGTCTTAACCCATGCATGATAACACTAGGTTAGTTTGATTCCCTTTGCAACCATAGGTTAGAGTTCTGTCTCTTCTTTCTCAAAACAAACAGAAAAACACAATAAATCTTCCAAACACAATAAAAGACACTTCTTCCGTAAAAGAATGTGAACTCATCAAAACATCATTTTTGTCCGCCTGGACCAGTAATCAGAAAAACCCTTTTTCAGAAGGAATAAAAACAATCAAGACAGACTTGTGTCGTACGTGGCCCGAACTACGTTTGCTCTGATCTTTCATGTTGTATGAAAGTACGTAGGCATAGGATGCGATATCCTAGCGAGCAACCTTCCCCCTCCTTTCCCGTAGGTAGGCGAACTACGTTGACTCTGATTTCTCGTTCCAGACGGGAATACGTAGGCATAAAGTGCGATACTTTGCCGAGTCATTTTATTTTCTTTTTAACCCCAGACCTGTAGAATAGATAGAATAACAATCCGTACCAGAAAACAAGCGTGGATCCCGTCGAGTACGACGGACGTGAGGGGTGCTAATACCTTCCCCTTGCGTAACCGAATCCCGAATCCAGGTTTTGGT
This sequence comes from Lathyrus sativus, assembly GCA_963859935.3. NCBI lineage: Eukaryota > Viridiplantae > Streptophyta > Magnoliopsida > Fabales > Fabaceae > Lathyrus > Lathyrus sativus. The sequence goes on from OZ012737.1 coordinate 234,767,821, forward strand.
TGCGATGACCATTCCTTTCCCCGTTTTGCGGTAGGTTTACCTCGAGCGTTTCCTTTCCCCTCCTTTGGGATAAATAACGCACGGTGGCGACTCTTCTGTTCAGCCGACGCCGATTTTCGCAGTAGCGACAGCTGGCGACTCTGCTGGGGATCCAACATCCCCTGGCTGCTAAGGACTACGATAGTTCCTTATGCATTTGGGATCCAACGTCCCTTAAGCGAGTCAATCCTAGCGCTTGTTTTCCCGTCGAGGATTTTGTATGGATTTATATTTCTGTCATTTACTTTCAGCATTATATTATTGTTATTATTGCTGTATTGGGGGTGAGGGTGCTCCATGATTGAGAGATAAGCCGGACCTGGGCTTGAGTGCACTTAGAATTAGAGTAGAAAGTAGTGGGCGCGTGCCGGCTTTGCTTGCATTAGTGTCCCACAAAATCTACACTCGGACGAGGTTCTTCTGGTTGACTTCTTTTTCTACCCTTTGGGTCGAAGGGGTTGTTGGTTAGTTGAATTGTCGACTCCGGGAACCGATCAATTGGAAGTTGGCTAAGTGAGGCCTCTTCAGGATTTGATGATGCCACTCCTTCTGGGAATCGTATCATCAACCCTGAAAGTCTGTGACGCCGACGACCGCATAGGATGCCGTACCATTGTCAGTTGCTAGGACACCTACCTGTGAGAGGGGTTGGGCATGCAGGTAACTTGACTTCCAGATTACCGGTTTTCTTGATTGAGATTCAGTGATTTGTGAAGGCAGCTTTACAGGGTCTGTTGAAGATCAGGTTCGAGCATTGTTTTGGTTTGCTGACACCAGGTTCAAGCAGTGTTATGGGTCTGACTAAGACCAGTATGGTGGATTCTTCTCAGCCAGGGGCACTTGGTCCCTTGTGTGTGCATTTTGCATTTTTGCATGACTGTTTGCATTTGCATTTCATTTTGCATATTCATCCTCATCCGGAACAAGGAGCTTACCCGTTTTTGTCCGCTTCATCAGTTGATTCCCCGACATTCGCATTGGACTTGAGTTAGTATTGGGATAGAGCATGGCTTCAGGAGAGCAGAACTTGGTTATTACTCGGGAAGAGTTTGAATTGTTGAAACACCAGTTGAGTCAGATCATGGAAGCCGTCACAGCTATGAATAGAGGAGATAACAACAGTCAAAGGACTCCAGTGGATAATGTTGCTCAGCCTGTGCAAACCTCTGTCAGAGGTCCATATTCTCTCAATGACCCCGAGTATCACAATTTCACTTTCTCTATGCCACCTCCAAGAGTTGTTCCGCAGGTTGATATTCAGAACCCATTGACTGTTGAGGAGTATATGAGAAAACTTCAGACGTTGGAAGATCAGATTGCTGCCCTGGTGAATAAGAATACTTTTGATCTGAATGCTGCAAGCATGTGTTTGGTGTCAGGTCTTGTATTGCCTCCAAAGTTCAAAGTACCCAATTTCGAGAAATACAAAGGGGATAGCTGTCAAGAGCTACATTTGGTTATGTTCTGCCGGAGAATGACTTCGTTCGTGCATAACGACAAGCTGATGATTCACTGCTTTCAAGATAGTCTGACTGGGGCATCTCTGAGTTGGTATATGCAGTTAGAGAGTGATCAGATCCGATCATGGGCAGATTTAGCTGATGCTTTCCTGAAGTAGTATGACTACAATCTTGATGAAGCTCCTAGTCGCATGCAGCTGCAAGAAATGTCTCAAAGGAACGATGAACCTTTCAGGAAGTATGTTCAGAGATGGAGAGAATTTGCTGCCAGAGTGAAGCCGCCGCTCCTAGACCGAGAGTTAATGAGCATGTTTGTACACTCCCTGGAGAGCCCGTACCTCGAAAGAATGTTTGGAGTTACGTCAAACAGTTAGGCTAGCGAAGCTGAATCTCTTTATGACTATCAGAATGAAGAAGGAGCTGTGATCAATGCAATCATGTCAGATGTTGGATATCCTCGAGATGGAGTGGTGAAATCTGTTGGATCAGTATCTCCTGTGGCTTGTTACGCCGGACAGACCACTGCGCCTAGGGCACCCTATCAGGAACGTTATGTCGCTCCTCATGCTAATCAGCGAACTCGTGGCCGAGGTTATCAGAATCAGCGTCAGAATCAGAATCGACCTCGCAACAATTTGGAACGAAGGAAAGCTCCTTCTCACCCAGTGCCTATGCCGTATAGCCAGCTGCTACTATCTTTGATCCAGAGTTCTTTGGTGGAACCTAAAGCTCTTAAGCCAGTTCCAGAACCTTACCCTCCTGGGTACAATCCCCACGTTCAGTGTGGTTACCATGATGGCTCCCCCGGACATTCGACGGAAGATTGCAAAGCTTTTCAGGCAAAAGTACAACAGTTGATCGACAAAGGGTGCATTTCCTTTCCAGAAGGAGTTTTGTCTGTTCATGCCAACCTCTCAGCTGACTAAGCTCGTAGATTCAGAGGGTCCTTTTCAAGAAGCCAGTGGTCCAGACAGGAGGGCACCCTCAGCATTGGCAGTCCTCGGACTTTTTATCATTTGCATTTGTAGTTTCTTTTCTGTTAGTTACTACTTGATGTAAACATTGTTTGTTTCGAATGGTGATATTAATAAAGTGACTATGCATTTTTCTAAATTAATCATGTCGCTGTCGCTCATTTATTGCATTGCATTGACAATTGCATTTTATTTACTCCACTTTATCACTGTGATTAGCAAAGATTGGAGGATGACGAAATAAACTCATAACCGATGATCGTATGCTTTCAGATAAAACCTTGCCGATGACGTACAAGGCATTATTTCAAATCCCCAAACACCGGAGATATAAGGAGTTAGTCCCTTGTTAACCACTTCGAGCCAGGAAGTAGAAGTTTTTCGGACTTTTTAACCCTCACGTCTTAACCCGGGGCAGGGTAGTTGTCAGTTAGCTTGACCGAGTGTTCAAATCTTACAGAGGAGTGGTGCCTTTCGAGGACCAATCAGTTTATACCTCTCAAGAGGTCGTACATTGCCAACCACAATGGTTAAACCTCACCAACCAGGAGTGAGATAGTTACAAACCTTTCGGAGCAAGCAAGACAATCAGTGTCACACGACTTTGTTCCAAGAGAAAAAAAGAACAAGAGAGCCTGCTAAGTAAAAAGAAAAAGAAAAAGCTGGAAAGCTAATACTTAGGCAAAAATTAGGGCATCCCGCTGGACTTCAAACGAAAAAAATCGAAAAGAACTCAAAAGGAGTCAGTCCAGGCAAAAATTAGGGAATCGAAAGAACGAAAATAAAGGATATAAAAAGAGAAATCCTCGAACAAGGACAAGGTCGTGTAGATATAGACACCGAAAACGAGAAGGAATAACTGTCACTCTAAAAAAGGAAAAAACCTTGTGAGTTCCTTAACTATGGTTCCTACCATTCAACATACCTCTCGAAGAGGCGAGCACTTGTGCCAAGTTAACTGAACATTAGGATCGGAGATCATCACGTAGAAGGGGTGGGTACAAAACATAATTTGAGCCAAATATCCTTTGTTTCACGCACCGTGAACCCGACCACGATACAACCCTTAAAAGACCTAATTGAGGCAGGGTTTATTCTGAAAGCGCATTACGATAAGGTTGAGTAACCTGACTCCTTCTTGATTTGCTAATCATATCCTTGTTGTATTTTTCACTGATCAAATCAGCACTGCGTTTGAACTTAGTTTCATTCGTCACTCACAATCATATAAATGAGTGACAGCACAAATTTTTTCAAAATCTGCATGAACACTGCATTAAAATTACCATTCGGGACTGAACAATTTTACTTGCAGGTTAGTAGTTGACAGGAAAGAAATTCCAACAAGGAATAATCGAACAGGACTGAATAATTCAGCAGTCTGGATCAGAATGGTGAATGTTGTGAAACCCTGTAAATCTGGGGCATTGACTTCCAGTGAGTTCGGAATCAATTAGTCTGAGGAAAAGTCCCGAAGCATCGGTTGATTATGGGGCAGCTTACTTGAGAAGCAGTTGATCAGAAGCGAATCTTCTCGAGAGCCAATCAGGGGCAGCTATCCAGAATGATATGTTTGATCAGGGCAGGTTGAGTCGCTCAACGCTTGTTCAGGGGCAAGTCACTATGTTGATAGTTGTTGAATTGAGGGAATCCTTTTGTCGTGCAACCACCGGGGTAAACCATCGCAAGGTCGTATTGTAGCAAGGTGCTTTCGGTTCAGAGTGGGTTTTGCCAAGAACCAGATTAAGGCAAAGTCATTGCAGACAGGGGCATGCCATCCCAAGAGTTCAGGGATTATTCTTTATTCGAGAGGCGGTCGATTCGAAGTATCTCGCTGAAGTTCAGAATACTGGGAGCAGTTCATATTAAACCGCCAGGGTACAGATTTTCAGACTATCCCACAGAGGTTCCTGCAGGCCGGGGCATAACAGAGGCGAAAGAATTTTTCTTCTCAGTGTCATCAGCGTTACTCAGAGCTACTCGACCAGATTCAGCCAATCTTCAAGTTTGAGACAAATATCGGGAAGTCGTGTTACCCTCCATTGACCCTTCTACTAGAAGCCGTGAATTCGGACGGGGTATTGTCCAGCATCAGGAGTGTATGACCTATCACGAATGTACAAAAGCCCCAGCCTACTTGGCGCGTTCGGTTATCCCCAGTAAAGTCGTACATTCGAGAAGCAGTTCATCTGGGGCAATTAGGTCGAGATTTGGCAAATCTCTCGCGGCTATGCGCACTGCTCCACGAATCAGTCGATCAGGGGAAAAAGATTATCGCAAGACCGGGGCAGAACACCCTAAAAACAAAAGATGTTGTTGGGACATTCTTTTGGGGTTTGACATACAGAAACAGTTCAGATCTAACCGTCAGGGTACAGAGATCGAAGAGTCCTAACCAGAAGCTCGTAACGAAAAGACTTGATCGTTATGTGAAGTGAATCTCCATGCAGGTCGCGCTTCCAAGATAACATTGTTCCTTACTGAAGAAGGATCGAATTCCCCAGCTAGTCGCAGCTTAGCCGAAGGACATTCTCCAGCAAAGTCGTTTACTCTCAGCAGAATTGACGATTCCCAGATCGAAGGCTGTATTCAGACAGTGTGGTGTCCCCCAAAAGGATCCCCCATCCCGAGCAGAGTGGTTTAGCCTCAGAAGATTAACATTTCCAACTTGTGAGTTGTACTTAGACAGTTTACCCTTCCCAGTAGGGTCATTTACTCTCCCCCAGCGGAGTCAGTTGATTTTCCCCAAGAGAATCGTTTCGTCCCCAACGGAGTTCTCTTTCCAGCAAGTGTTTTCTTTCCTCCCCAGTGGAACTCAAAGATTAAAAAAGAAAACTCTCCCCGGCAGAGTTGGTGGTGTATCCTGGCATTTATTTTGTCGGAATACCGTGTGATACCCGTTCACTCCCCAGCAAAAGTCCAATTTTCATTGGCACGGGTAAGCTCCCCAGCAGAAGTCCAATCATGATTGGCGCATTCAGCTATTCCTCAGCGAAGCGGGCTTCACTCTTCCAACATTTATTTTGCTGGAATAATTATGTGGCACCTGGTTACCCCCAGCGGAGTTGGCGTTGTCTTCAGCATTTATTTTGCTGAAGCGGTTTCTGTATCCCAGCAGTTCGAGTCTGCATTTGCATCGGCATATAGTGTCATACTTGCATCCACCAAATAAAAACGCGTAGCATTTCCATGTCGAATGGAGCATTGCGTCATTGTCAAACATATGCATTTTGAAATATAAACCAGGTTGGTTAACCGTTTGTTTCAAGTATTGTTTCCCTTACAGGTGGAGGGAGCTCTTGCTCAAATTAATTACCAAACATTCAGGATCTCAGCGTGAGACATGTAACGATAATGTCAGTTTTGGCATTATTCCCCACAGAGTTGCTTGGTTAAGTTTCTCTTATCCCTCTAGCGGAGTACTTCTTCAAGATTGCTGTCATAACAATATCAAAAGATTTCGTGAAGCGGTTTTTTGGAGGTTGTCCGGCCGTGTGGATTCAGAAAATCCCCAGTAGAGTACTTCTCAGAGATGCTGCCATGTCAGCACTGAAAATTGGAAGACTAGACTCATATTGTGTCACCCATATGATTGATGGAGCCAGATGTTGCAAAGATAGGCAGAAAACCTGTATTTGACAGAGTATCTACCCGTAGCAGAGGCGGAGATATTTTCCTGTATCCGACAAAGTAGTTACCCGCAGTAGAGGCGGAGAGATTTTCCTGTATTTGACAGAGTATTACCCGCAGCAGAGGCGGAGAGATTTTCCTGTATTTGACAGAGTATTACCCGCACCAGAGGCGGAGATATTTTCCTGTATTTGGTAGAGTAGTTACCCGTAGCAGAGGCGGAGATATTTTCCTGTATTTGGCAGAGTAGTTACCCGTAGCAGAGGCGGAGATATTTTCTTGTATTCGACAGAGTAGTTACCCGCAGCAGAGGCGGAGAGATTTTCCTGTATTTGACAGAGTATTACCCGTAGCAGCGGCGGAGATATTTTCCTGTATTTGACAGAGTATTACTCGTAGCAGAGGCGGAGATATTTTCCTGTATTCGACAGAGCATTACCCGTAGCAGAGACGAAGATATTTTCTTGTATTCGACAGAGCATTACCAGTAGCAGAGGCGGAGTTATTTTCCTGTATTTGACAGAGTATCTACCCGTAGTGGTGGCAGAGTCGTTACCTGTGTTGACGGAGTCATTACCTGTGTTGACAGAGATGTTACCCGTGTTGACGGAGTCGTTACCTGTGTTGACAGAGATGTTACCCGTGTTGACGGAGATGTTACCCGTGTTGACGGAGTCGTTACCTGTGTTGACAGAGATGTTACCCGTGTTGACGGAGATGTTACCCGTGTTGACAAAGATGTTACCCGTGTTGACGGAGATGTTACCTGTGTTGACAGAGATGTTACCCGTGTTGACGGAGATGTTACCCGTGTTGACGGAGATGTTACCTGGGATGGACAGAGATTGTTACCTGTGTTTAGGCAGATGATTTTCCCGTATGGATAGGCGGATGAAGTTTCCTGTGTTTAGGCAGATGATTTTCCCGTATGGATAGGCGGATGAAGTTTCCTGTGTTTAGGCAGATGATTTTCCCGTATGGATAGGCGGATGAAGTTTCCTGTGTTTAGGCAGATGATTTTCCCGTATGTATAGGCGGATGAAGTTTCCTGTGTTTAGGCAGATGATTTTCCCGTATGGATAGGCGGATGAAGTTTCCTGTGTTTAGGCAGATGATTTTCCCGTATGGATAGGCGGATGAAGTTTCCTGTGTTTAGGCAGATGATTTTCCCGTATGGATAGGCGGATGAAGTTTCCTGTGTTTAGGCAGATGATTTTCCCGTATGGATAGGCGGATGAAGTTTCCTGTGTTTAGGAAGATGATTTTCCCGTATGGATAGGCGTATGAGGTTTACTGTGTTTAGGCAAATGATTTTCCCGTATGGATAGGCGGATGAAGTTTCCTGTGTTTAGGCAGATGATTTTCCCGTATGGATAGGCGGATGAAGTTTCCTGTGTTTAGGCAGATGATTTTCCCGTATGGATAGGTGGATGAGGTTTACTGTGTTTAGGTAGATGATGTTCCCGTATGAATAGGCGGATGAAGTTTCCTGTGTTTAAGCAGATGATTTTCCCGTATGGTTAGGCGGATGAAGTTTCCTGTGTTTAGGCAGATGATTTTCCCGTATGGATAGGCGGATGAAGTTTCCTGTGTTTAGGCAGATGATTTTCCCGTATGGATAGGCGGATGAAGTTTCCTGTGTTTAGGCAGATGATTTTCCCGTATGGATAGGCGGATGAGGTTTACTGTGTTTAGGCAGATGATGTTCCCGTATGAATAGGCGAATGAAGTTTCCTGTGTTTAAGCAGATGATTTTCCCGTATGGATAGGCGGATGAAGTTTCCTGTGTTTAGGCAGATGATTTTCCCGTATGGATAGGCGGATGAAGTTTCCTGTGTTTAGGCAGATGATGTTCCCGTATGAATAGGCGGATGAAGTTTCCTGTGTTTAGGCAGATGATTTTCCCGTATGGATAGGCGGATGAAGTTTCCTGTGTTTAGGCAGATGATTTTCCCGTATGGATAGGCGGATGGAGTTTCCTGTGTTTAGACAGATGGTTTGCCCGTATGGATAGACGGATGGAGTTTCCTGTGATTAGACAGAAATGTTTCCCCAGCGAAAGCACCGGGATTTTTCCGTGATGTGAGTCTTGACGTGGACAGATTTGTGTTTATTTGTGATTTGGCAAAATTTGGGTCCAGATGTGGACAAGGTTACTCCTGTGACAACAGAATCTCTATTCGTGTTGACGAATTTGTCTCTCTTCTTGTGTTGATAAGGTTAGTCCAGTTGTGGACAGAGATGTTTTGCAAAAAGTGTTCAGTACATGTGGCGTTACATAGGTGGTTGAAGTTGAAATCAGAATTATCAGACGTCGGATCAGTTGTTGCCGTAACAACCAGATTCAGTTAGTGGATGTTGTTCCCTAAACAGTTGTGCAATTTATTTCTGCGGTTGGCAAATTTCCAGGTTCTTAGTATTCAACCGTCTCGTACCTCGAATGTTTGAAGGTCGTTCGCGCTTCACCCAGTCGGGTCCAAGTCGCTTGAATAGGGGCAGCTGTTGCACCCTAAAATTTGCTCAACCTACTTCACTTGGTTTATGTTTCAATTGCATTAGCATTTGCATAAAAAAGTCATGTACATAATCTAATCATTTGCATAGCATAGCATGGGCAAGCCATCCAACAAGGGATCAAATGCAATTCTTATCTCTATGGGCATATCAAGTGATTCTTATTAGCCAAGTCATCATCCGAGAAGTTAGTGGATCAAGCAGTGGATATATCTCCTATCTTGAGGGTATTTGAAGATCATCAAAGAAGTTGTGAGTCATGAATTGAGTCCATGGAGGGTATATAGACATCATGGAAGACCTAGAGAGTCATTTTGAAAGTGAGACAAGTCATTGATGTGATTACAAGAGCTGCAGTTGAAGACAGTCAACTAGGGTTTCATCTGGGTCAACCCTGGGTCAACCCTAGGTCAAATGCTTAGTTGAAGGTCATCAAGGTCTATTTGAAAGATGTGGGGTTCATCATTTGACATGTAGATATGGATGTGGTGTTGTGCCAAGGAGGAATCAAGAGAAATCAAGAAGAAGAGAGGTTTCTAAACTAGGGTTTCTGTGTAAAATCCCCTGATTTAGGGCAAACTTCCCAGCAAGATAATTCAAAATGAAAGCCTCAAATGGATCCTTGGCCAACATGAAACTTGTAGAGGATCTCAAGACCTTTAATTTGAGTGGTGGAAGACATCAAGGAGATTTATAGAACTCAAGTTATGGTTCTTGCAAGTTACAGGTCATCAGAGGCATCTGAATTTTGTCTGTGAAAGTTACTTGACTTCCAAGCAACTTTTACCCCTCAAGGAGCTTTCAAATGGATTTCTGGCCAACATGAAAGTTGTTCCTCATGATCTTAGCTTTATAGAAAGGTATAGAATGCCTTCATCTGACTTGTGGAACTCTACTTATGACTTTGGCAAGCAAAGGGCATTTTGGTCATTTGGCAGTTATAGGTCATTTCAAGCATATGGCCATATCTCCTACTTCCAAGCTTCAAATGGAAAACCCTTCAGCATTAAAGTTTCTTAGAATGATGTTTTAAGGCTAGTAGGGTGGTCATGAGATGTTGGAAAAGCTCATAAAAAAAGTGATAAAAATAGCCTAAAAAGGGGACATAAGTTAATTCAAGTGAAATGGAAAATCCTAAAATCCAAGTTCCAAATCCAAACCATGGCATATGATAGGTCATTTTGACTCCCAAGGGCATTTTAAGAACATTGGTTCAGCCACAATTTTGATTTGAGGCTTAAATCTTGGGGTTGCTTTGAAAAAGTCTTACTTGCATAATGACATACCAAACCAAAACAAAGAAAAGCTTCATAAACAAGGTGTTTAAGCTTTGTATCTTGTCCAAAATACCACTTAAGGAGAAAATCAAGTGAATTACTCAAGTTGTAAGGATTTTGTCATGATATCTCATGTGGTGGGAAGTGAAATGCAAAATATCTTCATGAAAGTTCAAGTTGCTACTAGATTGATCTAGATGATTCTAGACCCTTCCAAATGAGTCTATATATTGAATACAATCTCCATTGGTGAGAGGTTGGTGATTGTTGATGTTAATGGTGGTAGAGAAAAGAGTTTGAACCAAAAACTCTCCATTTGCAAATTGAATTGAAACTTCATTTTTCTCTTCATTACCCTTCCATTTTCTTCCACAAATCATCACTACAAACCTCCCTGAACATGTTCATGCTAGAATGAGCCTCCATTGTTGAAGAATTGGAGCTTTTCAAGTGAAGTTGCAAGAGAGCAAAAATGATTGAATCTGAAGATACAAGTCATCTCCATCAAATCTTGTGCAAAAAGAGTGTTATTCATCACATAGAGACCATTCTTGAAGATCCACAAGGCCTGGTTCGAAGCTTTTCAACACTTGCCATTGTAGGGTCAAGGTATGCAAAATCTTTCCCACACTCTGTTTTAGGCATGGTTAGGATTAGTTCTTTTTGTGAAACTATTAGAGACCATTGGGGGATTCATTTGGATGAGTTTTAGACCAATTAGTGAGGTTTCATTAATGGAGGTTGATTCTTGATGGAGGTAGAACACATGATTTAATGGATGATAATGCATGAGAATTGGTTGGTTGTGATCAGCATAGCATGAGGATTAATTATATACAAAGATTGTTGAGTTTTATGGTGGTCGAAAATTGAAGAAAGTTTGGATCCATGGAGTTGTGTGGTTCGGTTAGGATGATATAGTTAGTATCAACGAAATCCAAAGGCATGGTTGTATTCTACATAAAATTCTAGTCAAGTTTGGTTCTTGGATCATGGCATTTGATGAAGAAATGAGAGAGAATGAAGGTGATAAAGTTTCATGCATGGAGTTTGTTTTTTCATGGATTCTAAAACCCTAGATGGACCAAGGTTGAAGACATAATCTAGACCATTGATTGTATGTGGACTTGTTGACTTGGAAGACCATCCTGCGGCCGAGATTTTATTAAACTTCAAAAATTCATATAAAATTGAAAAATGCATATTTTTTAATGAGACTTTTTTTCCCATTTTCCATTTTCTGTCTAGAAAAATATAAAAACATAAATTAGCCATTTTATTTCAGTTTTATATTTTTTTTTGCATTTTTACTTTTAATTGCTTTTTTAATTCTTTTAGTTGGTATGCTAACTTGTAGAATTTAATTAGGATAGTTCCCTTAGGATTTTGAGTCCAATTTTTTTAGGATGATTAGATGAATGGTTTAGGGTCCCCCTGAATTAATTTCATAATTTTGTGATAATTTTTAGGGTAGTTTTAATTAGGTAGTTCTAGGTAGTATAGAATTTGATTAAAACTTTAGTATAGGTCAATAACAATCTTAGATTTAGGTTTTTTAGGGCAATTTAGTCTATGGGGAATATATGGGACTTAAGGGTAGTTATGTAGGGTCCCCTAGCATTTATATTAGGAATTAATAGAATAATATACTATTTTTGGTTGATTTTTGAATTGATTGATTGTGTGGTGTGCCCTTTCTAGGGTTATTGTTTGATTGTGTGGGGTATTGGGCTTGTTTGGGGCTTGGGTTTGAGTTGAAGACTTTGCTGATGAAGCTCATTGAAGACTAAAAGAATGAAGACCAATTTCCAAAGTTGATGAGGAGTATATCTTGCTGGCAGCTGTTGAAGGTTATAGGATCTAGGAGCTAGATAGAGCTCTAGAATAGAAACTTGATTCACAAACATGGAAGGTCTTGTTTGCCTCCACTCTTTCTCTATGATTCAAAGTCTATTTTAAATATCCACCTCCTTCCTTTGGAAGGATTAGTGAATGTATTTAAAAGATAGAACTTTTGAGAGAAAATTGTCAGTATCATGTTAACAGTCAGTAAGCCACCCTTGGTAGGCAACTGACTGCTTAACATCCAATGCATCTTGTTGACTGCTGCTCATCTTGGAGAGTGAGACTTGAAGAAAAGCCATTGAAAGATTGAAGACAGAGGCCTTGCTTGAAGGCTATGAAGATGAACGCTAATGCTTGCTTGAAGCTTGTAGATGGTTGAAGATGACTTGAAGACATATGTTGATGAAGACTGTTGTTGGCTGTTTATTTTAGCTGTTTAATTCTTGATGTATTGTTTGAATTTCCCTGACTGTATTGTTTGCCATTAACCTGTTAGGTTGAAAGCGAATATTGTTCGCTTTTGCCTGTTGTTTTCTAGGTTCGAGGTTGAGTGGGACTCCCTTGCCTCGCTTGTATTGCTGCATCCATGCATTTTACTGCTTTATTGTATATATGCTATTGTTTCTGTTTCTGTTTATCCCTTAGGATCTCTGTTTCTCTCTGCGCCAGAGAGGAACATGATAGACATTAGGTCTTAACCCATGCATGATAACACTAGGTTAGTTTGATTCCCTTTGCAACCATAGGTTAGAGTTCTGTCTCTTCTTTCTCAAAACAAACAGAAAAACACAATAAATCTTCCAAACACAATAAAAGACACTTCTTCCGTAAAAGAATGTGAACTCATCAAAACATCATTTTTGTCCGCCTGGACCAGTAATCAGAAAAACCCTTTTTCAGAAGGAATAAAAACAATCAAGACAGACTTGTATCGTACGTGGCCCGAACTACGTTTGCTCTGATCTTTCATGTTGTATGAAAGTACGTAGGCATAGGATGTGATATCCTAGCGAGCAACCTTCCCCTCCTTTCCCGTAGGTAGGCGAACTACGTTGACTCTGATTTCTCGTTCCAGACGGGAATACGTAGGCATAAAGTGCGATACTTTGCCGAGTCATTTTATTTTCTTTTTAACCCCAGACCTGTAGAATAGATAGAATAACAATCCGTACCAGATAACAAGCGTGGATCCCGTCAAGTACGACGGACGTGAGGGGTGCTAATACCTTCCCCTTGTGTAACCGACTCCCGAATCCAGGTTTTGGTTGCGATGACCATTCCTTTCCCCGTTTTGCAGTAGGTTTACCTCGAGCGTTTCCTTTCCCCTCCTTTGGGATAAATAACGCACGGTGGCGACTCTTCTGTTCAGCCGGCGCCGATTTTCGCAGTAGCGACAGTAGTAAATTGCATGCTCCTTTCTACCAGTTTCATCATGTTGACCCAACACGCATCCCATGGATCCTTCTAGCATAGTCAAGTACATGATCAGGGGTCGTCCGGGTACCGGAGGCATCAAGATCAGTGGTTCTTGTAGATATTCCTTTATTTTCTCAAAGGCTTTCTGACAATTATCATTCCACACCACTGCTTGATCCTTTCGAAGTAGTTTGAAGATGGGCTCACAAGTGGCCGTTAGATGAGATATGAACCTAGCAATGTAGTTCAATCTCCCAAGGAAACCTCAGACTTCTTTTTCAGTTTTGGGTGCTGGCATCTCTTGGATAGCTTTGACCTTATTTGGATAGACTTCAATCCCCTTTTGGCTCACAATAAAACCTAGCAGTTTACCAGATCTTACACCAAAAGTGCATTTGTTGGGATTTAATCTCGGCTGGAATTTCCTTAGTCTGGCAAATAGCTTTTCCAAGTGAATGAGGTGTTCCTCCTCAGTCTGGGGTTTCGCAATCATATCGTCTACATAGCACTCAATTTCTTTATGTATCATGTCATGAAAGAGAGTGACCATTGCTCGCTGATATGTTGCGCCCGCGTTCTTGAGCCCAAACGGGATGACCTTGTAACAGAAAGTTCCCCACGGGGTGATGAAAGTCGTTTTTTCCATATCTTAGGGCGCCATCTTAATTTGGTTATATCCATGCTTATAAGTCCGGGTGACTTGGGAATAGCACGATCCCATAGATACAGAGGGCTAAGAAGGCATTGAACACATCCCAGCGATCCTTCTTGGCATACTTTCAGGTTTTTTCCATCAGGAAAGGCAAAGGGAAACCATGAACTCCGATCTTTCTGGATACCATCCCTTCCAATTCAGACTCATCTACATGCAGAGCGTCAGTCAGCTTACTCAATTTGGGTTCACCTTCAACACAGTAGTAAGGCATTTGATTCATCAAAGGCACCCCTAACAGGTTAGAGTACTCTTCCAAGGTCGGGGCTAGGACATAGTCTGGAAACACAAAGCATCTGAGTTGTGGGTCGTAAAACTGCAGCAGGGCGTAGAGGCCATTCAACTCGTACGTAGGAAGCTTATACACAATACTCAGCAATCTCCCATAACGCTGTCTGAAACTCTCCATCACTGTCTTATCAGCCAAAGAAATCAAAGCTCGCAACTCTCGGATGTCAGGTGTTGGTAGCTTGTAAGCCACAGTCTTCTTCAGAGATGCCATATCTGCCATGAGGATCAAGATCACTAGAACCAGGGGAGAAATATGCACCTGCAACACAGACACACGTTAATGACATGCAAATGAGGATGCAAACAATGCAAAATGCAATCATGCAGCAGGAGATCAAGACAACTGTGCTATTGAAGAGATGAAGGTTTTGTATCAACAAAACCACAATACTGCTCTGTCAAGAACAACCATATCTCTGATGAGAAGAAACCCCTGATACCAGATCATAAATCTGCTATGTCAAGAATACCCACATATCTGATGATGAGAACCTCTGATATCAGACCATAAATCTGCTTTGTCAAGAACAATCATATATCTGATGATGAGAACCTCTGATACCAACAAAACTGATTCACTGTCAAGAAAACCAGGTACTCTGAAGGTTAAGGTTTCCTGCAATAACCCGACCCTGCTCACAGGTATGGACCTAATCAAGGAAAAGTTTCGGCATCCTATGCGGTCATCAGCATCACAGACTTTCAAGAAACGATGATACGATACCCAGAAGGTGTGGCATCATCATCTCTTGAAGTGGCCTCACTTAGCTGAATTCCAAATGATCGGTTCCCAGAGTCGACAATCCTCAGATCCGACAACCCCTCGAGTCCAAAGGACCAATAGGAAGCCATCAAAGAGAACCGCGTCTGAGTGTGGATTACATGGGAACAGCTGCAAGCAAAGCAAGCACGTCCTCCACTAACCCACTCTAATACTATGTAGCTCTCAAGCCTGGGTCTGGCTTCTCACTCATCAGAATGCCCCTCCCACAATAGTGCAGATAATCATATCATACTAAAAATAAAGTGCGGGAAATAAAATGCGATAAATAAACACAACCCAACAAGTAATCATACAAGCGCTAGGATTGACTCTCGCAGGGGACGTTGGATCCCCAAAACTGACTCGCATAAGGGACGTTGGATCCCAGGAAACTATCAAGTCCCCAACAGAGTCGCCAGCTGTCGCTACCGAGAAAATAAGGTGCCGGCAAAACAGAAGAGTCGCCACCTTTCGTTATTTATCCCTCAGAACGGGAAAGGAAACGATCGGAAAAACCTGACGAAAAGGTATAAGACAAGGTCATCGCAACCATTGTCTGGGTTCGGGAGTCGGTTACACAAGGGGAAGGTATTAGCACCCCTCACGTCCGTCGTACTCGACGGGATCCACGCTTGTTGTGTTTAACTGACGGGTTTGGTTTTATCTATCTACCTATCAAGGTTGGTCTGAAAAGAAAAAAAATGACTCGGCAAAGCGTCGCGCTTTATGCCTACGTATTCTCATCAGAGAATGAGAAATCAGAGTCAACGTAGTTCGGCTAACTACAGGTTATGGGGAAGGTGGCTCGCCAATACGTCAGTATTGTGCCTACGTACTCTCAACAGGTATGAGAGATCAGAGCTTACGTAGTTCGGGATAATTCGGATTACGGGGATTCAGATTCATCTGTTTTTCCGAATAGGGTTAACAAACAGTTCCAGCAGTTTGGTGTACGCAGCTCGACCCTTGGAGACTTAGGCGTTACCGTTTGCGGTAGAACTGGGAGTTAACGACACTCTTTTCTTCAGAAAAGCTTCCTTTGAATTATGGGCCCACGGGGGCAAAAGAGGTTTGAGGTTTGTTTTCTGTTTTTTACAGAAGAACTGTTTTTTAGTTATCTGTAGTTTGTACAGCACTAGAGACTATGACCTGGGAACGAATGCGTCGCATATCGTCCAAAGGACGTATACTAAACATTCTAGACGATTGAGAGGAGGCCGCTCAATTATCATTACCCAAGTAGCTTAAGGCTCGTAACACGCTTATACTAACTTGCCTTTATTACGTTTTTTTACTGCTGTTTCAAGATGAGAAGAGAGAACAGGCTCAACTAAGGGGAGACTATCAAGTCCTAATGTTGTCATGCCAAGGATTCATCCTATAGTTGAAGTTTGAAACGGGGATCTCCTAGAAGTTATCATGCATAGGTTTCAACCTAAAGTTCTAATCATCACTTCCTTATCAAAGGAAGTGAGATTCCTAGGGGATCATGTCAATGATAAACAGAAACAGATAAAGCATCAGCTTAAACAGTAAACAGTAAACGACTGTAAAATGCATGCAATGCAAGTGAGGGAGGAAATGGGTGTGGGGCATCAGCCTCCACAAGCTCATCTCAACCTCAAGCCAGATATGAATAACTGCAATCATACAAGAAGAATAAAATGCCATCAAGCAAATCACAAACCACACAGGCAAGGGAGCAGAGCTCTACCGAATACCTGCAAGCAAAGCCATACAGTAAAAATACAAGCAGAGGGAGCAATTCAACCTCTAGTGCAATCATGCTCCTAGCTTAACACAATCTAAACATGAACTTATTCTAATGCATCAAGCAGATCAAACAAGTCACATCAATACATTTGCACAGAAAGCAAACAGACAGGAAAGAAAGCAGATCAACAACTTCCACAGCTTCACAACAAAGCAATCCTTCTGACAGCAGTTCAGTCCTCAGTCTGTAACTGTTCTTCAAGGCTTTTCCTCTTCAATAGCAAGTGTCAACTTTCTTCTTCAAGTTCTCAATGCACCAATCACAAGTATCAACTTGTTCTTCTTCTTATCCAAGCTTCAGCTCTTTCTTCATTATCAATTTGATTTTCTTCATACAAGCATCAACTTGTTCTTCTTGATCTTCAAGCTTCAGCTCCAAGGGCAGTCTTCAAACACATGGGAGTGCAACCTCTAGCATCTTCAATCTTCTAACAAGGAACTCCATCCTCTAGCAAGGGAGAAAGATTCATCTAACAAGAGCAAGGTGTGGATAGTGGTGAGCAAAGTGAAGACCAAAGGTCACCTCTGAGCACTCCAGCATCAAGGAAAGGAACCCTCAAAGGTTCTACCAATTTGTGAGGAGCCACTTATCCTACCAAAGGAGGGATGAGGCCTTCACAATGGGACCTTATATCATAGGGAGGAATGGAAGTTATCAACACCTTCCATGTTTCATGAAGGAAGAAAATCTATTCTAATAGATCTCCCTAAAAACCCTAATCCTTAACCCTAAACAAACTACACCAAAGGGAGAGCAAACTTCAAGTCCAAGCTCCATCATGCATTCCACAGCAGCCCACACAAGCCTTCATCATCATCCAAGAGAAAGAGAAGTAAAACCCTAGTCTAAGGGAACTAATGAAGTCATTCTAGTTGAGTTAGCAAGTTAGGATCACCTAAAACCTAGTACTAAAGTTAATTCCAACTAAAATACTAAAACCAATTGTAAAATCCTACAAAAATAATTATGGAAACCTAAGTCAATCATGACTCTATCATGTTAGTTCCAGAGATCAAATCATCCAATAAGTCCTAGAATTAAATCCTAAACTATGGGGTACTAAGGTTAAACCCTAAAACTAGAGCACCTAAAGTTCCAATACAAAAACAGCCCTAAACTTCTTCACAAAAATGTGAGAAAATTACTAGAGGAGCATAAATTTCTAAACTAGCTACACACAATATATCATCTCAAAAATCATCACCAAGTGATCACACAAAAATCAGCAAGACAAGGTATCAACCATAATGAAATTAATATCAATTAAAATACAAAAAATGCAATTAAAATAAAAAATGCATGAATTTCTAAACTCTTAATTTCTTAAAATTCTAGACTCATTCATGAGTTAGGGGGAAAAAATCTGGATCAAATTGAGTTATTTTTCTATTTATTATGAATTATTTTCAAACTCTATGAAATGATGAAAAATAAAGAAAAACAAAAGAAAATAACATGAAGCGCGTGCTGAATAGCAAATATTATGAGTTCAATTCACAGACTGGGCCAAAACGGTGGTGTGGATAGCAACTGGATCCTTAAGCCCAAAACTTCAATTAAATGAAACGGTGCGTTTCATTCTCAACTCACTCTTCAGAGTTTGAAACAAACTGTGGCCTTCCATTGCTTGCCTGAGTCAAAGGTCAAACACCCATCCAATGGCTACCATGCATCGTCCCTAAATTCAAATCAGATGGAGGGAACTCTCCAGACGGTGGCCTGAGTTGCAGCGCCACCGTCTTCTCCGGTGAAGTGCTCATCACAGGTCATCAAAAACACTAAAACAAATCATCATCTCACTCGGTTTTCTCTCCTGAATCCAAATCCAATCTCCAAATTCACTAATTCTTTCTCTAACTTAAAACACGATAGAATTTTCAAAAATACACCAAATCTTGATCATCACAATTCTCAAAAGTAATGGTCCTAATGTAATCTACACTCTTCAGAGGTTAATATCCACTATCCAATCATGAATATACCACCAAGAATCACAAGAAATCTTTCTCAACAGAAAATGATCCATGACCTAGAGTGTCTCTATTCTTCAATTTCTCGTACCACAATCCATCTACATCATGCTATGAACCTAACCACCTAAAGATTTCTAGCTATCTCTCCATAAATTAAGCAAAATTTTGATTGGTACAAACCTGGTTTCAGATGAAGAACAGGTGCAGTTTCTGCTCGATTCTTCCTCCAATATGATCCAGATTCACTCCAAATCTTCCTCTAAAGCTAATGCACACCTCAATTTGCTCTGATTTCAACTCAATCTCAGAACATGATCTTGAGTTGCAGCTCTGAGTTTTCAATTGCTCCTTCTGGTATCAGCCTCAATCTTCTCCAAAAAACTGGCTGAATACACTCCAAACCTTATATAGAACTCAATGGAAATGTCTAGAAAGTTCTGTAAGCTTCCAAATGAGATTTTGCAATTTCAATTTCTCTTTCAAACTCTCATATGCACAGTCACGATTTGCACTCTGTTTGGGCATGAAAACACTTGGAATCTTCATCTCATGAGATATTGAACTGATTTGTTATGATTATTTCCTTGTTTGCAATCCAATGGTTCATGTTGATTATGTTACTTCATCATGAAGCAACAAGGTAAAAGTGCATAAAAATGGACTCAAACCAAAATTCTAGCATTTCCAAGGTTTCTAAAATGATTTTTCCATTCAGAAAATGATGTTACTTTGCCCGATTTGCACACAAAATGATTTATTTGAATTATTTGGTCATTTAATGCCTTTAATCCTTTCTTTTTCACAACTCCTTGAACCAAGTCCTTCCTTGAGCCATTTCAATGTCTCCTTGATACATGGTCAAGGTTAAAACCCTATTTTGAGCAACTTTCAAGTTGAACAAAATTTCATTTGAGGTGTCTAAGTTGGTGAAAATGACCTATAACCAAAAATGACTCATAATCACAAATTCCCAAAATACCCTTGACTTGTCAAAGCCATAACTTGAGTTCTATAAATCCTATCAAGGACTTCTAGTACTATATGGAAAGCTAAGAGAATAAGGAACAACATTCATGTTGACCAAAAGTTCATAGGAATCATCCTTCTTGGGAAAACGTTTCATGCAAGTTGGGTAACTTTCAAGCTCCAAATTCACATACCTCAGATGACTTGTAACTTGTCTGGCTCATAACTTGAGTTCTATAAACCCTATCAAGGACTTCAAGTACTCAAATTAAAGCTAAGCTCATGCTCTACAACAATCATGTTGGGGTCAAGATGAGATGACAATCATATCTTGAGCTAAATTGCCTTGAAGATAGGGGTCAAACTAGGGGATTTTACACTGTCAAGTCTTAGAAACCCTAGCCTGAAACCTCTCAAACTCTTCAATCATGATGAGTTGACCTTGGAATCATCCTTATAACATATCAATGCATCGATCCATGATCACATGGCTCTTGGATTAGGTCTCAACCTTCTTCAAATCATCAGTTGACTTAGGGTTGACCCAGTCAAACCCTAGCTGCACCACTCATGGCTGAGCCTTCTTAATCTTGCACAATGACCTGTCTAGGCCTCAAAGTGATCTTCAACACTTCTCATAAGCTCTCTCAAGACCTCAAGTCTAACTTCATGGCTTCAGAATCATCTGATGACTTCCCACAACTCTCAAGTTAGGAGACCTGCACACTCTTGGTTTCAACCAATCTCTCTGAGGATTTTAATTTCTCTAACAAGGATATCAACCCTTGAACACCTGAATAACCTTCTTAGCTAGCTTCAAAGTCTTGTGTAGCCCTTGATTGGTAATCATACCTCTTGATCTCCTGCATACATGTCAATGAAATGCAAATGATAATGCTAATGTGAATGAAATGAAACATAAGCTAGGTGAAGAAATGTTGGGCAAATTTTGGGGTGCAACACTCCTCAGTATGGGGTTTCGCAATCATATCGTCTACATAGCACTCAATTTCTTTATGTATCATGTCATGAAAGAGAGTGACCATTGCTCGTTGATATGTTGCTCCCGCGTTCTTGAGCCCAAACGACATGACCTTGTAACAGAAAGTTCCCAATGGGGTGATGAAAGTCGTTTTTTCCATATCTTAGGGCGCCATCTTAATCTGGTTATATCCAAAAAAAATCCATCCATAAACGAGAAGACAGAGAACTGGGTTGTGTTGTCTACTAGTACATCAATGTGTGGTAGAGGGAAATCATCTTTTGGACTCGCTCTATTAAGGTCTCTATAATCGACACACATTCGCACCTTCCCATCCTTCTTTGGTACTGGGACAATATTTGCTACCCATTGTGGGTAGCTGGATACTGCCAGAATACCAGCATCTAATTGCTTCTTCACTTCTTCTTTGATCTTGAAGGACATCTCTGGCTTCGTTCTCCTTAACTTTTGCTTCACTGGCGGGCTACCTTCCTTGAGAGGCAGCTTGTGCATCACAATCTCTTCATCTAGACCGGGCATATCCTTGTAGGACCAAGCAAATACGTCGACATACTCTCGAAGCAATATGACCAGTTTTGACTTAATCTCTGATTCCAAAGCTGCACCTATCTTGATCTCTTTGGCATCCTCTTCAGTTCCCATGTTGATAACTTCAACCTCTTCTTGATACGGCTGAATGACCTTTGACTCTTGCTTTAGTAGTCTAGCTAGCTCTTCTGGGAGATCACAATCTTCCTCGCAGTCTTCGTCGGCTTGGTAGATCAAGTTATCAAAGTCATATCGGACCATAGCGGGGTCGTTATCGACAGGAGCAGGGGAGGATCTGCACGATGAATGACTTCATGCTTTTATTTTTTAGAAAAGATTGACAAAAGGAAGAAAAGAAAGAGAAGTAAAACAAAACATTGCCTTTCAAAAAATAATTTTATGTGCAAAAAGTAAAAATGAAAGAAAGAGAGCGTAATTGGATGCGAAAGTTTATTTATTGATGATAAGTTGTGCTTTAAAAGCAAAAAGCCCTACAACATGATCCATATGCCTTGGGCAGAGCATAGGACTTTTAGGTAAAATAAAAACAGGGAATTACTCGTATACTAGGGTAACTTCAGGGATTTCGACGAATCTCCAATTGTTCAAAGTTTGATTAGGCGTCCTAGGATACACCATGCACAGCTCTTCATGATCTTCAGCTTCAGTCTCCAAAAACATGACTTGACCATCGACAAGGTGGCCCCCACTAGTAAAAACCAATGGAGTTGCGAGCCGTTTGCCCTTATCAGTTGCATTCTTCTGCTTGTAACCTATACCAGCTCCATTTTTGTTAACGGGCAATTCCAACACTCTTCCCCATCCTCGCGGATGTCCTTCCTCTATCACTGTCCTTGCGTCCTTCCAAGTCACTATTGAAGATGCTGGCTTTTTGTAAATCATTTCAACATTGATTACCCCAAAGGCTTGAAACAGGGTCTCATGCACTTCACCTCCAACATCCCCATAGCAAAAAGAAGCAAGATGGATCACAAGAACATCTTCTTCACCCTCAATGATGACCATCTGATTGTTAATCATAAATTTGATCTTTTGATGCAAGGTTGAAGTTACAGCACCTGCGGAATGAATTCACGGACGACCAAGGAGGCAACTATAAGCGGGATATATATATCCATTACATAAAATGTAATGATAAAAGTATGAGGTCCAATCTTGATCGGGAGATCAACCTCGCCTACCACAGTTCTCTTAGCTCCATCAAAAGCTTTTACAATAGTTTGACTTGGCTTCATCACAAGTCCTTCAATTGACAGCTTGCACAACGAGCTCTTTGGTAACACATTCAGCGATGATCTAGTATCAACAAGCACTCTAGAGAATACAACATCCACACATTCTATAGTAATGTGCAAGGCCTTGTTATGATTCTTACCTTCGGGAGGTAATTCATTATCATTAAAGCTCAAAATATGACCTGATGCTATATTTCCCACCACTTCTTCAAACTGCACTACTGATATCTCCTCTGGCACATGAGTTGCCTTCAAGAATTTTAATAGTGCTTCTTGATGGGCTTTCGAACACATTAGTAATGATAGCATGGATATATTTGAGGGAGTCTGATTGAGCTGGTCAATCACTTTGTAATCGCTTTTCTGAATGATTCTTAGAAACTCCTCTGCTTCATTATTTGGGACGTCTTTCTGTTTAGATGAATGCCCTTGTTCAATGGTGCTTGGTCTGGCAATATCTTTCCTTGTATTGTTACTGATGTTGACAGGTGGTACATTTGGAGCGAAGATTCGACCACTTCTAGTGACACCTTCAGTTCCCACAATGTTCTCGACAGTCTTTTTCTCTTCCAAGATATCCTTTTCTCCTATCTTCTGCCCGTTGAGAAAGACAGTCTCATCATATAGCCAAGGTACAACATTAGTGCTTTCGTATGGAAACGGAGCTGGGGCCGAAATGGCAAGCTGGTTCATTGATGGTGGAGACGTAGGTATCTCAACCGGATCATACAGGATTTGTAGTGGGATAGAAGTCTGTCCATACATGTTGTCCCATTCTTCCTCATCGCACGGTATGGTCAATGGTGTACAAGTCAAATTATCAGAAGAAATCCACAGTTCATACCCATCATCATATGGTATCTCCAATGTTTCAAATGGAATTTCAAGAGTAGCAGCTTCTTCAGACTTTGACAGTTGTTCTACTACTAATACACCTTGATCAATCAAGCTTTAGATGCCTTTCTTTAACTCAGTGCATCCTTGAGATCCACCCAGACAAACGTGGCAATCCGTTGAACAGCCTGGATAAATGTTCTTCAACAGGAGTTGCTCCTTAATAGTGGAAAAAGGAGTTCTCAATTTGTCAATATCTGAAATTAATCGGATCCCCTTAGAGCCTTCAATCATGTTTGTTGAGTGGTGAGGCGGCATTGGGTTGGTTTTGATGTTTGGAGTGTTTCGAGTGAAGTTTATCGCCTTTGAATCGATAAGATCTTGTACAATGTGCTTCAGAATCTTGCAATTTTCAATGTTATGGCCTGGGGAGCCAGAATGGAATTCACACTTGGCATTGGCATCATAGCCGAAAGGGAGAACCTCTGGGGGATTCCTCATTTCCCTAAGCTGAACAAGGCCTCCTTTTAACAAGAATGGTAGTAATTTGGCGTAAGTTGACGGAATTGGATCAAATTTTCTTTCTGGTCTTCTCAGTCTTTGTTGACCCTGGTACTGATTTTGTCTTGGTTGATAGGATTGTTGTTGTCTATTTTGTTGAACGGCGGGTTGACTTGCTGGAATGGACAACGGTTGTTGTGGAGCGACGGCAGCAACATGGTGATAACCTTGATGAGTTCTTCCTCTATCTGCGAACACAACACTAGTTTCGCCTTATTTCTTCTTAATGAAACCCTGATAGGGCTTCTTGATCCCACTTGAAGATCCGCCAGCATTCTGAATCTTTCCTGCCTTCATAAAACTTTCTAGTCTTTATCCAGCCGTGACAAGTTCAGAAAACACTGTAGAGGTTGTAGATGCTAGACGCTTCAAGGATCGGTCCTTGCAGCGTGCCCATGAAGAGGTCTGTCAGCTCTTTCTCTATCAACGAGGTTTGTACTCTTGCAGCTACTCCCCTCCACCTCTGAGCAAAGTCTTTGAAAGATTCATTCGGTTTCTGGGTTAAATTCTGAAGCTGCATCCGATTTGGAGCCATGTCAGTGTTGTATTGATAATGCCTCACAAAAGCGTCTGCTAACTCCTTCTAGCTTTTCACATTGGATCGTTCAAGATTCATGTACCATTCCAGAGAAGCCTCTGTCAAACTATCTTGAAAGAAATGGATTAACAGCTTTTCGTCATCGGAATATGCGGCCATCTTCCTGCAGTAAGACCTTATATGGGTCCTAGGACAACTGTTACCCTTGTATTTCTCGAAGGTTGGGATTACAAACTTCATAGGTATCTTAACTCCGGGTACAAGACATATTTCAACGGCATCTAGTCCCAAAACATCGGGGCCTTGCAGCGACCTTACCACTTCTTGTAAAGCATTGAACCTCTTCTCTAATTCAGCAGTCTGTAGTGCATATGCTTCAGCTGAATTCTCGTAGAAGCCTTCATGATCATCATAGTGAACTGGTCGTGGAATCGTAGTACCATGAGGATGAGTTTTACCGAATGGGGGATGGACTGTGTTGATAGGTGCAACACCTGCAGAAGTAGGATTTGCCCCAATAAGAGTTGGGATGGCATCGGTAGGAGTTGGAACTGGAACTACGCCATTTGCGTTAGGAACTACACCAGCCAAAGTCTGGTTAGCGTTCCTCTCTGCTATTTGCCTTATCTCTTCTTGACTCCTGGCCATGTTTTGAATCACCTTCATGAGTTTATTCATCTGTGTCTTCATACCTAGCATCTCGTTCCTCAAAGTAGCCTGGTCTTGCTCTAGCTGATCCATGACTCTTTTCTGATTATTCCTTGTGTTGTACTGATGTCGAGAAGTCAGCTTGCTTTACTCTCTCTGAAAGGGTAAGCGGCGTGTAAGGTCGGGTTATAGGGAATGCAAAAAGAATGATGCGAAAACGTATGCAATGTTCAGGAGACTTTCGAGATTTATGATTATCATCGGCATTATAGAACTGTGACTCAAATAATAAAGAAATGCACAATTTAGACCAAAAAGCAAACTTTCATTAATTTGAGAGAAAATTCAATACAAACGATTGCTGAATAAGCTGAAAATAACAATTCATGCTACAAGAAAAAACTAAATAACTAAAACTCTTTCTTTTGGAGACGTTCTTCAAGCTTTTTTTGTCTCGAACATGAATCTTCTAACCATTTGGTTGTAGAGATGGATAAAGTGGTGAATAGAAGGATGGATATCATTTCCTTCCAAGTCTTGAATTACGCTTTCCAACCTCCATGGGATATCACGGATCATGAGGTTGCAATGCTCCACCAGATTGTTATACATAGTGCGACACATGTCTAGAGTTGACTGGTAGTAACAAATAGAATCCACATGGGTGTTCAACAATTCATTGAGTTGAGCCTCCTTCTTGAGCCATTGTGCATTATCCCTTTGCAAGGCGTCGTAACGATTCTTCCACAGAGTAGCTGTTTCTCGGGCGGTCTCCAATTCCAAACATTTGTTGTTCCACATGTCAGGAGTGACATATGAAGCCCTTAATGCTTCCTCCATGAGTTGTCGCTCATCTTCCACTAGGGTCAAGGAATTCCTTAGTTGCTTTTCAAGATCCTCAATATCAGCCTCAAGATTCTCTCTTATCTCCTTCTTCTCAGTAGAAGCTAGTTCAAAGAAATTCCATGCTCTATCACAAGAAGCCTTAGTTTCTTTTAGGCATTGTCGAGGAGTTGTTAATGATGTATCAGCCCCTTCGAAACCCTACTGGTATTTGACTCTCAGGTCTGTTTCTAACTTCAATATCTTGCTATTCTCAGCCGATCGGTCTTGTTAAAACTCTACTTTCCTTTTATATTGGCCTTTCTCCACATTTGCTTGGTGAATTTCAGCCTCGAGGTTCTGATTTTCTTTAGTCAACCTTTCTACCACTAGCTTTAGTTTCTCATACTCTTCCATAGATACATGGGTGGGAGCAGGAGGTCCTTCTCGTATAGATGGTTCTGAGGGAAACGACAGCCATCTCTCAGCCACTCTGGCTAGCAACCATTGGTTGTATGGCTCTTTAGCCACACAATTCTTTGCCTTCAAGTATTTCCTCCCTTTTGTATGGATCTTGGCCCATGCTTTAGCAATCTTCCTGGAAAACGCAGGATCTTCTTTGTGGCAAGCAAAAAGAAGCTTTGAACTTTCTTTGCTTCGGGCTCATCTTCCATAGCATAGCCCAACTGGCCCAATGCCATGACTGGGTTGTAGTTGATGCAACCAGCCCTACTGATTAGAGGTACATTACCGAACTCCCCACAGCTAAAGATAATCTCCACATCATAGTACTCATGAGAGTACCAAGCAATATCATTGGCTTCTAGAGACATAATGCGTTTAGACCACTTCATCTTTTTATTGTTTTCCACGAACGGTCCTCCCTTCGGTAGATGGGAGGTGTACCATTTGAATAATAGGTGAGAACAGCATTGGATCATTTCAGTCTTCTTTTCACTTCTCCGATGAATAGAGTGGTAGACATCAGCGAGGAGGGTAGGGATAGGATTCTTTTGCATGAAGAGAGTGATAGCAGTGATGTCTATGAAATTATCTACATTTGGAAAGAGGACAATCCCATAAATCATTAGAGCAACAACAATACCAAACCTTTCCCAATCTCCCACAGTCTTGTACTGAGCAGCTTTATCTAGCAGAAATTTCAAAGGAAAGCCTTGAACCCCTCCCTTATTGGCTAGCCCATCTTTGACTTCCTCTTTGGTCATACGAAGAGTAAGAGAAATGGAAGGAGGCATTGGTTCTTCTTCCAATCCGGTGTAAATAGGTTGATCCTTAATCTTGATATTCAAAATGTGAGAATATTCTTCAAGAGTAGGGGTCAACTGATAGTTTTGAAAAGTGAAACATCTGAGAGGCGCATCATAGAACTAAGACATAGCGAACAAAGCCCAAGTATCGACCTTTGAATGGAGGAGATCAAGCAATTTCCCATACTTCCCCTGAAAGTTGATCTTGATAGCCTTTGGCACGTCAATCAGAATGTTTTGAATCAATTCCAACTTTGGTTCTCTAAACTTGATGGAATGTGTGCTTCTCTTTCTCTGATCAGTCATTGTGTTCACCAATACATGAGATAATCATAGTCTCTTAAGTCCCTTGATATGCAAAAATGTTATGCAATGCAATGTTTTATGAATGCACATGATAAAAGAACAATAGCGAGATCAAAGTCATAGATCCTGCAAAACAACATAAAAGGTATCTCTCCCATCGGGTGGACAATCTATTGGTTTAAGAGAGGGTATCCCAAAATGCTTTAAAACAAAGTCCCATGCACTAACCCTCAAAAGTTTCCCATCAGAACGACTACTCATAAGACGGTAATCCTTTCAAAGGATGAACACAGAGTTATGTTTTAGCAACCTTTGGAATAAGGTTCTACAAAGGTCCTCAGAATCACGGACTCCCACGTCAGAAATAAAAACGCCATTACGACTACACGTAAGACATAATCATCCCAACGGGGTCTCATCTGAGCGGTGGAATTCGGTCCAACTCAACGAGTCCTAAGTCTCGCAAATCAGAAATAAAACCACCTCCTAACTTAGTGTATACTCGAAAGCTCGGGTAGAAAGCTTTATTCTCACAAACCAATCCCAAATAAACCCAACAGGTTAGAAAGAACAAAACACAAACAAAAAACAAAAGCAAATAAAACACAAATGCGACAAGCAAACTAGGTTTGGCTAATCCCCAACAGAGTCGCCAGCTGTCGCTACTCGAAAAATGCATCGCGCAACGACGGGGAGGCGAAAAAGAAAGGACAGAAGAGTCGCCACCAAACTTTATTTATCCCATTAGGGGAAAGGAAAATATCGAGAAAACCTTAAGAAAGAAATGGATAAGATGGTCTCGCAACTAAGAATAGGTTCGGAAGTCAGTTATGCGAGGGGAAGGTATTAGCACCCCTCGCATCCATCGTACTCGATGGGAACCATTTGCTTGTCGATGTGTGAATTTATTTGCTTAAAAATTATGCTATAAAAGAGTGTTCCAAAGGGGTAGAGAAAAGGGATTGAAACAGGAAAATGAGAGGTTAGGAGGAATGAGAGAACGGGGAAGAAAAGAGAAAGAACAAACTCGATAGGACTTCACAGTCCTAGGCCTACATATTCTCAAAAGGTATGAGAAAGCCAAA
The DNA here is from genome assembly GCA_963859935.3 of Lathyrus sativus. Classification (NCBI taxonomy): domain Eukaryota; kingdom Viridiplantae; phylum Streptophyta; class Magnoliopsida; order Fabales; family Fabaceae; genus Lathyrus; species Lathyrus sativus. Next base: position 234,796,304 of record OZ012737.1, read on the forward strand.
GTCGACGTAGTTCGGGGCTACGGATATAGGGGGAATGTGCTCGGCAAGGACTGTGGCCCTTGTGCCTACGTATCTTTACTTGAAAGAAGTAAAGAATCAGAGCAGTCGTAGTTCGGCCTACGGTTTGTTAATGTTTTTATGGATGATGTTATCGTGCGCATTCTAGCAGCTTAGGTGTTTTTGCTGCTCGCATGTGAGGAGACTTAAGCGTTACCTGTTTGCGGTAGAACGGACGTAACATATCCTTTTTGAAATGATTAAGTTTTCGCCATGCGAGGCAAGGTGTCACATTTTATTAGTTGAATTACTTTTAAGGGGCGAGACAAGTCCTCGGATAGTAACCCCTATGGGTAGTACCCAATTCTTTATCTCAAAGTTTTTGTTATGAAAGGTGTGGCGAATGTAGCATCTTCGTAAAAGACGAGTATCAAGACCACCCACACTACAGTGAATATCCTGATACTCGGAGAGGAAAAGACTACACTCAATCCTCTCTCTTTAATTCAATATAAAGAGAACCTCATTCTCTTATTAAAGATGTTTTTGGTTTTGAATGGTAAGTGTTTTTGCGACAGAGAACCCTACGGTAAACGTCAGCACTCAGGATAGGAGAAGGCCTACGCCTAACCACTCCACGACCATTCAAGTTTTGTTATGAAATTGATTTGAAAATGCACTCGGTACGAGACCGAGGTTTTAGGTGAGAAGGTTGCGGAAAGAAGTTAAGGGAAAAGGTGTGGAAAGAGATAAGTGATAGATAAAGTCGCGTCTTCATGTCGAAAGACGAGTATCGAGACCACCCACACTACAATGAATATCCTAATACTCGGAGAGGAAGAAGTCTACACTCAATCCCCTCTCTTTAGTTCGATACAAAGAGAATTTGATTTTCTTTACGGAAGAGATTTGAAAATGGACTCGGTACGGAATTGAAAACATATAAGCATCTTCGTATTGAAGGACGAGTGTCGAAACCACCCACACTACAGTGAGTATCCCAACACTCGGAGAGGAAGAAGTCTACACTTAATCCTCTTCTTTTTAATTCAATATAAAGAGATATTATGATTGTTTGTTGAGAGGTGTTTTGAAAAGGGGTACTCGGTACGGGACCGAGATATTAAGGGGGAAGGTTCTATCCAAACCTAATGAAAGATGAAAACCAAAGCAATATCTTAACGAAGAAAGGGGTTTCAAAGGGTTTACAAGATGACGTGTATTTACAAGCATCATGCCTATGCAATGAAGTTACAACAAATGTAAGTGTGAAGTTTAAAAACTTCAAGGGGATTCTACATGTTAATCAAGTGAAACAAATATGATGCTTACAAACAAAAACAATACAATCGCAAACACAAAAGGTTGACAAACAAAAGCTCACATCAAGCACAACAACAAACTTAAGAAAAATGAATCAAAAATCATGAATGATTAGGAGGGTAAAAACCCTAAAAGAAGCATGACAAATTTTAATGCAAAGTGTTTTCAAAAAATGAGAATTCTTAGGATATTAAAATGCCATGTGAAAATATGCAAAAGTACAAGATCAATGCAAAAAGAAACAATCAAAAATAATAAATATTGATGAAGTTATGACATATGGAATTTTAAGCAAAATCAAACATTTAAGTTACTAAAATAATGGAAATGCACTTGGTGGGTGTTGAACCCACCACCTCATGATTACTAGTGCAAAACTTTGCCAAACCAGCTGGAGGCGCGCGCATGAATAATGGGAGAATAAAGAAGAGAAAAGTGTTAAAACATGGATAATGAAAAAAAAACAAAAGGGTTGATCTCCACAATGAATCGAACCCAGGACATGGCAGTGCAAGGCGTGTGAAATTTTAAGGCATAACCATTGGGGTGGCGATACATCCAAGAATTATGCCACCCCAAATAAAACATAAGCCTAAAAATGTTGGTATTTCTAGGCCAAGGCAAGGTATCAAGGCGATTTGTCATGAAAAACGAGAACATCACAACTCACTCAAAACTCAACCATTTTTGATAAAATTTAGGTCTAACTTGGGTGAAATTTGACAAGGAACACAATGGCAATATTAGTTTTTCCAGATAATGCACACAAATTAAAATTGGATAGCAGATGCAATGTGAAAGTTTGAAGTGCATTTTGAAATCAAAGGACCAAACCAGATGCATTTAAAGTCATGTAATGGCCTGAGCAAATTGATCTCAACACAAATTCTACAAGACGTGATTTACAAGGTTGAACATAGATCAAAACAGCATGACAGCAAGCCCCTTGGTTATTACAATACCAGACCAACATACCAATTCATAAAAAGCCTAAAAGAATGAAAATCACAACTCCATTGGTAAACATAGACAGATCCTAACAAGAGATCACATTCTTAGCAGTAAGAGATGCAAGAAGATAGTTAGCAACAAACCAACATGCTTTGGATTTGCAAACAACAAAAGAGCAAGATTTGGCAATTGTTGGAATCAAAGGATTTTATGGCAATGGTTTAAGGAGTTAGACAGTTTATGCAGCAGGTATGGATTTTTCATGGCAATACTAGCACAATCATCAATTAGCCCTAATACTCCTAATGCACATGCCAACTTATTGACCAATGATGCTCACAAGCACATTTGAGACAGAATGCACACATGATTTACAAAGCACCAAGACATACACATAGGCTGATTCTCATACATATCAAAAACATGAATAGAGCGCAAATTGCAAGAAAGACAACATTAAGATAGCAGCACATGAAGTGAAAACAAAACTGGCAGCAAGCTTGCTTGCCAAAACAGCATAGGCACACATATTAGGTTTACAAATTAAGACAACTTGACCTTGAGCAAAGTAAGCTAACAAGCTAATCATGGTAAAATGGTTTTGCACAGCCAACATATCAACAGAAACAGCAGCCAGTCTTGGTTATCATACTACCAAGTCAAAACATATCAATCCATTCATGCCTTGCACTGAAAGTTACACTTCATGGTGATGAACACAAACAAGTTTAGCATAAAAACCTAATCCTAGCATGCTAATTGGCACAAACAACATGTTATGTTCACAAACAGCAAGGATCAACAAAATTGGCAAGGGTTGGAAACAAGGCATAGCAGCATGGCAGTGGTTCCAACAAGACAATCATAACAACAACAGGTGAAATAACATGGCAATACTAGCATAGTCAACAGATAATCCTAATGACAACTTCAGACCAATGACAATGGTTCAAATCAAAAGGTTACATGGCAATTTGGAGTTACAGCTTAAGGTATGGCATGTTGATGCAAACAGATCAAAACATGGATCAAGGATGCTTACAAGCCATTTTAAGACAGAATGCACATAATGCTCTCAAAACATTAACACAATACATAGGCTTATCACAGTTGATAAATGCAGACCAAATATACATATGTTATCATTGAAACAACCCTATTACATAAACCTAAAGATGACAGCAGTTGATCCAAGAAGACAATGCCAAATATCTAGCAAACTATGTTTCCAAGAGTACCACAATCTCATGTTCATAAACATAGACCAAACACCATCAGCAGTTCAAACCAACCATAAAGACATACCTAACATGACAAGGGTAAGGATCAAGTTTCAAGGCAAAACATCTCATGACAGTCACAAGCATATGACAGCAAAATATGGTATTGGTCATCAACATCACATGAGTCATCCCAAATCCAATAGGACCAAACAACTTACAAGCACACTCAAAATATGTTATAGACCAAGTTTAAGCACAAAAATGATTCAAAAGGAAGCAAGCACTAAAAATGACCTATGAGTTGAAGGATACCTATGAGCTGACAAAATGGCCAAAACAGAATGGTATCAAAGCAAAGCATGATATAGTTTCAATCAATACTAAGTCAAACAAACATTTGAGGACCTATACTTCAAAATGCCAACAAACAAGATCAAGACATAAAGAAAGTTGCTGCAACAGAAATAAACCAACAATATGCACAAACTGAACAACATCATGCTATCATCAAGACATAACAGTTGCAAACAATTTCTCACATGTTCATACATGACATTTTAATAGGGTCTCAAGGTTTAGCACATAGCAATGGTATGATGATTATGAAAGCAATATACATTAATGAGCAAACAAGCAAAATAGGACAGATTCGAACATCAGCTGAATTGTATTCAAAACACATTGCTTTTAATCTCAAACCAAACTAATGCACATCAAACAATATCATGATGATTTAAGATGAGGATAGTGACTACCAACCTCTTGTAGACCCCCAAGCAAGTTTGTGCAGTATGGAAAACCTTGAAGCCTCCAAATAAAATCCAAGCCAATGCTTTGGTGAAAATGCAGCTTTTCTTGCACTTGAAGTAAACAAGTGAATCTTGGACCAGAACATGAAATAAGTGATGATGATGGTATTTTAAGCTATGGACAATTGGTATATCATAAACCTAAGGTGTTTGGAGGTTTACAATGATCAAATGAGGCCTGGTATATGATTTGGCAGATTTATTGTGTGAAGTCAAACTTTGCTTGGTTGAAAGTTGACTTTTGGGAAAATGAGGGTTTTGACTGGTTTAAAGGCTTGAACACCTCCCACATATCATTTGTGGATTATGTGGATGGTTTGTGGTGATTTTGAGTAGGTGAAAATGATTTTGGAAGGTGTTTTGCTCAAGGCAGATTTTGGGAAGTTTTTGAGATGGTTTTCTTCACTTGTAAGAAAATGCAAGATAGGATGAGAGCAATGGTTTTATCTTGGGTTTTAGAGAGCTCTGGTGTATCTTTCAACATAGAGGAAACCTCTATTTATAGGCAAGGCAAGGCTTGGGGCAGATTTGTCTTTTTGCATCTTAGAGGGAGTTTTAAAAATGCAATTTTCTTCATGATTTGTTGCAGCTGCAAATCCAAGCTCTTGGCTCTAGTTTATGCATAAATCAAGTGGCATGAATGACAAAGAAGTGAATAAAGTATGGCTAGGGAGTAGGAGAACTGCAGCTGCAAGAATTTCCTCCATAAAGTTTCTCTTTCCTCATTTCTTTCATTAAAATAATGCAACTTGCCTATCACTTGCCAAATCCATCAAACCCCTCAATTTTCTGCATATCAACTCATCATACTCTCTAATTACCAGATAGAAACATGATCCAATGGCTAAGAATGGTTCAAGTGATCAAAAAGTGAGTTTGTGAAAAAATGAAAATGGTGGACTCAAGTGTTGAAACCTCATCTTGTTGGATTCATAACTCTCAACTCATAAGGGCTATGGAGAAGTTCTAGTACATTTTGGAAATCCCTCATGAAGCTCTACAACTTTCATGTTTTCATGATCTTCAGATTCCAAATGGAACTAGGTCAAAAATCCACTCAAAGTTGCTGAAAAACATGCCTAAAAAGTCCAATAATTTAGAATTTTTCTAAGTTATTTTTCCCTCTTGTAATGACTTTGGCCATAACTCCAAATCTATGCATTTTCTGCTCATGGACCGCTGTAGGACTAGTCAAGATCTTTCCAATGAGCTTTGAACCAACTCAATTGGATGTGTGGTTAGGGAGTTATGGTCTTTCCCCTTTCAAAACCCTAATTTCCCGATTTTTGAATTACTCCTCCATCCTTGATCCAATGGTCATGAAACTTCATGGGCAGGTGTGATATGACATTAGGAACATTTTTGCTTCACACTTTGAGGTCAAACTCCTTATGGTTGAAGAGTTGACTTTTTGGTCAACGAAACGATCGATCGATGACTACCGAGTCAACTGTTGATGTTCCTGGTCTTCTGAGGCCTTGAAACTTCTTGAGTAGACTTCACTAAGCCATATGATCTTCATGGACCATGATCCCACCATTGGAGCACCATTTAAATCAAAAGTCAAACTACAGTTGACTTTTTCCCCAAATCTCCTGATTTTCAATTGACTGATCAATTAAAGCTCTTCTGATTAAAATTGATGGTCAATATCTCATCCTCACACACCTTAGGACACATGGAAGGCCATGGGAACAAGTCTTGCTCTTAAAAACAAATTTATCCTAATTAAAATTGAAACCCTAATTTCACCCTTTTTGCCTGGGCATTGTGCAGATGAACTGGGTGATCATTCCAACTCCACAATGACCTCTGAGGTGCTCAACAAACTTCTACCTCATGCCTCTACAAATGAAAATATCTCAAAATTTCTTGACAACCCTTTGATGGTTTCTACCAATGCCTTTGATTAACAAAAAAAAAAGTATGGGCAAATTTAGGGTATGACAGTTGGTTAAAAGTGTTTTGTCACGAAAGTGAGAAACACGCCAAGGCGTGTCCGACAAAGCGAGAGTTTGAGGTGATCGCAGGATAGTAGACACTGATTATGAATGCAGCAAGAGTGCTTTAGGTCTCAGTTAGGCTTTGCTAGTTTTCAAAGTGTGCCTTTTAACTACCGAGCGAGCGAGAGCAAAATCTTGGGGTCATCAGGTGTGGTTGGGTCAATAGCGCGAGAGTGTGAGATTGAATCTTTAAACCAGTTTTTCCTACAGAATAAATTTGAGTCCTTTGTTAACACCCGGGATCTGCAGAGTCCCTTAGGAACATATGGATCATTCTTCGGACTCGTTTCTTTATCTTTTTCAAATCCCGTTATAATTAAGTCTTCTTACCGCAAAAACCAAGCCATGGCTTTGCACCGCAACAATTGATCACTCTAGGTTGATTATTAGTCCTTGTGGGTTCGACAATCTTTTAAAACTACGCGATAGACTGTATACTTGCAGTAGTAATCCGACAAATACGAAGTCGCGATCAAGTTTTTGGCGCCGTTGCCGGGGACTAATTTAGTCAATATTGTGGTAATTCAGTTGCACAGTATAGACTAAGGCAACTTTTTATTTTATTTTCCATTTCGATTAACCGATTGTATACCAGACACTCGATTGCGAGGAAAAGATTTGGAACAACCAATCGATGAAATCGAACGTTACATACTTCTGAGACGTTGAATCAATGATTTCCTTCATAGACATAACATCCCGAAACGAATTATTCCTTATTCATATTCGGAAAACGAATCAAAACCATCCTGAAACATGGCCGAAGGACCGAGAGACCGTCCTCTAAAGTATTACGTTGTTCCATCACAGGAAGAGCCACACAACAACATTGTTGCCCCAGCTATTAATTGTAACAATTTCAAGCTGAAACCTTCGCTAATTTCAGCAGTTCAATAAAACCAATTCTCAGGTAATGCTACGGATGACCCGAACCTTCATTTGTCAATATTTGTGCAATATGCCGACACTGTAAAAGCCAATGGAGTCAGTCAAGAAGCAATAATACTAAGACTTTTTTCATTCTCATTAAGGGGTAGAGCTAGAGCTTAGCTCTAGTCTCTACCATCCCATTCAGTGACGACATGGGATGAGTTGAAGAAAGTCTTCTTAGCCAAATATTTCCCACCAAGCAAGACAGCTATGCTGCGAGCTCAAATCAACAGATTTAAGCAAAAAGATAACGAATCCTTATTCGATGCTTGGGAGAGATACAAGGACATGTTGAGGATATGCCCACACCATGGACTTGAAGAATGGATGATAATACATACCTTTTATGGCGGGTTGTTGTACAACACCAAAATGAACTTATGTGCAGCCGCAGGAGGTGCTCTTATGGATAAACTGTATGCAGAAGCTTATGAACTCATAGAGACCATGGCTCAAAACCATTTCTAATGGGGAGATGAACATGTTGGTGTAGAGAGACCAACTCCGAAAGGGGGAATGCAAGAAGTCAACGGTATAGACCGAGTCAATGCTAAAGTGGACGCCCTCGCTCAAAAGATCGAAAGTTTAGCAAAAGCACCACCAGCAGCTGTAACGCCCCGATTCTGAATTTCCCATTTTTGTTGAGTCTTTTAATTTATTTTGATTGATTATTCTTTTAATTGTGGAATTTGAATATTAATATGGTATGTGTGCGTGTTATGTTATTTTATTATTCGGAGAGTTTTGGGAATTAATTATAGGGTGTTTTAGATAATCCTTAATTAGTAGATATTTGAGAGAAATAGAATAGAAAGAGTATAAGTGGAAATAGAGAGAAAAGAAAAGAGATAGAAAAAAATAGAAAGGAAAGAAGAGAAAAGAGGAGGAAGAGGAGAAAACCTAGAATCATCAAGAATCAACTTCTAATCTTCGATTAATCGGGTAAGGGTGTGAAACTTTATCATTCTTTCGATGTGTATGATTATGTATGTTTCTATTGGTTTGCTTTTGGATTGGGGAGGGTTCTACTCATTTTCCATTTTAGGTTGAATTCAATTTAATCGATAGAAATCGAGTTTTTACGGTTAAAAATGAGAATGAGTGGTAGAGTTTAGTCGAGGAATGTTGGGCTAAGGCTACTGAGACGAGTTGGGATTGAAACGGGTAGATTTCGATGAGTTTAAGAGTTTTGGACAATGAGGATTTCTGAGTTCGCGAACCCTCTCTAGCACGTTCGCTAGGTGAGCAGGTCACGAGCATTCGCTGGCTATTCGATGTGGCGAGCCAATAGCGAACGGTCCCAGACTTGGACATAATGGTTTTGGTGTTCTTCGCTGGTAGTGAAGGGGTGGTGGCGAGCATTCGCTAGGCCTTCGTTGAGCGAGTGGGGTAGCGAATCAAGTCAGTGGCTTATGTTTGCCTTCGCGAGCTTGTTCGCTAGGAGAATAGGTAGCGAGCACTCGATAGGAGCTCGCTAGGCGAGCAGGGTAGCGAGCATAGCAGGATGTTATTTTCTTGTGTTTTCACTTCCATGTGGATTCTTCGATTCAAGTATGATTAATAATTTCTTATTATGCATAGTTGTGTGTGTGATATGAAATGCTATGGGTAGCCGTATGGCGTGAATCCTAGATTGTGAATCGTGAAGTGTGAAATGTGGCCGTTTGGCAATTTTGTGCATTTGTTTGAATTGAGTGAAAATGCATGATGAGATTGATGTGAATGTGCATAATTGTATGTATTTGTATGATATGAAGAATGCATGAGTATATTTGTGAATATGTATGCATTTCAAGAGTGTATCGAGTCGTTTTGTTTGTGAAGCATCATGATTGCATTCTTGTGTGTCTGATCCCGCGTAGGATCTGCAAAAACCGTGTGTGCCCTTGTGGGGTGTGAGCGACGGTTTATCTTTGATCCCTAGGAGGATCTGCAGAAACGGTCGTGTGCCCTTGTGGCGTGTGAGCGATAGTTTATATTTGATTCCGTTGAGAATCTGCAGAACGATTGTGTGCCCTTGTGGGGTGTGATCAATCGGATTGTGTGCCTGTGTGTAGTGTGAGCAATCCTGAAACATCGTGTGCCCATGTGGGGTGTGAGCGATGGGTGAACATCGTAGGCCCGACAGGGAGTTACTTCAGTAACGAGCGATGGTTCCATTTGGTTCTTCAATTGAACCTGCTGAATGAGTCGGTACCGCATTTGCATCTGCATAGAGTCGTGAGTCGGTCTCTATGAGTGCATTATTATCTTCATATGATATATTGGTGTAGTGAACATAATTGTGTATGTTTATGTGAAGTGTTGAACTAAACATAATTGTATATGCTTAGTGGTGAATGTTTGCATGGTGGATATGCTAGGTGAATTATATATGTGTTGCGATGTATATATGATTGAATTTTGATGCATTGCGGTGAGAAATGTGTTACGTGTATTCTATGTTGGTGTGTGTGTGTGTGTATATATATATATATATATATATATATATATATATATATATATATATATATATATATATATATATATATATATATATATATATATATATATATATATATATATATATATATATATATATATATATATATATATATATATATATATATATATATATATATATATATATATATATATATATATATATATATATATATATATATATATATATATATATATATATATATATATATATATATATATATATATATATATATATATATATATATATATATATATATATATATATATATATATATATATATATATATATATATATATATATATATATATATATATATATATATATATATATATATATATATATATATATATATATATATATATATATTATATGCATTGTTTGTTATGATAATGTTTCTCACCCTTCTGCTGTTCTATGATGCTCTATGAGGCATTGTAGAGTAAGTTTGCTGGAGGTCTTTTGCGAAGCGTGGCTTCGTTCTTTTTGGTCGGTTGGATCTGATATGTAGCACCGGGTAGTTAGGAATTGTTTTAATTCTTTTGTGATACATCTGTGTATGTATCTGCTATGAATGTTTTGTAAACATGACTTATGACTTGAATTGAACTACTTATGTATACAATGTTTATATGAATGAAGTGATTCAATGTTTATATGTTTCCGCTTTTATTCTAAATATTGATGTGTGGGTTTTTAAGGACTAAGTTCCTTTGTGGTGATTTACCCTTTGTTGCATATCTTTATGAGCAGGTGTTGTATGTGTTTTGAATTTCCTGGATAATGTGACGTACCTCTTTTATACCATGTGTTAATTTATACTCTGATGAAAATTTTATTAAGTTCCTAAATGATTTAATTGTTTATTTGGGGGTATAGAAAGGGGGTGTTACAGCAGCCACCGTAGTTGCGGTGACTCTGAATTGTGAAATTTGTGGAAACCCTGGGCATACAAACGCTGAATGTCAAGTGTTGGCAGGTACACCAACCGACCAAGTGAATTACGCTCAAGGGAACCCATATTCAAAAACCTACAATCCTGGCTGGAGAAATCACCTAAACTTTTCATATAAGAATAACAATGCTTTTCATATAAGAAATCACCTAAATTTTAGCTTCTGTCAAATGTCCAGCGTCACATTTAAACGGAGGTTTGTCTCCCCTAGCTACTTTAGGACTTTAATGAAATGCCTGATAATACCATCTGTATTATGATGCAATGAGATTATCAATTGTTGCAAGCGTAACACATAAACTTATCTGCAGAGCAACCATGGCGTGAGAGTTAAACATAAGAATATATTTTTGCAGTCATAGAAAAAATGTACGAGGAAGAGGTGAATCAGTCATTAATAAAAATCAATACCACACTAAGTTGCTTAATTTCGCTGATAGGAAGAACAACAAATTTTGACATGAACTTCTGGTAAGGACAAAGTTGAGAGCCTGATGAGTTCTATGACCACACTTGAGATTGGGAACTTAACTAGCTGGACTAGTTCACCAGCGTATCCTTAGGGATGCTAAATCAAATAGAACATTTTATAGGATATGGTGAAATGTATGTAATGAAAATAAAACAAAACGTGGTTTTCAAGAATTGAACCTTTGAATGAAGTCATTGATTGGTCTGATATAATCGTTGATGTACAATTTTGTAACATTGTAAGTGTTAGAAACAGAAAGAGGATACTTTCCTATATGGACAATAAAGATTATATGTGTATTAGACCATTCAAAAAAATACAGAAATGATCATACTACAACATACAAATCAAAGAATGGAAAACCTTCCTCTTTGGCTTTGGCGTATTAGAGTAAGATGATAGTTGGCAATGTAGAATCAGATTTCTATTGATTGAATTTGATGAACTGGGACGCATAAGCTTCCATAGGGTACAGTTGATTGTGTTGTTTCTACAAATAGAGGAAGACAAGTTAGTCACTAGAAATAAGATCATAACAGGTAAAAAGAGAGGTTGGTAAGGATCATAATTACCACAAGTCCTGCAACCCCATGTTCACTTGTTGTTTTTCCCGCTGATCTGGATCTGTGTGTACCCGATTTCATCCACCATTCCTATAATATCTATTAAATTTGGCAAAAGGCTTACGTGGCATCTGGCTGGTGAGGAAAAAAACAAAAAGGTTTATTGATTAAACAAAAGTTATATCTATCAATAAAGTTAATAACTTAATTTGGGATTATATGCTTATTTGTATCACCGGCCGTGGTTTTCAAGGTCTGAATACCAACTCATTAACTTGAACCTAAAAGTATGCTATTGTGTAAGTGTTGTTAACAACTAACTGTGAGTCGAAAGTCTTGTTATATAATGTTAGAACGATGACATGGATACCAGTACTCTGTTTCAGGCAAGTAAAAGAAGCAGTTCCGTTATCATCATCAAAACCTAAAATAAGTGAAATTGCGTGAATATTATCAAGAACAAATGTATTCCACAGAAAATAACGAAAACTCAACAAGAGTTCATGGAAGAAAAACAAAACATAAGCCATTTACAAGTTATGAAACAACCTCAAATAGCGTTGAATATGAAATATCATAAACTTACATATTTGTCAATGACAACCATCTCAAAGTGCTCTTTCGTGTTAGAGACGACATTCCATCTATGATGAACTTTCACAGTGATCTCCCAAATCTCCTTTGTATCGTTAATGTCCTTAACATTCTCAAATGGGCTTGCCATGTAATCCAGGTTTGGTTATACAGATGAAACAATGAGATAAGGATTAACAAAGCGGAGAAAGCGATGGAAATACCAACTTCAGACATTTTACAGATGTACCCTTCAAATAGTAGCTTCAGACCAATAAAAAAATGGTAGTATGATCTTTTCCGAAGCATACTACTTTCTTATATGGTAGACTTACCACTAATTAACACTATTTAGAATTTAGGATCAAGTAGTCAAGTTTTACCAAATTAAAGTCAATAGATCTTTTAAACATCTAGTATTTTTATTTAAAATTGACACTTATCACACCTAGAACCACAATTCAAAAATTCTTGTATCACTCAAATTTAAATTTTTATAAGAAAAAATATATTAATTCTTTCAACTATAAATTTTATATGAAAAATTATAAATTTTTTCATGACACAATAATTCAAACCTCCAATAGATCTTAAATACTACAATTGTGACATATATCTTGATTAAGTACCTGTAGTACCCTAATTTTTACTCCTAAGATCCCACATATCATTTGCATTTCATTCCATAAACAAGATCGCAAGTTTTGGTTCTCGTGTTTTCCTCTGTGTGTTTATTCTTGAGAGATCACCAGGCGCCTTTGCTTTCTTGTTTGTTTGATGTTTGTTTATGTTTACGTTTACTAACCATTAATTAAAATTCAAAAAATATTTGTTTTTCCTTTACTAACTTTTTCAGGAAGAATTTGGATCAAGTATATCAAATACTAGTCCCTCAGCTAAAATGAATTTCATCTGAACAAAGTCAAAGTTGATCTGCAAACAATTCAAAATCATCTAATATAGGGTTTAAAAGATTTAATTGATAATTATTCAAGAGACTTCAAGGTTCATGTGTTTATTTCCATTCCTTCTTTGACAAGCAAAAAGAATCGAGCCAGAGCCAAGACATCACATCAAAAAGCAATTTTTCACTATTTTTGCCTGTGGTAATCGATTACCCAGTGCGTTTTTTGTGAAAGTTTTCCAAATTCAAATTTTGCAGCATTTTTGACACCAAATCCAAATGTTTCATCATAAGAATATTCTAGATCACTTCATTTTAATTCCCTTACCTCATCATAATTGGTTCCCACCATACACTTTCACTAATCACCACTTGATCTTGATTTTGCCTCAAAATTCAAATTCCAAGCCTAATGTTGGTTCCAAACCAAACTCCAATCCACCAAAATTTCCAAGCCTAAATCCTATAAATATAGGCCTTATTTCATTCATTTTATAAGCTTTTGATAGCCAAATTCACCTTGTCAAATTTCTTCTTAACTCTCTCAATTTTCTCCAATACCAAATTCACTATAGCTCTTTCTTCTATTGAAAGTTAATAAGTTCATCATTAGAACATACTAATCTTTGAGCTAGACCTCCATCCATTCACTTTTTCATCATCAATTTCTCTGGATCAAGGCTTTGGAGTGTGGTTTTTGGAGTTGATTTGAAGAATTTTTAGATTTGAAGTGGTAAACTCTTGATCCATCATTGTTGTTCTTGATACATCCTTCACAATATGATCTATTGTTGATTCTTGTTGCTTGATCTTTGGATCTTGCAAATTGTGTTCCATTGGTGTTTTTTACTATTATTTTGCTTGAATTTTTGTGCTCAATTGCATCCTTGATCATGAGGTGTTTAAAGAAATGATTTATTAAGTTTTTTGTTCTTTTTCTAGTGGATTGTTGTTGTCTTAACAGGTGTAATTGATTACCTTCTTGGGGGTAATCGATTACATAGTGTTGTTTTTGCTATTTTAGCTTTGTTTTGGGACTGCTTTGGTTCTTTCTTCTTCTTCTTCGATTTCCCTTTGGTTTTTGCTTTGGCATACACTTTTAAAGGTCCTATTTCTCTTTAAATTCATTGGACTTAGGTGAAGTTAGATAAACATTCACTAATTTAAATCTATCTTTAAAGTGAATTGTTCGATTCATTTTAGGTGCTTTGAGATAATGATATGTTTAGTGCTTTAATCCACCAAGATGAGTGGATTAACTTAAATATGGAATGACCTTGAAATTATAGTTCAATTTGGCTTTCTCTTTCCTCTTCTCCTTTTTCTTTTAATCGATAAAAATCTTCAATATCATTGAAACTTATTTTTTGTTCTTTATGAAGATGAGATCGTTACCTATTTTCTTTTTGCGTGGTATTGCTTTCGGATAGTGATATACATATCACTTCTCTAGCATGCATTAGAAATAACATTATTATTGACCGGCCTCATATAGTCGTGGTTTTTATATAAACTCGATTACGATTGCTTAACATAGCGCTAAATTGTCCCGTATCAGAAAATGATCATTCGTGGCTCAAACTTATGTTGGAAAGTCCAAGTATGGTTGATTATTTGTCTTAGACTCATCACTTATGAAACTTGTTGTTAGGAGGCTTTGATTTATCAATCCTTTAATGAGTCTTCATTAACTTTGGCCTAAGTGCATGATTTAACCATCGTTGATCATTTGTTCTAACAACTAATCACTAACTCACTAATAATATTATTGTACTAATTTTTGTTTAAGTTTTCTTCTCGCTCCCTGTCTCTCTTTTATTTTTTATGCTCCATTATTAGCATCTCATATTATATTTATGCTTCCGCTCTCTTTTTCTTTTGTCCATTTGGACCATATCTTGTTCAAAACACTAATAAAGGATTAAACCTCTACAAAACTTGGTGCTCTTAATTTTATGGTTATGCTCATGGATGGACTTAGACCTTGGACCTCTTGGATTATTCTTGGACCCTTGGACTTAGAATTAGGTCTCTTTACCTATGCTTGGAGTTTTATGGATCTTTGCCTTTATTTGGCTTGCTTATTTGCTTAAGCTTCAAGACGGATGAAATTCTTATTTCGCTTGCTATGAAGTTTGCTACAATTTGGTTAGATCCTTCTTATATCTAGCTTTTATTTTGATTTCTAGGATAGTCACTTCATCTCCTCCTCTTCTTAAATTTTCAAAATTTTCTCTCTTTTTTCAGAACCTTCTCGTTTTCAAACTTAAGACCGTTTTCATAATAAAACCTTGACTTTGGTCAAGTGATTTTCAAATTTCATTTTCTTTAATAAATGACAATTAATTTTAATCATACTTTCACTAATTTCAAAAAGATATAAAAAAAATAATTCACCTCATTCAAACTTTTTGTGCCTTTGTGCACTTTTTCTTTTAAAATTTTTCATAAAGTTTAGATATGAGTCATTTTTATAGTTGATATGGAGTTCTCCTATTCCCCATAGTATTTAAGATGTTGACATTTTCCACTTAGGTGTTAAGTGATAGACTTTTTGATTTTAATCCAAGAAAAATCCTGAATATTTAGGTGATGCAAATGTTATCTTATACTTGTGGGCGATTAGTCGTAGTTTTCTCCTTAAAATGACGACTTGTCTTTACATTTAAAAATTAATCAAAACAAACCATTTTTGTTATTTCTACCACGAATTACGGGATTTTGATCCTATATTGCAATTTGTGGGTACGTAGGCATGAGACGATAAGTCTCTCCAAACACAAAAATCTTTAAAATAATTCTCTTCTCATCTACCCAATATCCTTTCAAGCAAACCTTTTCAAACCAAAAAGTGTAGATATTTTAAAGGGCTCCTATAGAGTACTATAGATTTTTTGGGTGCTAACACCTTCTCATCGCCTAACCAACCCCCTTACCCGTTCTCTGTTTGTTCTTGTTTTAAAACTTGCTTAGGTTTTGTTCGCTCTTTTTCCTTTCCTTTTAGATAAAATAAAAGTGTGGTGGCGACTCTTGCATTTTTTAGTTAAGTTAATCAATAGCTTACACTCACAAATTTCCCCGCTACAGAAAAGTGACGACTCTACTAAGGAATAGTCTCTATTGGGTTTAGCCTACTTTGATTTATTTACACTTATTTGTTTGTTGTGTTTGTTTTTTCTTGTTCTCTTTGGATGCTCAGTGATATGTGTGGTGAGATAAGTCCTATACCCGGACTTGAGTGCACTTATGATAGGAGGGTGGTATAGTCTTGTTCGACTTACGTGGAATAGTCCTTACTAAGATGACTTGAGATCCCCCGCTCAGTGGAGTCCCCTTTGGGATTACTGATGTCATACGAACAGTCGTATTTGGCATTACTTTTCCCGACCTAGAAGCCTGAGAAACTGAGTACCTTATAACCCTTTAACTTATCTTGGTCTTATTATGACGTAGTGCGGTGGCTATTCAGGTGTAGACTTGAATTAGTTGTTACGCGATACCACACTCAGATGATTTTCTCTTGAGAATATTGTTGGCCGACGAGTAGTCGTTTAAGGCAATAAGATCCAAAAGATGGAATTATGAGTCTGGGAACTTTTTAGAACATTGTTCTACAAGTGCTAATATAAGCTTAGTACAAACCGTTGTGGGTTGGTTCTTACCTTTGGCCCCATGCTCGTGCCAAACCTCTGAACTCATGTGTTTTGTGTGGTCTTGTTTGTGGGTGTTGCATCTTGCACTCATGCATTCATAGACATTTTGTTTTAGTCAGTTTTCAAGGATCTCATAGATTTTCCTTTGCGAACATCACTGATATTTTGATTATGGACATTGGAAGGAGAAACACTCAGAAGTATGGTTTCCGAGATACCGATCTTGCATATTTGAGAAAGATAGTGTCCTTGATAGTTGATCGTGCAGGCTTAGATCTCGTCATGGAAGACTTCTATTTGTTCTTTCCACCAAGATTGAAGGCGGAATTTTGAACACCCTTGTGCAATTCTATGATCCTACTACCGATGCTTTACTTTTCCTGATTATCAGCTCATGCCAACCTTGGAGGAGTATGCTTATTTGTTGGGTATACCAGTTTCTGATAAGGTTCCTTATACTGGTTTGGAGGAAGTTATTAAGCCCCAAGATATTGCTGCAACCACCCATTTGATGAAATCTGATATAGATGTTGATCTGATGGTTAAGGGAGGCATCAAAGGTTTGACTTCTAAGTTTTTGATTGGGAAATCCATTTTATTTGCTAATGTTGGTAGCACATTGGCGTTTGAGGCTATATTTGCTTTACTTATTTACGAACTAATCTTATTCCCTAACATTGACAACTTTGTGGATGTTAACGCTATTAGGATTTTCCTAATTGGGAACCTTGTTCCGACTTTACTTGGTGACACCTATTTCTCCGTCCATAATAGGACTTCTAATGGGAACGGTACCATTTTTTGTTGCACACCTCTGTTGTACAAGTGGTTTATTTCGCACTTGCCACAGTCATCTGCTTTTAGGGAGAACAAGAATTGTTTAAGGTGGTCTTAGAGGATCATGTCTCTAACTCATGCTGACATTACTTGGTCTTCTTCTATTTATGAGAATGTTCAGATTATTGATAGTTATGAGGAATTCTCCAATGTTTCTCTTCTTGGAACACAAGGTGGATTTAAGTACAACTCGAGTTTAGCTCACCATCAGTTTGGTTATATGTTGAAGGATAAGCCTAAAAATATTCTATTGGAAGGTTTGTTTTTCCAAGGAGGGGATGACTCTTTTGGTTTGAGGAGAAGAATGGATCATGCTTGGACTAAGATTAATAGGATGGGCAAAGGAGAGCTTGGAAGACAAGTTTGAATTGCCTTGGAACCTTATAAACTTTGGGTGAATAAGAGAGCTAAGGAGCTCAAAATGCTTTATCCTTTGGAGAAACCCATGACTACAATGGTCGCCACGCCACTCCCTGTTTCTTCTGACGATGTAAAGACTCTTCAAGATGCTTTGGTAAAGGTAAAGCTAGAGAAAGAGATGACCAAGATCTTCCTGAATACTTTGGGTCCATTTTATCATGAAAAGATGGTTGTGAGTGCTCCTAGTGATTTTAAAGAGATGGTTAATATGGGAATGAGATTAGAGGAAGCTATCCATGAGGGACGTCTGACAAAAGAAGGTAGTTCTAGAAGTGAAAAGAAGTTTGGTGTAGGTTTTTCTAAGAAAAAGGTGGAGAAACCAATTCCATCTCTCAAGAGAGGTCTAGAAGACACAGGGTTGTAAACAACAGTGGTCATCATCGTCAGCAACAAGTGGCTTCTGTTACACCCATCAATAGTGTTGCTCTTGCCGCTCAAGCTGCTTCAAATTATCAACCATGGATCCAATAGAAAACACATCAAAATAATCAGCAAGGTCGTGTGCAGAAGAAAGTGCAATTTGATCCTATTCTGATGTCATATGCTGAATTATTTTCGGCTTTGATAAGGAAGAATTTGGTTCAAACTCGTGATCCACTGAATGTTCCTATAGATATTCCATGGTGGTATAAGCCAGAGGCCCATTGTGCATTTCATCAGGGTGCCCTTGGGCGTGATATCGAAAATTGCTATCCTTTGAAATGCGAAGTGGAAAAGCTTGTAAAAAGTGGTATTCTGTCTTTTGAAGACATCAATCCTACTGTGCAATCAAATCCGTTGCCTAAGCATGGTAATGTGTCTGTCAATATGGTATATGGATGTCGTGGTACATACCGTATTTTTGATATTCGTTGGATTAGGAGGTAACTTATTGAGATGCACACTACTTTGAGTGAGCACCATGGTATTGAGCATGATTATACCGCTTGTTGTATTTGCTCTGTGAACCCCCGTGGTTTGTGATTATAAAGAGGGACTTACAAAAGATGATTAATCAGAATTTGGTTCAGGTTACTGCAAATAGAAATGAAGTTGAGAATGAGGTGAATGCCATAGTTCCATATTTCAACATTCCATAGTGAGTTGTAATTTCTTACAATAGTCAGAAATTTGATGTTACACCTTTGGTCATTCGTTTGCCTGGCCCGATACCATATGAATCAGATAAAGTTGCTCCCGACAAATACAATGCTACTATGTTAGAGGATGGAAAAGAGGTTCTCATTCCTTCTCTTCCCTCAGTTGTGACTATTGCGGATGTAGGTCGTGTGACCAAAAGTGATCGAGTATTTGCAAATGTACCCTCGAAGACAAGTGAAGATGATGTGGGTAAGCAAATTCAGTTGAAGACTTCTTTTGAATCTGGTCAATCAAGTGATGTGAACCAGAAATCAGATAATGACAAGGTGCTGAAATTGATCAAAAATAGTTAATATAATGTGGTGGATCAATTTTTGCATACACCGTCTAAAATACATGTTTTATCCCTACTAATGAGCTCTGAGGCTCATCGAGAATCTCTACAGAAAATTATGGAGCAAGCTTATGTAGACCATGATGTGACTGTTAATCAGTTTGGTAACACTGTTGCCAATATCACTGCTTGTAATAATCTGAGCTTTTGTGATGAAGAATTGACTGAACATGGAAGAAATCATAATTTGGCTCTCCATATTTCCATGAATTGTCAAGAGGGTGCTCTATCTAATACGCTGGTTGATATCAGATCATCATTGAATGTGATGCCAAAATCCACTTTGTCCAGATTGTCTTCTCAAGGTGCTCCTATGAGATTCAGTGGGGTCATTGTGAAAGCCTTTGATGGGTCGAGGAAGAGTGTGATTGGAGAGGTTGATTTCCCCATCAAGATAGATTTATGTTTATTCCAGATTACTTTTCAGGTAATGGACATTCGTCTTGCTTATAGTTGTCTTCTAGGACGCCATTGGATTTATGAAGCCGAAGTTGTCACTTCAACACTCCACCAAAAGCTAAAGTTTGTCCAAATTGGAAAACTTGTTGTTGGTGGTGGAGAACAGACTGTGTTGGTGAGTAGTTTGTCCAGAATGGAAATCTTGAAGATGACTCTGAAGATTACATCTCAGATGGTTTTGAAGATGATTTCATTCCTGCTCAAGACTGAGAGCCTTATTTGGAATATCCTGGATACGATTCTGAGACAGAAGATGCATATGTACCCTTTTACTCTCCACGACCGAAACTTAAGAAACTTGAGTATGAAGCAAGTGCCATCATTGAGGATGATCAAGGGGAAGAAGCGCCCAACTTTTTGACACGTGGGTTGATATGCCATAATTGGATCCCTGTTGACATTTATATTGTTATTCATGTTTCAAAGTAATTTATTTTTGTTTCTTTCAAAAAAATCCTTTCACTCTGCCTAAGGTGAAAGTGAATTTGTGAGGGCTTCGTTTCAAATTTTATCATCATCAATAAAATGATATTCTGTTTATCCATATTATGTTTTCCCTTTTTGCTTTATTTCTGAAAAATGGTAACATAAAGAACCAAAAAAACAATAATGTGATAATCCCTTTTATCTGCATAATATTTTCATTTCTTATTCATATTCTAAAATCAAACATAAATCATTGTGCATATTTTTTGTTTAACCCATTGAAAACAATCACCCTATGCCCTCTCCCAACTTTGAGTTCCATGTGTTTGAAGTGGAAGAAGAGGATGTTGAAGAGATTCTAGATGAAATTTCCTGATTACTTGAGCACGAGGAAAAGACCATTCAGCCTCATGAAGAGTCAATGGATTTGGTTAATTTGGGTTTAGAAGAAAATATAAAAGAAGTCAAGATTGAGGCACTGCTTCAGTTAGATGTTAAGAAGAGGAAAGTAGAGCTTCTTATAGAATATGTTGACGTGTTTGCTTGGTCCTATCAAGACATGCCTGGTCTTGATACTGATAATGTGGAGCACCATTTGCCATTGAAGCCTGAATGTCCACCTATGAAGCAGAAATTGAGAAGAACTCATCCCGACAAAGCTATGAAGATCAAAGAGGAGGTTTAGAAGCAGATTAATGTTGGTTTTCTTGTGACTGATGAGTATCCTCAAGGGGTGGCCAATATTGTTCCTGTTCTAAAGAAAGACGGAATATAGAGATTTGAATAAAGCAAGTTCAAAAGATGATTTTCCACTGTCACACATTGATATGCTGGTAAATAATACTGCTAAGTTCAATATCTTTTCCTTTATGGACGGATTTTTCGGTTATAATCAAATAAAGATGGCACCTGAGGATATGGAAAAAACAACATTCATTACACCCTGGGGAACATTCTGTTACAGAGTGGTGCCCTTCGGTTTGAAAAAGGTTGGTGCAATGTACCAGAGAGCTATGACAACTTTGTTCCATGATATGATGCATAAAGAAATTAAGGTCTATGTGGATGACATGATTTGTAAGTCGAAGACTGAAGAAGGTCATATTGAATACTTATTAAAGTTGTTTCAACATTTGAGAAGGTTTAAGCTCCATATGAATCCTAATAAATGCACTTTTGGTGTCCGTTCTGGAAAGTTGTTGGGCTTTACTGTCAGTCAAAAAGGCATTGAAGTTAATCCTGGTAAAGTTAAAGTTATTCAGGAAATGTATGCGCCTAAAACAGAAAAATAAGTGAGAGGATTCTTGAGACGTTTGAACTATATCTCCCGATTTATATCCAATATGGCTTCCACATGTGCGTCGATCTTCAAGCTTCTCCGCAAAGATCAGGGTTGTGTATGGACAGAGGATTGTCAGCAAGATTTTGAAAGAATTAAAGAGTATCTGCTTGAACCTTCTATTTTGTTTCCTCCCATTGAAGGAAGACCTTAGATCATGTATTTGACCGTGTTGGAAGAGCCTATGGGTTGTGTTCTGGGTCAATAAGATGAGTCTGGTCGAAAATAATTTGCCATTTATTACTTGAGCAATAAGTTCACCTATTATGAGTCTCGGTACTCAATGCTTGTAAAGACATGTTGTGCTCTAGATTGGGCTGCCAAGCGCCTTCGCTAGTATATGTTGAATCATATAACTTGGTTGATATCTAAAATGAATCCAATCAAGTATATTTTTGAAAAGACTGCTTTAACTAGGAGGATTGCTCGTTGGCAAATTTTGTTGTCAGAGTATGATATCGAGTACCAAACTTAAAAAGCGACAAAAGGAAGTGTTTTGGCTGGTCATTTGGCACACCAGCCAATGGATGATTATCAACCTATCAGGTTTGATTTTCCTGATGAAGATGTGATGTATCTAAAGGTTAAACATTGTGAGGAACCATTACCTGAAGAAGGACATGAGCCTGGATCCCGTTGGGGTTTGATTTTTGATCGAGTTGTTAATGAGTATGGCAATGGTATTGGGGCAATTATTGTTACTCCTTATGGTTCTCATATTCCTTTCAATGTAAGATTGGCATTGACTTGCACAAATAATGCGGTGGAGTATGATGTAACAGCCCAATTTTCATTAATTAATTATTTATGTTAATTAATTGATTTATTGAAATTATTGGATGATTATTTAAAGTAATTGGTAGATATTTTGAGAGAAGAAAAATATTGGAGAGAAATAGAAGGGAAAGATATATAAGGAAAAGTGGAAGGAAAAGGAAATGATAGAAACACAAGAGAAAGAGAAGAGGAAGAAAGAGGAAGAGGGGAAAAGAGAAGGAAAAGGGGAAAAACATGGAAAGCTCAAGAACAAATTCTAACTTCGATTTAATCGAGGTAAGGGTGTGAAATATCATTATCTTCTCAATGTGTATGATTATGTATGGATTGTTTGGATGTTTTTCTCCATTTTCCATTTTAGGGTAGAAATGAGTTTAATCGATTGAATCGATGTTTCAACGGTTAGAATCCGGAGTTTTTGGTGTAGATTAGTCGAGAAATGTTAGGCTAAGACTACTGGAATTCGTTGGAATTAAATCGGTTGATTTTGTGTTGATTTGATGATTTTGGACAGTTGGGGTTTTGAACATTGCAGACGTTCGCTAGCACCTTCGCTAGGCGAGCAGGTCACGAGTGTTCGCTGTAGCGAGCTAGTAGTGAATAGTCCCAGACTTGGACAGAATGTAATTGACCCTCTTCGCTGGTAGCGAGCGAGGTAGCGAGGGGTTCGCTAGGCAAAGCCCCAGCAAGTAGGTAGCGAAGCCTTATAGTAGCTTCTGTTTTCTTTGCGAGCTTGTTCACTAGGAGAACATGTAGCGAGTGTTCGCTAGGAACTCGCTAGGCGAGCAAGCTAGCGAGTGTGACAGCATTTTCATTTCCTTGTGTTTTTCCATCCAATGTTGATTGTTTGGTTTGATTGTGTTCAATCCTTATCTGAAATGAATAGTTGTGTGCTGTTGTGATAAGATATGCTGTGGGTAGCCGTATGGCGTGAATCCTAGATTGTGGAATCAATCGTGGAAATGTGGTCTTTTGACAAATATATGCATTATTTAAATTACTTAAATGTGCATGATGAATGTGATTGAGTTCGTTTTTGTTTGCGCGATATTATGAGTGCATATTGATTGTATGCGATTGTATGTGAAGGATGCATGAGAACATATTGTGAATATGTGTGCATTGCTTGATAAATGTGGTGATGGTATTGAATTGTGAATGCATAATAATTGTATGTGATTATATGTGAAGGATGCATGAGAATATATTGTGAATATATGTGCATTGCTTGGTAAATGTGATGATGATGTTGAAAATATGTATATGTGTAAGGCTCGTAATCACTGGGGTAGAATAACAAGATGTTATTCCTAGTGGAGTAATCACTGGGGTAGAATAACAAGATGTTGTTCCTAGTGGAGTAATCACTGGGGTAGAATAACAAGATGTTGTTCCTAGTGGAGTACTCAATGGGGTAGAATAATAAGATGTTGTTCCTAGTGGAGTAATCACTGGGGTAGAATGACAAATGTTGTTCCTAGTGAGGTATAGTGACATGGTCGTATACACTGGGGTAGAATGACTAAGATGTTGTTCCTAGTGGAATAATCACCGGGGTAGAATAACTGAGATGTTGTTCCTGGTGGGGTATAAACGATGTACCCATAATCCCAAATAGGGATTGGTGAGAATTGATGAGTTTTATATGAGTCACATGGCATAGATATCATTGTTATATGAAAGTATGCTTGTGTGTGAATTGTTGAATTGAGAACTTTGGATATATGCATGATAAATATGCTTGGTGTTATATATATATATATATATATATATATATATATATATATATATATATATATATATATATATATATATATATATATATATATATATATATATATATATATATATATATATATATATATATATATATATATATATATATATATATATATATATATATATATATATATATATATATATATATATGTGTGTGTGTGTGTGTGTGTGTGTGTGTGTGTGTGTGTGTGTGTGTGTGTGTGTGTGTGTGTGTGTGTGTGTGTGTGTGTGTGTGTGTGTGTGTGTGTGTGTGTGTGTGTGTGTGTGTGTGTGTGTGTGTGTGTGTGTGTGTGTGTGTGTGTGTGTGTGTGTGTGTGTGTGTGTGTGTGTGTGTGTGTGTGTGTGTGTGTGTACTTTATGATGAATTGTGATGAATAAACATAATTGTAAATGTTTATGTGCAATAATGTGAATTGTGAATGTGTAATTGTGAATGATATTGACTGAGGAATTGATGAATAAACATGATTGTATATGTTTATATGAATTATGGTGAATTACACATATTGTGTATGTTTAGGTGAATTGATTGAAATTGTAGATATATAATTATATGCATTGATTATTATGATAATATTTCTCACCCTTCTGCTAGAATGATGTCCTATCTGGCATCGTGCAGGTATCAAGAGTAGAGCTGCTTGTAGTTGCGAAGTCGTTATTGGTGTAGCTGTTTAGTAATTTAATTATGTTGGGTCGAGTCATGCTCTGGTCATGTAACACTGGGATCGCTTGGTTTATATTTTTGAAATACATTATGTACTTTACATTGTGCTTTTATATTCATTGGAATATTATGATGTTGGCCCTGGATACCTAAGTAATGTTGAATTATGTGATGATCATGAATGTTCTGTTAAGAGAATTATGAATAAATTGAACTCGCTGCTACATGCAAAGTGAAATCTTGAAAAGCATAATTATTCATTAAAGTGTTAATGAGCATGATAGGTGGTTTTTGATGTTTGAAAGTTAAGTGTGACGCCCTTTTGTGAATGCATGATTATTTACTCTGATGATTCATATATTTTCCGTGGGGTTTAGAAGGGTGTTACATATGACGCATGTATTATGGGCCTGGAAGAAGCTATTGATTTAAGAGTCAAGATCCTTGATGTATATGGAGATTCAGCCTTGGTGATTAATCAGACTAAACGGGAGTGGGAGACACGTCAACCTGATTTGATTCATTATTGTGATTATGCAAGAAGGCTGTCAACTTTCTTCAATAAGGTTGAGTTTCACCATATACCCAGAGCAAAGAATCGAATAACATATGCTTTAGCGACTTTATCCTCCATGATTGTGGTAAATCGGTGGAATGATGTGCCGAAAATTGATGTTATGCGTCTTGATAGACCAACTCATGTGTTTGCAGTTGAAGAGGTTGCCGATGATAAACCTTGGTATTATGATATTAAATGTTTTCTTCAGAATCAAGAGTACCCACTTAGGGCATCCAAGAAGGATAAGAAAACTTTGAGAAGATTGACTGGTAGTTTCTTCTTGAATGATGATGCGCTGTATAAGAGAAATCATGACATGGTCTTGCTTAGATGTGTGGGTACACACGAAGCAGACATGTTGACGAAAGAAATTCATGAAGGATCCTTTGGTACCCATGCCAATGGACATGCAATGGCTAAGAAGATGTTAAAGGCAGGTTACTATTAATTGACAACGGAATCTGACTGTTGTAAATATGTGAAGAAGTGCCATAAATTCCATATTTATGCTGACGAAATTTATGTGCCTCCAACTCCTCTCAATGTCATCTCTTATCCATGGCCTTTCTCCATGTGGGGCATTGATATGATTGGAATGATTGAGCCTAAAGCGTTGAATGGACACCGTTTCATATTGGTGGCTATCGACTATTTTACCAAATGGGTTGAAGCGGCATCATATGCCAATGTGACCAAGCAAGTAGTGGTTCGGTTTATCAAGAACCAAATTATGTGTCAGTATGGTGTTCCGAGCAAGATTATCATTAATAATGGGCTGAATCTAAATAACAAGATGATGAATGAATTATGTGATGAGTTTAAGATTGAGCATCATAATTCTTCTCCTTACAGACCTAAGATGAATGGGGCTGTTGAAGTTGCTAATAAGAACATTTAAGAAGATCATTCAGAAGATGGTTGTTACATACAAGGATTGGCATGAAATGCTCCTTTTTGCTTTGCATGGGTATCATACATCTGTCTGCACTTTAACAGGGGCAACCTTTTTCTCTCTTGTTTATGGTATGGAAGCAGTGCTCCCGATAGAGGTTGAAATCCCTTCTATGAGAGTTTTGATGGAAGCTGAATTCTCTGAGGCTAAATGGTGTCAGAGTAGATACGACCAGTTGAATCTAATTGAGGAGAAAATAATGAAGACCTTATGTCATGGCCAATTGTATCAGCAGAGAATGAAGAAAGCATTTGACAAGAAGGTTCATCCTCGTGTGTTCAGAGAAGGCGACCTCGAGCTCAAAAAGATCTCGACCTTTACCAATGATTCTAGGGGCAAGTGGACTCCTAATTATGAAGGCCCATATGTTGTTAAGAGAGCCTTCTCTAGTGGTGAATTAACTCTTACAACTATGGATGGTGAAGAGTTCACTCGTCCTGTGAATGTTGATGCAGTCAAAAAATACATCGCCTAAAAAATAAAAGAACAACTCGCTAAGTTGAAAACCCGAAGGGGTAGCTTAGGAAAAAATGAGTGTCTCTGTGGATTGAAAACCCGAAAGGGCATTCTAGGCAAAAATTAGAGACAAAGACAGAAATAATTGTTCCGGTAGATTGAAAACCCGAGAGGAAAATCTAGGAAAAAGCTAGGGATTATGGAAAGTAACTGCATCTATCTAGTCTTGATCGTTTGAAGCAACATTTCCTATCAAGGACTTTACTTCAATCATCCCCATCTGAAGTCTCAAGCACAGTGGAATTCAAAGTTGTTAGGGAGAATAGTGTCCCTTATATTTCAATGTAGCATCTTCCATTGTATTTACCATTTTCAAACTTTGTAATGATTTGTGGAGTTATGCCATTTGCGGACTACCATTCTATCAATAAAACTTGGGCCTTTGTCCCTTTATTTGCAATTCTTATTTTGTTTCTGTTTGCAGAATTTCACTTTATTTTTTATGATGATTTTTGAAACAAATGTGAATAATTAATTTAAAATTTTGAAAAGCATAAAAACATTTTCCTTTGATTTATGAACATGAAAAGGAATGTTAACGGTGATCCCAAGAATGGTAAAATCTCGAAGCGCAAAACTTAGTGTTATCTCCTCAGTGGAGTTTGTTCTTGTTGATATTTTCCCTAGTAGAGTTTGTTGATATTTTCCTCAGCAGGGTTTGTTCTTACTCTTCTGGAGAATTTATTGACAGCTCCTTAGTAGAGTTGTGTTGATATTTCTCCAATAGAGTTTGTTGATATTTCCTCACCAGAGTTTTGTTCCTATGGATAACTAGACGGGTGTTGTTTGATTTTCCCCAGCTAAGTCTTGATTCAAATCTTCTACAGCTGAATATGTTTCCTTCATCCAGCCAGGTTATGGTCAAGCAGTTGAGCAATTTTGAGGGCCACCTATCCTTGATGTTAATACCCATGCTGAGGTTTGTCCTTGTTGATCTCCAGTAGAGGTTTTGCATTATTACTTTAGATGTTTCCCAAACAAAAAGCAATGTTGCTTTCTTCTAAGAAGTGTTGATATAGCAGTCACATGTCGGGTTTTCTCTCGCCTTGTGTTGGGTATTTAGTTAAAATTCCCCACAGTTTGACTTTTTTCTATAATGTTAACTTCTTATTCCCTTTGGCAAGGCCGGGATGTTTCTCTCAGAGTTGGATAGTTCTTAGAGAACTTTTTCTTATACCCCCCAGAAGATTTGTGTTATTCCCTAGCGGAGTTTGTGTAATTGTTTACATGACTACAATCTCAAGTGGATCCATATTTTCCGCAACATATCTCTTCATCCCTTTGAAGCGGAGTTCGTATAATTTTTCTTCTTATCCCTAGGAAGAATCAAGAAGGTTTGGGTTGATGTTCTCCCAACAGTTTATCTTCTATCCTTGAAGCAGAGTTTATGTTGTTATCCTCTTTGTGGATTACTGATTATTGAAGATCGATCTTTGGGTTTCTCCCAAAGCAGTATCTTTCTCTCCTCAAGCAGTATTTGAGCCTTGTAGTAGGATTTATTTTCCTTTGACAACTTTTGTTTATCTCTTGCAGGATTTCTTCATTTTTATCCCTAGCAGGATCTCTAGTGATGTCTCCAGCTTGTTGAGATTAGTCGAGTATTTAGTGGTGTTGCAATGTTTTGTTCACCATCTGTTTATCCTCTTTTGTCTATTTTTTCAGCATATTCAAACTCATATGCATTGCATATGCATCATTTTTTTTAGCATAGCATGTTCTTGTTGCATTGTGCATCTTGCATTTCTTGCGTGTTTTCCCTTTCTCTGGTGTTATTATTCCCACAGAGTGTGTGTGTGTGTTTGTCCTCTTTCCATTAGAGCGTCGACCCATAAGCAAAAAATGTCAATCCTTTCTAATTCCCCACTGATTTTATGCCTCGTGGAAGATGTTTTTTATCTTTCCTCTCCAGGTTCTATCTGGATGGAATTACTCCCCAGTTGAGTTATTTCCTCATTGTGTCGAGTTTTGCTTAACTGTTTCTCTCTAGTTTGTTCCTAGATTGAACTTTGGTCTCTTGCAGTGGTTATTTTGATTATTCTCTGGGCTGTGAAACCCAGATGATGAGAAGGCATTTATTTCTCCCTTTTAAGGATTTATTTTCCTCGGTAGAAATCTGTTTATGAATCCCCATCAGAAGATGAAGATTTCATTTTCCCCATCCATGTTTTGATAACACCCTCTTGGTAATGATTTTTACCTGACAGCAATTGGTGTTCTCTTTATTTCAGAAGCTTGCGTATCCTTGCCTGACAGCAAGAGGTGTTGTCTTTATTTGAGCAATTTGTGTGTCCCCAACAAGATAAACTTCACCTGGTAACAAGTGGAAGCCTCTTTATTTGAGCAGCTTGTGTAATCTCTAGGAATTTATTGGTATCTTTGCAATAAATGGCATCTCTCTAGTTCATCCTCAGCAGAGGAGTTTATTGTGAAATGTTGGATCCCTATCTGACCAGCTTTTCCATCAAATGGCATCTCTGTGGAAAATTCCCGGCGAGAAGTTTGTTGTGAAAGCCCAACAGATGATTGTCTCTTTATTTGAGAAGTCTGTTGTATGATCTAACTTCCCCATATCTCCTTTGAAGATCCCTGAAAAAGTTATTGATCTCTAATTCCTAGCAAATGGCAGACCCTTCAGCGGAGACAATTTATATTTGGTCCTTTTTCGAGTTCAAAACTTGACTAAAGAAGAAGTTGAGCTCTATCTTTATAGTGGAAGCTTGTTATCATTCGACTTGGTTCGTTATTTGAACATGTTTTTCTCTCCTTATTTGAGAATCATGTTTCCATCCAATGAATATTTCATCACCAACAGATGGTTGTCTATTTATTTAAGAAGTCATTTGTGTGATTTGAGCTGCCCAATAACAGGTAGCTAATGATATATTTCTCGTCCTGCCCAATGACAGGTAGTCGAGTATGTTTATTCTACCCAGTGACAGGTAGTCGACCTTTGTTTTCTTCTTCTACCCAATGACAGGTAGTTGAATTTTGTTTGTCCTACCCAGTGTCAGGTAGTTGACCTTTATTTATTTCTTCTACCCAGTGACAGGTAGTCAAGTTTTTTTACCCTACCCAGTGACAGGTAGTTGGTAATCTTTCAGTGCGAGTAACCGGTAGTCGGTAGTGTTTCTTCACCTTTTGAGTATATCGCCTCTATTTTCTACCCAGTAACTGGTAGCAGGTGATTTTTCTCATTCCTTGTTGGTTGGTTATCCTTGTTTTTACACATTAATCGGTAAAGGGTAATCCTTCCTCCCGAGCTTATTGCCTTTATTTTTCTACCCAGTAATTGGTAGCAGGTAATATTTGTCTCTCCTTTGGTTAGTTACCGTTGTTTTCTACCCAGTAACCGGTAGTCGGTAATCTTTCCTTTTAGTAATATTCCTTTTCCTACCCAGTAACAGGTAGTTGATGTTTTGTTTACCCTATCCAGTAACCGATAGTTGGTAACCTTTTCCTTCAGGTTTATTACTCTCGCTAAACTACTCAGTAACCAGTAGTTGCCAATATTTCTTTTTCTACCCAGTAATAAGTAGTTAATTATCTTTCTACAAATGCATTACTTTTTACCCAGTAACCGGTAATAAGTAGTACATCTCTTTGTTTTTCTGCTGTCGCTTCCGCGAAAATAAGGTGCCGGCAAAACAGAAGAGTCGCCACCTTTCGTTATTTATCCCTCAGAACGGGAAAGGAAACGATCGGAAAAACCTGACGAAAAGGTATAAGACAAGGTCATTGCAACCATTGTCTGGGTTCGGGAGTCGGTTAAGCAAGGGGAAGGTATTAGCA
This sequence comes from Lathyrus sativus, assembly GCA_963859935.3. Classification (NCBI taxonomy): domain Eukaryota; kingdom Viridiplantae; phylum Streptophyta; class Magnoliopsida; order Fabales; family Fabaceae; genus Lathyrus; species Lathyrus sativus. The sequence continues at coordinate 234,827,136 of OZ012737.1, forward strand.
CCCCTCACGTCCATCGTACTCGATGGGATCCACGCTTGTTGTGTTTATCTGACAGGTTGGTTTTACTATCTACCTATCAAGGCCGGTCTGAAAAGAAAAGAAAATGACTTGGCAAAGTGTCGCACTTTATGCCTACATATTCTCATCAGAGAATGAGAAATCAGAGTCTACGTAGTTCGGCTAACTACGGGTTACGGGGAAGGTGGCTCGCCAATACGTCAGTATTGTGCCTACGTACTCTCTACAGGTATGAGAGATCAGAGCTTACGTAGTTCGGGATAATGCGGATTACGGGAATTCAGATTCATCTGTTTTTATCGAGTAGGGTTAACAAACAGTTCCAGCAGCTTGGTGTACCCGGCTCGACCCTTGGAGACTTAGGCGTTACCGTTTGCGGTAGAACTGGGAGTTAACGACGCTCTTTTCTTCAGAAAAGCTTCCTTTGAATTATGGGCCCCCGGGGCAAAAAGGTTTGAAGTTGGTTTTCTGTCTTTTATGAAAGAACTGTCTTTTATGGATGTTTGCAACCAATATCGCACTAGAGACTATGACCTGAGAGTGAACGCGTCGTATGTCACTCAAAGGGTGCCATACTAAACATCCAGATTGTTGAAAAGAAACTCTCCAACAACCCTTTCTCAGATAGCTTAAGGCTCGTAACGTACGACGTCAGTTAACCTTTATTATTGTATTTTAATTTGTTTTGAGATGAGAAGAGAGAACAGGTTCAACTAAGGGGGAGACTATCAAGTCCTAATGTTGTCATGCCAAGGATTCATCCTATGGTTGAGGTTTGAAACAGGGAACTCCTAGAAGTTATCATACATAGGTTTCAACCTAAAGTTCTAATCATCACTTCCTTATCAAAGGAAGTGAGATTCCTAGGGGATCATGTCAATGATAAACAGAAACAGATAAAGCATCAGCTTAAACAGTAAACAGTAAACAGATGTACAGTACAATGCATGCAATGCAAGTGAGGGAGGAAATGTGTGTGGGGCATCAGCCTCCACAAGCTCATCTCGACCTCAAGCCAGATATGAATAACTGTAATCATATAGAGGAAATAACATGCTATCAAGCAAACACAACAGACCACATAGGCAAGGGAGCTGGGCTCTACCAAATACCAGCAAGCAAAGCCATACAGTAACAATACAAGCAGAGGGAGCAACTCAACCTCTAGTGCAATCATGCTCCTAGATTAAATCAATATAAACATGAACTTATTCTAATGCATCAAGCAAATCAAACAAGTCACATCAATACAGTTGCACAGAAAGCAAACAGACAAGAAAGAAAGCAGGTCAACAGCTTCCCCAGCTTCACAACAAAGCTCTCCTCTGACAGCAGTTCAGTCCTCAATCTGTAACTGTTCTTCTAGTCCATCATCTTCAATAACAAGTATCAACTTGCTTCTCCAAGCTTTCAATGCATCAAACACAAGTATCAACTTGTTCTCCAACTTCCAGCTTCAGCTCTTTATTCAATCTCAATTTGATCTTCTTCACACAAGTGTCAACCTATTCTTCTGGATCTTTAAGCCTCAGCTTCAATGGCAGTCTTCAGACAAAGGGAAATGCAACCTCTAGCATCTTCAATCTTCTAACAAGTAATTCCATCCTCTAGCAAGGGAGAAAGATTCATCTAACAAGAGCAAGGTTTGGATAGTGGACAGCAGAGTGAAGACCAAAGGTCACCACTAAGCACTCCATCATCAGAGAAAGGAACCCTCAAAGGTTCTACCAACTTGTGAAGAGCCACACATCCTACCAAAGGAGGGATGAGGCCTTCACAAGGGGACCTTACATCATAGGGAAGAATGTAAGTGATCAATACCTTCCATGATTATGAAAGAAGAGGATCTATCTAGAAGCTCTACTTACAAGCCCTAATCTTAACACCTAAACAAAAATACACCAAAGGAAGGGAGATCTTCACATCCAAGCTTCTTCAAGCATTCCTCAGCAACCCAAGCTTGTCTTCACCATCATCCCAGAGCAAGCAAAGCAAAACCCTAATCTAAGGGAACTAAAGAAATCAATCTAATTGAATTAGCAAGTTAGGATCACCTAAAACCTAGTACTAAAGTTAATCCTAACTAAAATACTAAAACCAATTGTAAAATCCTACAAAAATAACTATGGGACCCTAATTCAATCATGAACCTACCATACAAAATCCAGAGGTTGAATCATCCACCAAGTCCTAGAAATAAAACCTAGATCACAAGGTACTAAGCATAAACCCTAAAAATAGAGCACCTAAAGTTTCAACTTAAAACTACCACCTAACTTCATCACAAAAATGTGAGAAAAATCTAAGGGGAACATGCATATCTATGCTAGCTACACACAAAAAATCAAGTCAAGAATCATCACCAAATGCTCAAACAAAATTCAACAAAACAAGGTATCAACCATGGCCATTTTAATATCAATTAATATTCAAAAAATGAAACTAAAATCACAAATGCATGAATTCCTAATATTTTTAATCTACAAAATTCTAGATTCAACCATGAATCAGGGGAAAAAAGTTTGGAATTAATTGAGTTAATTTCCTATTTTTTATGAATTAATCTCTAAGTTACATGAAACAATGAAAAATAAAAGAAAATAAAAGAAATTAATAAACAGGCATGTCAAATAGAAAATATAATTAGTTTATTTCAAAGAATTGGGCCAAAGGGGGTGTGGATATCACTCTGAGTGTTAAGCCCAAAACCATTCAATTAATGAAACGGTGCGTTTCATTTGGAAACTCTCTTCAGAGCTGAGATGCAATAGTGGCCCTCCAATGCTCGCCTGAGTCCAAGGTCAAACCATCATCCAATGGCTCATGTTCATCGTCCCCATTTGAACTCAGCTTGGGGGGAAAACACAGACGGTGGCCTGAACAGTGGCGCCACCGTCTTCTCCGGTGAAGCACTCTTCTCAGGTCATCAAAACTCACAAAACAAATCATCATTTCACTCCAAATTTGATGCTGATCAAGAATCCAACCTTAGAATTATCTAATTCCCTCTCTAACTCAAAACACGATAACATTTTCAGAATTCATCCAAATCTTGATTTTCACCATTCTTCAAATTAAAGGTCTCAAGTTAATCCTCACTCTTCACTGATCAATTTCCACTATCCCATCGTGATTATTCCTTCAAGAATCTTGAGATATCAACCTCAACAGAAAATGATCACACACCTATTTTGTCTCTAATTCACCAATTTCTGATCCTAAATCCAACTACATGTTGCAAGGATCCTAACCACATATGAATTTCTAAGCATCTCCTCCTAAAACATGCATAAGAGTGAAATGTACAAACCTGGTTTCAGAGAGGTAACAGAGATGGTTTTTGATCACTTCAACTCCCCAGATGATGCAGACACACTCCAAATCCACTCCCAAATCCTTTGCACACCTTGATTTGGCTTGATTCTCCCTTGAATTCAAAACCCGATTTCAACTTGCACCTCCAAAATTTCAATGGCTCTTTCTGCAACCAGCTTCAATTCCTTCCAAAAAATGAACTGCATTCACTCACAAGCTTATATAGAAGTGATTGGGATTGTCTAGAAACTTCTGGATTCATCCAAATGAGATTTTGGATTTTCAGAATCTCTTCAAAATCTCATCCATGGTAATCACCATTCTGACTTCCTTGTGGCATGGCTATGCTTATAATCAAATTCTCATGAGATTTTGAATGAGTTTGATGAGTTATTTTCCTTGTTTGCAAGCCAAAGGTGGGAGATTGATTATGTTGCTTCATCATGAAGAAATGAAATGGAAAGGTGTGCAAATGACCTCAAATCAAAATTCTAACATTGCCATTGATTCTAAAATCATTTTTCCAATCAATTTGACCTATAATTTTGTTTCATTTGGTCACAAAATGAATTATTTGAATTTTTGGCCATTAAATCCTTTTAATTCTTTCTTTTTCAAAATTTCTTGAACCAAGTCTCTCCTTGAGCCATTTCAATGCCTCCTTGATGAAAGGTCAAGGTTAAAACCCCATTTTGAGCAACTTTCTAGTTGAACAAAATTTCATTTGAGGCCTCTAAGTTGGTGAAAATGGCCTATGATCACAAATGACCTATAATCACCAAATGTCCAAAATACCCTTGACTTGTCAAAGCCATAAGTTGAGTTCTACAAATCCTATCAAAGACTTCTAGTACTCTATAGAAAGCTAAGAGAATAAGGAACAACATTCATGTTTACCGAAAGTTCATAGGAATCATCCTTCTAGGGAAAAAGTTTTATGCAAGTTGGGTAACTTTCAAGCTCCAAATTCACATACCTCAGATGACTTGTAACTTGTCAAAACCATAATTTGAGTTCTACAAATCCTATCAAGGACTTCTAGCACTCAAAATAAATCTAAGAAAATTCTATACAACAATCATGTTGGGGGCAAGATGAGACGACACTCACATCTTGAGCTACATTGCCTTGAAGATAAGGGTCAAACTAGGGGATTTTACACTGTCAAGCCTTAGAAACCCTAGCTTGAAACTTCTCAAACTCTTCAATCATGATGAGTTAACCTTGGAATCATACTTATAACATATCAATTCATCAATCAATGATCACATGGATCTTGGATTAGGTCTCAACTTCCTTCAAATCATCAGTTGACTTAGGGTTGACCCAGTCAAACCCTAATTGCACCACTCATGGCTGAGTCTTCTTAATCTTGCACAATGACCTGTCTAGGCCTCAAAGTGATCTTCAACACTTCTCATGAGCTCTCTCAAGACCTCAAGTCTAACTTCATGGCTTCATAATCATTTGATGACTTCCCACAACTCTCAAGTTAGGAAACCTACACACTCTTGGTTTCAACCACTCTTTCTGAGGATCTTTTAACTTCTCTGACAAGGCTATCAACCCTTGAGCACCTGAATAACCTTCTTAGCTAGCTTCAAACTCTTGTGTAGCCCTTTATTGGTAATCATACCTCTTGATCTCCTGCACACATGTCAATGAAATGCAAATGATAATGCTGATGTGAATGAAATGAAACATAAGCTAGGTAAAGAAATGTTGGGCAAATTTTGGGGTGCAACAACTGCCCTTATTCAAGCGGCTTGGACCTGACTGGGTGAGAAGCGAATGGCTCTCAACCAATCAAGGTAAAAGACGGTTGAATACCAACAAACCCGGAAATTTTCCAACTGCACAAGTACACGGTACTCTAATGGGGACAAATCTTCGGAAACTGAAATAATAGTTGCACGGCAACTAGCTGGAGAATTACTGATCTGAATCCTCGTCAGGATGACTCTCTGATTTATCTGATATCATTGCATCCTAAATTCATCGAGGGATCACTGGTTACACGGTAACGGGTAATTTTCCAACCACGCACAGGTAAACGATACTCTGATTGGTAGGATCATCTTCAAAAACTGAGCATGGCAGCTGGCGACTCTGCTGGGGAATTGATAGTTTCCTGGGATCCAACGTCCCGTATGCGAGTCAGTTTAGGGATCCAACGTCCCCTGCGAGAGTCAATCCTAGCGCTTGTATGATTACTTGTTGGGTTGTGTTTGTTTATCGCATTTTATTTCCCGCACTTTATTTTCAGTATGATATGATTATCTGTGCTATTGTGGGAGGGGCATTCTGATGAGTGAGAAGCCAGACCCAGGCTTGAGTGTACCTAGCATTAGTTGTGGAAATTAGTGGGCGCGTGCTTGCTTTGCAGGCACTAATGTCTCATGAAATCCACGCTCAGACGAGGTTCTCCCGGTTGACTTCTTTTCCGGCCCTTTGGGCCTGAGGGGTTGTTGGTTTGGAGGATTGTCGACTCTGGGGACCAATCATTTGGAATTCAGCTGAGTGAGGCCGCTTCAGGAGATGGTGATGCCACACCTTCTGGGTATCGTATCACCCCTCTTGAATGTGTGTGACGCTGATGACCGCATAGGATGCCGAACTTGTGTCAGTTTAGGTCCAAACCTGTGAGCAGGGTCGGGTTTGTTGCAGGAAACTTTAACCTTCAGACTACCTGGTTTTCTTGATAATGAATCAGTTTTGTTGGTATCATAGGTTCTCATCATCAGATGTGTGTTTGTTCTTGACAGAGCAGAGTTATGGTCCTGTATCAGAGGTTCTTATCTTCAGCAATGTATTTTTTCTTGACAGAGCAGAGTTATAGCCCGACATCAGGGCTTCTCATCATCAGATGTGTATTTGTTCTTGACAGCCAGCAATTCATTAATTTTCAAACCAACCCATTTACTATCTATTATTTGATTGACTAATCCTTTATATTGGTCTGGATGAAGAGTCAAATGGGTTGGCACTCTTTTGCGGGGGGCTGATTTAAGAGAATTTTGAATTATAGTTCTCGATTTTTGTTCATCCTTGGCTGTAATAATATCTTTAGGTTTACAATGATAACTTGGTATATCTACTATACGACCATTAACTAAAACATGTTTGTGGTTAACTAATTGACGGGCTTCAGGAATAGTCGCAGCCATACCCAATCGAAAAAGTATGTTATCTAAGCGCATTTCTAGTAATTGGAGTAAAACCTGGCCGGTTGACCCTTTCGCTTTTCCAGCGATACGAACGTATTTAAGCAATTATCATTCTGTAAGACCAAAATGAAAACGCAATTTTTGTTTTTCTTCTAAACGAATACGATATTGAGATTTTTTACTGGAGAGCAATTCTTCGCTTTCAACTCTTCTAACTGGAAGCTCTTTTCTGGTTAGTCCTGGTAAAGCCCCCAGACGGCGTATTTTTTTGAAACGAGGCCCTCTGTAACGTGACATAAACACTCCTTTTTAAAATGGAAAATCTCATAAAGAAAAATCAAAACTAAACTAAATGACAAATATGATATTATAAATGAAGTGAAATCTACTTCAAGTATTGTACTATTAAAGTATTGTACTACTGTAGTACAAAGAAGAATTAGAAGGATTCTATCAGTATCCGAATGGAATTCTATTTTATCAATATAGAAATAAAAAAGAAATAAAAAAAGCCGGCTATCGGAATCGAACCGATGACCCTCGCATTACAAATGCGATACTCTAACCTCTGAGCTAAGCAGGCTCTCAGAACATAAATTGTGCATTTATCAGAATTCTTTCCTAAACTACTGGGATCCTAGTTATTAACTATTTCCTATTAGCTCTTCATAACACAATTACTATATCATAACATAATCAAATAAATACAAAAAAAGATAGAATATCCCATATTTATTTGATATTCTAGTATATAGAATATGATACAAATCGGAATCATTTAAAAATAGGAATCCAAATTATTTTCATTACCAATTACCTAGAATACTCTTTTTATCCATTTATCTAATAATTAATAATTTATCCAATATTTTTGGATCCATAAAAAAAGAATTGGATAAAAAAGAATTTTCATCCATATCATATAGTAAGATTCTCTTTTTTTTTAGTTTTGAATTCCATTTTGGAATATTTGGATTCTTCCAATTTCTATTATTTATCTATTTCGATTATTAATAATTCATATTTATTATATGTATTTATCCCGATCCTTATTATTTTTATTTATATAATTTGAATTATGAAAAGTAGAATGGAATTCGATAGAAAAATTATTTCTATGTATATCTTCTTTATATATTCTTTAATATTCTAGAATACTTTCTATTTCATTCTATCTAGATTAATATATAGAATATATCTATAGAAAATAGTAAAGAGTATATAGAATATTATCTTTAATATAAATAAATATTACTATAAATAAATATTTTAAGATATATATATATAATATTCTTTCTTAATATTATTTTATTGAATTCAATAATGACTAATTAGATTACAGTTATTTATATTCAATAATGATTATGCATTAAGATGAAATATGTATAATGTATTTTATACATATAATATATCCATATGGATTTATACATATCCATTTGAATTCTAAAAAAATTGGATGGATTATCCAAAGAAATTGGATTGGATAAGTAATGAAAAATTAGATCCTTCTATTGAATTTCTAACTGAATATCGAAATCTAAATTAATAAATAGATTTTTATTATTTTCGTTATAAGGTCTG